>JAJTUV010000145.1:475000-1675000 GCA_021653895.1 Mastomys natalensis
GTGTGTGTGTGTCCACATATGTGTAAATGTGTCTAAGGCAGGTAGGTTTAAAAAAAGTTGCAATTGAGTGGAGAACCCCCACCAGGTTAGGAATCAGAGCTCTAATACCATCCACTGCCAGAATGAGACTTCATGTGTATAATTTTCCCACTTGAGCTTCGCTTTTGACCTGATATGTTCTTCCTGTGTCTGTCTCCTCACCAGGCTCGTTGTTTTACTGTTGTTTATTCCTGCAGGGCCGTGGCCAGTTTGAACACTCCATTTATGCCACCAAATCCTGATGTGTCTCCCATGAAAGTTATCAGATCTATTCCAGTTTTCAATTATCAGCTGTACTTTCAAGAACCAGTAAGTGTGGGACACCAGGAGTGATGATGTCAGTGTTGTTGCCTTCCTTCTCCTCCTTCTCTTCTCCTCCCTCCCTCCCTCCCTCCCTCCCTCTCTCCCTCCCTCCCTCCCTTCCTCTCTCCCTCCCTTCCTCTCTCCCTCCCTCTCTCCCTCCCTTCCTCTCTCCCTCCCTCTCTCCCTCCCTCCCTCTCTCCCTCCCTCTCTCCCTCCCTCCCTCTCTCCCTCCTCCCTCCTTTCTCCCTCCTTCCCTCCCTTTCTCCCCTGTCTCTTTTAGTTTATCCCTGCCTCTTAAATATTCTGAATCATTAGGTAGAAATGACTTTGAAACAGACTCAGGCATACTGATCACAGATCCAGTGGGTTCTTTGTGAGTAGGTGAACATTTCTCTGTGTCGGTCTGGGTGGCCCCAAGCTGAGGAGCAGGAGACAGTGCCAGGCTGGCTCCTGCTGCTTCTGCGATGTGTGGAGCAGGGTTCTGAGTGCCCACTTGAAGCGGCTGTCCTTGGGCTCTTGCAAGGAACCTTGTACTCTGGTTACTGACAACTGAGCCTTGTGAAATGGCACTGACTACCAAGGAGCCCCACAACAGGCGTGTTGGAGTGTGGGGTTGCTCTAGGTATCAGCACAAGTTCCACAAAGATGCCTTCCAAAGACAGCCCTAGACTGTGGTCATCTTTGTGATGGGGTCTGACACTACATTGGACAGGGATTTTTCTGAGAAAACCATGAGTTGCCTGATCAGAAATAACAAGAGTCCATCCCAATGTACTCTAACCAATGAACTGCACAGCCCAGCACCAGCTAAGCTGTACTATGGCAAGACTTCTGAACCAAGCAGGTACTTTGCTTGCTACTTCCTTGGTTTAGCAAGTCTGGAGTTCTCCCAGAAGCTGTGCCTCCTTCAGGAATCCCCACCTCCTCAAGAAGCCCTGCTTCCTTCCACCACCAACAAACAGCTCTGCCACCTAGACCCCACATTGCCATGTGTGTTAGCCTGGTTTACCTTGAGGGCCAGAGCTCACTTGACTCTTACAGCATTGTGGGTGGCCCTGGGTTTCTGAGAACCAATGTTCTCAGAAAGGAGGATCCTATAGCCATATGCATAAAGCCATGTGCTGCCCATGGTTCTGAGCCCTTGAACATTTGCAGAGGTCATCTTGTTTGGTTCTGCACATTGTGCCCCTTGAGGTAGGCTGACTCTGGATCTGTGCCCTTTCAGGGAAGAGGTAGGGACATTAATCATCCTCTCCATGCTGAATTTGCAGTTGGAGATTTTTTATGAAAGCCAGGTCGGCTCTTGATTACGAGCCCACTCATTTGTAGGATGCAGTTACAATGGAGAATCAATGGACGCCTTCTGCAAGGTGATGAATGCCAGGCAGGAAATAGCAGCGGGAGGCTGTAGATCCACAGTGATGGATGAGAGCCTGCCCAGCCTGTGAGTCGACCTCAGTCAGGATTCTTATTTACTGAGAGCCGACCTCACCCCAGAGGCAGCTGCTGTGGCTGAGCACATTTCAGTGTGAGGGATCTTGATGAGACCGCCACAGTGCTCCGATATGGTGCTTAGAAGAGTAAACGGATGTCAAGAGCTGATGAGACTCAGAGAACACACGAGGAAATAGTTCTGCCCACCCAGAGGAGAGTCCATCATGCCGACAGGGAGAGGGAGTAAAGTTGGAGGCTAGAACAGAAGATAAGAGGATGTGTTTGGTATGTAGGCAAAGGCTGCCTTTGAGAAAGGGGGCATCTTCACAGTGGGTTTGGGACGATTGATTTTGTTTTCTTGGATGACATTTTTGACTCTCAGCCAAACCGAAACAGAAACCAGGGCCTGGAGTGAGGCTCTCTTTTCTCTTCCTTGTTCCCTTCATTTTCTCTGTCTCATCCCACCTCAGGCTGCTCCCCAACCCCACACACACCTTGCCTTGCTTCATCCTTATTTTTTCTTCTTATTGACGAAACAAGGTATTAGTAGTGGGTGTTCAGAAAAGGCTCAATGGATGGAAAAGAGGGCAGGTAGGAGTGGAAATAAGGAAGGAATATGAGTCAGATGTTGACCCCAGCCAGGCTTTCAAAGTCATTTTTTTTTGGTGTGCCCCTGTGTATCTGGTGGAAAGTTCATTCTGTTTTCATGTACCAGCAAGGTGGGAAAATCCTTTAGCCATAGGAGTACTCTTGCTATTGGTCATGTTTGGTGCTAGTGTTAATTCCTGGGCAGCTGGAGGACCTGTATGATGTTATCAGCTGTGGCCGATATTGGCTAGCGCTCTCTAGGCCTCTGTGGCCCAGTCAGACCTTTGGCTTCTTTTCTGCATCAACTCTAGCCTTCATGTTTGGCTGGAGTTCGTGAGTATATGGAGGAAAAGGCGGCTAGTGTATGTGGGGTGGCATGTGACCCTCTCTGCACTGGGCAGGCACTATCATATGTGCCTCAGGTGCGGTTGCTCTGGAGGATGTCGGGAAAATGAAGTCTGGCTCTGTGGAGTTGCCAAGGACAGGAATTCTAAGCATCTCCCCAGGTGAGGAGATACTCCCAAAACCAAGCCTGAAGCAACAAGACCTGTCATCAAGTCCCCAGTGAATTACTGAGGATTTAGCAAAAGTTAGTTTCTTGCCCACAAAAGGTAATTCACACTACCCAGTTCTGTGGCAATTCCAAGATGTCCTAAAATTTCTGAAGGCTACTGTCTTAGTTGGGGTTTTACTGCTGTGAACAGTCACCTTGACTAAGACAAGTCTTATAAGGACAACATTGAATTGGGGCTGGCTTACAGATTCAGAGGTTCAGTCCGTTATCATCAAGTTGAGAGCATGGCAGCATCCAGGCAAGCATGGCTCAGGAGGAGCTGAGAGTTCTACATCTTCATCTGAAGGCTGCTAGGAGAAAACTGGCTTCCAGACAGCTAGGAGTAGGGTCTTAAAGCCCACACCACAGTGACACACTTCCTCCAAAAGGCCACACCTCCTCCAACAAGGCCACACCTCCAAATAGTGCCACTCCCTGGGCCATGCATATTCAAACCACCACAGCTACCTATGTATACCCAGCTATTTTGTTAGGAGACCCCCCTCTCATCTCATTGGTCTGGGGCTTGTTTGCGTAGATCAGGCTGGCTAGCATCAAGCTCCAGGGATCCACCTGCTTCTGCCTTGCAATTGGGGCCTTGCAAAAAGTGTGCGGCTTCATTCAGCTTCTTCATATGGGTACTAGACATCAAACTCTGGTCCCCACTCTTGTAGTACACGTATTTACCAACTGAGCTGTCTCTCTAGCCTCCTGTGGGAGAGGCATTTCACATTCAAGGCGCGGTGTTTATCGCGTTACTCATCCTCTAGGCCAGCAAGGCTGTCCATCCTAACAATCTCCTCAAACCAGATACCCTTCTTCCATCTGCACAGCCAAGTCCGGCTCATAGTCCAGCTCCAGTGTTCCCTCCCTCAGTAAAAACAAGCTGTTCCCTTTTGGGCAATCAGAATCAAATGTCATTTGCTTTATGGTCCTTGCTGCTTATTCGTGAGGTGTTTGCAACCTGCCTGAGTCCCCCACCGACTCTTTAGCACATCATGAAATTTAACAGTATTTACAAAATGAGTTAGTGAACACGAACACTTTTCAAGAAACACCAGATGTAGTATTTCTGATATTTGGCTATATTTGCAACGGACAACCCCTCTTCCACATTGCAGGAGCATCTCTGTTTTGCCATAAGTAAGCTCCTAACTATGTGTGTTAAATTTAAAAGGGTGATACAGAGGAGAAGTAAGGAGAAGAGACGCTGGGAGGTGTGTACCTCTGTGATCCCTCTACCTGCTTGTCCCTCATTCCTGCAGCCTGGCATCCGGACCACAAGGTGTTTGAGAGCTTGTCGTAGCCTGTAATAGATAAGCAATTATCTGTAATAACACTCTCTCACAAGATGGAAGAACCTGGTAATTTAGTACAACCGAGGACATGTGTCCCAGCTCCTAACAAAGGAAATCCAATGCCCTGTCCTTAGGAAGATAGCTCTGAGAGCATTCTAAAAGTCTGTAATGATTTAGGACCAAATTGAAGAAGATGGTGTTGGGAAGCATTAAAGGAAGCTGGGGACAGAGAGGTCTTGTTACTTAAGTTCTCAGAGCCTGGCCACCACCTTAAATCTATATCAGCCTCTTGGATTACTGCAAGCCATACCTTATAGTAGGAATCCCGGCATCATCCATAGACCCACCTTCCTGGAAACACCCATTAACATCTTATATTCTATTTTACCCTTTTTCTAACATGTATATCACAATAAAAATTTAAGGAATGCAATCTTAATAATTTTTTTGTTTTGTTTTGTTTTTTTGAGACAGGTTTCTCTGTGTAGCCCAGGCTCTTAATAAAACTTTAAATGGGCTGGATGGGACATAAGATAAGGCCTCCTGGCCTTTAGTCAGATTCGAGAGGGCTACAATTTCCAGAGCATCTTGAAGAGATCTTTAATTATGCTTTCTTGACTGTTTTAGGGTGTGGCCGAGGCTGAACTGGAAAAGAACATGAGTCGGACTTTCAAAAGCTTCTTCCGAGCCAGTGATGAGATGGTAAGAGGTGGGAGATGTGTGTGTGTGTGTGTGTGTGTTTTATAATTTTGGTTTGTGAGCTTATCTTCAGTGATGTTTAACCTGTACCAGCCTGTTTGTTTGGACTTTGTACCGCTCTCTCGGGTGGTTCAGCATTATTTGTTGTACATTCTGCTGGCACTGCCAACCCAGGCTCACTTCTTTGCTTCGAACCACAGGAATTTCCAGATCACATGAACAGTTAAATTCAAATTCACGTACCTGCAAAGGCAGGCCTCTGATGGGATCGTATGGGACACCTTTTGGGTTGCTCTTAGTGCTAAGCTGAAGCAAATAAATTTTCCCTCTGCCTACCACGGGTAGGCCTTTCCATTTTACCTTTCCATGGATGCTTCTGTATGCTATGGTAGGACAGGAAGCTGGTCATTCTAATTCCTGTCCCACCTGTAAGTCTGTGCTCTTGCTCCCAGCGACTGGTGAGCCCAAGCCATTACTCAGATCTGCAAGTGGCCGCAGCTGCTGTGAATGGGCGTTTCAGACCCGCTTTCTCTGACAGAGAGGCCCCTTTGCGCCTTTCAGGTTTATCCAGTGTTATAACATGGCCCTATTTGTTATTTTACTTTCTATGGTTTCAGTTATTCTTGACTAACCATGATCCAATAATATCAAAGGGCAAATTCTACAAAGAATGTTTAAGTTATAAATTGTGTGTCACACCGAGAAGTAGAAGGAAATCTCACATCATCCCACTGATGCGAACCTGCTCTGTCAGCAGGGGATGGGGTGGGGGTGGAGGGATGTCTGTAAATAATTATTCTGTTTTAGCATTGACTGTCATTCTAATTATCTCGTGATAGTGCCTCATTTATCAATCAAACCTTAGCATAGGTATCACGTACAGGATATGCATGGAGCACATGGTGTCCAGTGTTCTGTGCTATCCTGTGGTTTCAGGCTTGCATCCCTTATGCATTTTAACACATATTCCCACGTTAAAGAGTTCTCCTATGATCCTTGTGCATGTGAGCTCTTCTGTGTTGAGTTGCAGTCTTCTTGTTTTGCCTCACGGCATCTTCTCTAAATTCTCTTCCCACAGGGTTTCCTCACTGTGGATAAAGCCACTGAAATGGGTAAGCGGTATCCCTGGGAGGGAAGGGACAGTGGGGACCACATCAGCAGAATGCTAATGCTAATGGAGTCCTGTCCCTTCTCCCCATGAAGAAGCCCTAAGCTTGCCTTGCTGTTCTGAGCTTCAACATACTCCACAAAGGTCCCCTGATGTTTAATGGTGTTACTCTAGTCTATTCCTTAGGGAGCCGAGCACTGAAGTCCTAAGACGCTTTGAGGACTTGGACAGAGTATCTGGGATAGGTCTCTGATGATGGAAATGTAGGGATGCCTTTTAGTTTTCTCTTAGTACTAACCTTTCTCGTAAGGACCCCACCCAGGAAGGAGAGTTGGCTGCTGCAGCTTCAGTGTGTGCAAGGCAGATTGCACTAGATCCACCTAAATCTCTACTGGCCCTTCCACCAGAGGTCCTGTTCTGGTCACTGTTCCCACTCATCCTAGAGGCCCCCATATCCAGCGCCGACCCCACAAATGCTTGCTTCACTCCTAACACTGCTTCCTAGCCATTACTCATTTGTATCTTAATAACAATGGTCACAGACACCCCTGTGGCTGTCACTGTGACCTCTTGATTACAACTGGAAGAAGTGAGTCTCAGAAGGTTGACCTATGTCAAGAGGCCGAGCTAGGACCTGACCCTAGAGGTCTTCTCCTCTGAAGATATCTGCCTCCTTGCCTACTTTCTTTTCTTTTTCAGCCCCTTAGTAGTTTGTTGATTCCAGTTCTGAGTACCTGACTGGGGAGGCCTGGGCTGTGGTGCTGTCCACAGAGAGCTTAGGATTGTGCAGGGAGGCAGGCTAGCAGTAAAGAAATGAGACACACAGGTGGGAGGGATTGCTCAATAAGACCAGGGCCCAGTGGGACAGGAGCACCAGCTTGGTCTCCTACTCCTTTGACATTTAGCATCAAAGCCTGGAGTGACCATGTCCTTTGTGTCTAGTGTTGTAGAATAAAAACAATGTGTTTGCCCCCCAAGACTCCTTTAAGGGCACTTCCAGGACACTGCGTACTTCAGAAGACAACATGGCATTCTATAATGAGAACCTCACAGTAGTGCAGATCCCAGTCTTGAGGAACTCAGTGAAGAGAGGGCAGATGGACAGACATGAAGCCTTCACTCCAAGTTCAGACCAGGCAATGTCAGCAGGGAATGGCAGCTTTAGAACTATTGGCCCACGGCAGGAGAGAACACGGGTGTCATTTTTGCAGGGGGAATCCTTGTGAATACTCCAGAAGAGCCCAGGCTCAGCAAAATTACTACTGAGGAGGAAATCGAGTATTATGTACAGCAGTTCAAGAAGTCTGGCTTCAGGTAAAAAGAAGAGAACCCTAGACATGGTGGAAGGCTGGTCAGCTGTTGGAGGATGGAGGTAGTTCTCCTGCCACAGCCCTTGTGAGCACCACTGTGACCTGTCTGTGATTGAATGTCCCCAGTGCCAGGAGGCTCATGATCTGCGGTGTGTAGCTTCCTTTGGGGTATCCAGCTTGTTCTTGTGTTTATTGGTTTCCCTAGAAGGCAGAGGTTTTACTTGATTTGCAGCCATAGCTCCTCCAAGAATTGGGACAGCTCTGCATTCTGTCCTCAGAAAAGCAGAAGCCATGTGAATGAACCCAACTGTGCATGTCTTCTCATTATCTCTCGTCTACCGTGTCCCTTCTCGCTGAGTTTTCTGGGTCAGGAAAGTGGCTTCTGGGTGCGGATGGGCTGCCACAAGTTCCACTCTCTGGTTCATATCTTGAGGATGAGGATAACCTGTAGGATCAGCTTCTGTTTGCCCCCAAATCATATCAGAGGCAACAGCCTGGTGACAGAGAGTTCTCTTGGACTCACAGAGAAAGCAGGAGCTGTGGACAGGCAGCATGTGTCTGAGGATCTCACTCGTGTATCCTGTAGCGCTCACTGTCCCTGGCATAGTTGTCTCTGGATATCGTGGGTCACTGTGGGCCAACAGTGGCCAAGTCCTGAGTGCTCACCTGTATTACTGTCTAATCCTCTCCTCAGAGGTCCTCTGAACTGGTATCGGAACTCAGAAAGAAACTGGAAGTGGAGCTGTAAGGGATTGGGACGAAAGGTAAGCATGGTGACCTCCTGCTACACACACACCTCATCACACAGAAACCAGACACCCATACATACCAGTCATACATACATACGTAGACAGACACACACCTTACATACACACACACACATGCAGTGACCTCAGAGGCCAGAAGACAGCATCAGATTAACAGGAAATGGAGTTACAGAACGTTGCCAGCTGCCATGTGGGTATTGGGAACCAAATCTGTGTCCTTGGAATAGAACCCGGATCTTCCACAAGAAGAGCAAATGCTCTTAACCACTAAGCAATCTCTCCAGCTCCTGACATATCTTTTTAAATCAAAGGGAGTCTTGTCCTTCATCCAAGGATATCTGTCTTCCCTCCTCGTATCATTGAATCAGTTTTATGAGTTAACTGAGATTCAGACAAGGTCAGCTCCTCCTACCCTTCTAACACATGCATGCACACAGACACGCGCGCGCGCGCGCACACCACACACACACACACACCACACAGAGAGAGAGAGAGAGAGAGAGAGAGAGAGAGAGCGCACTGTATTGCTAGATCCAAATTCTGATGAACCATCCCTGAAGAGCTTGGTGGAGGCAGAGGACAGGGCAGGGCAAATGTCTTCTCATGGGGTGGGGGAGAGGGCTTTTAGTGGTGGGTACCCAAGGCATCTTTCCCTGGACACAGATGGCATCAGGGTAGCTGAGTGCCAGATTTCCTTACTATCTGTTTGCCCTAGATCCTGGTTCCAGCCCTGATGGTCACAGCTGAGAAGGACATTGTACTCCGTCCTGAAATGTCCAAGAACATGGAAAAGTGGGTAAGGGCATGACCCTGCACAGTGGGTGTCAGAGTATTCCTAGAAGAGAACGCTTGTGCCCAGAAGAGGATATCCCCATGAGGCTGGGTGAGGGTCAGGTAAAGATCTGCCCTGACCCAGCTTCCCTCCCTTTCCCTACACTGGTAAGGTCTCCTTGTCATTCCTCATTCCTGTCCTGAATAACACAAAAGTCCTCCAAAAATGGTCTCTGGGAATCATAGAGGACAGGGTCCCCCAAATGGCCTCTGCTGTGCACTGCACTGACCCAAGTCAGCCCTATTAGTGTTCTGCTGCTGATCTTCCTGCATGGGATTTTCTTTCAGATCCCTTTCCTGAAAAGAGGACACATCGAAGACTGTGGTCACTGGACACAGATAGAGAAGTAAGGAGACTGGGGTCCCGGGGTGAGGAGGGCATAATTCGCTGGTCACCTGACCTGTGATTGCTACAGCTTACTTCTGCTCAGGTCTGCCAGGACTTTTCAGTCATACTGTCTTGGTGAGGACAGTGGGTCAGACAAGTTGACCTGCCCTTTCTTTCCTTTCCAGACCGGCAGAGGTGAACCAGATTCTCATCAAGTGGCTGCAGACTGAAGTCCAGAACCCATCAGTGACCTCCAAGATTTAGCCAGTGGTGTGTCCTCTGCTGGGGACACATTTTAGTTTCTGGAACATGGCCTTATCCACAACCAGCAGCACTGTTCTTTTGTCAGCTAATGATTTTCTTTAAATGAAAATGATCGAATGTCGTGTAATTTTAGGTCTGGAAGAGAGTATGTGTCTAATTCTCTTTGAGGATGACTGTACCACCAAAGAAGAGATCACAACCCCAATAGAAGGTATGGGGCAGCCCAGTTTGTACCTTTGCAGCCAAATCCAAGCCTGCTCTTCCTGAAGCAGCTGATCGAAGAGTAGGGACCCTCATTCAATAAAGCTGAAAACCTTCATGCTCCAGTTGCTTGTACTCTTGAGAAGCCAGGCAACTGCTTGGAGAGGTCATGACTTTCTGAAGGACAGAAGCATCACATGGGCCTCCAGGTGACCTAGACTAGCTCTGTCCAGGAAGCCTTCCTGAAGGATGCTGTGGGTGGCTGGTCCATAATGCTTCTAATAAGTGTGTACTCAGCTACTGATGCAGACTTGATCTGACCTTGCTATGGAGTTGGAGGAAGTGAATTCCTGTCACTCCACCAGGCTCAAGCTGATTTATCTTTGTTCCTCCTCTGCCCCCTTTTACATCCCCTCCTTTCCCTCGTCACATCTAGGGAGACCCTAGGTCTCACTAAGCTTGTCTTCTGCACTTGTCTGTCCTCTGTCCTGTTTTGGTGACCAGAATCTCATAGAAGCAGCCTCCTAACTGCATACACCACCCATTGGAGCCTCAAAGATTCGCATAGGCTACAATCAATGTTCTAAGACCCACCCAGCCTGGCTCATCACCCCAATTCCTATTAATAGCTGCTCTCCAGTGTTTCTATCCTCGAATCTAGCACTCACACCAGGCGAGCTCTCCTAACCCTCCCCCAAACTGTGTATCCCCTCTTATGGAGTCTCCCAGCTGCCTTCTCCACCAAGCCTCAGTCTGAATGGTGTGTCCTCTCTCCTTGCTGCCCAAGCTGGGTACATTCACATACATTCATGTGCACATATACCTTCATTTCAGGTGGAGTCCCTCATTCTTATGACCTGTCCAGAGGAACTTGACCCAGTGGTGACCTCAGCTTTTGGTTCCACTGACTGAGCTCTTTGTATTGAGACTCTGCCTCCTAAACCTGGAGATCAGCCAGTATAGACATCTGATCTATTCCTTCCTTGCTGTGACATTGAGGAAATGTCCTGTACCTAAGTTTCTCACAGCTTTAAAGAGAACATCAATAACACCTAACAGTCAGGTGATAGTGGTGGTCAGTGTGTGATATCTATATCTATACTGATACCTACATACACACACATATATGTGTGTGTGTGTGTGTGTGTGTGTGTGTGTGTATGGAGCCACATGGAGGGACAGCTATAGACAGGTGGCTGTGAGGACCCTTGTTTATACTAAGACAAGACCTTGGAGGGCTTTAGCTTCAGTGACACCAGGATCACCTTCATCCTTCTGGACCATAATATTGAAGGACACACATGCGACCTGGGAGAATATTTATATGAGACAGAAAGCAGCATTTTCCTAGCTAGATATATGCAAGCTCATCTGTAAGGAAGACTATGAGAAGGTTCCCCTAAACCGGCAGAATGACTCAGATATTACAGAGCCCAGTGAATCGGGCCCAGAGCATTGCAAAACCAGAACAAACTCACCACCAGGCTTGCAAGGTTGAAGGTCGCAAGTGATGCTGGATGGGCAAAGGTCTCTAGGTTATGTAGGAAAATTCCATCACGTCCAGATGATCAGCTCTGGGGAACGCTGGGCCACAGCTAAACTACTGTAGCTTTGGCAGCCAGGGGGTTAACTGGGGCAGAGCACGATTCAGGTGCCATTTTTTAAGTAGATTTTCTTGGAGTCTTTCTAAAGTTATTTTATTATAAAACAATAGTCTTTTTTAAAAAAAAAAAAAAAGATTTATTTAGTTAATGTATCTGAGTACTCTATCTGCATGTACACCAGCATGCTAGAAGAGGGCATCAGATCCCATTACTGATGGTCCTGAGCCACCATGTGGTTGTGCTGGGAATTGAACTCAGGACCTCTGGAAGAGGTTAAGAACCAGTGCTCTTAACCTCTGAGCTGAGCCATCTCTCCAGCCCCTAAAATGATGGTCTTATTTTGTTTCTGAGGGTATAAATAGTCAGTGTAGTCCTCCCCCGCTTCCCCACCCCCACTCTCTTGGAAGAGGCAAGGCAGCCCCACATCCATACCAGGGGAGAGAAATGGCGCTGCCTTTGGTGAGCTGAGATGACTCACACCATTTGATTTCCAAGAGAAGTATCCTCTTCAAGGTGGGTCTGTTAGGCTGACAGAGAAGAAGCTCTTGTTGTTCTTCTTAAAGCTTGATGAACCCATGGTTTAAGGCCTTGAGAACTGATAAGCTAATCTGCATATTGCTCTTACCAATATTATCATCAACACATTAAGAAAAAGAGAGTACACACTGAAACCTAAGTGTCATAAGAACAGATATATGTCATATGTGTCATGTGTTCATGTGTGTTCATATGTATCAATAGAACAGATATATGTAGGGGGTCTGTGGATCTGAGGTTATACTGGCCAAAGGTTATAATTATAACCAGATTCAAAGATTAAGGTTTAATCCTTAAAAAGAAGTTTAAGACTTAAAAAACAGACATTCAGCAGATCAATGAATGAAAGTTGTCTTTTGGCGAAACATAAAACTGACAGGCTCTTAGTTAGAATAAGGGAGGGGGGACACTCAATTGATAACTCAGGGGCCCAAAAGACATTGAATAACCAGCACTCCAGAAAGATAAGAGAGCACAGAGGGCTGTAAGAACAATTACAGGCCAATAAGCAGGTAGATCTAGGGGGTATGAATAAACTAGTGACCCCAGCAACCCAGGGTAAACCCTGTAGAAGCAGAGAAAACCTAAGCAGGCTAACAACAAGTGGTGGTTTCAAGTCAATAGTAAGAAGATGCCCAGTGAGAAAGCCCAGAACCAAGTAGCTTTACTGCTGACACCTGCCCCAACTTCTAAAAGAACTAATCGCAATCATTAAACTATCAAACATAAGTGACATCAAGGAATTCTCCAGACTCAGCCAATGAGATCAGCATTAACTATCCTGATACCAGAAGCCAACAAAGACCTAACAAAAAATAAAGACCAATAACCCTAATGAACACGGATAATTAAAAATAAACTCAATAAAATACTAACAAAAATAATTAAAAATCCACGTTAAAAAGTTTATACGCCATGATCAAGTGTGTGCAAGTCAAATACATGAGACAGAAAGAAATCATGATGAAAATTAGAAACTCTTAGGACCTAATATTAATGTAATAAACCATAGCTAAATAAAATATACAATGTGCAATATATAATACTTAGACAATGAGGTTAAAGCAGGGAATGTGTGGAAATTGCTACATTTAAATGAACACGAGGAAAAGAAAAGTTTTTGAAGAATACGTAAACTTTCATTTTTAGCAGCTAGAAAAAGGACAAACCACAACCAATAAAAACAAGAATCAAGTCAACAAAACAGGGAAAATATTAACATATTAATATTAACTAGGTCCTCGTCATACATTTTTAATTCAATAACAACTGACCACGAGTAAAGAGAAAAAAAATCATGTTATCAAGACTATTTTTAGAAGATCATCTATGTGGAAGGCTACAGCCTTTAAACAGTTGGCACAGGAGAGAGGGCTGCTTATATTTTTGTAAATAGACTTCAAAGCTCAGAAAAAATAGATGAAACCTTTGAGAAATAAACTGGCTCACACTAGCACAACTGGAAAGAGACTAGCTGAGTATTTTTAAGAAATTAGATCCACAATAAAACCAACCCTCTGACAAGGAAAATTCCAACTCTTAACCCCAGTTCACAAATGCTGGGAATAGGGGACAGCCCACAGTATTGCCCAATGAGACTGCTCCAGACCCTCCACGGAGCAAGCATGCCTCTGATGCAAAATCCTGGTGAGCTCATTGCAGCAAAAGAAAACTGCAAGGATCTCATTAAATTTGGAGACAAAGACTCTAAAAGGAACGTGGGCAAATCAATAAAGAAAAATGTAAAAATGACAAAACGTTACAGGAACACAAGTTCGCTTCAGTAGTTTAACTCACAACATGGACTGAAAAAATGAAGAAAGTCTTGTGACCAGCTTATTTATGCAGAAAAGGGATTTCAGTAAATTGAATATCCATGATAAAATCCATAGGAAACTCCCATCAGGCTGAAATAAAAGAAAACTTCTGATTATGACTAATGGTATTAACAGAAAGCTACTGAAAGTAGAGTAAACACAGATTTTTACAGTCATTACTTCCAACAAAAGGATTCTATCTAGAATGTATTTCCAGCTTTCATGCACAATGAGAGAAGCAAAGCAGCCTATTTAGAGAAGGGGCCAGCATCTCAAGGAGGCAACTGCCAAAGAGGTAACTGTTCATGAGGCTATTTTATGTATGTATGTATGTACGGATGCATGCATGTATGTATGTATGCATACATGCATATATATGTATGTATACACATATATGTATATACATATTACAGATACACATATGTATACATATATACTTACTATATATATATCATATATACACATATATATGTATATATACATGTACATATATATACATATATACTTACTATATATATATATCATATATACACATATATATGTATATATACATGTACATATATATTAGCCTATAAAGAAATACAGAAAAGTATTACCCACCAGGAATAAACAAGTTCAAACCAAAACAAACAAAATATAGAAAGTAAGGATAGACATTTGTTCTAGTTACATTTTGTCACAATAACAAACACCATGGCCAAAAGGAACTTAGGGGAGGAGGGGACTTATTTGGTGTACACTTCCAGGTCACAGTCCCTTGGGGGAAGTCAGGGTAGGAACTCAATTAGATACTTAAAGCAGAAACCATAGAGAAATGCTGCCTATTGGCTCACTCCCAAGTCCATGTTTAGCCAGCTTTCCTATACAGCTCAGGACCAGAAGCCCAGGGAATGGTGCCACCTACAGTGGGCTGTGCCCTTCTACATCAATGAACAATCAAGACCACCCCCCCCACCAAGACACACCACAGCCAATCTGATCTCAGTAATCCCTCAAATTAGACACCCTTCTAAGGCGACTCCTAGGCTGTGTCAAGTTAACAGCTAACAAGAGCAGTGCTGACAGAGAATCTAGAATCTTCATACACTTCTGGTGGGACGTTAATTTGGAGCACAATCTTGAAAGATTCTTCAGAAGTATTTACAACTTCCCCCTGGGAATAAATTCAGTAGGAATACACAGGGATGTTCACACCCAATACCAAACATATGGTGATGTATTCAATGTGCAGTATGCACCAATGGGATTCTGCTGTTGTGAATGGAATCCACTCAGGGATCTAGATGTGAAGGAATACAGTGTTTCAACCTCTCTGGGAAAAGTTCAAGGCAGACAAAACTAGTCTGTGATTGTGAGAATTGCCAGGGAACAAGCCGGAGGTTTGATGGTTCTGTCCTTAGCGGCTGATCTGGGTTGTAGTTACACTGGTTTGTCTCCTTAAATGTTAGACTGTCCACCTATGATCGACACTATCCAAATATATGCAAAGTACTGTTTGATACTGAAACATTATTGTTATTAAGAGAGTCAAAAACAAAACAAACAAATAAAGAATTAAAAGTTAATGTACGTATACATGAACCTTTCTGCTGCTCGGCTGTTCCATGGATTCTGATTCTCCGGAGTGAGTTTTGCCCCGCTCGACCGCCTATCCTCTCTTTTCCCTTCTTTAGGTCTCAGAATTCAAACCTTACAAGTACTTCAAACCCCACTAGCTTTGGAGCAGCACAAAAGCCTCCTGGCACACAGATGCGCTGCCCACAGCCCTCACCTCGCGCCCCCAACTGCCCTATAGACGGCCAACTGCCATTCCCCGGGGCTGGGGTCCAGGAGGCCAGGCCATGTGGCTCATCCTGCTTCTGCTGAGTGGGCTGAGTGGACTTGGCGGCCTTACCGAGCCCCAAACAGAAGGCAGTGAGTAACAACCATCTTGGGGCCTTTGAGAGCCAGCCGGGTCCCTCTTTCCCTCCATGTTGCCTTGGGCGTCCCAGAATCTCACTTTAACATCCCAGGATCACCCGGCACAAGCTCAAGCCACCAACTCACCACAGCTGAAATGCGAAACGGATGCATGGGGCTTTCCCACAGGCCCCAGGACCCTAAGAAACGAGATATTGGGGAATGGGGTGGTCCCAGGCTTGGCTCCTTCAACCCTCCAGTTTTAGATCCTGTTTCAGGTTGATGATGCTTCATGGGATAAGATTGAAGGTTCTCGGTGTGCGAGGGGCGTGGCTCTGAGAAATGCCTTTTGCACCTTGCAGCTCGTGAGAAATTACACGTGCAAGTCACGGTGCCAGAGAAAATCCGGTCTGTCACAAGCGATGGCTACGAAACACAGGTACTTAACTGCCAATTTGCTTACGATTTAGAAGTCACACAAGTATTTTTCTTGTTGAAAGGTTACCTTGGTATTTTTCATCCATGCTCACGCAATAGATTTTATATGTATGCCCTGTTTTTGCCAACATTAACAATGCTTAGATAAATCACTGCTGATGACTCTGGATTTCTCAGTCCCACATCCTTCGGTGCTTTTGAATACTCACGCGTTGACCCGATCCACCAAAGGCTCTCTTGCCAACCACCTACCCGCCTGTGTTTGGAGGAGAGGTGATGGTTGTCATTTGATAGAACTCTTTTTTTCCACTTTGTAAATATGTTCCTCATTAAGAGTATTCTTTTCAAACTTGTTTTTGCTTCTCCTTAAGATTATTTTCCTTTGTTTTTTGTTTGCTTCTTTTGTTTTGTTTTGTTTTGTTTGTTTTGTTTTGTTTTAAGTAAGCTCTAGAATCGCTTATGTTTCTTGAAGTAGCAAATCTTTGTGGCTGGGTCATTAAATGCTCATGTGTCCTTAGCATTCCTCCGTCTGTAACTCTGAAGGGTGAAGCTTGTAAATTTTTATACATATTTTTGAAAAGGAATGTGTATGTGTTTATGGAACTTTAATTATTAAGTTAAAGGGACCATTTTAAAAAGTGATTGTTTTCTTTTTAACTGGAAAACAAAAAGAATTCTACCCTGAGGGACTCACCAGTATAGATTTGTAACATGCGGAGTACAAAATAAAAAAGCAGTTGTCTTAACTGTAAAATTCGGGACTCAAATTGTCTCTCTTGTTAATGGCTGCATGCCTATTACCCTGTAAGGAACCTGCTGGCTCCCTTAAAACAAAGAGGCTGTTGTGGTTACTGACTGGAGGGACACAAGGCACATTTACAATTAGTGTGTTTAGTAGAGAATATGCTAAGAAGATACTGAAAGTGTAAGTGGATGGAACTCACAGAAGAATAAAGCACCAAATGCAAGTGTGAAAGTCGAGGACACAGAGAACACAGTGTGTTACACGGGTGGCTGGTGGAAAGAGAGAAGACCAAAACTTAGCTGGGGTAGCTGGAAGTCTGGGAGGGGTAAGGTGCACTTTTTTTTAAATTGAAAAATGGTTTTTAAAAAGGAGTCCTTGGATCAGGTTTGCAAAATGAAGCAGGGAGAAAAAAATAAATAAAACCTAACTCTTTGACACATCTGAATACCAGGAGAAGAAGGTGTCTTAAAGAGAGAATAACATGAGGGTTGGAGAGATGGCACAGTGGTTAAGAGTGTTTGCCCAATCTTGAGGACTCCAGCCCAAAGCCCAGCACCCAAGCTAGGTGTCTGAGTGCTGCCTCCTGGCCTCTGTGTGTACACACTCATGGATGCACTAATTCAATAATTAATTAATTAATTAAATCACCTAAAAATATATGCCATGAGACAATAAGTAAACAAATTGGCTTCTTAACAGGAGGAAAGAGGAATAAAGCAAATACTTTACTTCCTAGTTTTTTGATAAATCTGGTTATATAGTCATTTATTAAAATGAAATATCTTTCAGAAATGGAACATAGTAATGATTCCAGACTAAGCCAGCATGGTGACACATGTCTGTAGACCCAGCACCTATGAGGCTGAGGCAAGGAAGTCACGCTCTAAGTTTGAAGCCAGCCTGGTCTACGTTAGTAAGTACCAGGCCAGCTAAGACTACAGCATGAGAACTTTTCTAAATAAATAAGCAAGCAAACAAAGAAACAAAAAAAGAGAAATAAATAACAAAAGATCCAAGTTGATAGCGAAGAACATTGTTTAAAAATGTGCTTCAGGGCCTGGAGAGAAGGCTGTGTTTAACAGCCTGTGCTGCTCTGGAGTTTGGTGGCCAGCAACTCCTTTAGGGGAGTCAACCATCCACAAGTCCCGCTTCAGAAGATCTGGCGCTCTCTTCTGGCCTCCCATGGTATTGCATACATATGTACTCACCACTGGACAGGTATACAGAATAATTTTTAAATTTTTAAAATATTGTTTAACATTTGTTTTTATTTTTGTTTTACTTTAGTTATATTATGCATGAGTGCTCTGCTGCATGTACACCTGCATGCCAGAAGAGGACATCAGGTCCCTTTATAGATGGTTGTGAACACCATATGGGTGCTAGGAATTGAACTCAGAACCTCTGGAAGAGCAGCCAGTGCTCTTAACCACTTAACCACATCTCCGGCCCTTTAAATATTTTTTTAAAAGAAGATACTTAAGCAATATTATACTCTGATCATAATCATCTAAATGTGCACACCCAAGTTGCAAGTGTTTGAAAACTATTTTTTGTTCACTGTTTGGGTTTTTCTTTTTCTTCTCTCTCTCTCTCTCTCTCTCTCTCTCTCCTCTCTCTCTCTCTCTCTCTTTTTTTTTTTTTTGAGTACTTGTGATTGAGCCCACTGCCATATACATGCTAGGCAAGTACTCAACCACTGAACCACATCTCAAGGTCGTGTTTAAATTATAAGTAAGCTTGCAAACACGCTCAGTTGTCAATAGAGATCCCTTCATATGTAGCATATATATCTAGCACCACCTTGCTTATAATTGTAAAACAAATGAAAACTAATTCCAGTAGTAGGATGAATGAATAAACTCTGCTATATTCAGAGAGTGAACCCATCACACTGGAGGGGAGAAGTCGGGGAGACTGATGCACCAGTAACAGTGATGGCCCCAGAGGCTGCAGGTCCCAGGGTCTGCAGCAGTGCCGACTGTGTCTGAGGCCATGCTTTAAGCAGATAGACCATGTGTTTATGGAAGGACAAAACTTTGTAAGTCAACATTTATGCAAAACAAACCACTGTTTAAATATTCATAACCAGTGTGACCATGAATAGTCTCCACGAGGTTTAGCATCCTGGCCAGCTGGGTGATGTCAGAGGGCTGTGCCCTGCTGAGAGGGCATGATGCTACCTTCAAATACTATCAGTGCTTGGCTTTTTAGATGATGACATAGCATTTTACTGATTTTTAGATCTAGTATGGCTAAAGTACATGACAATTAAAAACTACAACCAAAGCGGCTTACAGAGAAGTCAGAACACCCTTTACAAATAGCATAAAGTTGAACTATTGGGAAGTATCCCATAAGAGATCTAGAATGAAGTAAGGAATCTGTCCACTGTTATTTTTTATTTACTATTGTCCTGGAAGTACTTACTGACCCATGCAAGAGGGAAAGAAAGCAAGGGAAAAGGTGAATGGGCAAAGAGAAAGGGGGAAAACATCGTTATTTACAGATGGACAAACAAAATAAAATCTATAATAAGTCAGATCAAAGCCCAACAGCAAAAATTGTATAAGCATGATCAAAAATTTTTTAAAAAATGAACTGTTTTTAGTTTGGCAAAGGAAAAAGTATAAAGCAGAATTTCAAAAAAGGGGTTTTAACTTACACTAATAGTAAACAATCTAATTGTAAGTAAATCTCACAAATGTATAATCTTTTCACTGAAGATAAGGAGATGAAATGTGCCAAGCTATGCTATTAATTACACACTTGCAGGTTAAATGGCGCCAAGTGTCTGCCGACAGGCAGATTGAGAACAGGTAACTCCAGGAAGCGTCTCTAAATCGTCATACTGGTATTGGTATAGTAGTTGGTGAGCTCCAGGTCCAGACCATGAGCAAATTTCATAAAACCCACAACACCACACACCGAGCTCTCGGCCTCCTTATCTCCAGTACTCGGAATTTCTATGAAGCAATCTCGCTTTATTCTGCCCAGATATGAAGCATGAGTTTTATACTGATCTCATTCTTTAGCAAGCTAATACAGTTACCAGATTAAAATGTAACCCATTCTTTAGAAGGTCTATCTGCTTAGGTAAATTAAAGGATGATAAATCACACCACATTTCATTAAAACAAGTCAACATCAAACTCTACGTTTTCTCTTTTTGTTGCATTAATATGATTTGGGGGATATAGCATTCATATAAAAAGTTTTTTTTTCAACTCCCTCACCCCATTTTCCTTTTTTAAAAATATATTCTCCTTCCAGGTGACCTACAATCTCAAAATCGAAGGGAAAACATACACCCTGAACCTAATGCAAAAGTAGGTGACTGTCACATCTTTAACCGCCTCGCTCTCGCCTATCACCATTGTTTCTAATTACCTACCGTGCAGTGATTTTATGTCCAGGAATTTTCCAGTTATGGGCTACTCATTTTGTCCTCTTGTTTTCTACACAGAATCTTTCTGTGTAGCCAAGGCTAGCCTAATACTCATTAACTCCTCGCTGCCGCTGCCGCTGCCCCTCCTCCCTCAGCCCCCGTCTCCCCAGTGCTGGGGTCATAGGCTCACGACACCACTCCTTGATTTGTACTTCACCTTTCTCCACCTTTGTGTTTAAAAGACTATGAAGTTTCTGAGACAAATCCTTTTTTCCCCAACATGAGAAATTTTCTCTTCTGCTATAATTTTATTTAACCGTTATTACTTCTCCTCATAAGATGCAGGCTTTGGCTCTATCTTCCTATGTGTGTGTATCCACTGTTCTGAACTGCACTCTGTGAGTGTTACCTCCTGTGACCCTTTTCTACCTCTCTCCGAGACACGGAGGCTTCTATTTGGAAATGGTTTGTTTCCCATGATCCTCTCCCACATGTCTTTGGGACTCGGAAGCTTTGGGAATGACTTGGTGACTGTTTCTGCCTGATCCTTCTGGGTCTTTCTGTGGGGCTCAGCATTTATATTCGCCCTTCATTCCAGCGTCTTAGCAATATAGGGGCTGCTGGGGATTCAGTTCTCAGCTGCCTATAGGATAGTTTAGGTTGTTACCGATTTGTGTCAAACATGTCCTGAGACTGAAAATTTCCTTCTGTCCGTGGTGTGTGCATAGCAAGACCTTCATCTATTTAGCTGCCAATAGGAAGACACTATCATTTGAGTGGCTTGCAAACAATAGCTTTGACTATTTGTGGGAAATTTAGCAGCGGTAAAAGATCCAGACACTGGAAAATATTTTTCTACAAACTTATTTAGAGATAATAATGTCTGATGATAAACTTTTAAAAGTTAAACCTGTGGGAAGCAGATTTTCTATTGAGTGCGTTTTCTCTTGGCTTTTGCAGGGCATTCTTGCCTCCCAACTTTAGAGTGTACAGTTACGACAATGCAGGAATCATGAGGCCTCTTGAGCAGAAGTTTGAGGTATGAGTTCCAGCTCATTCTGCCTGGGTGGTATGGTCCTGGGATGAAAGGATGTCCTCCTTAGTTCTGACATGAACATAATCATTTCCTTTTGGTGATATGTGCTTAGCCCATGAAGCAGGAAGTTACCAACCAAATCAGACTACAGTGTTCCCAAGCTATGGGTTTCCCAATGGTGCACACATGTGAGTGTGTGACAAGTTAGTATTGGAATCTGGGAAGACAGGGAAACCCCAAGCTGTTCTCTGAAGTTCGCTCAAGGACCAAATGAGACCACATAAATTTCCATGGACATTTAGGAAAATATTACATTTTTTGCACATTTGAAACACTTGGAGTTTGTTTAGCGATATCTACACTGGGGGTGGGAGTGGGGGAGCAACTGAAATGTGGGTGGAACTGCACAACTACCCATGTCTGAAGTTCACTTTATTATTGCTATTGCCCTGCCTGGGCTTGCTGCTTCCTCTCCCTCCTCCTCTCCCTCCTCCTCACCCTCCTTCTCTTCCTTTTTTCTCCTTTGCATTTTCATTTTTCTAGACAGTGGTGCAATCATTTTTAGAGGCTAAGATTTTAACAAAACAAGTAATAGACATGGCCCTTGTGTCTTGATTTCTTTTCCTGCTGCTGTGATAATACCCTGGCAAAGGTGACTTAAGGGAGAAAGGATTTGTTCTGGCTTAAAGCTGAAGTTCATCACAATGATGAAGCTGGAGCTTAAAGCAACTGTTCCCATTACATCCATGGTTAGAGACAGAGAATGATGGGTACATCCTACTGCTTGGCTCCCTTTCTTCATTTATGAAGTCCTGTATCCCAGGCAGGGAGCAGCGCCAACCCACAGTGGATCGGTATTCCCAATTCAATAAACAAAATCATGATGATTCCCCCAACAGGCATGCCCAGAGATTCACCTCCCGGGTAACTGTAGATTCTGTCAAATTGACTATCAACACTACCACACCTTACCTTAACTGTTGTTTGCCAAGAAAAGCAGAAACATATGAGTTGATATTGATATATAAAAAAATGCATATTTTCCAATGGTACTGTAGTGTTAAAGAGAGAGATTAACAGCCAGGCAGTGGTGGCGCATGTCTTTAATCCCAGCACTTGGGAGGCAGAGGCAGGCGGATTTCTGAGTTCGAGGCCAGCCTGGTCTACAGAGTGAGTTCCAGGACAGACAGGGCTACACAGAGAAACCTTGTCTCAAAAAAACCAGAAAGAAAAAAAAAGAGAGAGAGAGAGAGATTAACATGTGTGTTCATGTATGTATGAGAGACAGACAGACAGATAGACACAAGGTCACAATAGCCCACACTTGAACATGAAGACGTATACCTTTAATCTCAGCACATAGGAGGTAGAAACAGACGGATTAGGAGTTCAAGGTCACCCTCAGATACATAGGAAGTTTACCAGCCTAGACTATATCAAGAAAAAAAAAAACAACACAAATCTTATGAAGCAAAAGCCTACAATGGTTATACATATGTATAATCTCAGAATTCAGGAGGCAGAGGCAGGAGAGTTGGGAGTTCAAGGGTAACTGGGATACAGCGAGTGTGAGACTACTTGTACACATGGTTAGACTCGACCTTCTTGTCTCCAAAGTACAACTTTAAGAAAAGGCTGAGAAAAGAGTGCTTTACTTAAAACATGCTGAGCTGTTAAATGTTGGTCACAAATGCAGCAGACACAGGGCTTCACGTAGATAACCTGGGTTTCTGTCCTTTCCTTAAACCTGTTTCTAGACGAGGAAAATTCAAGTCCATCAAGTAGGTTTAGAAAAAAAAAAAAGGAAAGTTTACAGAATTGTTTTTATGATTTTCAAAACCTGTATTCATCCCTAAAATCATACTATCCTGGAGATAACAACATACGCCAAAGAACAAACCAACTTTGTAGACAACCGGACTCCATCTCTTGATACCGACACACTAGGGATTGGGGCTCAACAGATACATTTTCAGAGAAGCCAAGCATGCAGCCTCCAGAAAATGGGGAGATTCTATTAAAAGCCTCCTTGCCAATCATTCTGTGCTTGTTTCCTTATATATTGTGTAACATTTTGTTTGAAATTAAACATTTTGCATAGTGTCATGTAAGCAGTCCGAGTCTCCTCCACACCTTGACACTTGTAATTGTTACTAGTTTTTTTGTCTGATAGCTGCCTGGCAAAATCAGTCCCCTCTTCTGCCCTCCTGTCAAGTCCGTGATGTCATTTCATAGGAAGATAAAGGTTAGGGTTATGCCCATGGTCAGCCTGGGCAGCAGTGGTCGTGCAGGATTCTCTTTGCCTTCCCTCTGGCCACAACACTCTCAGACTCAGTTCCTTGCTGGTTGCTGCCTTGACTTCACAATGCTCTAGGGCACAAACCATTCTGCAGTTTCCTCCAATCCAGTGTCCCTGACTTGGAGGGACAGCTGCGTAGGTCAAGGTTCCATGTCTGTTGCCACCCAGAACACTCCCCCATCCATGTGCTTCCCACCCGTCCTTCACAGGCTAGCTGGCTGAGCACTGAGAGCGTTCACGGATCTAGCATAGCCCTCTCCCTACAAACTGTACCTTTCTGCCTGTTTTTAACATGCCTACAGGCACAAGCTTCTCCTTGAACTCTTGCAAGTAACGTCTCAGAAAAGACTGGTTATCATCATCTGCCCAACAGCCTACTTCTCTCCAGGTCGACCTCTGAGTCAGCTCTGGCAACCAGAAAGTACATCCTGCCAGCATCAATGTCCACTCTGAGGCAGATCCACCACCCTCATCTTTGCTCTTGGGGTTCATCTTCCGGGCTCACTCTTGGTCTTTATTAAAAGCTGACGCTAATGAAAGGGTTTTCTGAAGCACGCTCTGGACCAGTTCCTTTGAGCTTTTCTTGATCAGAGTTGGACGGGTACATCAGTGCTGACCTTGACTTCTGATTACATGAGGCAACCCCAAAAGTGGAAGCTTCAGATGATTGGGGTGGGGGGACAGATGACATCTCAATCTCTGCTGTCACTGGTCACTGAGTTAGACAGTCTCCAGTTTCCCAGCATCCCTTGCTTCTCCCCACAGGTTTTCCCATGACCCCATCTCCCTATGCTCTTCTGGCTTCTCCTTCCACTCTGTTTCCTCCCGTACAGAGCGAGGCCTTGTTGGCAATTCTCATTGGGCTGATTTGGAAGGCTTTCTGCAGTGAAACCTAACTGGTGTGTGCTGCTAAAATATTCTAGTCTTTCCTAATTGTCTTTTTATGCTCCACAGTTCTACACGAGCCCACAGGAGCACACAAACATAAACACACATGTGATGTGTACTTTTTTTTTGAGACAGGATCTTACTATGCAGCCTTAGCTAGCCTAGAACTTTCTATGTTGACTGAGTTGGCCTTAAACTCAGAGAAATCTACCTGCTTCTGTCTCCCGATGGCTGGGTTTAAAGTTATGCACCATCACACCTGCTAATATTTTCAAATCGCATATTGGCCATGTTTGATGATGCAGCGAAAACACTTGTGAATCTATGAAGAGTTTTCAGTCTTGAGCCCAGTGGTAGAGCTCTTGCCTAGCATGCATGAGGTTTTAGGTTCAAATCCCAGCGCTGTAAGAAATCAACTTCAAGTATCTCCAGTCTTGCTCTAGTAACTGGTCTAGAGTCAGCATCTAGCTTGCCAGCTTCTGCCCCCACAGATTATTGTCCCTACTCCAGAAAGGTCACTGTTTAGTGCCACAAAGCTAAAGACAGACTCTAGGCTGAGTTTTACCTACACAGTTTTTCCAACAGCCAGAGAAAACCACTGGGAACCTCACAAATTCTCAGCTCACCTCCTTGGGGAAAGTTTTACACAGCCTGGGACCAGGGCACTGTCTCTCTTTGCCTCTTGTATGGTCCAGTGCTTTCTGTTAGGGCTGCTGCTGGTGGATGAGTTACTTACTGTGGAAACTACACAAAGACTAGATATTGGCATGTGATCAGGGTGGCAGCCATCTTGGATCCAGGTGGATTCTGCCTACCCTTCCCTGAAGAGGAATTTCCATTCTGTAAGCATTCTATCCTCAAAGACAGACAGGATGAGATTAAGGTTAATACTCCCCTGGGAGTTTGGGGTGGGTGGGTGGAGGCAGCCACTGAAAAACACTTGGCTCTCTCATGTCACATCCTCAGCTCAAGGGCAGATACAGCAACCCCACCTGAGTGTGCATCTTGAGACCTCCTTCTGTGTGTCTCTCTCTTCCAAGGCTTGCATCTCATTTCCTTGGATACCCTGGCCACCTCCCAGAACCTGAAAGCTCCCTTGCCTGGGAGATGGGATAAGGGAAGCACTTGCAGCAGAGTCTCGGCAAGCCACGTAATGAGAAGCTCAGAGAATGCAATGACCCTGTTTCTGGGGTTATTACTGTGAGAGGGCTCTGTGCAAGCCAATCTAGCAACATACTCAAATACTCTTGAAAAATAATTTCTCTTTTTGATTCATTTTGCTGCTCTAGCATGCATAGTGAAATCCTTTCTCAGAGAAGACAGACAGAGAGACAGAGATAGACAGACAGAGGCAGAGACACCATATGAAAATACGACTCTAAGAACACTTTTGAAAATTGTGTGCCACTCTACTCACTGATCTTATGGGTCTGCTTTGGAAACAACTGGCATTTGATACACACACAACATAGCTGACAATTTTAAGTATGTGATAATGTTATCTTTACCACAAGGGATACATTGTGTATCTTATCTTTGTGTTTCAGAATATCTGCTACTTCCAAGGATACATTGAAGGTTATCCAAATTCTATGGTGATTGTTAGCACATGTACTGGACTCAGGTTGTAATACATAACTGTATATAAAATGGTGTTTTCTTAAAATTAGTGTGGGTATGAGTGCAAGTGTGTAAGTGTGCAGAATGCAAAATGGATAATAAATGGAAATTATTTTAAATGATAGATTCTATCCTCAATCTAAATTTAAGTTATTCTTAAATTTTTGGAGTTAGTGAAAGATTCTCAGCATTTGTTTGTTATTTTTATGTGTGTATGGGCGTGGCTTCGTGGGCACTGCTACATGGGCACGGTTGCATGGGTGTGGCTGTGCGAGTGTGGCTGCATGCATGCTAGATTAGTACAATGCAGCAACAGGTAGCTGCTGGAGCTGCTGAGCGATCTGGGAACCAAACCCTGGTCCTCTCCATGAGCAGGAAGTGCTCTTATCCACTCAGCCCTTTCTCCAGCCCCACAAAGGTCTTAAAATATCAATAGCTGGAAGATACCAACCACACTGCTACTGTGTGACTCTTCAGTAGCTCAGTAGGAGTTAATGACCTTATGAAAGTCCCTTAGTTACCTAACAATTAACTGAGACACCTTCACACGCATTCTTTCATTTATAACTAGTATTTTCTTGTCGTTGTTGTTCTGGTTTGATTTTGTCAGGGGCTTTCTTCAGTTTGGAAATATAAGCTATGGAATTGAACCTCTGGAATCTTCCAGTGGTTTTGAACATGTGATCTACCAAGTGGAACCTAAGAAAGGAGACACATTACTCTACTCGAGAAGGATATGGATTTAAGAGACCTGCAGTATAAGATACAAAGTATCAAGGTAGGGGAGTAATTAGGTGGTACCAAGTAACTTCCTGATAAACTATTTATTTACATACCCCACCCCCCACACAAACAGATGCCATAGGGATGTGTCCATCAGAAGCTCATCTGGCACAGTATTTAAGACTAGTTACGTAAGTTTTCCTGCTCTTTTCCTTAATACTGTTAGCGATGTCCTCCTCTTTGTTTCTGAAGTTATTCATCTATGCAGCTCTCATTTTTAAGTAATTGCATTTACTCTTTGCCAATTTCATACATGTATATAATGGATGCTGACCATGTCTACCCATCCCCTGCCTCATCCCATTCCCACTTCGTCTGCAGCCCCTCCTCCTTCTGTTCTGTCCCCTCCTACTTTCATGGCTTGCCTTTTTCTGTTTTGTTTTACTGTTTTTGCTTTTTTTGTAAGTCACTGAATTATACTAGATTGGCTTGTGTGTGCATGGTATGAGTATTTTGAAGCTACAGATGTCACAGGGAAACTTTTTTTTTTCAAACTGTGTTGTTGTTTTTTAGTGTGGCAATTTTGTTTATTCATGACATCAGTTTAGTACACACGTAGAATAGTCAAGGATTAAATCTATCACCTCACTTGTCACGTGTCTCAAACCTTTCAAGTTTGTTTTATTTTTATCCTCTAAGAAACCTTCAAATGACATTGTTTTCTGTATTTTGTATTATATATTACATTAGCCATATTGTGAAATAAACACAAGGCTTATTTGAACAATATAACAATGTTAGTGGTTCTTCCTCGACTAGAGGTAGAGAAATTTTAATTCAGCAACATGGCTGCTCTGGCAAGGGATCACATCCAAAGACCTTCTAGGTCTGTGTGATCCAGCTGGAATGACACACCTTTAATCCCTCTGGCTGGAATACAGACATCCCCTTAGTACACACATTTATCCCAAACAATGAAGGTAAAGTTAGTTCATGGAAGGAAGCAGCCATGTTTGAAAGTGATGCCTAGTTGACTGGCAGATGAAGTGACAAATCAGAGAAGGATTTGACAGAATGAGTCAGAGATAGGTTATGCCCAACTCTCATAAGAACAGAGAGGAAAGAGGGAGCACTGGAGGGCAGTGCAGAGTGAGTCAGGAAGGAGGGCATTGCAGTGAGTGCAGGGCAGTGGAGCTGAGTTCACAGAGCCCAGTGCAGGTCAGCAGAGACGGTTGAACCCAGAGAATAAAATGGAGCCAGATTAGAACAGATTGCCAGAGTAAGTGTGGTGGTTTGAGTATGTTTGGCCCAGGGAGTGGCACTATTTGGAGGTGTGGCTTTGTTGGAGGAAGTGTGTAACTGTGCATGGCAGTGTCTAGGCAGACTTGGTGCTGGAGGAGCTGAGAGTTCTATATCTTGATCTGAAGGCAGCCAGGAGAAGACTCTCTTCTACACTAGACAGAGCTTGAACATAGGACTGCAAATCCCACCCCCACAGTGATGTACTTCCTCCAACAAGGCCACACCTCCTAATAGTGCCACTTCCCATGGGCCAAGCATATTCAGACCACCACAGTGACAATGCAGGTGAAAGGAACCACAGGTCTCCACCAGCTATGAAACAGCAGATAGGCAGATACAAGACTAGTTCCACAGAGATAACTGTGCAGACAGGACCATGTTGTCAGGAAGGAAACTTGAAAGGTTTGGAGATGGCTGGATGCTAACTTGTTGAACAATAAAATTAGATAAACTCTTAAGTAGAGCAGAGATGTAGTATCTAAAAGCAGTTGAAAACTCAAGATCAAAATGTGAGTGAATTCTCCTATACCTGGTCTGGGGAATAACTATGAAAACATATCTAAGATAACCACAAACCCTGGCACATACACACACACACACACACACACACACACACACGTGCACAGAAGTACATATTATGTGGTTTTTAATTTAAAAATAAAGATAATTTTTAAAAAGAATGTCATTTAGCTAAGAAAACTACACATGTGATCAAAGAGAATACGGAGGCAGGAGGGGAGGGTGGGCTGTGTTAGACAGAATAAATGCTTGACGAGCTGCTGAGAAGTGACCAAGGTGACAGGTGGAGAGAATCCTGGAGAATGTGCTTTGGTAATGTTTCTAGTTCTCTTTCTGAAGATAAAAAAAATCTCCCCAATTTAGTGATAAGACCAAAAACACTGAGGCCCCTCGTCAGTGCTGACGTGGAGTTGATGGGTTTCTTTTCAGCCACAGCGAATCATCTCTCACTATCTGGAAATACATGTTGTAGTGGAAAAGCAAATGGTAAGTGTATTCCAAGTGTATTTGTCTTGTTCGTTTTTATTACTATTATCAGCAGTGAAGCATGAGAAGGGCTATTTTCTTACAGAGTTGATTTCTGACAGAGGAGAGTCGATAACTCGGTGTCAGTACATTTTAATAAACTCTCAATTGCTTGTACTCTTTGTCATAACTGGAGGGTCATTTTTTATTACAATAGTTTCTCTGGTTTTTTTTTTTTTTTTTTGCTTGTTTACCTTGTTATTTGAGGATAGTTATACATGCACACATACTTGGAAGAACATGTGCACAGCCTGTTGTCTCTACACAGATGCCTCTGCCGATGCTGCAGCAGCCAGCACGTGGCTGCCAGTGCAGTCAAGGTAAAGGATATTTGCACCCCAGCCCAGAGCCTCTGATGCTGCTTTCTAGCCACACCTCCCACCCATCTCCCCAGCCCTCACAATCCACTAATGCATTCTTCATCTCTATTATCTGTTTTTTCGCTTCCAAACCATTGTATAAATGAATCATCCAGCATGTAACATTTGGGAGTATCTCACATACAGATTCTGGGAATTTTTCCTATCTTAAGTTACTTCCTAGAGGTGAAGAAGTGACTCTGTGGTTAAGGGCACTTGTTGCCCTTTTAGAGGGCTTGGGTTCAGGTCCCGTTACCTTTGTGGTAGCTCACAACAGCCTGCTAAGTCCAGCCCTTGTGATCTGGTGCCCTCTGCTGACTCCTATGGGCACTGCATGCATGGAGTACACATGCACACATACAGGCAAAATACTGAGATATCCACATCTAAATTAAAACTAACATTTTTCTGTCAGGAACTTATATCATCCTTAATTTACTAGCAGTGAAATTATATCTTGTACTTTTCCCAGATCTTTTTATATTTTCCACTTTCACACTATATGTATTACATGGTATGAATAATAAAATAAGGTGGATTAAAATATGTAAGTGATTTAAGTGTTTATTATTTTGCTACATTAAAATTGTAACAGAGAGTTGCCATCATTAATGTTAAGCAAATATATATATGGCAATTTTATTTTACAGTTTGAGCATATTGGGGCTGATACAACCATTGTCACTCAAAAGATTTTCCAGTTGGTTGGACTGGCAAATGCTGTAAGTATCTTTTTTTTGTCTTCTTAAAAATGTTTTATCCTTGCTGTCTTACTTTTCTGTTATTGTGATAAAACACTACAATAAAGGAAACTTACAGAATGAAGAGTTTATTTGAGCTTACAGTCCCAGAGAGTTTGAGTCCTTAAAGGTGGGGGCAGCATGGTGGCAGGCAGCAGACACAGCAGCTACAGTGAAGACTCATGCCTGGGACAGAAAGCAGAAAGTAGAGAGAGAGTACACTGAGAATGGTGTGTGGCTCTGAAACCTCAAAGTCCCACCTCCCATGAAATACTTCCTCCAGCAAGGCCATACTTCGTAAACCTCCCCCAAACAGTGCCAGCAACTGGTGACCAGCATCACAGGCCAGCACCTATGAGGGACGCTATCTCTCAAACCACCACCTTGTCGCTGTTCCTGACAACCCCCAGACCTTCTTTTGTGACACTGCATAAGGATGCATGCTGAGTGATGTAAGGACCATTATTTGGGTTTGAAGTTTCTGCTCTCCTACCTGTGAAGTAGGTTACTGTAAGGGATACATACAATGAGACATTCCTTAATGGGGGGCGGAACTTGATTAAGTGCAAGCATTTTGAATTATCCACGGGACTGGAGAGATGTCTCCGCGGTTAAGAGCATTTGTTGCTCTTGCAGAGGACGGAGTCCAGTTCCCAGCACCCACATGGTAGTTCACAACCATCTTTAATTAAAGTTCCAGGAGATCTGATGTCATTTTCTGATCTGCTTGGATACCAAGCATGGATGTGATGTCCATACATGCATGCATCAGAATACAAAAGAAATACAACTAATTAATCTAATTCAAGCATCCAGTGTGACTTTTGTGACCAGGACACTTACTGCTGACTAACATTTAAGCACTGAGTCCAGACCTACACTGTAGTTAGTAAATGCATGACCTGACCTCGCTTTCGAAGCTCTTTCGCCTGGTCCCTTTAGATCCTGTTGTTTGAACAGGTTTTCTGTCTGTGTTCTATTTTAGATCTTTGCCCCCTTTAATCTTACAGTAATTCTGTCTTCCCTGGAATTTTGGATGGATGAAAACAAAATCTCGACCACAGGCGATGCTAACAAGTTGCTGTACAGGTTCCTGAAGTGGAAACAGTCGTACCTTGTTCTGCGACCTCACGATATGGCGTTTTTACTTGTGTATGTACATTTTCAAGCTATGACAGGCTATACCGAGGAAAACTGGCCCACCTGGTCCCTTCTCCAACAATCCACAGACAGTTTTTTCCCACAGGGAAAAAAAAGCAAGTTCTCTGTGATTCCTCCCCTCTGTGTATAACTGCATGCAGCTCTTATTGGAACAGGTTACTTACAGTGGGATTATTAAGATCCCCCAGGAGGTTGGTCTGTAATTGAAGCTTGCTTCTTCAGTCCCGCTTCCAGATGCCTTCTTGCCATAGAGCACACAGCACTCCACCAAATGCCCCTAGCTGTGCACCAGAGGTTCACGTCTGTTTGGATGGCCTGCATGTATCTGTGACTGTAGTCACTTAGCTTTGATCCTTAACATAATGATTACAATAACAACAAGAAGCAGACACTGAGGAGACAGTCCATGGGAAAAGTGCTCACTGTGCGTTTATGAGGACCCAAATTTAGAGTCCCAGCACCCATGTAAAAGTCAAGAGGCCTCAGCTTCTTCAGCCCCAGGGCTGAGAGGGTAGAGAAGGCAGGTTTCTGGGGCTCACTGGCTAGCAGTTTAGCCCACACAGCAAGCTCTAGATTCAGTTAGACACTCTGCCTCAAAAAATCAGGTGGAGAGAAGTAGCCGCTACCCTTTAATACAGCTTCTCGTGTTGTGGTGATTCCCAACCATAAAATTATTTTTGTTGCTACTTTATAACTGTAATTTTGCTATGTTTTGAATTATAATGTAAATATTTCAGAAGATAGAGGTTTGCAAATTGGGCACAACCTACAAATTGAAAACCGCTGAGAATTTTCTTTAACTTTTAATCATATTTATCTCAGAGGACATACCCATTTATTCTAAAATAGTCACTGCCTTGAATTCGTCTTTATTATGTTTCAGGTATCTGTGCACTTTCTAGTTTTTAATTGATTTGATCATTTTTTGGAGAATGCAGGATCACTGAACACACCCTAGCCCGAGTCAAGAGTTTGAATCCCCAAACAACACTAAGACCCGCCCTATGAAAACAGAGCATTCACTTTACTTTGCTTACTTTTGCAAAATTCTTTGATTATAGTATGTTTTCGCTTCAGCTACAGGGACACTACCGATTACGTTGGTGCCACCTATCAAGGGAAGATGTGTGACAAGAACTACGCAGGAGGCGTTGCTCTGGTATGCCGTGCCTTAATCTGCTTGATTAGAAGTATAATGGGCGGGGCTCCTTGCTGAAGTGTGCTTGCTCCTCTGTAGAGGACCCAGTTCCAGTTCCCAGCACCCACTCACACCCTTAGCTCACAACCAGACTCCAGCTCCAGGGATGCCCTCTTGTGGCCTCTATGAGCACTGTTCTCTCTCTCTCTCTCTCTCTCTCTCTCTCTCTCTCTCTCTCTCTCTCTCTGTCTCTCTCTGTCTCTCTCTCTCTCTCTCTCCCCCTGGTGACACACACACACAATTAGAAATAAGTCTTTAGTGTATAACAGGCTGCTGTAGAAAACAGTATAAAAGTAAAGATTCTCTTGATTTATTACTTCCGTTAAAATTTGCATTCCTGTAGGGCTCCTAGGGCGTGGACACTGGTGTGGGCCTGACCCCATCTCACCTTGGTGCTTCTCGCTATAGAACCTGCTCCTTCCCTTTACATCTGCGTTTATATGATGTCTGCTGGAGTTTCAGAGAGGCACATAGGATGATCCCCCTCTAATAAGCAAGACAGAGAACAATGGAGCTGGGAAGGAGAGAATTCTTACTTAAAAATCATAAATTGTATTTGGAAAACATAGCCTCCATTTAATGGAGAAAGTGATTTCCTTGGTCTCTAAGAGTGGGGCATAGGACTTCCTCAAACATTCACATGTAACATACACACACATGCGCACACACATGCACACAGCACGCACACACATGCACACACGCACACACATGCACACACATGCACACATGCACACACATACACACAGCCAGGGCTTCACTGGTTAGCACAGAGGGAGAACACACCTGTCTAAAGGCAGACTGGTTACCGAGGACAACCCAGCTGTAGAGGACTGGAAAGCCTGGGATTTGCAGACAAGAAACAGTGGTTGCCACGGAAGCACAGTGACTGGCAGAGGCCTTCCCCAGTACTTTTCCCTTCCCCCACATTTCTTTGGGGTAACCATCATTAATCCTTAGCCAGGAATCCCCAGCAACATCCGATATCCACAGGAATGAGATGTTGAAATACATAGGTGCAGCTCGGCTCACTAATGTTCCCCCATTCACCATCCCCCCTCTCTTTCCATAATCCATCAGAACCATGCAGTGCCAGGAAGGCATTAGGTTCTATTGTCCTGCTTCCTAAGAGCTGGTATGGAAAAACAACCCAAGCACAGCTGTAGTCGTGAAGCAAGTGAGAATGATCAGTGTGTGTTTTTAAATTCTAATATTTAAAGTTTTCTATATATGTACATATATATATACATATGTACACCACTTGCTTTACATACATAAACTGTGTAATGGTTATGACAGACAAATTAATGAAGAGGAGAAGACTTCGGTGGATGAGGGACCTTCTGTGTGAGCCATGGGGACCTGATTTCCCAGTCACCATGTAGGAAAGCTGAGTCTGGCAGCTCACACGGTGCTGGGAGGCCTCCACATGCATGCCAGAGATGAGCACACACACACAGAGGCATATACCACAGACACACGAAATAATACATGCACACATATGTAATGGGAATGAGCACAGGTTTCATCAGACACAGCGCTCTGCCCTGTGAGCCTGTGAGTCTGACTACTGTAGTTTTCTTACTAAGTGAGATTGTTTCCTGTGCAAAGGAAAGCCTTTTTTTTTTTCCCCCTTCATAACCTGTGAGCCTTTGATGGTGGACTTGAACGACACTGAGCAGGGTTGACAGTGGTTATTCTTGTGTCTTTTCTGACCTACGGGAGAAGCGCCGTCTGGCTCTAGAAGATGAGACAATTTCCCTGGTCTGTTCTTTGACATGAGAAAAATCTCAGCTGTGTTTTGAATCAGTCTGTTGAGTCAGCTAGTTTCTTATCACAATATTAAAATAATTTTTGATGACCTTTGTATTTATTGTCATTGTACATCCATGAGTGTTTTCCATGCATGCATGCATGTCTGTACACCACAAGTATGCAGTACCCTTAAGAGGTCAGAAAAGGGTGTTAGATCTCCTGAAGCGGGAGTCACAGTTGCGAGCATCTGTGTGGGTGTGTGGAGTCAAACCTGAATCCTCTGGGAGAGGCTAAACACTGAGCCATCTCTCCAGACCCTGCAAATGTATTTTTATTGTGCACCTCAATATTCTAACTGGGATTTTTTTTATCCAATTGAAACTTATTTAAATTATTTTTCTGAGTGCCTCACCTTACTTACATTATTCAAAGGCACATTTTTGGACCATTCTCCTGTTTGCAACATCTGTAACGAGCACAGTGGATGCTTCCACTTGACTGTGTGGCTCCTGTTAGTAACTAACCACATTTTCCTAGCCACAAGTGAAATGCCTCCACACGTGTACACGCACATTTGTGGTCTGGTGTGTTTTCTTTTCAGCACCCCAAAGCTGTAACTCTGGAATCACTTGCAATTATTTTAGTTCAGCTGCTGGGCCTCAGCATGGGGATAGCGTATGACGACGTGAGCAAGTGTCAATGCGGAGTGCCTGTCTGCGTGATGAACCCGGAAGCGCTGTAAGCCTCGACTTCCATGCCTCGCCCCGAGACTTTATATTACACTAATTCCTGCTAAGGAAAACTAACATGCTAGTTTAACTGTTAAATAGGTTTCTGTTACTATGATAAAACACTGTGATCAAAAGCAACTTGGGGAGGAAAGGGGTTTATTTCACATTTCATTGCTGTGTATCACTGAGAGGGGAAAAAAACAAAAACAAAACAAAAACAAAAAATAAAAATAAAAAACACAGAAGCAGAGACCTGGAGATAGGAGCTGAAGCAGAGGCCATGGAGGAGTCTGTCTCAGCCTGCTTTCTTATTGGACTCAGGACACACTACCCACAGTGGGCAGAGCTATCCCACTTGGATTGTTGGTCAATAAAATGCTCCACAGTTGTTCCCACAAGCCAATCTGATGGAGACATGGTCTTAATTAAGGCTCCCTCTTCCCAGAGGACTTCGGCTTGTGTCAAGTTGACAAAAACTAACCAGTACAGCAGACATTCTGCCAGCCAGAGCCACAGCCCCAATCCCTATGCAGAATTACTCAAGAATTCAATGGCCTCGTTAGGAGCTCCCCCAAGCCGGTTGATGGAGAAAGGAAAAGTCTTTTTATGCTCCTATGTTTACTTATCATGCTGCAGTACAATTGTGTATAGAAGCAAAGATGGTAGAAGATGGTGAGTCTCCTGGTGAGCAGAATTTCCTTTGACTTTGTACCTGCTGTGAAAGAGGGGCTAGGGATCTTGTCTGGACAGATCCCTGCACTGTGGTGCTGACTCAAGTCAGGATGTGAATGCTGTGACATCGAGCATTCCGAGACAAGCAAGTGTGGGGAAGAAGCATGTGGGGTTATTCAGACTAAGCACAAAATGCAGTTGGTTCTCTGGGTCACAGAGTTTCACTCCTACAGATTCAGTAAAGACAATTGGGTCAAAATTATTGGACAGGAGGGAATTGAATCTGTTTTCCTAGTCCCTACTTCCTGAAGCACAGCATGCTGGGTATTTGCCCAGCATTGACTCTAGGCCTTGAACATCATCTAAAAGTGGCAGAAAGTACACAGAAGAATGTCCATAAGTCACATGCCCTCTCTGTCATCCTCTGTGAGGGACCAGCACCTGAAGATTTGAATATCTATAGTGTCCTGGAACAGCGCCCTCTAGGGACATGGAGGGATAAGTGCATGTGGGTGTTTATATATCATTTTCACTTCCTACCAGAAAGTACTTACTTCAGAAGGAGCACCCCGAAGCTGGGCTCACCTTTGACATTTGGAATATCAACCAGATTCAACAGGCCACCCACAAAACTAGCCCCAAGATGAAAGGCTCATACTTACCCATCACCCACAGGGGTCGACCTTCAGTGACATTAGCAGGATAGCTGCTGGCTCACCACTAAACATCAAGCCAGTGTGTCGGTATTCTCTCCCTGCTCTCGACTGTGGGAGGGGTGTGACTGGCTGCTGGAGCTCCTGCCATAGTGTCTTTTCATTGTTAGCGACCTGGAATTGTAAACTGGATTAACCCCTTGCTCCCCTAAGTTGCTTTTGGCCAAAGTACTTTCTCACAGTGAGAGAAATGAAACTGGAAGGTTCATCGTGGTTAGAGCCCTTCAGAAAGTAGTGATCTCCTCCACTGTCCCATAAAGAGAAAGTGCCGTGAAAATAATTTGTCTGCAGCCATTGTCTGTTGGCACGACATTGGAGTTAATTGCTTTCTAACTTATCGGATAGAACTGATGAGTGAGGCTACCCAGGATTGCGTTTCCCCCTTTTAGAAAAGGGTTTATTAACTTTTAAATTACAGAGATTTTTCTTTAATTTGGGCTATTGTTTTCCAGTATGTGTTTATTGTATCAAAAAATGATTAATTAAAAGTCATAAGCTTCTTTTTATAATCTTCATTTATTGCTCTTTGAGAGCTGCAAGGATCTGCACAAGGGGATCAGGTGTCCAGCTGAATCCAGAGGCTCTTGAATGGGAGAAGGAGAAAGAGAGCACCCAGCAAGTCCATGCGGTGACTGGAGCCGTAAAGCCACTCACCGCCTGGATGAGCTGCACTGTGCTCCAGTAGCAGCATCCGTTCCAGCCTCACAGAGCAATGGCATGCCAGACACCACATGGGTGGAAAGCCTCCCTTTGTAGCCTGCTCCTTAGCCTTTGGAAGTCCAATAGAGCATCCTACATCCTTTAAAATGTATCTTTGCCTGAGAGAGAGAGACAGAGAGACAGAAGAGAGATCACACATAATGTATATACCACAACATGCATGTGGAGATCAGAGGACAACTGTAAGTTGTCTCCTTCCACCCCCACCAGTATGTGAGTTTCAAGGACTGAACTCAGGCTGCCAGGCTTGTACAATAAGCGACCTTATTCACTGAGCCATCCTGCCAACCATCTATAGCTTTTTCTTCCTTTGCTCTCTGGTATTTAGATAGAAACCATACTGGCTCAGTGGTCACGGCATTAGCGGCTACACCTGATAACCAGAGTTGAATCCCTGGAGAAAGATCTTACTCCTGCTGGTAGTCATCTAACCTACATGTGCATGTTGTGACCCATACATGGCCACACATATACATGAATAGGAATCATGTGACAGTGGCTGGACATGTATAATCAATCCCATTGTGCATGGTTAATATAACTGAAAGCTACTGCATGCATGCACATGTATGCATACACACAAACTCGTACACATATGAATATGTACATACACATACATGTGCATACACAAAGAGTTGCCTACTGGACTTATAGAGTTAAGGCAGAAGATAAAAGATACAGGAGTTATTTTAAAACTACAAAGCCAAATTGGGAGGGATCACCTCTGACTAAGTTTAGATAAAGACAGGAAGACTGCTCTTCTTAAGGTAAGGGCACCTCAAAGTTCAGAAGTCCTAGTAGAGAAAGGCAGACAACTTCAGATGAAATGGCATAATGTGTAAGGTAAATCATAAGGCCAGTGTCACCAAAAAAATCTGTGATGTAAAAGCCAATAAAATTCTATGCTATTTATTCCTACTAAAGGATTCTGTGGGACTTCCTGCACAGTTGGCTTCCTGGGCAGAGAAAGGTCTGGATGCCCCTGGGAGCACTTACTTACTAACTAGGCTAGATGGTCTGTGGAAACTCTTAGCACAGACATTTGGCTCCTTTCAGTCATTCCAGCGGTGTCAGGACCTTCAGTAACTGCAGCATGGAGGACTTCTCCAAGTTTATCACAAGTCAAAGCTCCCATTGTCTTCAGAACAAGCCGCACCTACAGCCATCTTACAAGGTGTCACACTGTGGAAATGGAGAGGTGGAAGAAGGAGAAATTTGCGACTGTGGAAAGGAGGTGAGTGTGGTTTGGGGAGGGTGTCGCCAGAATCGTCCTATCAGTTAATGTGTCTACCATCTCTGTGTCTGTCTGCTTCATTTCTCATAGTCATCCTTCTACAAAGTCCTTTGTGAGGGACATACAGACACTCAAGAGTACACTAACGTCTTGGCATACGGTCCACGGATTGGTAGATTATCCAGACAAATACATTTGCTGTTTGACTCACCCTGGAGGGTCTAGAGCTGACACCTAAAGAAACGGTGCATGCTGAGCATGTGCAAGTCAATGAGTTGGTGACGGACGCATGCATGCCATATGAAGGCCACCAGAACTGAGCCTACCAACTCACAGCGTCAGCATAGGACCTCTTAGTCCATGCTGGCCTCAAACTCAAAACAACTGTCCTGTTCCAGCTTCCTGAGTACTGGGATTGCAGGCTTGCATCATCATGTCTGCCTTATCTTCTCCTGCCTCTCCTCTTCCACCTCTCCCCTGTCTCTTCTTCCTCCTCCCCTCCCCACCCTGTCCTTCTCTTCACCCTCTTGCTCTCTCCTTCCTCTCTCTCCCTCCTACCCTCTCCTCTCCCCCTCCTCCTCTCCTTCCCCTTCTCTCCAATTCTTCCCCTTTCCTCCTCTCCCATTAAGAATTAGGATGTAACAGCTTAGCAATTTGCAAGCACTTCACATGAATATATTTTTTCTTGCAACCGCATTAGATAAACAATCTCTTTACCTCCATACTGGAAAGCAAGAACTGAAATGTATGTTATTAAGTATCTCTTACAAGCGTACTGCTTTAACTTCATTCCTGTTGCTGTGATAAAATGTCCTGACAAAATCAACTTAGGAGAAAAGGGGTACGCTAAAATAAACCCTTTATCCCCAAACTCTTGTAGAGTGGTAAGAATATAATTCATACCAAGCAAACTCTCATTTCTCTTTCTTCTGTAAGGATTAGGACACAACCTCTTAGCAAACACAATGTAGTCTATTAAGTACAGTCACTACTGAGCATCAGACCTCCAGAGCATGTTCATCCTACAGGTCTGCTGGAAACTCCGCTGGACCACTGTGTCTCTATTCCTCCCTTCTATGCCCCTTTGGTTCAATTTTGGTTTTTTGGGTTTTTTGTTTTGTTTTGTTTTTTTGAGACAGAGTTTCTCTGTGTAGCTCTAGGTGTCCTGAAACTCACCCTGTATGTAGACCATGCTGGTCACAGAGATCTGCCAGCCTCTGCCTCCCGAGTACTGGGGTCAAAGGTGTATGCCACTACCGCTCGGCCATTATCATTTTTTAAATGACCTATTTTGAAAGTCGTTAAGTCCCATCTTTGAGTGATCTAGCTTCTGTCTCTTCCTCTTGGGCACACTCTTGCCCAGCCTTTCGATCAAGCTCATTTGTCATTCAGAAAGGCAGGCGTCTTAGTTAGGGTTTTATTGCTGTGAGCAGACACCATGACCAAGGCAGGTCTCATAAAGGACAACATTTAATTGGGGCTGGCTTACAGGTTCAGAGGTTCAGTCCATTATCATCAAGGCAGGAACATGGCAGCATCCAGGCAGGCATGGTGCAGGAGGAGCTGAGAGTTCTACATCTTCATCTGAAGGCTGCTAGCAGAATCCTGACTTCCAGACGGCTAGGATGAGGGTCTTAAAGCCCACACCCATAGTGACACACCTCCTCCAATAAGGCCACACCTCCTGGGCCAAGTATATACAAACCAGATAGTAGGTATGAAGCTTTTGCTGTGGAGTAAGAAAATATGGAAGACACATTTGAGTTTTGGTGTTGGAACTTTATTGGCTTTTACCAATATTTAATCACCAATTTAAATTCAATACTTAAGTCCAAATTATTTGAAATATACCTATAACTACAGGAAGTTTTTTTTTTTTCCAAACTAAATAAATCTTATGTAAAACTGGGGTTGGAAGGAAGAGGGAAGATAGAATGAAGGTAAATGAGGTAAAAATGTAGAGATAAAATGAAAGGGGAAACAGGCTGTTCTCATATTGCTGAGAGTACTATGTCCCGAGGGAATCAGGAGGCAAGTGTTCATCCTGATTCTTTCTCTATGGACTGACTGAGGACACTGAGGTGTGTCCCTCACAGCTGAAAAAGCGTATTTCTCCTTTCCTGTTGCTGTGATAATGTACACTAACAAAGGGTTTATGTTAGCTCACAGTTCCAAGTCGTAGTCCATCACTGCAGGAAGTTGAGGCAGTAGGAACTTGAAGCTGTTGGTCACACCCATGGCTGAGAGTGTGGAGAGAACTAGTGCCTGCATGCTTGCTTACTCATGCTCAGTAACCTTGTCCACTCTTATGTAGTACAAGACCCAATCCTAGGAAACAGGACAATGGATATAATCAAGATATTCCTCTACGGCATGCCCACACACCCTCTTGACCTAGACTTTCTTCCTTAGATGTTTCTAGATTGTGGCAAGTTGAACTAAACTATCAGAAATGAATAGTGTGCTTTTAAGAAAATATTGCCCATCACCCAAAAGCTTGATTCTTAGTTTCATCATGTTCCTAACTGAGTTCTAACCACTGCGCTATCCCTTCCCTGTAGATGTCTATGACATCCACTTGGCAGAATGGTTGTGCAAAACACAGAAACCTTCCTGTGCCCTACTGTGTATCTTGCAGAAGTCATACTAAGACAGCTGGCCTCCACAGCTGATTCCAATCTGCTTACTGACAAGTTTTTCCAACTTACCATTTCTAATCCCTGGGGACTAAAAATGTGTGTGTGTGTGTGTGTGTGTGTATGTGTGTGTATGAATGCATCATCTAAAAAGACCTTTCTTTTTACTAACCCTAATAGTCAAAGCTATTAAAGCGTGCTGGGCAGTGGTGGCGCACGCCTTTAATCCCAGCACTTGGGAGGCAGAGACAGGTGGATTTCTGAGTTCGAGGCCAGCCTGGTCTACAGAGTGAGTTCCAGGATGGCCAGGGCTTCACAGAGAAATGCTGTCTCAAAAACAAACAAACAAACAAAAAAAAAACAAACAAAAAAACAAAAACAAAAACAAAAACAAAACAAAGCTATTAAAGCAGACTCATAAAGCATAACATAAAAGCCATGTAATCATTTACTAAAGATACAAAAGCAAGAGACTCAGTCATGTTCAGATACTACATCATCATCCATTCCTTCATTTTCAAATTAAAAATGAAGTAAACTGCAAGATGTGGCAGTGTTATGCCTGCAGTCCCAGTACTCCAAGAGGCAAGGATGGAAGCAGAAATGTCTAGTATACAAGGCCCACTTAGACTGAATGCCTTTGAGGCCAACATAGATTAATGAGATCAAGTATTGTTGGGTCTAAGGATCCAAACCAATGGACACACTCCCCCAGAAATACTCACAAACAGCAGATTCGATGTAATAACATAAGGTGTATTGATGATAAGATGATACCAGTATACTGGGGCTCTCCCATGAACAGGTGGGAGGGCCCCAAGCCACAGCTAAAAGCAGCTTTATATACCATTTTTACAGAGTTCACAAGGACAGTTAATTAGTTCTTAAACAATAACCATAAGAGATTTCAAACAGCCGTTCCCAGGCCCGGTTTCTAAGCAACTCAAATTTACACCACAAAGAGGGTTAGCTTAAGTGGCTTCTGTTTACCCAGGTGTACTTGTGTTAAGGGCTCATCTTCCTGATAAAACTCTTATCTTGGGTCCCTTTTCCTGAAATGTTTGTTTGAGTCTTTGGAATGTGCTCCTCCTAGGATGTGCCTTGGGGGACAGCTAATATTTGAGTGTAAACCGAAACTCAAATGTAAGGATCTTTTAATTTTAAGTTCAAACTGAGACTTGAAATTACATTTTTACAGTATCAAAAGAGATAAAAAGATGGGGCTAGAGGGACAGTAATTAAGAATGTTTGCTGTTTTTCAAAGGACCTAAGTTCAGTTTATAGAACCCACATGGTATTTCACAACCCTCCATAATTCCAAGTCCAGAGATCTGGTGCCCTCTTCTGGCCTTTGTTGGCTTGCTGTCTCTCTCTCTTACATACACACACACACACACACACACACTTTAAAAAAACATTTCTTATTGAGCCATATATTATTTGGGTTCAAACATGGCACATAAAAAGTAACTGTTGCTTCACTTTATCTCACATCTTATATATATTTGGCCTTTATCTACAAGAGCCAGGGACCACCTCACTGCCTCCACTGTGAAGAATCCTGTGGTATCAGAGAATTCTATTTCCAACACAGCAAGCTTCATTCTAGAAGAAATGACTAGGATGTAACCCTTAGTAGGAGGTCAAAAATCAATGTCTGCAGGGCAAGAAAGAAGTGACTCAGTTTCCTTTCCTGATTGCCAACATGAAAGGCAAGTGTCTGTCCCTAGGCTATGAAATGAGTCACCATTACGATGTCTGTCCAGTGTGAATGGATTCAGATAGGTGCTTCAAGCTTGTGGTTTGCCTTCCAGGGCTGTGCAGTTCTAACACCGTGCTGTAATCCCACCACTTGTGGGCTGTCAGAAGGTTCCACTTGTGCCACCGGAGAGTGCTGTGACACTAATTGCCATGTAAGAGCCTTTTCCTTTCTTTCTTTTTTACTTTTTTTTTAAAAATACTTCTTAATTTTTATGTGTATGGGTGTTTTGTCAGAGGTCAGAAGGGAACGTCAGATCCCTTAAGACTGGAGTTACAGGTGGTTGTCATGAGCTCTGTGGGTGCTAAGCACTGAGCTTGGCTTCTCTAGACAAACAGCCAGTGCTCTTAAGTACAACCGCTCGGCCATCTCATCAGACCCAAGCTTTTCCTTTTAAAGAGTATTGACGTGTCTAGTCTTTTTTTTCCCTAACTTTTGTCAGTGGTTTATTTTGATATCACAAGTATTACTACATTGTCCCTTTCAAAATTAACGTGTAATTCCTTATTCCAAATTTATTATATTTATTATATTGTTATATTTCTTCCTTTCAAATTCTTCTCTATACAATACATCCTAACCAGTTTCCCCTTCCTCCACTCCTTTCATTGTGTTGACACCCCCTTCATACACACACATACAAGCACATACACACACACACACACACACACACACACACACACAAGTCCCCTCTCCTCCATTTCCCTTCAGAAAAGAGCAGGTCTCTCAAAGATATGAACCAAATGCAATGTTACAAGATACAAGACTAAGGACAAACCTTCTTATCAGGGTTGGGCAAGGCAACCCTATTAGAAGAAAAAGGGTCCCAAGAGCAGACCAAAGAGTCAGAGACACCCCCACTCCCACTGTTAGGAGTCCCACAGAATTCCTGTGCTACTCAACCATAACATATATGCAGAGGACCTTGTGCAGACCCATACAGACTCTGTGGTTGCTGCTTTATTCTCTATGAGCCCTGCTTAGTTGATTCTGTGGCTATGCTTTCCTGGTGTCCTCTTCCCCTCTGGCTCCTACAATCCCCCTCCCTGGACACACACACCTCTTCCCAGGGCTCTGTGAGCTCCAAGTGGAGGGACCCAATGAAGGACTTCAGACATTTCTACTCTTAAGAAAATAATTTAAAAATCTTTCATTCTATGTGTATACATCTTCCACCTAAACTATCAGTATTATTGACAAAAGTCTTTCGGCCATGAAAATTTAATTTTTTTCTATTATATTTCAAAAATTCTTTCCTTAAAAATTAAAACAAGAATGTATGGGTTGCATGAATGGCTGAAATGGAAATATTGTTCCTATTGCATGCCATATATAGTTAAAATGTGCTACAAGCAACACAGATTTTCATTTAATAATGTATTTTTGTTCTGTTTAAATTTTTATATATGTGCAAGATATATTGATTATTTCACTGTCCTTCCTCCAACTCCTCCCACAACCCTCCCACTCTCTTTCTAATCCATGGCTTATTTTATTTAATTATTATTCACACACACACACACACACACACATACATTAGGTTGACCCTTTGGGATGAGATTGGATAACCTGTCAGGGTGCTCACCCTTGGGAGACTCATTGTCCCTCTCTCAACAGTCATTACTTGCCCGTACCTCTTCATTTGGTGTGGGGCCTTGTGAGATTACTGGTCCATGCTGGCATAGGTCAAAGGGTTTGTTCCTACATGGTCTACACAATGCTCTTCAGGGACAAATATTCCACTTCTCTGTTGCTTTATTCATTGTGATTCACTTTACCCCATCAGCTGAAGGCAAAAGGGGAGCTTTGCCGGCCTGCCATCCAGGAATGTGACGTCTCAGAGTACTGCAATGGCACATCCGCAGTGTGTGAAGAAGACTTTTTTGTTCATAATGGGCACCCATGTGCAGACGGCAAGTGGGTCTGTATTAACGGCACCTGTCAGAGTGGAGGACAGCAGTGCCAGGATCTATTTGGCACCGGTACTTTAATCATTTGATTTTTCCATTTTAGCATTCTCTGGGTGCTAAAAAGTAATAGACGGATCTGTTTGGTTTTGTCTGCAGTACTGAGAATTGTTTCAAGGCCACACCTCCCCCATGCACTCTGTGTCCTCTACCCACCAACATCCCCAGCTCCCCCCACTCCACGCCCCCAGCACCCAGCCCCCAGCTCCCCCCCACCCCCAAACACCCCCCCCCCACTGTCTACTTTTCCATTCCTTCTTTTTGAGGCAATGTCTTGCTAAGTCTCCCAGGCTAGACTTGCACTCACTCAGCATCCAGGAAGGCATTGCCTTTTGTGATTCTGCCTCAGCTTCCTAAGTAGCTGAGGTTACAAATCTGAACTACCAGAAATAAGAAATAGATGACAGGTTATACATTCAAACTCCAAGGAAGAACACTGTGCAATTCATTCAGGAAATGCCCTCTCTTGACCCAGAGGAAAGGAAATGCCTGAGGGATCCTGAGTAAAGAAAGAAGAGTGATTTTATTTCCAGTTCACAGTTGCTCCACTCTCATGGGTTTCCAAGTTTTCTGAGAAACTATAATCCATAATGCATTGCTTTTCTCTTTCTTTCCTTAGGATTTTCTTTGTTGTTATCTTTTTCTTTTTCTTTCTTTTTTTTTTTTTTTTTCTTTTTTTTTTTTTTTTTGGTTTTTCGAGACAGGGTTTCTCTGTGTAGTCCTGGCTGTCCTGGAACTCACTCTGTAGACCACTTTGTTGTTATTTTTATGTTTTTCTGTCTTCATCATATGGTGTGCATGCACATGCATGTGTGTATGCTGCTTTTCATTATGATATTCATAATACATATCTGAGATAAATGCACTTAAGAAGGAAAAAGTTGGGTTGGAGTAAGGGCTAAGTCAGTAAAGCGCTTGTCATGCGCAGTGACCTCACTATGGGTCCAGAATCCATGTAGAAAAGTCTAGCACGTTTGCATTGCATTTGCCATTCTAGGAAGGGGAAGGCAGAGACAAATGGATCTCTGCCTTGGTTCCTGAGGCTAGGTGGCCAATCAGTCCAGGCAAATGGGTAAGTTCCTGGTAAGCTGAGAGATCCTGCATCTAAGAGTAAGATGGGGAGCAGCTGAGGAAGGCACCTAAAGTTAAGCTCTGGCCCACACAAGCACACGTACATGCACGCATGCACACATGCACGGACAAACGTGCACACGCAGGCAACTGAGGAAGAAGGAAGAGAGGGAGAGATGGAGAGAGGAGAAAAGGGAGAGAACACTGTTCAGGCTCAGTCTCAGAGGTTTAATCCTTGGTCCCCTGGCCCTGCTACCTTCAGCACACCATGTGTGGGTGAAATGACACGTCATTGTAAGGTCACGTGGTGGAGGAAACTGCCCATGCTTAATGTTAGCCCGGAAGCAGAGGAACAAGTAGCTGCCAGGGTTTGAGTGTCCCCTTAAAGAGCACCTTCCACCTTCTACTCCACTCCCCACACCTCCCACTCCACACCCCACAACCCCCCACCATGGCTTAACTTCCATCAAACGTTCATTTCAGAACCAAACATTTAACACTGAGTCTTTGGGAATATTCAGAATCCAAACGATAGCTCTACTCTGTGTGCTTACTTCTTTTTTTTTTTCTTTTTTAAAAATGTATTTATTACTGTAACTGGTGTGTGAGCCTGGGGGTGAAGGGGTGTGTGTGTGTGTATGTAATGCATCATGAAGGTGTGCATATGTTATGGCACATGTGTAGAGGTCAGAGGTCAGCTTTTAAGATCCAGTTCCCTCCTCCCACTGTAGGTTTTTAGGGCTGAAAATGAATTTGGTTTGCATGGCAATCACCTTTAACTGCTGAGCCATCATGCTGGCCTAACTGTGAACTTCTGCTTAGTGTTGTCTGAGTTTCTTGCAACATGAACTAAGTGTTACATTATCACACAATCCTCAAAAATCAAATATAAACTTATACCTAATCATCTACTTCCGTTTCTATTTTTTTATACGATTGGGGATTTATTTATTTTTATTTTATGCCTGTGGGTGGTGGGAATCAAACTGAGGTCCTCTGAAAGAGCAGTCAAAATTCTTAACAATCTCTCCATTCCATATATTTCTGATACTTTTTATTTCTGGTAGATTGTGCCCTTTGGGATTTTTTTTCCATGTGTATGTATGTTAAGATACTTACTCAGTCATTTAAACTCAGCTAACTAACTTTGTTCTGTTTATTCTTGAGTGAAATTGCAGATAGAGGCATATCTTCCCTCTTCCATGGTTGATGTTAAAGAGGCCTGTCTCTGGACTATGAGTCCTGCAGACCACTGCCAGTCATCTCTTTATTCTGCTGAGCCTAAAAGGCGAGGGCGGTTGTCTGGGTTCATTCGATATGTGTTGATGACTAATACTCATTAGGCATCAGTTAGAATTTGACTCAGCCATGGGTCTCCAGAGCTTTCAGCCGCATGCTTTGATGGATACCTAGGCAGATAGGAAACTACAATACAATTGGAGCCACCTCTCCAGTCTCTCATCTCCTATCTTGCCCTTGTTTACTCTCAAGAGGAAGCTGGAAAAGAGCCAGTAGGATCTGAGGGGTCAAATATAGTCCCAGTGGCTATGAAATACTCTGATTCTGCCTGTGGTGGTTTTTTTTTTTCTTTTCTTTTCTTTTTCTGGTCCACAAAGAACAGTTTGATGCCCTAACCAAGCTCAAAATCTTTATTTCTTACCCTCAACCAATTTGGCAAATAGTTTCCGAGACATAATGAACCATTAACTCTTGGTTCGCTGGCATCTCTAGGCAACTCAACTGAGCACCTAGTGTCTGTCCAGGGCTGCTGTTGTGACCTGTCACTTTCCTCCAGCCCAGCAATGTAGTTGTCAAATGTCCCTATCAGAGGCTTCAACAAGAGTAGAATGGACAGAGGTTGAAAACAGAAACTATTCTCTAAGTCGTTTGGGTCTTGGGAGAATCAAATCTAGGGAAAAATCAGAGACCAAAAAAAAAAAAAAAAAACCCACCTTTATTCACCAGAACATCAATTACTTGGTTTTAAAAACTAGCTTTTTTTTTTTTTTTTTTTTTTTTTTTTGCCGGGCAGTGGTGGCACACGCCTTTAATCCCAGCACTTGGGAGGCAGAGGCAGGCAGATTTTTGAGTTCGAGGCCAGCCTGGTCTACAGGACAGCCAGGCTACACAGAGAAACCCTGTCTCGAAGGAAAAAAAAAAAGAGAGAGAGAGAAAAAGAAAAAAAGTAGCTTTTTGTTGATGTGTATGGGGTTGTTGACATTACATATTAGGCACTGTGTCAGGTACATGAAGTTGGAAGTGTGTCACTGAGGTGGGTCAAGTCATCAATTTTCAGTTCTATGTGATGCTTGCCTTTTGTGCAATACATTCCAAACCATTTCAGAGTTGTGTAAGTCTTCATTCCTTGTTTTAATGCCCTGTATTAAAACACTCAATTTAACTGACACCATTTCAATTGCCTAACTTCCAGATGCAGACTTCGGTACAAGTGAATGTTACGAGGAGCTGAATTCCAAAAGTGACATATCTGGGAACTGCGGCATCACTCGTATGGGATACAAGGACTGCGGACCTAAGTATGCCTTAGGAGATATGACCAGACTCTGTCACTATACACTTAAAAATGTCACCAGTCACTTTCACATGGAAGCAAACTAGCACCTGACCATGAAGCCTGACATGTTTAATCCAGTGATAGATGTCAGAGGTGCAGAAAGGGGCTCCATGACATTTCCGACACACCTGGGCTGTTGTCCCGGTTGAACTAATTTGGCCTGAATTTTTGGCCTGTCTTTTGCTACACAGGGTTTTATTTCAACAAAGATGTACTCGTCAACCATAAGCACTCAGTTTTTAAAAGTCTGTATGTTATTGCCTTAATTTTACGAAGAATGAGCTATCTTGGCTCAGGGAAATGGCTCTGTGGGTGAAGTGTTAGCCACAAGGATCTGAATTCAGATCTCTAGTACCCACATAAAAGCCAAATGTGCTGGCATGCTTTGGTAACCCTGCTATAGATAACAGTGGCAGGTGACTCCAGGGATTCCTGACCAGCTAGTCTAGCTGAAATGGTGAGATCTGGGTTCACTGGGTGCCCTTGTCTTAAAAAAATAAGGTGGCATGGGATAGAAAGATACCTGCCATTGACCTACAGTCTCGATGCACAAGCACACAAGCCAGTAGACCCTCATATGTACCATGCACAAAAGCCTCTACAACACATACACACACACACACACACACACACAAAGAGTAGATATTCTTTTTTTTGTAAATTTCTGTTTGTTTCATTTGTATGGATTTTTGCCTGAATACACATCTGGGCACCACTTGCATGTCTGATGCCTGAGGAGGCTAGAAGATGTCACAGCCCCTATAGCAGGGGCTATGAGTTACCCACCTGGGTACTGGGAATCAAACTTGGATCTTCCAGAAGAGCAGTCAGTGCTCTTAGAGCCCATCTCTGCAGCCTCAAGAATGGACATTCTTTATAAAGTTAAAGTACAAGAAATATACCATGTATGGGACAAATATAATAATGAAAAACCTGTAAAGCTGTGACCCAGGGTGCACCAGCCCTTAAACACATGACGTTTCTGACATATGGTGACAGATGACAGTGAGCTGTAGACATACCCCCAAGGCTACCTCAAGCACCTGAGTTTTGGCTCCTTAGAGACCTCTCCTAGAATTTGGGCTTGTGTTGGGGGCTCTTTGCAAGTGTTCCAGGAGAAGACCGTTGCTGTAAAAATGGATGTTTTCAGGGAGTTATGTGTTTCAATAAATACATGCAGAGGAAAGATGAAAATGTTAAGGTGAAGGCTGTGACTGGTAGAAAAGCAACAGTCTGTCACACTAGTGGCATGATGGGATGATTGTTGAGTGTGTGGCGTAGACAGTATGTATGCTCTGTGTGTGTGTGTGTGTGTGTACATATGCATGTATGTAGTATGCAGATACGATTTGCTGAAGGTGCCAGTATTCTGTCTCCATCTTTTGTGGTTACAGAAATCAGCTCCGTAGACCCATGTCTCACTGGGCATTCTAACATAGTTATGCTTCTCCTTGAAGAACTTCACCTGGATCATTTGGGTGACTCCCTTCAGCTCTTATCATTCGTCACTTCACTGAGGCTGCTGGTCTCCGTGTTACACGCTGAGGGATCTTTGTAATTGCATCAAAGAAAGAAAGGCATCCAGGTTACTGGTCTTCGTGGCCAGCCCTCCCAGACTAAAAGAATAAATAACCCCTAGCTAAAGAAGGGAGCAGCAGCATGCCTAAGAGACATAATTGCCTAGTTTTTTCTTTTCTTTTCTGGGTCTGCATTCTTCTTGTGAATAAGAGCACATCTATCTACTGTTCAAGGCCCCAGTCTCATCATATACAGAAGTCAGCTAGTCCAAAGACTAAGAGATTGGAGAAAGTGAGGTTCTGTGATGAGGAGCTAGCTGACTGGAGGGTGGAAGGAGATGGTTTTCAAGGACCATCTTGCCAGGAAGTTGGTTAGAAAGCCATTTATACAGGAGATGACCTTCCACCTTGACAAATAGTCTCTATGTGTGGAGCAGGGAAAAAGCATACTTCTTTCTCCCGTTGACCAGACCATCCAAGAGTTTTCTGGTCTACATTCTTTCTTTGTCTGACCATCAGTCTTCATTTTTACTACTGTTCTTCTGTAGCTAACATCCCTTTATTGTCTGGTTATGTTTATGCTTTTGTTTTTTTCTATATATTTCTGCACTAGCATTTAGGGTATGTATGGTTTGATTATTTTATTTTAATAATATGCATGGTCTATGATGTTCTTTGAATATGGATTTCAATATCTTATCAGTTGTTAAACCAAAAAAAGGAAACCCAGTGGAACTGCTGACAAGGTGAATTGCTCATTTTTATCTTTTTCTTTTTTTGGTTTTTTCGAGACAGGGTTTCTCTGTATAGCCCTGGCTGTCCTGGAACTCACTTGGTAGACCAGGCTGGCCTCGAACTCAGAAATCCGCCTGCCTCTGCCTCCCAAGTGCTGGGATTAAAGGCGTGCGCCACCACCGCCCGGCGAATTGCTCATTTTTAAAAGTTTAGAATAAGCTTGGATTTGATTGTGATTAAGGATCAAATGCTGGTGAAAAAAATCACAAACAGTCTTCCAGCTAGTGGAGGAATTCATAATTAAGTGGTTCATTATTGTTAGCAATTCAGGAAGGACTCTGTGTGTGTTATCCACAACTAATTGCCTATATCTTATTTGCCAACTCCAATGTTTAAATCTGTTTGTTTTTTGAAATTATATTCAAATAATTCTCTATTAAAATAATGATTTACATTTATTTGTAAATTATAGTGACCGGATGTGTGGGAAGTTAATTTGTAAATACCAAAGTGAAAATATACTTAAAATAAGGTCTGCCATTGTTATTTATGCCAATATAAGTGGGCACATCTGCATTTCCCTGGAATATCCCAAGGTCATAATGAGAGCGAGAAGATGTGGGTGAGAGATGGAACTGTCTGCGGGACACAGAAGGTAGGCCACCTCCTCTCCCATAGCTCCCCAGTGTCCTCTCCCACTGTTGTGTATTATGTCTTTATTGGTACATATGCCTAGTAACGCATGCTCTCAAAATGTAAGTATGCAATCTAACATAGAAGTTTGGAAAATAAAAAACAAATTTCAAAGAGTAAAATAGAATAAAGCCATTGACCTTGCACAGCTGCTGCTGCTGCTCCTCCTGTGGGTATCTCATTGGCTGCTTTACACTTTTTGTGGAAGTCACACAAATCCTCAGAAGAAACACTCTCACAGTTCACCCATTGCATTTTGTTACATTTTCAGAATGTTACAGAGAGAGAGAGAAGGTGTGCCTTCTGATGTGGTGAATTATCTTTTGATGTAATTATTCTTAAATAATGGTGAAAATTAAAGAGGTCACAGAGTAAGGCAAAAACAATTATATTCAAATTTTTCTCTATTAAATTAATGGCTTACATGTATTGAAATGGTTAGTTTTAACTATCAACTTGCTACCTGGGAAGAGAGTCTCAAGTGAGGAATTATCAAGATCAGGTTGGTCCAAGGGCATCTGTGGGAGTGGGAGGGGTGAGTGTTTTGATTGTTAATTGAGGTCGGAAGGCACAGCCCCTTGTGGGCAGCACCATTCCCTAGCTAGGGATCCTGAATATTATAAGAGAGGAGAAACCTAGCTGGGAGTAGAGAAGCAATTAAACAAGTGGGCCTGCATGGATTCGTTGCTCTCTGCTTTAGATTATGGATGTGATGCAACTAGCTGCCTAAGTCCGTACCCTCAGTAATAGATTCTTCCCCTGAGTTGTTTCTGATCAAGGTATTTTACCACAACAACAGAACTGAAACTAGTAAGCCATGTTGTATGATATATGCCTGTGATTTCCCTTCTTGAGTACATTACCCTGTGCATATAGTATGGCAAGAACACCTCAGGCCTGTTCTCTCGTCACACTTTAGACACACGATATCAACTGCCATCCCCATGCTGTCAGTTATATTCCAAGATTTACTCATCCTCCATCACCTTTCACAACTGCAAATTATGGTACTGCAAGCTTACATGACTTCTCTGCATTCTCTTCTTGTCACCATGGGCCTTCTGTCAGTCTCTGCTAGGTTCCATACATAAGTAAGGTCATGACATATGTGTCCTTCTGTGTCTGTGTGATGTCATTTATTATAGTTCAACCATATCCCCAAAGTCAGAATTGCCTTCCTTTTAAAGGCTTGAATAATATTCCATTTCATGGTTAGAAGGAAGATAACATGTACATAGATAGAGCCAAAATTTTGTTTTCCAAATGAACTGTTTAAAATTTCATCTGTATACCAAGACAGTATGTTGTCCACCATATACATACAAGATGAAGATTAAACCATTAACTCATTAACAACAGTACTGCAGCGGCTGCTCAGTTTGCCTGTGACAACAGGCTGGTGTCACTGGTGCTGCCCTGATCGTGAGCTCTGCAGGTGCACAGTCCGGTTGGAATCTCTAGGTTTGGGTCATAACCTTTTTATGGAAGTATTAGAGGAAATGAGAGAACAGGGTCTTCCCTGTCTGCAAGCGCGTTAACACAGTCAGAAGGTGTGAGGGTAGGTCCCCTCATGTAATGGCAAGGATGACAAACCAAAAAAAAAAAAAAAAAAACCATTGTGCACATGATGGCCCAGGCCTTGGCCAGCTTGATGGTGCTCTGCCCATTCACTTCTCTGGCTTGTTTGACTCCATCTCATAGACTCTTCCACCTCAAACACCCAGTCTTCAGCTTCATCTGCATCTCATTGCCTGCTACCCATGTCTGCTGTTCTGCCCATGCAGCGAAGCTTCCAGTTTGATTCCCTTAGGAATCAGTTGTCTAGGGCTGGAATCTTCACGTGGTGCTCTTTATATACTTGTTTATATACTTTATATACTTGTTTATGCGCACTCGCTCTTACTCGCTGGCTCCCAGTTTACTTCAGCTCTTCATGGGTGCGCCTCCCACTAGGGGTTCCTGAGGATGTTAACTGCCGCCACCTAAAATTGAATTCTAACATTGTTTGCCCCTTCGTCCTTGGCCGGTTTAACAGGGATGATACTTCAAGGTGTTGTGTTTTTTTTTTTTTTTTTTTTTTTTAATCTTAAGAGAGTACGGAATGCTTTTAATTAAGGGGTGAGTCTGCCTGGCATCTCAGTTACCTTTTTTGTTCTAGGTTTGTTTGAATCAACAGTGTGTAGATAGCACTTTCTTGGACTATGATTGCACCCGGAAACATGCAACGAACATGGTGTAAGTAGCAGACCTGTGAGTGAGAAAAGGGAAAGCCACTGAACCTGCTCTGGAGAGTAAGGCCTAAATCCCTCTCCTTCCTCTTCCTTCTCTCCCTCTTCTCTGCTTCCATGCCTTTTCGCCCCCACCCTTCCCAATAGTAAGCCACACAGGCAAATGGATGTCATCTTACACAGTGGTTACTCTACAGACTTCCTGGGTGTGACTGAACCCGGCTGCCTGACTCAGCCTGTGACTTTCTGGTGTTTTCAGATATGTAATAACAAGAAGCATTGCCACTGTGATCCCACATTCTTACCTCCAGACTGTAAAACTACGGAGGATGCATGGCCTGGTGGGAGCATTGACAGCGGCAACCTCCAGCGGGCTGAATCAATCCCTGGTAAGTCTTACAAGTAGAAAACAGAAGTAGAGTGTTGTGGAAGAGGGGAAGTGAAATGTTGACCTCACAAATGTGACAACCTGAGTTTGATCCCCAGAACTCACATAAAAAAAATGCTCTGAGGTGGCACAGACTTCAAATTCTGCCACTGAGGAGGCAGAGTCAAGAACCAGTCTAGACTAATTGGTGCCCTCCAGGCCAGTGAGAGACACAGGAGATGAGGTGTAGAGAAATTGAGGAAGGCACTTACCATCCACTTCTGGAAACACACACACACACACACACACACACACACACACACACTCACACATACACACACACACACACACACACAAACTAACAAAAACTAAGGGGGTAGTCTACTAAGAATGTTAAGTAGTTCAGTCTACAGTAGCCGCAACAAGGTCCAAAAGAGCGAAAAGTTTCTGCCAAAGAGATCCATGACTGTGACCTTACTGGACTCTACACTAAGAAACACATACTGAAAGTATCCTTGTGAACTGAACGTGGTCAGGAGAAGTGTGTATGGTTTGGGCTCCTGTCTACTACCAACAAGAAGCAGGCTGGCAAAGCCACCCAGGTGTGATGAAGAATTGTTAGCCAAAAGGTAGAACCAAGAAGCTGGAGTCAAAGTTCTCTAATTTGGGATTTGTGGCTAAGAAACCTACCAGGAAAGATGGAAGGGAGGGAGGGAGGAGAGGGAGGGAGGGAGGAAGACACATTTTTTGCCAGGAAGAAGTAACACTTAAAGAGCAGTGGTAGGCTCAGCCCTCCCAGCTAATTTCTCATTGGAGGAAAACATAGCCTGATGCCACATGTGCAAACTAATCAACAAAAATTGCAGAAGAGCATCTTTACAATTGCACAAGGAAAACTCTTTTAACACGCTACTAGCTCATAGTATATACTTATCTGTATTAAAAAGTTTAAAAATATATCGGGGTAGGGAGCTTAGACAGCACATACCACACCCTGAGTTCAAACCCAGGTACCATAAAGGGAAGAAAAAAAATCCATACCAATGGGTGTCTACTGTAAGACTGTCTGTCAATCCATGCAGCTCACTATGACAACAAAATACACCAAAGTGACACTCATTGCAAGGTATTTAACACTCACTCCTGAGGATTTCTATTCATTGCTATTATTGCTTTTTTGTTGTGAGACACTCTTTATTCCAGAAGGATATAAGTTTGAAGGCATGATTTTCATAAACATAAAGTGAAACATGATTTCTCACCACTCCTGCCTTCCCTGTGAAAAGTGTGCTATCTTTTCCAATAAACTGTGCTTGTGACAGTTGTGCAACAGGGCCATATTTCAGATTTCCCCTTAATTTTTTTGTTTTCAGTTTGTTTGCCACGGTTTTAGAAACCGCTGTGGGTCACTGTGACTTCTCAGATGGAAAAGCACAGATGCCCAAGCTTTCTAGAATGACTCAAACTCCCTCTGAAGTGAGGCCTTTGCCCTGATGCTTTCATGGAGTTACATAAAGACCAACAACAGCCTTGGAGAGGTTTCTGAAGGTGTCCGAATCCACATTTAGAAGGACACAGCACCACACACTGGTCACGTGAAGGAAACACTACAACGTAAATCACATACTTTTAAGACCAAATCGTCCCCCAGTAAAGCCAATTATCAAGCCAAGACATAGTAAGGGTTCTTCTACAACCACACTAACCTGACCTGGAGAAATTAGCATAGCCACTGTACCCCTTGATGGCCTCCTGACAGTGGTGAGCCTTTTCCATGAGGCACAAGAGAGCACAGGATTCCAAGATCCCTTGATATTCCTAATCATGTTGCCCCTTCAACAGCACCTTGTGGGGTGCTCTATCAATGGGTGCCCGGCAAGCTTGGCTTTGGCCTTTAGTCACAGACCTCTCAGAATAAGGACCCATATCAGCAATGAGGATTCACAAAAGAAGGTTAATACCCTACCCCAATATATGGAATGCTTGACCACCAACAAAAACCTGAGGGATTTGTCACCTCAAGGACAGCAGTCATTGACTCTGTCCAAGTTCATGTGCCCAGACTTACATGTGGACCAGGAGTGAACCAGAAGTATAGCGGAGTCATAATGCCTGACTCTTTAGTGCAGACAGCTGGTACCATTCTGTAGACCCCGAGGAGATACAGGCAGTAAAGGCAACCCAGACCTCAAGAGGAAACTGAGATGGGACAAGATGGGGGAAAGGCCTTTTCTCTGTAGGTCCCTGAGACAAAGAGCAGGGAACCCCGGCTGTCTGCTCTCCACCCAGTCAACAGAAAAGGAATGGCCTCATCTTTTGTGCCTGGACCTGGAAAAGCGAAAAGAAGCTTGAAGATGTCCATCCTGTTGGAAGAGTGTCTGGAACTACCAGTTTTTCTGACTCTGCCTCCTAGTGCTGGATTACAGATGTCCTCCAGCATCAGCCAGTCCACGGGATATTCTTATAGCAGCAGCTAGTGCAATCCTTGGTACTGAAAAAAAAAGAGAGAGAGAGAGTGAGAAATTGGGATTCCTCACCTGCAGCAAAGCAGTAATAGACTAACATAACTAGGATGCGCTAGTCAGATTGAAAATGGGCATCAAAATATTGAAACCAGCACATCGTGGGATAAGCAATATCTATCTCCCCATAAAATTAGGAGAAAAACTGAGGCTGTAGAGATGGTTTGGTGGTTAAAAGTACTGACTGTTCTTCCTAAATTCAATCCCCAGCAACCACATAGTGGCTCACAACCATCTGTAATGGAATCCAATGCCCTGTTCTGATGTGACTGAAGACAGTCATTCACAAAATAAATAATTCTTTAAAAGATTAGGAGTAAAGCAATGAAGTGTGCTCTCACTGTCTGTACTCAGTAAGTTTCCTATGTCCCAGGCCCTAAACTAAGGAAAGAAACAAGAAAGGAACAAAAGACTAGAAAATATGAAATGACGTTGCTTTGTCTGTGCGTGTGTGACCACAGAGAAATTCTAACAGATTTCAAAAAGAAAAAGACAAAAACCTCACTTCTCAAAGGTCTCACTGTACAGCCCTGGCTGGCTTGCAACTCACAATGTGACCAGGTTTCTAAAATTATGTGTATGTCTCGGGGGGAGGTGGGTATGTACACATGAATGTGGGTGTTCTCAGAGACCAGAGGCATTGGATACCCCTGGCTGTTGTGAACCAGCCGATGTTGATGCTGTATAAAGTAGACCATTGATCTAAATATAAAAACTAAAACTACAAATATTCTGAAAAGAATCTTTGAAAAAAAATATGTGTGAGAAAGGATATGAAAACATAACTATTTCTTAATAAAACACAATTTAGACCTAAAATATTATACACAACTTTTTTTTTTTTTTACTAGAAATAAGAGTTTGAGAACAACCCTCTGGTAACAGAGATCTTACACTTCAATCCCTTCTGTCTATATGATCAGACAGAGACTACCCAGAATAGAAATCTCCAGTGAGAAGCAAGGAACACTAGGCTGGAGAGATAGCTCAGCTGTTAACAGCACTCTTTGCTCTTGTTGAGGATCCAAGTTTGGCCCCAGTACCCACATGGTGACTCACAACCCTCTGTTATTGCAGTTTCAGAAGATCAAACATCCTCTTCTGGCCTCCTCGGCCACCACTCACACACAGGGTGTGCATACATACAAGCAGACAAACACTCACGCACATGCCATTTTTTTAATTCCTTAAAAAGATATATACAAGGGACTGGAGAGATGGCCCAACAGTTAAGAGCACTGATTGCTCTTCCAAAGGACCTGGGTTCAAGTCCCAACACCCACATAGCAGCTGTAGTCTGTAACTACAGTTCCAAGAGATCCTCATACAAATGTGCATGCAGACAAAACACCAATACACATAAAACAAACAAACAAAAAGATACATACAAAAAGAAAGGCCAAGACAGGATCTTATGCAAGGATTTGAAGAGCTTGCGGGTGGGGACTCCAGTGCCGTCTTGTTACCTACATTATATGCAAATGTGTTCCTTATAAAGTTTTTAAATAGTATAACGTGTTCTAACAATCACAGCAAGCACACAATATTGTCATTATATACCTGGTGACTGCATTCTAACCCCTGGTACTTTACTTTGCTAGTACGCCCCTACGTTGCAAGTGCTTATCGCTCCAAGTCTGCACGGTGGCCATTTTTCTTGATCATCCCTTTCTACGTTGTGATCCTTGTCCTGATTGGGATGCTAGTAAAAGTCTATTCCCAAAGGAGAAAATGGAGAATAGATGACTTCTCAAGCGAAGAGTGAGTGGACTTTATACCTGTTTTCTTTCATAATTAGTTGGCGTACGGGGCTATTAACGACATCAAGACAGACGTAGCTCATAACTCAGACTTAACATTCTTCCTTGTGTGGAAACTGAGTGGTTAATGTATTAATGATGAATATAATGAATAATTGGGCTCTTCTTTTTAACCATCGGGTTTCAATCTTATAAAAATTTAGTGGGTATGAAAATACAACAGCAAGAACTGTTGGTTTTTGTGCTGCTAAGAAAAAAAAACAGCAGAGGAGGGGGACTAAAAATCCTTGGGCCTCTTTAAGGATAAAAGTCAACGTAAATTGCTATCTCCTGCTTATTAATTTTTAATTATAAATTTATAATTTTATGTATTGTTTAATTTATAAATTTAGCATTGTTTAATTTTTACTGTTTCTCCATTATAGAGTTTTGATATGCTATTTTGAAAAGGATGACAGAAGGCTGAGGAAATTTGTTTTTCCGTTTATTCAGTGTCTTAGGTTTTTACTGCTGTGAACAGACACCATGACCAAGGCACCTCTTATAAGGACATTTAATTGGGGCTGGCTTACAGGTTCAGAGGTTCAGTCCATTATCATCAAGGTGGGAGCATGGCAGCATCCAGGCAGACATGGTGCAGGAGGAGCTGAGAGTTCTACATCTTCATCTGAAGGCTGCTAGCAGAATACTGGCTTCCAGGCAGCTTGGATGAGAATCTTAAAGCCCACATCCACAGTGACACACCTACTCCAACAGGGCCACACCTTTTAATAGTGCCACTCCCTGAGCTAAGCATATACAAACCATCACATTCAGTTTTAACTTTTTTTTTTTTTTAACGTAAATGGGGAGCTAAGCAGTCAAAGGTAAAAGATAAAAAACTAATTTAGAATAATAAGACTAAGGACATGACCACAGCGTGGTGCTGCACATCTGTGGCAGGCAGAGTATGAGTTCAGGCCAGCCTGGTAGCAAGTCCCAGCCCAGACCTGAGCTACACAGTGAGACTCTGTCTCAGAAAGGAAACACATGACACCACAGCACATGGAATGGAGATTGGCTCACTCTCTAGTTAGCTGGCTTTCTTACACAGCCCAGGCCCATCCTCCTAAGGGCCCAGAGCTGACACCTTTCACGGTGGGCTGGCCCCTTCCACATCAATCCAGCCACTCTCACGGGCTATAGGCCAATCTGATGGAGGCAGTTCTTCAAGTAGGATTTCCTAGGTGACTCCAGGTTGTTTCAAGTTGACAATAGAAACCAAGCAGCCAAGGATGGGGTGGGGCTGGGGGATAATGTGTTAAATTTACAGCAATGGATAAGGGTGAATTTGAATGGCCTCAAAAGCTTAAAGGCAGTTTAAGCAAAAATACTAAGAACCTAGGAATGAGCTCAACCTTGCATCACTGTCCTTAAGGAATTGTCTCTGTCTCTATACAGGCAATTTGAAAGTGAAAGTGAATCCAAAGACTAGTTTGGACAGCAAAGATTCCACAATGTCACAGTGAGCCTCCGATATTCCAAGGGAAAGAGGGAGGGGGGAAGAGAAATGTATGAGACGTAATATAACGGATGATAGTCATATAGTTTTATATAATACAATGACTATTGAATAATTTGCAGTATTGTCATTTATATCAATAACATGGGTGTGAAAAATGATATCATAATTTGCCATTGAATTACATCAGACTCTGTCTCAACAAAATAATTATGCTTTCAGTTACATCCTTTCAGAATTATTGAGTTCAAATGTTGGCTAAAGAGACTTGAGTTGCCCTTCCTCATGAGGTTCTCCCGGGGCCTCTGCTGCACCCACCACCGTTTAACCTGGTTATCTCTAAGAGGGACTCTTCTCCTTTATGTGTTCTTTTAGATTAATTCTCTTCAGTGGACAGAAAAAAAAAGTGGAAAAGAAAAACCTATGCATTATCTGTTTGCCCGGAAGTCAAGCCTGTATACTGTGGTTTCCATCTGGCCAGAAATCATATCTCTCCATACATATGTATGATACATATATGTGTATATGAATCCATAAATGATCTACTTGTAAGAAATGAATGATTATGAATTTATATTATACTTTGATATTTTACCCTATTTCTGGTTGTCAGTGGGCATAAATTGTATTATCTAGTAGGCACATTACAGGAAAGGCTGTAAGAAAATAAATGTGGTACCATGGCTCAAGTACAATGGATATTCTGTCACGCTGAAGTCTAAGAGTTCATAACCAGCAGAAGACAATGATTCTAGAACTCAGAAGGCACTCTAGCACATGGTGTTATAACACAATGGTGTTTATAAAAGGTATATGTTGAAACACAAGCAGATTGAGAGTAAAGGATGGGAACACACACACACACACACACACACACACACACACACACACACACACAGGAGTCTACACAAGAGAAGAGAATGGAATCAAACCCTGGGAACCTTCATGGAGGCAAAAGACAAAAATTTCAGAAGCCAAAGGGTCAATCTAGGAGGAAAATAAACTAATAAAAAGAGCATCATTTCTGGCTGTTCCTGCTATCCTGGGATTGAAGCCCAAGACTTCATATGTGCCAGGCAAATACTGTGCCACCCAGGCCTTGTGGGTTTTAATCTACCTTCACCATACACAAAGCACATTTTAGCCAGACAATTAGGAAAATCACTAAATTTAGTAAGAGACTCAAATCATGTAACTAACAAAGTAGTCTTCTTGACCTAAAACCTATACTACAAATTATGAATGCATGTGTGTATGTATATATGCATGTATATATATATATATATATATATATATATATATATGTGTGTGTGTGTGTGTGTGTGTGTGTGTGTGTGTGTGTGTGTATTTGTGTACTACAAAGAAATAAGGTTTGATGTATCATGTAGAATATTCTAGATTATGTTTTTAAGCTAAACTTAAGGTAAATTCTGGGGATGCCAGTCAACTGACAGGAGCTAGTCTAGCATGCCTTGTCCCAGCTCTGAAATAACTGGGCATAGCAACACTTTTCCATGGTCCATGCATCAGCAAAGTGGAAGCAGGAGGATTACAAGCTCTCAGCCATTTTTGGAGAGTTCAAGGCTAGCCCGGGCTAAATGAGATCTTATCCCCCCCATGGTGGGGGGAGACAAGAGAGAGAGAGAGAGAGAGAGAGAGAGAGAGAGAGAGAGAGAGAGAGAGGAGAGATTTAAGGTATGGTAAAAATGCTTAAATCCCCTAAATATTTGAGCCAGGCAATAGATTTATAAATCTATGAATTAAGGAATACTTTGTAGGACTTTACATGTATTTTGAATTGTGTCTTTTTAAATATTATTGAAAAAATGTTTGACAGGTCTTAAGCTTAGAAAGAAAGTATCTAAGCTATTTTAAGATGCTAAAAGGAAAGTTTAAAGAGTTTATTATTTTGTGTGTATATAAATATTCAGTATGCACCCATATATGTATGCATGTTCACATGTGTGTATTCAGGGACACATGCACATGCTGTCCACATATGTATGGAAGCCGGAGACTGACATAGGTAGGTATCTTCTTTGATTGCTTTCTGATTTATTTGCTGAGGCAAGGTCTCTCACGGGAGCCAGAGTCCTGGGAGTACAGGTGAACTGTCATGCGTACCCACCTGGCTTTTTTGTGGAGGCTGGGGATCCAAAATCTGGTCTTCAAGCTCATACAGTCAGTGCTTCGAGCACTGAAGCTCATTCCTGGTCCCTAGTCTACTATTATTATTTATTTTTTTTGTAGGAAACAATGTAGAAATTAACAGAAAAGATTTAGTTAAAAAAAAAAAAAAAAAAACCAAAGAGAATTACAATATTGAAAGTAGAGCCAAAATGGCTTATTCAAAAAATGATGAAAATAATTACCCTGTTTTTCTGAAGATAAGAGGAAGATTTTGAAAGCAGATATTAGCATTGTGTAGAATAAGATTCATGCAGTCATAACAAATAAGAAGTTGGGTTTTTTTTAAGTGAAATAGAAATCTTATACTTAAAATAACACTTTGCAAAACTGGTCAAAGCAGAATATTAATATCTGTAAGAGGCTACCATATTTTTCAAAGCAATCATAATCATAATTAGAAGAAACATGAAATTGCAGTCTGGGCAGCTTCTCAGAAGCCACACATATCCTGGTGGCTTTCAGGAGGTCAGCAAACACTGACTGATAGCAAAATTTGGCAAGAATCACTCAAACTGTGGAATATTGTTTTCAGCTGAGCCAATAGGCTCTGAGCTACGTGAGGAAGGGCAGGCGAGTCAGGGTATCGACCCAAGCTTATTTGACTCCAGCCCACACGATCCAGCCGAGTCATGCTAAGAGAAAGTGTGGACTTTATTCCAAGTACTGCCAAGGAGAAAAGGGAGGCTGGCAAGACCAGTTCCCAGCCCTCTTTGAAAAGTGACCTTAGAGAAGAGATGCTTACTAATAATAGCCCTGGGAAGGACAAAGGTCCTGTCTTGGAGGTTGTTACTGTCAGTGTGAAAGAATTAGAGCATCTATTGTCCTGGTGCAGCCGCTGGGCTTTATCTGTGAGATCTGGGAGATGGCTTTGTTCTTAAGCACAATGCTTCTTGGCAGAGACTGTGTTGGACACTCAAATGAGTTCCCCGGCCACAGAAACAAGACTAGAGTGAGTCCAACCCCCCCTTCCCCCACTGAGAACGGCCCTAGCAGCTCTGAACTGGACTAGGGGAAGCCCACCCGCAAGGCTTACTGCTGGCCTGCCCACTATCCTATCACTGAAGAAATCAATAAGTAGAAACTTGTGTTTCCTTACCTACAAAAGTTTGATGTCCTAGCGTAGTCTAGGTGATAAGGATCAACCATCCGCTGAGCTGACATCACTGAATAACCCCTCCTTCCTGCCTCCCTCCACCCAGCCAGGTCACCATAGCTCTCCCTCTGGACAAGATGAGTTGTGTTGAGACTCAAAGGTATTCTCCATCTGCAAAGCCTGCTGTACTTTGCTGGGACAAGAGTAAGACCAGATTTGGGCACAGCTCAATAATTGTCCTTGACCAGAGAATTTACTGTCTTAGACTACAAAGTCACTTCATCGACAAACACAAAAATGGACTGCTTTGCTTGTTGGGAAGAGAACAACTTTTTACACATATAGTGTCAGGAAGGGAGGAAGTAGAGGGTCTCTGTCTGCAGAGCAAGTGGAATGCTCTCTCTCTCTCTCTCTCTCTCTCTCTCTCTCTTCTCTCTCTCTCTCTCTCTCTGCATAACTGGTTCCATTGCCTAAGTGTTAAGATGCTTAATGTCCTTGCTTGGCCTGGGATAGTTCCAAGTCCTTTTCTACCTCCCAACACTAGCTCTTCCTTATCTATCCTTAACACTTCACGGCATGTTCATGTGCACATGTTCCAGTGTGCTCACATGTGTCTCTGTGTGTGGATGTCTGCAGTGTGTGTGTGTGTCTGAAGTCACACAGCACTTAAGGCAGATTCCAAACCTTGTAAGCACACTTCTGTTTTATAACTTAGCCAGAAACTAAAGAATAGAGAGAACGTGGGAAACAATGTAGGCAGTGGTCCCAGGAGAAGGCTTTACCTAACTTAAGGGAAACACCTGAAAGAGATTCCTTCTGTCTGGAAATGACAAACCTTTCCTAACCTCTGGAGCACAACAGCTCCTTCGGGCTGCACAGACAGGTGGGCATTAGAGACATGGCTTATGGGTCATTTTGTAGAGCCTACCCTCTACCCCCTCCACTCCCTACCCCCACATTGGAGGGAAGGAAGGGAAGAAGGGAAGAAAGGAAGAAGGGAGGAAGCTGAGCTTTAAAAGTGATGAGGTTAAATCTCTACCCACCTGCCTAGGAGCTATTCACAGCTAGCTGCTAGCAATAGCTTGGGTGTTTTCCAGCATTTTTCTCAAATTTGCTTTTAATCGAATATGTGTGCCAACATGGACATGTATCTCAACTATGATGCAGATTGGCTCACACTGCTCTCCTCGCTTGGTGGCTCTTGAGCAAACTTCCTGATAGGAGTACTGATTTATCTCGTCCTTTTTAAAGGCTAAATGGCATTTCAGGACAGGGATGGACCATGATGTACTGCGTTGCTCTTCTGCTGAGGGTCATTTCTTTCTACTGCATTGTACAGCTAAGACATGAAGTGTGCTCTGAGCTTCCTACTCGCCAGGCTTTCATTGCATCGCCTATTTGTCTTATTCTCATAGTTTTAACTGGGGCAATTACATTCCAGAGAAGGGAACCAAATACCTTGAGTTTGAAGTCTGGTGTTTTCACACCCAGGGTTGCCATTCATAATGTACCTGACCTTGACAGAGGCACTTGACACATCTCAGTTTGAAAGGCTTTGCTTGGGAAATGGTCTGATCAACTCAGTGCTACTGTAAGGAGCAAAAGAAAATGCAGTCTGGAAGTGGTAAGTGACATCTGAGCCCTCTCCAAGCCTCTCTGAGTCTGACTCTCCATGTCTCTTCCTCTGATTGGCTGAACAGCAGAGAGTCATAAAGGCACACAAATACTGAGACCTCCATTGGATGGTATCCCCTCAGCTGTGCCAGAGAAGCTCCAGAAAGATAGTGCCAGAGAGATAGGAGGGCATGCTCATTGTGGGCAACACCATTTCCTAAGTTTGGTGCTGGACTGTATAGAGTAGAGAAATCCAACAGAGCTCTAGAAACCATGCAAGTGTTCATGCTCTCTGTTCTTGGCTGTGAGGTGGTTACCTGTTTCAAGTTCCTGCTGCCTTGACTTCCCTGCTATGATGGACTGTAACCTGGAACTGTAGCCAAATAAACTTCTCCATTTATTCAGCTGCTCTTGTTGGTGTATTTTATCACAACAATGGAAACAAAACTTGACAAGACATTTCCTTCTGAAGTCTGTGATTTCAGGATGAAGAGAGAACAGGAACTTGGGGGTGGGGAGGTGATTAGAAAGGACACTCAACATTCTGATGAGTCCTATTGAAGGTTCCCTTCACATCACCTCCATCTGAAGTTGTATCGTGGGGACTCTCATTCCTCCAACATGTAAGAGAACGTATTGATGACCCAATGGGCTTGGAATCCTCCGTGTACCCCCAGGAATGTCTTTGGGTACATGGATATGGCTGAGCACATTTATTCCATAGCCAAATCTCAGTTCTCAGCTCGTTCCAGAAGGAAATCTGCTGGGCTGATGAATATGTGCCCTCATTGTGGGCAGAAAAATAAAAGTCCCCAAACCATGTGGTCATTCAGAGGCATGCTGCAGCCCTTACTACAGATTTCTTCCTCCTCTTCCTCCTCTTTCCTTTCTCCTCACCGTCTATCCAGCCTCCACTGGGTACCTTTGTTTGCTGCGATTTGACAATGGGATTAAGAATGGAGATGAGACACAATTTGTGAGTCTCTGAGATGCTCACGGGGTAGTTGAGGGCTCCAGTCCAGAACTAGACAACCACAGTGCAGTGGGACGACTTTAAGGACAGTGACAATGACGATGACGGTCACCAGATTTTGGCATGCCTAATGCCAATCATAGAAGAGTGAACCATGGTGAGAAACATGCAGAAGCCCTTTGAGTCCTTGCAAATCCTCCTGTGGCAGATGAAGTACCAACCCAGGCCGTGGAGAGCTAAGGTCAAGTGTCAGAACTGGAGCTTGACCCATGCATATTGTGCTGGGTTCTAAAGGGCATCCTTTAACTCTGGCTCCGGAGCACAGAGGGAACTGTCGGGAGACTTGCCATCGTGAAATGCAGCCTTCCCCTTTGATAACTTGAGTCAGATAACACAGCTGGCATGTACCCAGGAGCACGAGCCCTTTTATCTTCTCCCATTCTGGCCTCACCTTTACACCCTCTCCCTGTGCGCATGATGGACTTTCATTCGAGTGGGCAGAACTATTTACCTGTGTGCACTCTCTGAGTGTCATCCACTGTTTACTCTTCTAAACACCACGTGAGATCACAGCTCTGTGGAGGCCTCTGCAGGGCCCCAGACACTGTCATGTGTCCCTGTGCTGCTGCTGCAGTGAGCTCGGTTCTCAATAAATAAGAATACGATCCCAACCGAGGTCAACTCACAGGCTGGGCAGGCTCTCATCCATCACTGTGGATCTACAGCCTCCCGCTACTATTTCCTGCCTGGCATTCATCACCTTGCAGAAGGCATCCATTGATTCTCCATTGTAATTGCATCCTACAAACCAGTGGGCTCGTAATTAACAAGCAAACATGACTTTCATAAAAAAATCTCTAACTGCAGAGCCAGCAGGGACAATGATCAATGCTCCCACTCCTTCCCTGCTCCCATGGCACCAATCCAGAGCTCTCACGAGGCTTGAGGTACAGAACCAAACAAGGTAACCGCTCTAGGTGCCCAAGGCCTGAATCACTGTCACTGAACAGCTTTGCCCATGTGACTATAATTTGCATTTTAAATGTCCCCACATGTTAAAGGTTTAGTCTCTATGTTGGTGTCATTTGGAGATGGTGGGAAATTGAGATGTGGGCCCTAGTGGAAGGTGGTCTGGTCACAGGGGACGGGTTCTGAAGAGCAACCTACCTCTAACACCATGTGTTTTATCACCATCAATCCCAAAGCAAAGGGACCAGTTGGTTATGAAGCAGCTATGCCTTACAACCTCCAAAACTGTAAGCTGAAATGAACCTTTGCTCTTTTTAAGTTGATTGTCTGGTGTATTTGTTATAGCAGTGGAATGCCAATACAGTGTGGCTTCTATAGGATCCCCCATCTCTATCCCAGGACCAGCTGACAGACTTGCCTTAAAATCTCCTGCCCTTCAAGAACATAATTATCCTCCTCTCTCTTCCCATCAGGAGCATGGCTGGAACATCTATAACAAAGGGCAGTCATATAAGAGACAAAGTATGGTAGGTTTGTTTTATAAATTGTCAATACAATAAAAGCACGACTATCACCTCAAAGAAAACCAGAGATAAGTCTATTCAGAAGTTAAATATGGGTGATCCCAGCCTACGGAAACATTCAAGTTACCTCAAATACCAAATTCCAAATGCTTATAGTTTTGGTTTTGGTTTTGGTTTGAGGTTGTTTTGTTTTGGATTTCTTGTCTGCTCTGTCTGTCTGTCTCTGTCTGTCTGTCTGTCTGTCTTGACAGTGCTGCTATGTAACCTTGGATGGCCTGGAACTCACCATGTAGACCAAGCTACCTAGAACTCATAGAGATTCTTCTGCCTCTACCTTCTGAATGCTGGGATTAAAGGCATGCACCATCATGCTCAGTTTAGTTTTGTGAAGTTTTAATAGTAACAGAACAGAGGAAAAATCATAAATTTTAACACGCTCTAAATACATCAATGGTAAGACTGGATGGGTGGTTACGGCAAAGCCAGGAAATCTCCAGCCTTCAGATAATATCTGATGACAGTTGTAGCCTTTCAGTTGGTATAAACTGGTGGTTTGTTTGTGTATCTCAAAATAATTACCTGATAACCACAAGGATGCTAGGTTACAAACAGAGGTAGACACTTATTGAGGTAATATTTTAAAACGGTGGCACCCGATCTGGCTTGTTCTTAATCAGCCACCATGTTCCCAACTAGGCTAGGCCTGAGGTCACGAGCAGTGGCTCAGGCAGCCAGAGACACCAGCCCTACCACCCACGAGATGGCTCTGCCAATCTTCCACTCTGTCTCCACAAGACTGGGCTGGGCCCAGACCATCCCACCATCCACGCAGGCCTGGTAGAAATGAGACTCTAATGCCTAATGATTAACCAAAGGCTTTATAAGTTTGATAATGCTCAATAAACAAGATGCCCACACAATTGGAAGTGTTATCCAATTAACTAACCTAGATATAAGTTGTTACCCAGGACTGATCTTGGTACATGCATCGTCATCCATGGCTCCTACACCTTTCTCTCCCTTTGCTCCTCCTCCTCCTTCTCCTCTTCCTCTCCTTACTCCTCCTCTTCCTCCTCCCACCTTAGCTCCTTCCAACTTACAGGGAAAATATGCCACTACAGACACTACATGGATTTTAGAAGCCAAAAACCAGCCCAAGATCCAGGGAGATGGCCAAGTAAGTAAAGTGTTTGCCTTGCAGACACAAAGACCTGAATTTGATCCCTAGTACCTACTATAAAAAAGCCAGATGAAGTGGTTTGTTGTTGTAATCCCAGCCCTGGGGATGTGTAAATAGGCAGATCCCTAGTGCTCCCTGGCCAGCTAGCCTTAGTGAGCATCAGACAGTGAAAGATCCTGTCAGAGGGAATGGACAACATTCCTCAGGATGACATCAAGGTTGTCTTCTAGGTTCAACATCTAGGTCCATACATGTGTACACACATACACACACACACACACACACACACACAAATACACACAGCACATTGTAATATTCCAACTCTCTGCCCTCAGTTAATAAGCCTTGTAGAATGTTTTAACACAGGACTTATTTCTGGGAATATCAATTCATGGTAACATGGGAGCCTTAAGAGAAACCTGAAGACCCACCACAGGAGACCCAGTTGTTATGTTTAGACTCCGGAAAGAATAGCAGTGCAGTAGAAATAGGGTTGAACAGAAGGAACTGTTAGAGGGCAGGAGGACCTTGTACTCACAGGGAAGTGCTAAAAGAACCAGGAATATTAATGAAGGGGTGTCTCCACAACAGAGGAGATAAAATCAAATACCTGCATTCCACCCAGAAGGCTCAGAGCTGGAGGTTGCTAACAACCTTTTGCTGTTTAAAGGGACCCTTTTCCAAATCCTATTGTATTTAAATATGCCTACAATAAACTGGCTGGCGTCAGACTCCCAGAGTCTGATCCAAATTGATGAAGTCTATCTGCACAGAGTTTTCATTCTTATCTGTCTGGATAACTTCAGGGATCCACTCGGGACTGATCTCAGGCAATCAACTGAGAGACGTGGGAAGCCAGCAGGATGTGTTTCTTCAGTCTTCTGAGCCGTCCTTCCAGGAGAGGAACTGGCGTCTCTGGAGTGGAGGTTTTCCAGAGAGAAAGCAGAAGACTATGCCTTTCTTATGGCTTGCTTTGGAATAAATAGGCTTCAGTGACAGAAAGGGAATTGTGGTTGTCGTGACTCAGTAAGGGGCAGATGGAAAGGGCCAGAGCAGGTGAGAGAGCCCTCAGATCTGAGCTGTTTTCCATCAGTTCAAAAGACTCATGCCAAAGATGGAGTTCTGTGTCCTAAACCTTGAGAGCAGCAAATTTATTTTTCTAATTAAATAAAAACTAATGTCTTGTTTTTAGAGTTACTGGGTTAGGATTCAAATCCTTTTTCTGAAGGAGCACTGTTTCCCTGACATTATCAGTAAAGTAGGAAGGCAAAACACGTCAGCTTGCACTGTGGCTATTTTGGAATTCTCTTAGAATTTCAAAGAAGCAATTCTTTGTTCCTGCAATTCACAGAAAGCATTTCTGGGAAGCTCCACGTGTGCTCATTACAATTTGGTGGCTTTAAGGGTGTGTATGTGTGCACGTGGTCTTCATCTGGTGTCCTAGATTCAGATGGAAATCAACTCTGCAAGGCACAGAATACCTTAGGAACCGCCATCCTACTTCAGCCTGAGATGCAGGCAACTGGGAGCCTCACTACACAATGTAAGGAGGATGAGCTGACTGAACAGGACAAGGAAGCAACAATCAGACAGTGCCGGAGTTGTTGAAGTCAAAGCTCAGGCTCTGGCAGATCTAACAAGTTAGATTCTGCTGCTTCCTCAAGAAGCCAATTAAATAGGGTACCCATAAAAGGCAAGGGAACGAGATTTATTTAATATCACCACACAGGGACAAAACCAAACAAAAAAAACAAAGACATACACTGACCTCCCAAGCCCATCTTCTGGATACTGACATAAGATGTAGATTTAAATAGAAGTCAAGAAGTCACATAACTAAGCTGTCCTAATCAATCAAAATGTGGTCCCCATTCATTACTGACCCACTGCATAGCTTGGTTTCCTGTAAGGTTGTCAGTAGCTCACCATGACAGAAACATACACAAACGCGTTAGTGTCTTTCCACAATGTCATACACACTGAGTAACAATCAATTCACAAGGAGTGTCACTTTGGTTGGTGGTAATTTTCTTTCTCTTAGTTGCAAATACTAACTCTCAGATTACACATTTCATATTACACAGTAGATAGATAGATAGATAGATAGATAGATAGATAGATAGATAGATAGATAATATCTGTATCTATAAATACATTTAGTCTGTTATGGCTATGGAGGGAGGGCTAAGGAGGCCCTAGTAGAGCCCAAGGAGTTTCAAAGAGGCCTGAGGATGCAGAAACTGATAGGGATGCCCGGAGAACATCCTCAGGTAGAAGGTAAAAAATCAGACTTCAGCTCTGTGACTGTTGTTCCTACTGCCAGAGCCTTAAAGCTAAATTGCAAGGTCAGAGATGACCTGCAGAAGCAATGTGTGCTAGAAGCTATAGAAGTAACAGACAGTATTGAGGCCAGGTTAATGAACAGACACAAAGCAATTTGGCCATATCTTAGTGGGTACTGATCCAAACTGAAATCCCTAGGACAGAGTTGTGTGCCTGTTGGTCCCTTGATGCATGCACTGGACAGTCAGATGACAAGTCACTGGAATGTGTCACCATGTCAGTGTTAGATGTTTACTTCCTTATGGGGTCCAGGAAGCTACACCCTTTTCTCAGTCTGATATATTGTAAAGTTTCTCGGGCTTGGTTTTACTAATTTGATTTTAATACACCCATGACCTCATCTGGTCCCAATCTACTTGGGAAAAAAAAATGTATAAGATGACAGCATCTCTCTTTAGGAGTAAGTCACCAGTTTCTGATGCTCCACTGGACCCGGACCCTTGGTGTTGTTTATATGTCCACCCTGGCACAGCCATCCTCCCCCCTCATAACACAGCCAACTGCTACTTACACAACAGAGTCACTGAGAGCAACCAAAAACCTACTGTGTCAGACTGTATGGAGTAACAGCCTGATTTCAAGAAAGGTGGACTGACAAGCTGACAGAACTGTGTGAAATTTCATTCTGGGAGATAAGTTCCCCTCTGGCTGGAATCTGAACTTTTCAGTCTTTCCTTTCCCCACCATGGGATTCCTGGAGGAATTCCAGTTCTTTGGGGTCCATTGTTCCAATAGCTTGATTGGCAAAGAGACAATACAAGGATTTTTCTTTAGAATAGTCTCATTCCTGCCGGGAATGCTACACACAGACATCCCAAAGCACCAAACTCCCTTCAGAATGTGTGCAATGCAGGCACAGCTATTCCAACAAGATGTGTTCAGATACAGAGTACATATGGATTGAAAGATGCTGTTCTTTTGGGTAAGCAAGCCTAAAAGAGAGACATCATGACTCCCAGATCTCTGGTGAACTCTGGACCATCAACATCAATTTTCTTGTCAATGAATGTTTGAGAAAAATTAAGACTCAGCAGTTATTTAGCAAGCTGAGTCCTACGGGAAGAAATAAACAATAAATCCCAGTCTTCAATCACACAATGAGAACAACAGAGATCGAATTAAATAATGTACACCATTTTGCTGATTTTTATTTCTTTCAGTGCACTTTTATTTTCAATAAAGGAAATTTATAGCATTGATGTGCCTGGTATCAGTTAGGGAGAGAGTGTCCCACTATAGGGCATTAGCAATAATGCCTCTGATCAAAGTCAGCTCCTAAGAACCTAGGCAGAGAGGAGTCAGAAAGCCTGCAAACAGGTCTAGGCTGTGGGATTTCCCAGGCCTATGTCATGATGGTACTAGACTAAGAAAGCCCACAGTGCATCGGGGGGAAAAAAAAGGAAATGTAGGCCTAACTCCAGCTGAATGGGAATGGTGGAAGAGGAAGAAGGACAAAATTGGCCTGAAGTTGGAAGGACTAGGTTTAGTGGGTAAATGATGTGCTTTTAGGAGCAAGGCAACAACCTAGGATTTTCTCTCCTTCCTCGGATTCCCCTTCCTCAGCAGCAGTCTATAAACTGCAGGGCTTTGAAAACTGATCAAAAGAATGGAACACGAGAGTCTCTCTGGCTGTAGGTAGAGACACAACATTCTAAACCATCTAAAAGGTCATGAGAACCTCATCTCTCCAGAGACTCCTAGTAAAGAACAAAGGTGTACCATTGCCTCTACCCTTAAGATTTGGTTCAGATGGGCCTGTCAATCAGCCAGGCAGACAACCTTTTCTCAGGAAAGCTTTCTATCCCAGAAATCTTAAGAAATAATATCAACAACCTAAATACAATGGTCAGCACGATGGTGCCTTTGGCCACTGTCCATCACGCTAAGAGTATTTTCCTCATCTGCAATGTATCCTTGGCTGCTGCCCAATCACACCCTAAGAACCCATCGTGTTATTTCTGCCTGTCTTCTGCATTATGTTCTGTGGATCTTGTCTGAATTCTCTTAACAGAAATCATGAGGACTGGGGATCCTTAGGCTATAGTGAGATCCTGGTGTCACAGGGGTTCCAAGTTCATTTTCTGGGGAACCTTGAAAACGTATATAGAAGGCCAACATTTGTCTTTTTAAATGACTCATGCTTAAATACTTAGTATGACTACAAACTTAGTTTTAAGCACAGTAAACAATTTGATCATGTGTAAGGTGACTGATGATTAATTTGCATGTGTTAATGACCTTAACAGTTTACAAGTTAGCAGCTCTTATAGGGTTAGGATTTTACAGTAGTAGACATACATCTCTAAGTTAATTTTTGTTAACCTGAGTTATACCTTTATAACCTTCAGGATTTATCGTATAAAATCCATTGTAATCCAAATATCTTGGAGACTTGGCATTGTCTCTTGAGTCTAAAACAGAAGATATGATAATAAACAGAGGATTCCCCTGGACTAAGAAATATTCCAGGTGCTGTCTTTTACCAACAACAGCTACAGCTGTTCCTGGCTTTCCTCCTAGGCAGATTTTTCCGGCTAGTGTTTTCTAGAGACAGAGGTGCCCCAGTAGTTTAGTATTACTGTCGTGTTTCTATAGGATCAGATTTATTTATTTATTTAATGCTAGGAAACTGAGCTGAAGGGGCACATTAGGCCTTTTTCCATTTTTGTCTCCTCTCCACATCTGGCTCCAAACTACTCCTGTCCTGTTCCATCCATTCCAACTTTGTGTTCCCTGGACTCGATCTTGAAGCATCTCCTTCCAGCTGTTTCCTTCTGCTCCATCCTTTCTATGATCACAATCCTCCACAACATTCTTTTTCTCTCAAGTTAGGTTGATTTCCATTCTCGGAGCTCCTCCATCCTCCATATGCTAATTTGTCTATGAGGTCAGTTACCATTGCGCCTCAGTCTTTCTTACCAATTTTGGGTGAATGTGTGCAAGCTGGGGATCCGTCATGACTGGAAGACTGAGTCTTCGCAGTCCACCCAGTAAACTACCATCCACACTTAAATAAACAACAGAGTACTTAAAACATTCAGCAGCTGAGAAACCTTTAATAAAAGCCGACTGATTTTATATATAGGAAGCTGACACGTCTGAGCTGTATCCCCTGGGATGGGTACCATCGTGGTGGACCACATGGAATTTGTATAGAGAATTTATGCTTCTTGTTTTTTTAAGGAGTCATCTATAAAAAACATTAAAAGCAATCTCTATTACAAATCTAGAGGATTTTTAGATGTAATTTTAGGCAACATCCATAAGGAATCTTTAAAAACCTTAGGAGGGAATATTTTCAATTATTATCTGTAGATCCCAAGCAACACACTAACACAACCTGCCAATTATTACCAGTGTGAAACAAATAATCGACCTGCATTTTATTTAGTGGCACAATAATTTCTCCCATGTTCATGGATTGGCAGGATTAATATAGTAAAAATGGTCATATTGCCAAAAGCAATCTACAGATTCAATGCAATCCCCATTAAAATCTCAACTCAATTCTTCACAGAGTTAGAAAGAGAAATTCTCAAATTCATTTGGAATAACAAAAACCCAGGATAGCGAAAACTATTCTCAACAATAAAAATTCTGGAGGAATCACCATCCCTGACCTCAAGCTGTACTACAGAGCAATAGTGATAAAAACTGCATGGTATTGGTACAGAGACAGGCAGGAAGATCAATGGAATAGAATTGAAGACCCAGAAATGAACCCACACACCTATGGTCATTTGATCTTTGACAAAGGAGCTAAAAATATCCAGTGGAAAAAGGAAAGCATTTTCAACAAATGGTGCTGGTTCAACTGGCAGTCAGCATGTAGAAGAATGCAAATCAATCCATTCTTATCTCCTTGTACAAAGTTGAAGTCCAAGTGGATAAAGGACTTCCACATAAAACCTGATACACTGAAACTAATAGAAGAGAAGGTGGGGAAGACCCTTGAATACCTAGGCACAGGGGGAAAGTTCCTGAACAGAACACCAATGGCTTATGCTCTAAGATCAAGAATTGAAAAATGGGACTTCATAAAATTGCAAAGTTTCTGTAAGGCAAAGGACACTGTCAATAGGACAAAATGACAACCAACAGACTAGGAAAAGATCTTTACCAATCCCACATCCAATAGAGGACTAATATCCAATTTATACAAGAAACTCAAGAAATTAGACTCCAGACAACCAAATAACCCTATTAAAAAACGGGGTATGGAGCTAAACAAAGAATTCTCAACTGAGGAAATGCGAATGGCCGAGAAGCACCTAAAGAAATGTTCAGCATCCTTAGTCATCAGGGAAATGCAAATCAAAACAACCCTGAGATTCCACCTCACACCAGTCAGAATGGCTAAGATCAAAAACTCAGGTGATAGTAGATGCTGGCGAGGATGTGGAGAAAGAGGAACACTCCTCCATTGTTGGTGAGATTGCAAGATGGTGCAACCACTCTGGAAATCAGTCTGGCAGTTCCTCATAAAATTGGACATATTACCTGAGGACTCAGCTATACCACTCCTGAGCATATACCCAGAAGATGCTGTAACATATGCTCCACTATGTTCATAGCAGCTTTATTTATAATAGCCGGAAGCTGGAAAGAACCCAGATGTCCTTCAACAGAGGAATGGATACAAAAAAATGTGGTACATTTATACAATGGAATATTACTCAGCTATTAAAAACAATGAATTCAAGAAATTCTTAGGTAAATGGATGGAACTAGAAAATATCATCCTGAGTGAGGTAGTCCAATCACAAATGAACACACATGGTATTCACTCACTGATTATTGGATTTTAGTCCAGAAGCTTGAAATACCCAAGATTCAACTCACAAACCACATAAAGCTCATGAAGAATGATGACCAAGTGGAGGTGCTTCGGTCCTTCTTAGAAGGAGTAACAAAATACTCAAGGGAGCAAATATGGAGACAAAGTATAGGACAGAAACTGAAGGAGGGGCCATCTGGAGACCATTCCACCTGGGTATCCATCCCATGTGCAGTCACCAAAGGTAGATGCTGATGTGGATGTCAGGAATTGTGCGCTGACAGGAACCTGATATAGCTGTCTCCTTAGAGGTCTGCAACAGTTTGACATATTCAGAGGTAGATGCTCACAGCTAACTATTGAACTGATTATGGGGCTCCCAATAGAGGAGTTAGAGTAAAGACTGAAGGAGTTAAAAGGGTTTGCAACCCCACAAGGAGAGCAACAATACCAACCAACCAGAGCCCCCAGGGTCTAAACCACTAGCCAGGGAGCACTTAGGGAGGGACCCATGGCTCCAGCTATATATGCAAGGGAGGATGGTCCTGTCAGGTATAGATGGGAGAGGAGATCCTTGGTCCCATGAAGGCTGGACGCCATGTGTGAGGGAATTCAAGGGTGGGGAGTGGGAGTGGGAGGGGCAGGTGGGGGCCCATCCTCATAGAAGCAGGAGAAGGGAGGATGGGATAGGAGGTTCCTGGGCTGGAGGGGCGGGGAATGGGGTAAGGGGATAACATCTGAAATGTAAATAAAATATCCAATAAAAAAAAAAAGAATTTAAAAAATAAAATAAAATTCATTAAGTAAAAAAAAAAAAAAAAAAAAAAAAAAAAGTAAAAACGGTAAGTCTGGAAGACATGGGCAGAGCCTGTCTCATCAGACAGCGAAGAATCATCAGGTTGGGAAACAGATCCCTGGCATTCCGGAAGAGCAGCCACACACCTCATTCCATTGAAGAGATTAGCTGTGTGTTTAACTTTCCTGGTTTCTCCACACGCCTTATCTGTGTGCACAAAGCCTTTTTGTTCTCTACACAAGAGCATATGCAAGGCCTCTCCTGAGGCCTTGGGCTGCAGGGCACTGCCTCACCTTCATGGGTAACTGCCCTAATTTGGAGGGTGGTCTGGACTGGGAGGTTTTGCTATTCTTAGAATCCAAGGTAGCCAGCATTCAGGAGGCAGAAGCAGGCGAATCTCTGTGTTCAAGGCCAGCCTGGTTTATGGAGTGAGTCCCAGGACAACCAGGGCTACACAGAGAAACCCTGTCTGAGAAAAACAGACAACAGCAACAACTACAACAAGAAAAGAATCCAAGGTGACTCTCTGGGCAATGACTTATTTCCATGCCTTCAGGGAAGGAGACACAAAACAAAGACACAAAAACAAAAACATCAGCCGGGAGGTGGTGGCGCACGCCTTTAATCCCAGCACTTGGGAGGCAGAGGCAGGCGGATTTCTGAGTTCGAGGCCAGCCTGGTCTACAGGGTGAGTTCCAGGACAGCCCGGGCTACACAGAGAAACCCTGTCTCGAAAAAACCAAAAACCGAAAAAAAAAAAAAAAAAAAAAAAACAAAAAACACCCATCTTGCTTTTAGATACCTTGTAGAGAGTCTACAAGTGGAGAGTCTGATTTTTAACCAAAACAGCTCCCAAGTGTCTGCTTCAGTAGGATATCAGTTACTGATTCTGAGTGGCTCTAGACTGTCGTCATTCAGAGGTCCCTTCCCACAAGCACCATATGTAAGTGTAGAAGTGGCGGGTTGGGGGGGGGGTGTGTTTGGGTGGCTCAGTACAAGAACTGCATAGGTACCTGGCTTTGAAGGGCCCATAAGGCAGACTGTCCCAAAGCCAGACACGTAGGCAGCTAGCCTGGTTCTGAGCCTGAAAGTGGCAATTTGGCTCTGGACTCCCAAGGCTGGGCTCAGAACTCCAGCAGTGGGTTTCAGGAGCACAGCCGCTGCTGTTCAACATCCATCTTTCAAGCTTCCTTGGAGCTCCCAAACAGAGGGCAGGGGGCGGGCCCCAGCTGCCTTTGCAGGGATTGCTTCAGTCTTGTAGGGGGAGGAGCCTGTTCAACACCAGTTTCCTGCTTTTGCCCCAGTGCCTCGGCGCTGTGGCTAAACATCTAGTCCCATTCTGTCTGAGGTGATCCAGAGCTGAGGTTGCCTGACCACTGAACCTGCTGCCCAGGATTTTGCTCGACTTTCCGTGGGAACGCTTCAAGTCAAGTCATCTGACCCTATTGATCATTGGAATCATGGTAGGAATGATAGGGGTCCATGAGACAGCCAGTAGATACAGCCAGCTGTGTCCAGGCAGCATCTGTGAGCCAAGTGTGGGAGGGTAAAGTCAGACCAAGGCTGGGGCCATCGGAGGGGCTGTTGGGGATCCTCCAAGTGAACATTGGTGAACAGGTGGGGTGTGAGAAGAGATATGAAAGTGGAAGGCCTAGGCTGACCTCTTAACACCTTCACTAGGCCTTTGTGCAAGCTTAGGGAAGACCCTTACTGCTTTGAGCCTTAATTTTGGCAGCTGAAAGAAGACTAATGTCCTCTGTTTCATGACATTATTGTAAGATCTAATAAGAGGACACACAGAAGACCCACAGTGTCTGGCTGATTACAAAGTGGTATGCAGAAAACATGATTCTGATTCCCAGGCTGGAAGCTAAGAAGATGATATCTCCATGGAGCACCTAAGAGATACCCCTTCCCTTCCAGGGAAGTCAGACCCCAGCCCTGGCCTCCAGGGTCATCTCCTCCAGCTCTTTCTCAGACAGCCCTACTGGGCTTATCTGCTGGGCCGTCAATAACATATCTGGAGCAGGAATTGACCTGAGTCCTGGTTTATCAGGATTCGTCCTTTGATCTCATCTATCCCTTTGGCCTTGGAATGGGCAGAATTCCCATCAGTCTGACCAGGAGTGATCAAAGACAACGTTAGGAATCCGGGTGTGGGCTGCCAGCTTCACAGCAGCCGGTGCTGTTTGATCTTTCTTGTGGCCCTGACCTAAGAACCATAGTGGCCAAAGGGAGCTGGGGCTCTATGCTGTGGCCATGTCCTCTCCTCTTTGTGGCTACAGGGTTGTGGGGTTGGTGATGTGACATAAAGTGAGAACAGGGTGATTACTTGCCTGCTGAGACCTGGCTTTTTTCCTGGTACAGGTCCATGGGTACAAAGGGGTCCAGTTCCAAAATTGGGCAAAGACCTATGGCTGCAGTCCGGAGATGTACTACCAGCCTAATCGATGGAGGAGGTCAGAGAGGTAGGTGTCCATGAACACCACATGGGCTGCCCAGCCGGCAGCCATAGCCCTGGCTCTGAAAGAGGCTGGCTGTGGGGCTTCCTGCTAGCCTGGTCAGGTAATTGCAAAGCTCTTTTTCATGTTTTCCCCAGCTCCAGGTCTGCTCAGCAGCCTGTTGTAATGTTCTTTGCCCACTCCAAGCCTATATAGCAGTATGCCAGGGGCAGCTATGTCTGCACTCACCTCTCTGACCTGTGCAATAAACTCCATGCACACACATTCGTGCACATATCTGTGCATGCTTGTGCACATGCAGATGCATAAACATACATGCCTGCGGACCTATGCACATGCACACCCATGTACATATGCATACACATACACACATGCGCATACACCTATGCACAGGTGCACATATAGGCTGTATACCTGTGCAAATATATATTTATGCACATATACAGACGCACTTAAGCCTGTACACTTGCTCAAATAGGCCTGTGTGCACACATATAAACACACAGACACACACCACATACGAGATGATTTTTTGAGAAGAATCAGAGTTGCTGGGAAGAGCACCATGAGTGTAGGGACTGAGGACTGTACCCTTAACAGATAAGAAAGAAGCATCAGGAGTAGGTGAGGGGCTGGGAAGCAAAGTGGCTTTGATGGTGCTGGCCTATTGTGGGATAAGGGACGGAGGCAGGAGTGTGCTTCTGGCAGAGCTACCTTAGAAAACAGTTTCTGGGATGTGCTGGCAGCCCACATGACCTTGTGTTACTAACAGAGTAAGGCGCAGTGTTTCCATGGAGAACCAGCAGAATCCAGTGAAGATTAAAAAAAAAAAAAAAAAAATGTGTGTGACCAAGCAGCTTCAGGACTGTGGCATGACACAATGTCTTGCTCAGCCCCTGTGAAAAATGCACTCGTGTGGGGAGCAGACGATGCAGCCAGCATTCCTCAGTCAATTTTCAGTTGCCAATGGAACCCTTTGTGATACGGCTTGTAAATATGCATCCCAGGGCACCTGGATGAGGGGGTTTGACACCAGGGAGAAAATGAGTGGATTCCCTGAGGTGCCATCACGGATCCACATGTTCTTCTGCCAAGTATCTCCAGACACAATCTACCTGTGTCAGCCCTCGGATGAGTCACAGCCAGCCACGGTTCCTATCCTCTAGAAGCTTACTGCAGCATGGGGGTGAATTAAGAGTTCTTGTAGCCAAGATGGAGCACTTGAGGCTTCTCCGTAGTCACTAGGATGCCTTTGGAAGGTTTTGTGCTGGTGAGGAATGCCGTGGGATTTGTCTTTTTAAACCCTTTAAGCTGGAGTTAGAGGTATAGCTCAGTCAGGAGAGTACTTGCCTAACATGAACAAAAGGCCTGGGTTCCGTCCCTAGCTCTGCACACACTGGTGGCGGTGATATACTCTGTAATCCCAGCACTGAGGAGACAGGAAGACCAGGAGTTCAAAGGCCAGCCTGGGCTACATGAGGCTCAAAAGGGAAGGACCTTCAAACTAGCCCATATGGTGACTCAGATCTGTTACTCCAGCATTAGAGAGGCAGGAAGATCGCTAACTAAAAGACAGGCTGGGCTACATTTTAAAACCTTGTCTCAAAACACTGGAACCCAGTGGAAAGGATGCCTGGGGCTGCAGAGGGAGGAAGAGCAAGATCCCCAGACTACAGGTGGCTCTGTCCCAGTTTACCTCACTTACCTAACAGCCCATCTCCCTGGCTCTCTTTCTGGTGCCAGGCAGGATCCACTAATGCCAAAGGCACTCCCCCAACCTCTCCCCACACCATGGCTAGCATCCTCTGCAGGCTATGCCAGACCCTGGAGGCCCCTGGCTTCCCCTCTGAGCAGGGCCTTACTGGCATTGTCTTGGCAGGTGCTGGCCCTGGCCCGGCAGCAGAACAAGAAAGTGAAGGTAGTGGGTGGCGGCCATTCACCTTCAGACATCGCCTGTACCGATGGCTTCATGATCCACATGGGCAAGATGAACCAAGTTCTTCAGGTACTGGGGCCCCTGAGGTCCCTCCTCAGCTCGTTTCCCAGCTGAATAGCTTCAGTTTATGTCCCAGACTCCATGCATGCCTCAGTCCTTAGCTTCTCCCTGTTCTGAGTCCTTGGGGTGATGCCCAGATCCCTGGCCTTCCTCCCGAACAACTGTCACTTGAGCCTTCTCATGGATTGCTCAGGCCACTTGCCAAGTCTACCTGGCCCTGTGGCCACAGAGAGAATATCCCCCATCTCCTGCTGTAGCTTCTATTCCTCCTCATTTAAAGAGGTACAGAGAAATAGGCTCCCAAAGAGTAGACTAATCTAGCAGAACCCAAAGTGACACTGAGCTAGGCTTACAAATAGGGAAATGAAGATCAGAGACAGGCAGTGACTTGCCTGTGGTCACACAGAAAACAACAGCAAAGCTGGACCCAAACTCAGAATTACCACTAGTAGCTTCCTATTGGAATACTATCCATGCAGTTCAGGCAGTACCCACTTGCCTACTAGGTACTCGGGAGCCCAGAGATGTTTGCTTAGGACTCCAGTCCTCGCCTTCTTGGGCTGGCTCCTCTGAACTGAGTTCCAAGGAATGCTCTTCCCTCCCCACAGCCAACTAGCAATACCTAGGTTTCTCTACTGTGCCAGTGTTTATTCAAACTGACAGGCTGCTTCTTAGCAAACATCAGCTATGGCAGTAATTAACTCTGATAGCTAATTAGTGAGGACTGGGCTCTAGCAATTGATTTTCTAAGCTCTGTGCCCCCGGTGGCCGAGCGAACAAGTACTTGAACTGATGTGGCTTCCGGTCCCAGCTCTGTCACCGATTGCTCTGTTTACATGACCTTGGACCTTGGTGTTGACCCTGTGCTGAGGTTAAATCTCAGGGTACAGCATCCTGTATTCAATACAGACGCCCAGCAGAAAGTTATGCTTAGATATGTCTCTTCCCTTCGTAGTTCTGAGCCTTTGCTCAGGTCTTCAGGTGAGAGCAGGCAGAGACTGTCCTCCAAAGAGCAAGGCTGGGCCTGGAGGCCACAGAGTCTATCCCACTCTCCTAGTGTGCAGAAGCATGGTTGTGGCCCAGTCCCCATTCTAGCCCAAGTGTCCCTGGGCAATGCATGTCACTTTTCTCTGGCTCTCATTTTCTTCCCCTGTGAAAAAAAAACGTTGAATGGAATATTCCAAAGGACTAGACGTGGGGCTCAGTAGAGCATGTTTGCCCAGTATGTGCAAAGAACTGACTACGTGAGACAGTCACCAGGGAGCTGAAACATGCGTCTGTAATCCCTTCACTTGGAGGGTGGATGCAGAGGAATTGTACATTTGAGGCTAGTCTGGGCTACATACTCAAACTCTGTTTAAAAAACAAATCCCTGCCCCCAACATCCCTGCTTCCTTGGGCTCACTGTTCCCCTTTAGATTGAAAAGTACCTCAAGCTGACCACAGGTTGATATAACCGTACTCACATCCCAGAGAGGCGCGGCTGGAAGCAGGGGCGCAGGAGTGGCCTAGCTCTTCCCAGCCTGTGCTGGCTCTTTCAGGTGGACAAGGAGAAGAAACAGGTAACAGTGGAAGCCGGCATCCTCCTGGCTGACCTGCACCCACAGTTGGACAAGCATGGCCTGGCCCTGTCCAAGTAAGAGTCCCTCCGCCAGCCCCACCTGGGGAAGAAGCTGCCTCGTCCCTTTCTCTGCACCACACTCTGCATCTGGCATTGAGACTGTCACACTTCTTGGAGTGCATCCCTTCCTCAGAGCTCTGTCTTTCCTACTCAGGCTGCCTTACTCATCATGCCCCATGGGTTAAGGGGGAAACAGATCCAAGTTTAGCAGAGTTCTAAGCAATGGTCTTGAACTAGGATGAGATAATTAAGGACTGAGGCTTTCCAAAAGGACTCAACTTAGACCTGGTAATATACAACTACACACCCCAACACACAAACACCTCTGGAGGGGTGGAAGACAAGGAGGCCCTTCCTGCAACGGTTTTCTTGTCCCTCCATCCAAAATGCATTTGTCACTGCCCACCTTAGTGCTAGGGGGAATCAACACAGCAGTCAAGGGCAGCTAACGTAGTAACTCTGTGTCTGTGGATTTCACCCAGGAGAAAGCGCTGCCGGATGTTTGAACGTGGGTGTAGAAATCTCACTGCAGCTGGAATCAACCCTGTGGAATTCTGTGGCTCGAGTGTTGGTGCTCGGCTTGCCTCAGCCTTCCTAGCATAGGCCCCCACAATTCTGCACCATGGAAACCATTGTCCCCACCTCTCCAGAGATCAGGAGGACTGACACGTAGACCTTGCTCAGGCTCTGGAGAAGGCTCCCGCAGGGGTCAGGTGGATACAGACACTGACCCGCACGGATCAGAACACGGGTTCAATGTCAGTGACATGTCCAGCATTACTCATTCTAGGCTTGGACCCCAGTCTAAGGGGCTTAGCTTTCTCCTAGAGCCCTGAGAAAGCTGTGTAGATGTCCAAGTAGGACAGGTGACTGCTCTCTGTCCCCTCCCCCTCCTTTCCTTCTAGCTCAGGGAGGCTTACCTACACAGACTTTGTGGGGATATTTGTGTGTTTAGAAACAGGGCAGTACCATGAGTCTTGATGGGTTGGGAGCAGAGGAGTCTCAGCCAGACCATGTGGCTGTACTTGTAGAAGATGCCTTTGGTAGATAGGGGAGAGGGGAGCCTGTTAAGTTGTAGAGACCTCAAAGACTAAACATATAGGCCTCCCTGCAAACTGGCCCATGTCCCAAGCAGCTAATCTGATGGTCCATGAAGATTAGGAAACAGGGGCCAAGAGACATGGGCTGATCACAAGCTGAGCCTTCAAAGGGATAGGGGAATCCTCAAACAGAAAGAGAGCCTTTTGCCCCAAGGAGCACCTATGTCATCTTTAGCCCCCATTGTCCTGAGAAGCCTAACTGATCTGTGATGTCCCTCTTGCTCCACCTGCTGAGCACAGTCTGGGAGCAGTGTCGGATGTGACAGTTGCTGGCGTCATTGGGTCTGGAACACACAACACAGGGATCAAGCACGGCATCCTGGCCACCCAGGTGAGTCTCCTGTGTTCATGCAGGGTAGGTTCAGCTCTACATAAGCCTCACACGGATACCCTCAGAAATACCCCTTCCTTCCCTAAACCTTATCAGGCCTGAAGGAGCCTCAGGTTTATCAATGCTTTAACCATCCCAAAGGACACCATCATCCCCACCCCTGCATATCCCCAAAGGCAAGAGGCAGGCAGGGCAGGGGCAACTACTTCATTGGAAGTTATAACCAGAAACTAGGTGGAGGATGGGACTACCCCAGATTAGCAAGGGAAGCAGACCCTGGGGAAAACATAGGGGCAATCTGTGGCAGAATCTACCTGTCCTTCAACAAAAATCACATCTTAAACTTTATTCGATGAGAATCCAGTTTGAGGAACTGTTTAAGAGAACTAATTTGAAGACTCACACCTGAATCTTAACCTATATCCTCCCCCCATCCCATCCCCCGTGCACACCAGTAGAATCCCTTAGCTTCTGGGTGCATTGCTGTCAAAATACTCAACTAAAATGAAGAATTTCAGCCCAATCCATAGGGATAGAACATATAAAGTCAAGGTTACAAATTAGCACTCACTAAATGGTGTCTGGTCAAGTGGCAATTCAGAGGCACCTTCATCAGGAGCAGCCTGGCACTGGCAGTTGGCACTGGTAACTTGGAAGCCTTCATGGCTTTTGCCATCTCAAAGCTGGGCTTACTGCCCAAGGAGCCTAGTAGTAACAGGGGTAGAGACAGCCTAACATTACCCCCAAGATAGGAACCCAGCTCCTTTCACTGTCTAGGACTGATGCCAAGCTGATCATGTCAGTTGCTACATACTAGCCATCAGGGAATAAAATTAAAGTGGTCACCCCTAAAAATGCACATAGGACTTATTGGTTACTTTTTTTGGAAGCCCCATTGAGCAAGCCTGGAAATGCAGGGGAGGGCTTGTTCTGTGTGACAGCCATGAGGATGGCAATTATATTGACTTTTTTTTTTTTTTTTTTTTTGGCACTGTAACAAAATGTCTGAGGAAATCAGCTTCAAGAAGGAAACGTATATTTTTGCTCATGGTTTTGGAGGTTTTGGAGGAAGGGTATGACCCAGAAAAGCCACTTACCACACTGTAGCCAAGAACCGGAAACAGCAGAAGGGACCAAAGACATGAAAGATCCTTCCGGAGCATGCCCCACAAAGTATACTTATTTCAGTTAGATCCTAAATCTTGATTTTTCACAACCTCCACCAAATGATAGTTCACCCATAGTTTAGTGATGAGGTTAGGTCTGTCATGAGCTAATGGCTTCCCCAGACCCACCAGCTGGCAACCAACACAAGTACCTTGGGGAGACACTTCAGATTCAGGAAAAACTGCAGAAGCAAAGATGAAAGGGGTGGACAGCTTTCGAAGCAGCTTACAGCAGGAGGCTAATCACAGGCTTCACGCTTGATCCTCCTACCTGCTGAGGCAGACTGTCATCCATCAAGGTCACATGAGCAATTAATGCAGAGCCCACCCTTCACAGGCCTTTAGAAGCCTATGAAGCCTCTCACAGGCAAGCTATCTTCCAAGGCTCTGAATCTGCAGCAGAGTCCAGGCTTCCGTAACAACCATGGAGTCGCCCCCCTCACACAGCTGGCCACAGTGTCCCATTTCTGTCAGTTCCTCCTCTCTGCTCTCTGGTCACTGTTAATCAGGATTAGTTCAGCTGTAGCTGCCCTCTCTCCCTGAGCAACCAACCACCAACTGCCCATGTCAGAAGCAATTTCCATCCAAATTAGCAGGTAGCAGCTCACAGAGAAGGTCTTCAACAGCCGAGAGAGAGAGAGAGAGAGAGAGAGAGAGAGAGAGAGAGAGAGAGAGAGAGACAGAGAGAGAGAGACAGAGAGACAGAGACAGAGAGACAGAGACAGAGAGACAGAGACAGAGACAGAGAGAGACACAGAGAGAGACACAGAGAGAGAGACACAGAGAGAGAGACACAGAGAGAGACAGAGAGACAGACAGAGACATATAGAGAAAGAGACAGAGAGACTGACAGAGAAACAGATAGAGGGAGACAGAGAGAGACCCTCTGGAAGTGGAGACCATGGAGAGCAACCCAGAGCTTTAATACTCTCAGAAACCCTACGTTTCTGGTTAGATGAGGCTAGCCAGGAGGATGTATTTCCTGGGGATAGGGGTCCCTGTTGAAGAGGAAGACTGCACATTCCTGGGGAAGCTGTTGGAACCCCACTCCATCCACTGTCCCATCCTGGGGCACATGTGTACTCACTTTGCCTTGTCAAGCATCTTCCCTGGGAATCTGTGCCCTCAGAGCATCTTCAGGCAGAGGAGGCTGGCTGCTTCTTGACTGTGAGGTCAGAGAATGAGAGAGGACAAGCTAAACCAGCAGGGTCTCCATGTGACGTCACCTGATCATGGGCCCTGCTCTATGGAGGGCTGATACCGGATGTGGCTCTCCCTTCACCCATCCCTCCCCATCCCCCACCACTCACCATCCCCCCAATTCCCAGAATGCCCTCTAGGTAGTAACAGTAGACCTAACTAGGAAGCTGTGTGTCTAGTCCCTGGGGCTGGATGCTATCTGGCCTCTGTCATAAGGACAAGCCAGAAAGTGCAGTGATGACTGAGAGGGCTCTAAAGTGTGACACCTCTCTCACTGCCAGGTGGTGGCCCTGACCCTGATGACAGCTGATGGAGCAGTTCTGGAATGTTCTGAGTCAAGCAATGCAGATGTGTTCCAGGCTGCACGAGTGCACCTGGGCTGCCTGGGTGTCATCCTCACCGTCACCCTGCAGTGCGTGCCACAGTTCCACCTTCAGGAGACATCCTTTCCTTCGACTCTCAAGGAGGTACTCGTCTTTGGCTCTCCATTTCCCAGCCTCAGAAAAAAAAAACCAGAAGTCCTGACAAAGGGTCCCAGCCCTAAGAGAGTTCCCACGGATTTCTGAGGGGACAGGGGTCGGGGGCATGGATCTTATTTCACCAGACCTTCCTTGGCCCAAGAGAGACTGTGGTCAGAACTCTAGTGGGCTGCAAAACCCCAAAGCACCTCAGAGCTTACTGACATGTTGGTAGCTGCTTCAGGAAAAGAGTGTGGACTGGCTGTTCTTAGGGACATTGATTCCCACCTGTCCTGTAAAAGACATGCAGGACTCCCTTACCATGGAAGGCACCACAGGCTTAGATCTGGGCCTACTCTCTAAATAGGAACACATTTTAAGGAAAACTGGCAGAGATCTTCAACTCCCTAGGCAATTGATCAAGAGGGTCCATCACCTCAAAAGAGTGGACTTTTGTGAAAGAAATGGGCCTTTGAAGACAGGGCATCTGGATGGTGAGAGAACAAGGGAGATGGGGTGGGCTAGGCGGGAATAAAGATGGGGAGGAGAAGGTGGTGTTGCCAAAACAATAGGAAATGGGTACCAGAGGTCAATATCTAGGTCATATAGATCCCAGGGGCCATTGCTGGCCTCCATGAGGACATCTGCAAAGGAGGTCTTTTAGGTTAAGGAGAGAAGGGCCATCATAGGCTGTGAAGGACGGGCAACTAGGACCATGTTCGAGCAGAAAGGGGTGATCTTGCACACTGTATTCTTCAGTCATTTTTTCTTGCTGCTTGGTTCAGCTCACAATGTACTTAAGCTGGAGCTTTTGATCAACAGATAAAGGGTTTGAGTCTTCCTGCCAGAGGATGGGCTTTAGCCCCCACCTCTCCACTAGAGTACCAGATCTGGGTGGATGGACTGTCTCCTGACTCCTGCTTGTCCTTTGACTCAGTTCAGTAACACTGAAATCAATTACAGACAAGTCTTGGGTCTATTAGAGCTTCATTTCTGGTTGTCTCCCCGACTCCAGTATGCACACAAGCCCATGAATGTTGCAATGTATACATACTAATGCACATGTATGCATACACATGCACCCTTGCATGCAAAATGTACACTTATTCATACATGATCATACAGAAGCACAGATATACATATGCATGCTCATATCAACAGATGCATACAAATCAGTGTCAAAGACCAGCTCCGATAGATAATGTGTTCAGCCATCCAAGGAGGGGAGTAAAGCAGGCACGCACACATTCACATACCTGTAGATGAAACAAGCTTCAACAAGCTCCAACCATTTTACCAACCATATATACATACATACACATATTTGGTGGATCGGGCAAAGCTCCAATACCTTTATATTTTTTCTTCCACAGCTTATATATACCAGCAAAAATTTTCACGTCGCATAAAAGTTACAATGTGATTATATCCTATTTTTCTTCTAGTGAATGATTATAAGGACTAAATCTAAGAAAAAGACATGTTTCCCAATTCCCTTACATGAATAAACCTTTTTACATGTTACAAGTGAAAAACAAAACAAATTATTCCCAAGAACCCACGTTCATTCGTAACTAAGCAACTTGTTACAGATTAACAAAGTGTGAGCAAGCATGGTAGTTTTCTCAGCCAGTTTCTCTTACTGGCAGGCTGCAATTTGTGGTTACAAAGAAAGGATCAATTATTTTATTACTTACCTGAAAAAGTAAACTTTTAAAAATCTTAAAAGAATCACAAATCTAAACCTTTATGTAAAAAACAATCAGTCATTTCTACTTTAAATCCTCAGAGTGCACAGGTATACTCACAATTTTTTCATTAAATCTTATCAGGAAACTGAGGACAAAAATGGGTACAAGAAGTTATTCACACCTTGATCACCAGCCGTGTTTTAGCAAGAGGGGCATGTCATTTAGTACTGGTTGGGCTGCCATTGTTCTTGCTCCCTGACTTCAAAAACTCCCTGGCTCAACTATTAAGTGTGCGACTTTCTGAACTTCAAATTGTTCTCTAAGATTTCCTACATCAAAGCCACTAGCAAAAAACATCTTAACCTAACTTTACTGACAATATAGATCTCCAAATTCTTTCTAAGGGTGGTGAAAGTCAGCAACAATCTCTATCTCCCAGTTCTTTTTGAGGGTGGTGATTGAATCACTAATCTGCTCCGGCAACAATGGAAGAGATCAATCATTATTATTGTAAGTGCCAACGACACTGCCCAGGAGGGGCTGGAAACTCCTTAGGGTTTTTATACAGCTCATTGATTAGGAGGGGTGTGATGACTCGGGTGAGGGGCAACAAGCATCACGAAACCCCAGCACCAAATGACGTCCTCACGACACATAGTCCTCAGAGCTCTGCCTATCCGAGGCACACCCATCGTGGTTGTACTGACTGGTGGGCCGAATCCCATAGTTCTAAAGCTGTCTGCTGTTCCTCTTGCATGACCCCCAACGAGTCAGACCATCACATATAAGACATATAAGACAGCCTGTGAGCCTGGCTGGGGGTGAGGGCTGTCTTCATAAGGCTTCCACTAAGGAACCACTCAGTAACACGAAGGACACTGTTGCCTGGGAATCTTGGAGCCACCCCAGGAGGGAAAATAAGTAAACAAGTGCTCTAGACCCAGAGCCTAGTAAATGGTACCATTACATTTGTTGCTGGGATTCTAGAATTCAATCCTGACATCACCCATTCCAAGACTCTTCCTCAATCCCACAGCTGCTTGTCAACTCCAAAACATAGCTGTACTCTGGTTATAAATTTTTCCTGCATCAGCCAGGTGGATTTCATGGAGACATGCGTGCTGTGATACCATCTCCAAGTGGGCAATAATGATGCTGTTAGGACCCACTGTGTGCAGGGATAAGAGATGTGAGTGGTGTTAGGACCCACTGTGTGTCAGGGATAAGAGATGTGAGTGGTGTTAGGACCCACTGTGTGTCAGGGATAAGAGATGTGAGTGGTGTTAGGACCCACTGTGTGTCAGGGATAAGAGATGTGAGTGGTGTTAGGACCCACTGTGTGTCAGGGATAAGAGATGTGAGTGGTGTTAGGACCCACTGTGTGTCAGGGATAAGAGATGATAGTAACAAACATGAGGATGATATTGATGGAAATGATCAAGACAAAGATGATGATGACGATGACGACGGAGATGAAACTGGTGATGGGGATGACGATGATGATGACGGTGATGAATACAATGATGATGATAAAGATAATGAAGTTAAAGAAGAAGATGATGATGAAGATGATGATGAAGAAGATGGTGATGATGACAATGACGGCAGTCAACATGAAAGCAGTAGTACTAGACTCAGCACTTGGAACCTATATAGTGACTCCCTTGTGCCTGGTACCATTTTAAGTACTTTCTGGTCATATTATCTCATTTGTCCTTGTAACAATCCCACTTGCTGCTGACATTGGCCCCAGTTCATCCCCACCACTCATAATTCTTTAAGCCAGGATAAGATGTTGCTTGTCTCCTCTAAGCTACTTGGGGAAGTCAATACATATGTGAGTGATTTTAACAGGCAGCATGTTTTAAGACCTAGACCATGCTATTGGATAATATTAAGGCAACTTAAATATTTTCTCCTAGTGGAAATAAGCCAAGGCACAGCTAAGCCTTGACTTCCAGGATTTCCTGACTTCTTCCTGTGACGAACAGCCTCTCCCTGGACTAGTAGTTTCTTTTGCATGATTGTCACCAATGTGTGAGAGGAGCATCTAAAGGAGAAAGGGTTTCTTTGAGCTCACAGTTCCAGGACATTCTGCCCATCATGGGAGAACAAAGTAGAGAGCAGGAAGCAGAGGGAAGGGAGTACAGGGAGGGGCCAGGGCAACTTATCTGCTTCCTCTAACTATGCCCTACCTTTGACCTATTACCTCTTCCCACAATGCCTTCACATTATGAGTCCTCAAGAGAGTGACTCGCTGATTCAGAACCCTCATGATGTAATCAGCTCTGGAGACATGCCCGCAGACCCACCCAGGTGGGCTTCACTAACCTTTGTTTCTCAGTCAAATTAAATTGACGGTCAAGATCATCTCTTCTACTTCCCTTTCCTCTTGTGCCAGGTCCTCGACAACCTGGACAGTCACCTGAAGAAGTCTGAGTACTTCCGCTTCCTCTGGTTTCCTCACAGTGAAAATGTCAGCATCATCTATCAAGACCACACCAACAAGGTAGCTGCAGTGCAGGCTCAACCTTGCCCAGCATGCTGGAGCAGGGGCCTGCCGGTCACTAGGACACATGCTCCATCTTCCCTGCATCCATAGCCTCCTGCTCACACTCCCCATCCCAAAATGACTGACATTTGTTGTCCTGATGGCCAGGAAAAATGGGATTGTTCACACGATTACAGTTATGAAGTAGCAACAGAAATAACTTTATCATTGGGGTCACTACAACATAAGGAACTGTATTAAAGGGTCGCAGCACTGGGAAGGTTGAGAACGACTCGTGTAGAATGACTGTGTAGGATTTGTGAAGGGAGGCTGATAGGCATCTAGACCATAGGATCTCAGAAGGAGGGAAAAGGATTTACTGCCAACCTTGATGACCTAAGTTCAGCTCCTGGGACCCACACTGTGGAAACTGGCTCCACTGTGAAGAAATGAGATTTTGATATTGTCCTGGTAGGTAGGTCATCTCACTTTTCTCCCTCCTCCTCTAACGTGAAGTCACTCCTGGAACATGTCTTCTAATTAGACATTATCATAAACAAGTAGAAGGCAGTTGAGCCCCTGGTATCTAACTCATAATACATTATCCCTCTCAGGCCCCTTCTTCTGCATCTAACTGGTTTTGGGACTATGCCATCGGGTTCTACCTACTGGAATTCTTGCTCTGGACCAGGTAGGAAAGCCGTGGGACCTCTGTCCCTTCTGTGTGCTATGGAGGATGCAGGCCATCAGAAGAGTCCTGCCTTTACACTTGCAAATTGGCTCTGTCTCCTGGGTCTATCCCTGACTACATACTGGAATCACCTGAAGAACTTGGGGTTCATCCTAAGAGCAAGGAAAATCATTAGAAGGATTTGACGGAGTATTTTTAATAAGGCAGCCCAGGAGCTGTGAGCCAGTGGACTGGGAGTGGCAAGGGAAATGTGTGCCTGGGTATGGGTGGTCCACGTGAGTCAGGAATAGAGGTAGGAAAAATGAATGGGTGTTTGGTGGACGGGTGGTTTGATAGATGAGTGGTTTAGTGGATGGGTGTTTGGTGGATGGGTGGTTTGGTGGATACGTGGTTTGGTGGATACGTGGTTTGGTGGATGGGTGTTTGGTGGAGGAGTGGTTTGGTGGATGGGTGGTTTGGTGGATGGGTGTTTGGTGGAGGAGTGGTTTGGTGGATGGGTGTTTGGTGGATGGATGGTTTGGTGGATGGGTGTTTGGTGGATGGGTGTTTGGTGGATGGGTGTTTGGTGGATGGGTGGTTTGGTGGATGGGTGTTTGGTGGAGGAGTGGTTTGGTGGATGGGTGTTTGGTGGAGGAGTGGTTTGGTGGATGGGTGTTTGGTGGATGGATGGTTTGGTGGATGGGTGTTTGGTGGATGGGTGGTTTGGTGGATGGGTGTTTGGTGGAGGAGTGGTTTGGTGGATGGGTGTTTGGTGGATGGGTGGTTTGGTGGATGGGTGTTTGGTGGATGAGTGGTTTGGTGGATGAGTGGTTTGGTGGATGGGTGGATAGACTCTAATGTTAGTCAGTTTGTATGTTGCTATGACAAAACACATGAGAAAGTCATTTTAAAGGGAGAAAGGGGCATTTTGGCTCATGAGTTCAGAGGTTCCAGTCCACGGTCATTGATGCCTCTGCTGCTCATAGTGGTGAGGAACTGGTCACCTCACAGCAGGAAGGAGACATGCAGAGGTGCACCACAAGTGACCTAATTCCTCCAACCAAGCCCTACCCCCTGATAGTCCACACAACTATGACATCACTGACAGTGTATCAACCTGCTGATAAAGGCAGTCAAGTACCACCTGCTAAAGACTAAGCCTGTGTGTGTGTGTGTGTGTGTGTGTGTGTGCACGAATGTGTGTGCATGCGTTTGCTCTCTGGCAAGCTTTGTAACCTCTCTATGCCTCAGTTTCCTTGTCTGAAGAGAGAGGGTAGTGATGGCTTCTGTCTCGGGACATGCAGAAATGGTTCAAACCCTTCACCTAACCATCGGAAAGAGGATAGTGTGTAAGGCAGGCTATTGCCCCTTGCTTTTCACACACCTCTCACTCTGTAGACTCTTGACACTCCAAGTCTCCTATGGGGGGAAGCTCTGCCTGAGGGCTACAGGCCCAGGTGGGACATGGTGGAGTGCCAGTTGGTGCTGGTTAAATCAGGTCCAGCCTGACCACTGGACCATCTTCATCTGTATCCATTTCTCATCTTTCCTATTACATACTGCACCGTCCTCTCATCCCGACCACAACCAGTTCTGTTCACAGCCCTCCACCCTCCAGCCTCCATCCCATCCCCCACTCCCTACCCTCTGCCCTCCACCCAGCAGTCAAGCTTACCTCTCTAAAAGATAAAAACCACTCTGTTACTTCTGACCAATGGCAAATGAGACTTTCTTTAAGACGTAATTTATGTGCCATGCAGTTCCCCTTTAAGTGAACCATCCACTGGTTCTTGTGTGTTCAGTCTCCCACCACCTTCCCCACCTCCACTCTTTAACCAGGCCAAGACAGCCACCATGAAGATGGAGCCTTATTTCTGTGAGCCTTCAATGGGAGATGTTAAGAGCTGGGTCAGTTGAGGAGGACCCTCAGGTTTTCTTTGTCCTGGTGACTGACTTGGTCCAGGGTCCAAAGCCCCAGACTTCGGGGAACTGAATTCATGGTAGATGGTGGGCCTCTCTGTCATGGTCTCCACACTAAATTTTGGGACTTAAATTTAGTCCCTCTGAGGCTGCCTTGCTGACGCTGTTCACTCCCTGCAACCAAGGTTCCCAAAAGGCACAACTTTGCGTCCTTCACCTATTGAGATTGTTCCCCAGCCTCTCTAGGTCCTTGAGCCTTCAGTGAAGTGTCACAGTGGGAGAGCCTCAGCTCTGGGGCCTCAGACAGACCCAACTGTGATGCATGGAGGCCCAGCCACAGAGGAAGCATAGGAATATTAGTTGGATACATAGCATATGACTTTGTCCCTTCCAGGCAAGTGTGACAGATGGTGGGGGCATCCCGCACCACCCTGGGACAATGCTAACTGTGTTCTTGGCTTTGCAGCATGTCCACAATGAACAGTTAGGGTTTTCATAAAGAAAAAGGATCCTGTGACTACTTGTGTGTGTACATGTATGTATATGAATGTCTCTGCATGCTTATGTATGTGTCTACACATTTGCATGTGTGTCTATGTGTATGCACAGATGTGCATACATGTATGTCTGTGCATGTTTCTATGTATATGTGTGTGTGTTCATGTGCGTTCGTGTATGTGTGTGTGTGTGTGTGTGTGTTTAGATTTTAAAAATAATGGCATGGTGAACTTTTTAGAGCCAAAAGTTAAGAGGCAGCATGTCTTGGCCCAAGAAGCACTGATCTCCCTTTATAGTTCCCCAGGGAGCTCCCAGCATTGTTTCTAGGACCCAAGACCCTCTCCCAGGACACTGGCCCCTTTCAGCTGCTAACTCTTAGCAGCATTCAATCAAAGTTCCCAGGGTGTAGAAGGTGTCTTAGTTAGGGTTTTACGGCTGTGAACAGACACCATGACCAAGGCAAGTCTCATAAAGGACAACATTTAATTGGAGATGGCTTACAGGTTCAGAGGTTCAGTCCATTATCATCAAGACAGGAGCATGGCAGCATCCAGGCAGGCATGGTGCAGGAGGAGCTGAGAGTTCTACATCTTCATCTGAAGGCTGCTAGCAGAATACTGGCTTCCAGGCAGCTAGGAAGAGAGTGTAAAAGACCACACCCACAGTGACACACCTACTCCAACAAGGCCACACCTACTTGAACAGGGCCACACCTTCTAATAGTGCCACTCCCTGAACCGAACATATACAAACCATCACAGAAGGAGAGTGAATGGCACATTCTTTATGTAGCTAAACCTGGCAGGCACCTGCTAAAATTAAAATTCACCTCACCCTTACCCTAACTAGTTATCAAGGCCTTAAGACATGGACATTTGTTACTGTGTGGTGTGAAGTGACAAGACACTGTACAGCGTCTTAAGGGCTGTTGGTAGGTGAAAGGTGAGATAAAGCTGGGGACACTGTTCCTACCCGGACCCATCACACTGACCGTGGATACAACAAGGCCGCTTGAAGACAAGGAGTGGGGAGTGAGGGCCTGGTTTTAAAAGAACTCACTCCATGTCTGCACACAGCTGACACTGTAAATGCTGGGCCCCCTAACCCCTATGCTTTTTTGTCACCTGCAGCACCTACCTGCCGTGCCTCGTGGGCTGGATCAACCGCTTCTTCTTCTGGCTGCTGTTCAACTGCAAGAAGGAGAGCAGCAACCTCAGCCACAAGATCTTCACCTACGAGTGTCGCTTCAAGCAGCATGTCCAAGATTGGGCCATCCCCAGGTAGGGTCATCCCCAGGTAGGGGCATCCTCAGATAGGGCTACACCCAGGTAGGGCCATCCTCAGGTACGGGCACCCCCAAGTAGGGGCATCCCCAGGTAGGACCATCCTCAGATAGGGCCATCCCCAGGTAGGACCATCCTCAGATAGGGCCATCCCCAGGTAAGACCTTCCGCAGATAGTGCACTCCCCCAGAGCCACCATGAAAAACCAGGTTCCTCTAGAGCTGGGAGTTCCTGATGCCATAAGCATCCCAGGCTCGGGTCCCATGAGGCTGGGAGCCCTATATAAAGCCATAGAGGAGGATTGGGGTAGTCCGTTCTTACTCTAAAGTCTCTCCTGGGCTGGGGGCAGGGAGAAGACCAAAGAGGCCCTGCTGGAGCTAAAGGCCATGCTGGAGGCCCACCCCAAGGTGGTAGCCCACTACCCCGTGGAGGTGCGCTTCACCCGAGGTGATGAGATCCTGCTGAGCCCCTGCTTCCAGAGGGACAGCTGCTACATGAACATCATTATGTACAGGTGCGAGCTCTCTGCAGGCAGGGTGCGCTGTAAAGGGATTCCACTCCTTCCCCAGTCTTCCAGTGCCATTTGCCGAGGCCACCGTCTCTATTACACTGACCTTAGCTGGAGACGGCGTCTCACTCCTTTGAGTTCTTAGAAGACTCCCTCCTGGAGTTTTGTGACACATACCACTCATAGGCTATGCTGTATCACTACATTCTAGCATCAATAGTGAATTGATACCAATGAGGAATATTTATGAGGATTATATATTGGAATGAGCAATATGTTCTCACTCAGGTGCCCGACCCAGCAAGATCTCTGCTGGCCTGGAATCCATGCTACGTTGGGATGGGTTCTGAGGCTAGTTTAAGTTCAACAGAAAAGAGGTGGATACTTGATGTTGGGTCCCTGCCTGCATAGATGTACTTGTCTGCCCGTGGCTGGCCTTCTTTTCTCTTTTTTCAGCCTACAGGAGGCACCTGAAGGAATTAGTCTTTTATGGGTTCTTGCTAAGATGTATCCCTCATCTACCACCCACCCCACCTCCAGTCTCACTTCACGCCTCCACGAGACACAGGCCTTCTCTGGCTTTCAAAAAATAAGTGGCCACCTTGATCCTTCTAGGGTATTCCTCCCAGTGTAAAAAGCCCCAAATCCTTGCAAAGCCAGAGACAGCTGAATTCAGTTTTTAAGGGGCCTTAAAGAGCCACAAACATTTTTCTGGAAGACTCACGGAGAGGCCAGGCATCTCTTTCATAGAGGACGTGGCTGTGGTGAGGCGCGTGTCTCAGCTGTTTGCGTGTCTCAGCTTCTCGCTCCTCCAATGGAGATGCAGAATTGAGAGATCGGAACATGTTTGAAATGGTAGCACTGACATCAGCTTTGGAGATCAGTCACTATGGGGCTGAGTAGAAAAAGACCAACTGGAGACCTTCATTGGGTTACACGACCTTGTTTTCTAGACATGAATAAAGTCATCTGTAGATTCCAAGGCACTGGCCAAAGTACTATATGTGTGTAATATATGTGAGGATTGTATGTGACTAGTTATGTGTGGGTGCTGCCCAAATTTCATGCACATTATGCATGTATATCATGCATAGATGTGTAACTATTGTGTGTGTTGTATATAAGTATTGTGTATAAGTATTATATTGAGAATTTGTGCATTATGTTTCTATTATATGAATACTGTATTCATGAACGGTGTGTGGGTATGTATTATGTGACAGTCACGAGTTGCTTGCAATGGAGAATTATTCTTCCAAACACACCATTAGCAATTTCATCACAATGATCATCACCCTGTACAGATATTAATGGTACACCCTTCTGCACACCCCTGCTCTTCCTAGGCTGTACAATACATTGTATCTGTTGTATACAATTATGGCTAACCTGTGTAAAGCAATGACCTGGGCAAGCGGAATTTTTCAGTTCCAATACCCTAGGGGTCAGTCTTTGACCAAGATTAAACTCACAGTAATGTCCAGGTACCAACTGATGAACACAAGAGGGGACAAAGTCTTGGGGATCCCTTGGGGATGTGCAGTGAGCAAGCATCTGCCCTGGCTGTGCTGTTCTGCAGGGAGAGTCAGACTAATCTCCAGTCACCTGCCAGATTAGGGACAGGTCAGGGAGAAGGCACCTGAGACAGTAACAGCACATCATGGGACAGAGGCGGATAACCACCTTCTTCCTTTCTACTCTAGGCCCTATGGAAAGGATGTGCCTCGGCTGGACTACTGGCTGGCCTATGAGACCATCATGAAGAAGTTTGGAGGCAGGCCCCACTGGGCAAAGGTAAACATTCAGACATTTCCCCTATACTCATAGCCCTGGGGCAACTGCTGTATGCTTTTTGTCCACAAGAGGGCGCCTTCCTCCCTGTTTCTCCGAGAAATCCTCCAACTTCTTAACCAGCTAGTGAAAGGGCACGGGAATATGCCTCTCCTGAGCTCTGGCTCCTGAAGCCCAACCCCTTGGGAATCTTCCTAGAAACTTCTTTCACTTTATTAGATTTTCCTATGGTCCTTTCGAGAGGTATAAGATAGACATCGGCGTGCCTTATTAACAAATAGTAAAGTAATGGTGGGACCGGAGTGGGGCCCTCTGGATGTATTCTAAGGCCTTTTAGCTTTACTTTCCAGACCCCTTTCTTTTTGTTTGGGGGTCTTACTGTCTGAAGGGGGCCGGACAGTGTCAGTGCAGGCTCAGGGATTCTGGATGCAGGCTGCATCCTTGCTTGACTTAGCTCTGTGAGGGCAAAGTCCGCTGCTTCTGATTGCTTCCACAGGCTCACAACTGTACCAGGAAGGACTTTGAGAAAATGTATCCTGCCTTTCGAAAATTCTGTGACATCCGTGAGAAGCTGGACCCCACTGGGATGTTCTTGAATTCGTACCTAGAGAAGGTCTTCTACTAAAGCAGGAGTGGAAGCAAGCCACCCTGACCCTCACACTTCTGCTGTTTTTGGGGGACAGAGCAGTGTCTCACAGGCACAGTGGGAGCCAACCTCTCCTCCTGATCTCAGAGAAGGGCTGGGCTCTGGGCAGGGCCTTTCTGCCTTCTCCATCATCTTCATAACACCCGACAAGAAGTGACCTCTCATTCAAATTCCTGTTTGCATTTCCATGAGCCACACATAAACTACAATCATCTCAGGAGAAAGAGGCTCCCTGAGCATCATATTGGTCCAGACTAAGGATTTGGCCTTTCCTAGGTTCTACCGGCTCACCAAGTATAGAGAGATCCCTGGGGCCTGCAATTCTCCATCCCTCTTCAGAAGGGGTCCTTTGGCAAGAGTTTTGGCACAGAGGTGGCATGGAGTATGCTCTGCTTTCTTTTATCCTTAAAGGTCTTTCAGATGCCCAGAGACTCTGTTGGTCCTAGGTAAGCTATCTTCCAGATGGGTTCACCCGGCCTTCTGACTGCCATGCCCTAACCCTCACAGTCTCTTTAGGGAGGTGTTTGGAGTGGAACCTGCCTCATCTTCTTACAGTTGTTGACCCCTTTGTTTCTCTCCCTTCACCTTGGAGATAATTCTCTGCAGTGGGATTTCGCTGTGCCCCTGGCTTTCCCTGAGTCTTGTTCTCATCTTCCTCTTTACAAATATGATTTCCGTTTGATGTACGGCCTTTCTGGAGTGTTCCTTGGAGAACCAAGATGTTCCGGGTACTTTGTAAGAATTAAAAGACCCTGAAGATATTTTTCTGACCTTGAGAAATTCATATTTTAATTCTTGATCTCATAGAGGGTTAAAATGCAAAATGTACTTACCAACAGAATGGCCAGATCAGCAAAGGGGCAAAGGACTTGGGTAGATATTTCTCTACAGAAGATACACAAGGCCAATGAACACATAAAACATGTTCAACACCATTGCATCTTAGGGAATGATCAAGGCATCAATGATCAATATCATTGCACGTTAGGGAAGGGCAAATGAAGCTACAATGACACCTAACTAATAGTATCAACAAAAACAAACGTTAAATGTAGAAGCTTACTTAAAATACGGTGACTTTTTAAATCAGTTTTTTAAACTCAATAGCCTGTTTCTCATGTGTGAACTTTTGAGATAACAATGCCACATTGACAAGCCAAAAGTTTAGACATGCCCACTGGGAGAAGCTTTAGGGCCTCAAGAGTCCACACTAAGTCCAGCGGAGTTTGCAGCCTCCGGGCTGCCTTGCAGACTGGGGCTTGTGAAATCACAGGTACCTATGCCCAACATTGAATCCTTTGCTGTAGATGTATCCATTGGTTGCCTTTCTCTGGGCACTCTGAAATGGATTGGTGCCACTAACAAGAGTAAATATGGGGCTGGAGAGAGGGCTCAGAGTGTAACAGCATGCATGGCTCTTGTAAGAGGACTCTTGTTTGATTCCCAGCACAGGATCAGAAGGCTTACAGCCAGTGGGGCTCTAGCTCTCTCTTCCAGACTCTGAGTGTCTGCACTTACGATGCAAAACCCATAGGCACGCATTCATGCACACAAGTAAAAGTAACTCTTTGGTGGGGAAAAATAATAGCAAAGTAAACCCCAAGGCATTGGAAATCTCCAGGTCTAAATCACTCCACCCTGACCTTCCAAGAAGAAACAGGCTCAGGGAAGTAAAGAAACTTGTCAATATCTCAAAGCGAGCTACTAAAGGTGATGTCTTTAAACTCTTCAACCAAAGTGAAGGGGGATGAGACAGGCTGCCTAAGCAGGGGAGAAAGGTCGACTACTTGTTGCTTAAAGAAAAAGGAAAGCACAGAACTGTCTGATATCAAGACGTGTATCACTCAATCGGTGAAGAACACGGCCACCCAAACCCAGCTGGGACCAACATGGCTGAAAGTGTGCCCACTGACTATTCTTGACTTGCTATAATGGCAGCTTGCCACCACTGAGTTTGTGAGATTGCCTTTCCCTTTATCCATCTGACGCCATAACATATTGGAAAACCCCGTAAAAGGACAAAAAGAGGTGAACCCTATTCTGGAAAAATCCACACATGGAACCTCCCACCTGTTTTAACTCACAACCTCCATTCCATTAAGTTTGCTCAATAAAGGGGGTTATCCAAAATCCCAGTGACTCCACTCTTGAAAAGCCCTCACTTCCTCAAATGTCCTTGTCCTTTCTTGTCTGTGTGTCTCTCTGTGCTTGTGCTTAAACAAGCATGGATTGTCTTCTTTTTAATTATTGTATTTATTTACATCCCAAATGTCCCAGCTCCCCCCCCCACCTTGCTTCATAACAAGCCCCAAACTTTCCTTCTGTATTCACCGAACTCCAACTTCGCTTCGTACTGACTCATCTCATCCTAAAAGTGGTATTTTTGCAGCAGAAGGCTGTACCAAAGCAGCAGCCTGGGGAGAGCATCTCCTACTGCTGGAGACGAGCTCCTTTTACAGTGTATACTTTAGATAGTTTACATTTCAGTTCTTAATCTCCACACACTGAGAAGCATCCTATTGAAGACATAGGCAGGAAGGGACTTGGTCCAACAACAGATCTGAAACCTCCAAGTTCCTTAATTCTCAATTCCTGGATTGCTTGACCAACCCAGTGCTCTGGAAATACGCATTTGATTGCCAGAGCACTTGTGTGCCCTTAGGAGTTTTGGCTTCTGATGAATGTGATTTATTCCTTCTTTGAGCTGGTGTCTTGACGACTGAACAACATCCGTCCTGACGACTCTCATGGCGCTACCCTTTTGACCCTGAGTGATGTGTGCTGAGCCCCTACATTGGGCTCCTGAGGGCATTGCTAATCTAGGTCCTCCTTCTCCCCCTCTTTCCATTTTTCTCCTGTTACTTCTGTCCCATGTTCCCATTGGCTGAGCTCCATCTTGGCAGTAGCCTCCCAATCAGCTGAACCTGAAGTCATGAACTAGCTCTTCTGTTCCCAATGGCAAGCACTATCCTCCTCTCTGTCTGTGGGGACTCGTGGGTGCTGAGGTATGTGCCTGTCTGCCAAGCCTGGACTCTAATAAAGTAGGCAGAAATCATTAGAGCGTGCAAGAATTTAAAATCGAATTGGCCGATGAGGCCCAGTGTGTGCTATGTCTTGGATGGAGCAGGGAGGGAGGGGAACTGGAATCATAGAACAGCATCAGCTCTCCAAGCTGAGTTTGGGTGAGAGGTGGCCAACTACACTTCTCTCAGGACGCCTGGTGCTCCCTATACTACTCAGATATGCAGACGAGAAAAAGAGGGGCCAGGGGGCTCTGAGGCTCCGTGGGATGCTGCCCTCACTCTGAGGTTCTTGCCAAACCTGAATACAGGGGACACTTAGAAGCTAAAGACAAACGGTCCTTGTGCCCTGGAGTCTCTGGCTCAGGATAGGACAAACTTAGACAAGTTGACCAGACCACCTGTTTGGTGGCCCAGTTGTGCATGTCCCCACAGGCTCACATGCCTGGCCATCTGGTCTCCAGGAGATGTTTGGGGGAGGTTGTGGAACTATTAGGAGATGAAGCTCTCTGGGCTGTGCCTAGAACTACCAGCCAGGATAAAGCTTTCTCCCTTCCATTGCTTTTATTTGGGGTTCTTTTTGTCACAGCAACAGGAAGCAACCAAAACTAGAGAATGGATAAACTGCCACCTGGGAGCCTTAACTAAAACATTGTATGTGGCCTGCCAGGAAGGCAGACTGGTAGAGGTGACTGGCGAAACTCACTGAAACTCACCAACAGAAGGAAGGAACACAGAGCTCAGGGGAAGGGACCGATCTAGTCATTCCATGGTAGCCTCTTTCGGATCTCTGGACTGGGCCTCAAGTTGTCCCCAGGAGGGGGACAAGCTCTATATGGGAGAAAATCTAAACCTAATGTGTGTGCCTGCCGTGGCCCATACCAAACACTGACCTTAAATGTCTCAGAGAGAGGAGCAGACACCGGACTCTGCACACCATGGCTGGTTTCAGATTTACAAGTGAGGTCCTCTGGTCCCTGTAAGGTCCCTGCCTGTGGTTTTGCCTGAGACAGATTCTATCATAAGAATGGGAGGTTGGAAGCCAGAAATATAATTCCAAAGAGTCTAACCACACTGGCCAAGGGGCCCTTGGAATGAGAATCCACAAAGAGACATGACATCACCAGGCAATGGGGAACAGAGGTTGCCAAAAGCTGATGACGTCAGCTTTGCCTTGATGTCTTCTCTATGAAACATGGCCTTACGAGATTAAGAAAAGCCCAGGTATTTCCAGAATTTTTCAAAAAGGAGCCACCCATGTGTGTTGGTGGTTTCATGTTCTTGACATATGTTTATAGACACGAGATATCTTTACATAGCCAGAGAAAGGCAGTAGATGTTATGTTGGAGGCCTTCAGGTTTCAAAGAACTAACTCCTATCTTTGGTTCCTGTTGGTTGCTGTGGCCTTACACACACGACATCATTGGCACCTTGTGAACATGAGCTGGGAAAAGTGGTCCTTCAGTCACCCCAACCTGTGATGTGCCCTAGGACACCCAGAGAGACTAGAGGCAAAGACAGGGTCACAGAGAGTGCCTGGTGCCAACTTATGACATAGTCTTTGTTCCCTTGAGTACACATGAAGGCGTCAGATCATGGTACCCCAACCTACAGTAACTCCATTCAAAGTCTAGATGAATCCTCATCTACTTCACTTGGGTCAGAGGTCCCTGAGCCTGTGCAAGGTCATCATGGAGTAACGTCATAGCCAGTGAGGAACACAACAGGAATCCTGGTATCAGAGGTGAAACTGGAAACAGCGCAGAAGCAAACAGTTCATTCTGAACCTTGTGAGCTTGCTCGTCACAGTGTGTCATTTGTTATCTAACTGACAGGCTCAGTACTCACTGGTCCTAACACTGAGTCTCTTCATTTTCCTTGTGCATATTCAACTGACCAAGTCTGGCGCAAGACTGGGTCTGGAAAGGACACTGCGTTAGAAGCCTTGGCAGCTACAAGGCCACAGTGAATTCCTTGGGTTCCCAAATCTGTTATTTACTAGCTTCAGAACTAGAAATAAATGGCCCCTGTCATTTCTACAGTGTCGTTCACAATGGCTCCTGCAGGTAACACACTAGATGCGCCCAATGAGATGTAGACTCTGGCTGGTCAGTGTCATCTGCTGGCAGCACCTGGTACTGCAGCTAACCTAACTTCGGACTGAGCGGTGGATGAATGAACTAAAAACCACATGAGCAGGAGATAAACAAAAAAGAGGTAAAGACTGTATGGAGGGACAGTGATGGGAGGACACCATGGTCCGAAGGTGCCCCAGGTTTCCAAGTTCTTACAAGTCAAAAAGAAAACTGCCTCTTCATTTGGCTTCCTGCTGACCTATGTTTCCACAGGGAATGTGTTTAGTATCACATTATAACCCCTCAGTCTCAGTTTATTTGCTCATTTCTGTGTTCTCTGGTGACTGCCCACCTTGTCAGAACTCACCGGCATGTGTTTCTGAAGAACAAGCCTCTGCTTCAGGCATGCCTGGCAGCTATGAACATACCATCACTCCAAGCGGACCTGTTCCCCAACTCATTGGTATGCAGACTTACAGTGATGGGTACCCTACCATCAGCTGTATTTACGAATTTCTTTACATGTGTGTTGTGTCATCTTTGGTCTATTCTACCCATGTGTTCTAACCAGATCTCCATGGACTGAGGCCATGAACACCAGAAGCCAGGGATCCCTATCTCACGGAGACATGCAGACTTACAGAGGTACCACATGCTGATTTCCAAACCATGTGTGTGGCAGCTATTTCTGTCTCCAACACGAGCGTGTGTGGCCTACGGATCAATCAGGTTTAGCAGTGGGGGAAACAGTTCTTCCCGAGAGCAGCAAGTGTAGGCATTAGAGTACAGAATCCAGAGGAAGGAGAGGCTGCTGGGGTGGAGGCCTACTCGCCTGGAGACATGTGGAGTTCTCTAGGGGTCTGCAGCAACCTCGGGGAACTGGGAGATTCCCTCTTTGAGACTCCTACATATAGGCAAAGCGATGCCTCTGCCTCATTCCGCCTTAAAAAAAAAAAAAAAAAAAAGGAGGAGAGTAGGAGAAGAGAATCAATAGCCTCCAAGAAGCGCCGCTAACACCCACATCCTTACCACTAAGGAAAAACATTTCCCAGAGCAAAGCAAATAAAATCCCCGGGGTTTTCCTAGCTTACCGGTGGGCTCTGGCCTCAGGGATAGGCCCTGCGCCCAGAATGCATATTCTGCTCCTTGTCTGGGCTCCTGAGGACTTTCCAGCCCTCCAGGGTCCTAGGAAAGACTTGTTTATCCGCCTGGGGTCACAGAAAGGCTGCCTGCTTACCGGCTTTTCCTACGGTATTCCTGTAGTGCTTTCTCTGCCACCGTGTCCATAAACTTAGGGTTGTCCTTAGAGACTTCTTCTGGTAACACCACGGTGATGGGGTCAGAGTCAAACAGCTTCACCACCACCTCAGTGACACGGGAAGGGACCTCTGAGTCAGAAGAATGGGTTGTCACCTAGAAGAAGACAGGAGAGGTGTCTCTACATGATGTCTACAGAGTGTGCCCTTCTTTGTCAAAAGATATGGCACTTCTCTTTGCCCCTTCAACCAAATATGGATCTTCAGGTTATGTGTTACTCTTCAAGATGTCTCGATTCCGAGCAAAACTATCTCGATTTGAAGGGATAAATGTTATTTGAAAATGACTAGCCAAGTGGGCACTCCAGAAACTAGAAAGATTTTTAAGTGGTTTTTTGTCTTATTTTCTTGCTTCGCTTTGTTTGAGAGAGTCCTCCACTATATAGTCCAGCCTGGCTCAAGTTCTGTACTTTCCTGACCTCAGTTTCTTCAGTGCTGGCTTACAGGAATTTACCATGACACCTGGACCCAACGTTTGCTTTGTACAAATGTTAGCCAGTCTATGGTCAAAAGGGGATGAGGTGGGGGCTTCACACACTAAAGGAAGCCTTCTCACTGGCTAACAGTGAACCAATTCATGTGGCACTCAGCGTGGCCCTGGGCAGAAAGCAGCTTTACAGCCAGGCTGATGGGCTGATCCAGGGAAATTGCCCAAAGTTCCCTGTTCTTAGCAAGCCACAGAACCTCTCTTCCCTCATCTTGGAAATGAGACCTGGATATTTGACCTGAAGGGGTGAAGGCATTTCAATGCTACAAAGTGCATATGGTTTTCCTCACCCCTGCTGGTGTAAATCTAGGTGCTCTTGTGTGGTACCTTTGTCCCACCACAGTCTAAGGGTGCACATCACCTCTGGACACACATGGGCCTTAGCCTCATCTAATGGCTGGGACACAACTCACTGTGGAGACCCGAAGGTAGTACTGGTCTTCGCCCTGTGTGAGGTTAGCCAGCTGGGACACCCAGTTGAACTGGTCATTCAGCTGCTCCAGCAGGGATGAGGTGTTGAGCATCTTGGACTGGAGGGAATGAAGCAGCTCGTTGTACCGCTGGGTCAGCCTCTCAGCCACCTGGAGCGAGTCGTTCAGCTCCTGGCGCAGGTTAGCCTGGGCAGGATTGTTGGTTGAACAGTCTGCCCAGAGAAGAAGGAAGCAGAAGGCAGAGTCATGAAAGGGATGTTGAAGGGATGAAAATGCCCTTGGGAACCAGCTCCAGCAGCTAAAATCTGAAGCAGAGGAACTCTTAAATGGAGGTCTACAAACCAGTTCTTAAAGTTCTCACAAAACAGTTCTCCCGCCATGGAAATCAGGGCGCTGCACCCTTCATGTTTTCAGATACGTGGCTGAATCCTCTTTGGGTGGTAGACATGACCAATCTCAGTGACCTGTCACAATGCTGCTGACCATGCTCTGGGGAGCACCAATGCTGACTACTCCATGTTTTCCGACCTGGAGTTACTCTTGCTCCCTTAGCTCTTCCCAGGACTCATTTCCAAATAGCAGGAAGCTACTGTTGCACTGAACACTCCACAGAGAAGAGGAGCATTAGTTACTTAGATGCACCTACTGTGTGCCATAGGCGGACCTACTATGTGCCAGACACACGTCAGGTGCTCCAGCTGTCCTTTTCTCTCCAAGTATGCTTGGTTTGACTTAAGCATCAACACTCCTGATTAAAAAGTAATGAAACAGGTTTTCAGAAGTAAGAAACTTGCTCAGATCTATAGCGGAAGAAATCTGTGGAATCAGGATTGAACCCACATCTTCACTCCTCAACCTGAGCTCTTCCTCCCCTGAGACCATGGTTCTAGAATATTCTCTAAGCTTTTTTTTTTTTTTTTTTTTTTTTTTTTTAACATATTTGAGAGATTTGGCAAGACTGTTTTCCCAGAACGCAAGCTGCAGAAGAGACAGCCAGGTCACTGGGCTACAAAACACAGGCGTTTGGTGCCTGAGGGTCAGTTCTTGCCTGACCTTGTCTACCCACAGATGGTCAGGAAGGCTCCTGCAGGAAACAGGAAAACTGGTATCCTCTGTTCTGGACCATGAGTACACTGCACATATCAGGCTTCTGGGTCCCACAAAGTGTTCATGTTTTCTGAAAACCAGTTTTTAACCCTTCTCCTCCTCTATTATTTTTAAAACATCTAGGAGAGGCTATATCAAAACTAAGCAAGACGAGAGAGATGGCTTCTGGGCCCTATGTGGCAGCTGCAATCATTCCTGCTAAAATAAAATAAAATGTTGCATGGGGCAAGACACAGGATTAGAGCCACGAAGCCCCGGTGAGAAGAGATCTTCACGGAATAACCTGAGCACTATTACTCTTAGCCCAAATGAGAAGCCTAAAATGCTGTTAAATGCTCAGCCAGTTTGTGTCCACCCACAGGGTTAAGCTGAGATGTCCCAAGCGAGAGGTCTCTGTGGAGCCTGTCCATATCATTGTAAGCATCGTAAATAAGAGCTAATGGGTGACAGAAACAGTGACTGCTGAGAGGATCGCTAAGTCTAAGTCTGATGTAGAAGATCCAGTCTATAAGGTGACTGGCTTCTCTGTGCTCAGGTACCTCATCATTCAACGATCCTGACAGTTTCCTGGGGGAGAACCTGTAGGCGTGGGCACATATTTTTTTCTAATTCCACACTATAACTATAAGAAAGCACTAGTGTTTTTTTTTTTTCCTGGGCTCCTAACATTGCAGGAGTGAGGCTGGGAATATTTAACCAGACTCTGAAGGTCTCTCCCAGCCAACTACACGTATGACTAAAGAACAGCGGAGTACAATTAACTCCTTGTGATCAGCAGGCAGTACAGGCAGTACTGTGTACTGTGAGCCACTGTAAAGACTGGGCTGAAAGCAGGGCCATTTGATTGCTAGCCAGACCTGACAAATCTGTGGGTCACAGTTTTGGTTTTGCTGTATTTTGCTTTGTTTTCATTGAGACAGAGCCTCACGATGTAGCCAAGACTGGTCTCCGATTCACCACCCTCCTACCTCAGCCTCCCAAATGTTGGGATTATAGGGATGTGACATCATACCCAGACTGCCTGGGGAACCAATGAAGGAAAATAGTTCCTTATCTGAGTTATTAATTAATAAAAAAGAATGTGGCCAGGACACCAAGGACCACCATCACAAGGACATAACTCAGAGTCCCCAGGGAGAAATCCCAGGTGGTGTTGATGAGTACAGCCTAAGTGAGATGCCTCGTGTCATGCAATCTTAGATAAGTCACTTAGCCATTCTGCGAGAATGTGTACTCAGTTCACAAGATCGTTCTGTGAACAAGCACCTGTGACTGTTTGCAACAGTGCCCAGCCTGCGGCGAGCACTTGTTAAACAAAATGTGTGTTGTCAAAGATTTCATAATCTGAAGTTAAAAATCAGGGTCTACTGTACTTGGCACTGTGGAACAAAGTAGCCAGGGGAATGAGCTGTGGATTGCTGGTGGCTACAGTCAAATTCCATGGAGATACCCACCGTGAGCCACCAGGGTAGGGGTGGGTGCTTTACATACACCCCATCTATTTGAGAACAATCTGCACTGAATTTGATTCTAAGTAAAACTGGTGTGGCTCAATGGTAGAGCACTCGACTAGCATGCACGAGGCAATGGGGTTCTACCCCAGCTCCCAAATAATGAAGCTCTAGATATGAGAATGGTAGGGCTGTGCACCAGGGTGAGGAGACTCCCAGGGACTACAGCTCACAGGCAGAGAGCTAGTCTCTAAGAAGGACAGTCCCAGTGAGTCACTGCTGACCCACAGTCAGATGACCACAGCGCCAGATTATAGACTGGGTCCCAGACTCACCCACAGACAAGATCTCTTGGCACTTCTCACACTGGCCCTTCATCTTCAGGCAGCCTGTAGAGTTGTGGCGGATCTCCTTGCATACTGTGCGGTCATCTTCACCTTCTAGCACATGGGGGGGGGGGAAGGAGGGCAGGATGAGGCACGTGGCACATTGGAAGGACGTCCACCCAACAGTCTTCCACACCTCTGCTCAGCACCATGGTTAGGGCAAGATGCAGTTTAGCTGTTTGCGTGTAGACATGGGATTTCCCTGTGGTTCCCTAAGGATATTCCCATAGCTCTCAGCAGGTACTGTCTGCCTTCCCGCCATCTCCGTCTGAGGAGATCTCTCCTATCACAGCCCCTCAGTCATGTACCTTCTGGCATCACGCTGTTCTTCATTCTCCTTGGCTGGTGGTACTCCCTAACTGGCCGTCAAGCCCCAGAAAGCATGAGTATGTCCTCACAACATAAACCATCCTTAGAGAACAGAGCTACAAGAGATCTGCACTGGATGCCAGGCCTTCTTATGTTTCTAATGAAAACCATACCATGTAGGACATGGCGTTAAGACACAAAGCACTAACGAAGAATACCACGCCACAGACACTGGTTTCTTGTGTCCACATTACATTTGACCTTTACAGGCATTACATGCTAAGGTCATAGCCATGAACCTCTTCTTTAAGATGATTCAGACTCATTGCCTGGAAGGGCAGGCCCCCCACACCACACCCTCAAAAATTCCCAAGGAAGAAAAGCCGGGATCCTATAGGAGGCCCAGCTGGATCACAACCTGAGTTGGTTGTAAAGAACACAGGCTCCAATCTCTACAAGTGCTAATTGAACCAGCCTGGTTCGCCATCTGCATTCCTTTTCCCCTGCCTTAGTTCCTTTACCCTGCAAATGGAGAAAATATCAACCTTAAGGGCTGCTAGGAACTTAAAACCAGCACATGTCAAGTACTGGAAGAGCCTAAACATCTCGGAGATTCCCATTGTCCTTGGAAAGACAACAATGCTTTCTGACCTCTTAAGAAATCCACGTTCGGGAACTGGAAGGCTGGGCTATGGAGCTGGACATCCATGGCCTGTTGAGCCTGGTGTATCATCTCAAAGAAAGGCTGGAACATGCTGTGGAAGCTCAGAGGCCCATAGTGGGAGAGAGGCATGAGGCTGCGGACTAGGCGGGACTTGGGATATAAGAAATGAGGCCTCTTGTGTGGGAAGCCCATGGGGGAGAAATGGTGGGTGTCCTGGGGCTCGTGGCTGAAGAACCGGTCCTGGAAAAGCGTATCTATGATGCCAGACGCCCGAGCAAAGCTGTCCTGCATGGCATCTAGGGCTTGGCTCTGCTGCCGGTCACTCTCCAGCAGGGAGTCGATGCGGTCGCCGTTCATCCAGAAGTAGAAGGGTGAGCTCTGATTCAAAACTCCTCGAGCTGGGGCCCAGAGAAGTACAGTAAGACATTGTGCACTCCAGCCTACATACCCCTGTGACCACGCAGCAGCTGACCCACGTTCCCATTGTTCTGCCTCCTGGATACCCTGTCAGCCCCTCCATCTCACTGCGAAACTCAGAGGCTCAAGAGTCTCATTTTTGGCCATTGAAGACAGCCACTCCCACTTAGCTGCTCGGCCTTCAGTGAATTTTACTGAGTCCCAACCAAGTGAAGCTCACAGGTAGGGATAGAATTAATGCAAATATACTAAATATTCTTAATTCCCTTTTCCTATACGAGTATGGGATTCTACCATACCACGAGGTCATTTTACCCAGCCGGTCTTGTAAGAGATGGATCCTGCCACACATACCTGTGGTGATTGGTTACATCTGTACTCGTGTCAGACATCACCAATCGACCAGACACTAGAAAGGCATGCAGTCAAGCAATGCTAATCAACTGTACCCAGCATATGGAATGGTGCCTATTTCATGGATTCTCCACATTCCCCACCCAGAACCCTGGCTGTGGACATGTCCCCTCACCTGGCGGCCAACCAGCCCTGAGCCACTCCTGCAGACGCGTGCATAGAACTTCATGCAGGTCTGCTTCAGGCAGGGCTTGCACTCTTCCCAGAGGGCCATCATGGTCTCGTTACACACTTCCGGGAATGCCTTCAGCTTCATTTCAGAATCCCTGGTGTCATCTAAAGCATCCTTCAGGGAGATGACAAGGCCAGGTGAACCACACAGAGACTCAGCCAGTCTCCCCGATCTGTGTACACCGTGCCCCTGCCACTCACAGCTTCTCTTTAGCCCTCTGTTGTGCCGTCCCCGTCACGCCCTCAGGAGCCTCTCATCCCTCAAGGCCTTGCTATTCCCTAAGTTCTCCCTGTCCACTCTGATCTGCTGCTCTGACCATCTCTTCCTCAGGCCCCACCTCTCCCTTACACTGCCTATTGTCTCTTCCCATCTCCCCAAAGAGGCCAGTCTTATCTTTCTGTGAGAACTGTTGCCCTGACATGCAAATCAAAGCTATCCAATCAGAAGTCAAATCAACCATCAAACTCATTATCATGCCCCGGACCCAGTCATTGGTTCTGGGGATCGCCAAAATAAAAAATTTAAATTTTCCACCTGAAGAGATATTAGTTTACAGCAAATGTACGCATCTACATATCGATATGGAAAAAAAAAGGTGGATGGATCTGGGTATAAGTTTGTGTGTGTGTGTACATGTGTGGTGTGTGTGTATGTGTACATGTGTGAGTGTGTGTGTGAGTGTGTGTGTGCACATGTATGAGTGTGTGTGTGTGTGTGTGTGTGTGAGTAGTGTGTGTGTGCACATGTGTGAATGTGTGTGTGAGTGAGTGTGTGTGCACATGTGTGTGTGGTGTGTATGTGCACATGTGTGAGTGAGTGTGTGTGTGTGCACATGGTGGTGTGTGTGTGTGTGTGTACGTGTGTACGTGTGTGGCGGGTGTACCAGAGTCAACACAGATATTCAAATGTAGAAGACAAGTTAAACAAATGGTAACAGGGCAGTCCCCCCGTTATCAGTTCTTAGCTACCCATGATCAACCACAGTCTAAAAATAGTATTGCGGAGGCTGAGGAATTGAGATATTTTGAGTGGGAGAAATCACATCTGAGTAACCTTCTCTATGGTGTACCATTATAATTGTTCTGTTTTATTGTGGCTGCTCATACTTTACGTCTATAACTTATAAACTAAGCATTATCCTAGGTAGGACACACACGTATGATGAAGCACAATCTCTAGAGGGCCTGGTACTATCCACAACCTCAGCTTCTACTACGGGCTTTGAAAACTGCTCCCTGTCCCCGTAGCTGAGCGGGGATAAGTGGATGGCTAAGGATAGATTGCGAGGATTTTACATTGATTTTAAAACATTGCAATAAGCACACTCGCGTGAAAAGTATTTTGAACACAGAAGAGAAGAGTGGGAAGCGGCTGGGTGCCGCCATGATCCCTCCGGAGTCCTGCACCGTGCACTACCCACAGCAAGGTTAGAAAGATCTATTGAAATGAATCTGGGCTTCAGGCCCTGGGCCAGAGTTGCAAGGAAACCAGATCCAAGACCTCAGCCTAAGGCTCCCACAAGCGAGTATGCTTGCCCTGGCTCCTCATTACCAGCCCAGCATTAGTGAAGCCCTGCAAGGACTGCACTGGACACCATGGCAACCCAGCAAGGCACCTGCTACCCTGTCCCCTCCTCCCTCCAGCAGGGAGAGCCAGGGCTCAGTGAAGGCTTGGCCCTACCTCTTTCTTCTTCTTGGCTTCCTCTAAACTGTTAAGTAGTGACTTGCGCTCCGCGTTGGTTTTTTCTATGAGGGTCTTTATGTGCTTCACCCCTGGACGGCGTTCTGAATCTCCTTATTAATATACTTACTCCCTTGAGTGGACAGTTCTGTGAGAGAGAGGAAGGCACAGTGAGTTGAGAGGGGGAAAATGGCTGGAGAAATAGCCTGGGAGGCAGGGGACAGTGAGAAAGCATGCTCTGATGGTGGTGTTGGAGACTGTCAAGCTGAGATACCATCACTACCACCCCAAGCCTGTGGCAGTCCTTATGGCCTCTGTCCTGCCTCTAAGTCTCATCAAAGGGCTCGTGGTAAACTCCACATCACAGCTCAGAAACACAGGAGTGGTACAGACAGAGGCAGCCATACTATGACTGACCCCACCATGCCATCCCAGGGAGCTAACAACCACAGATGATATTAAAAAAAAAAAAAAAAAAACCACAAGATAGTTAACCTCCTAAGCATCAAAATATAATAAAAGTGCCCTTTTGGATATGATCTTTGTGAAGTTCAGGTTAACCCAGGCTTGGCACTTCTTTGCTACAATGCACTGTGTCAGGTGCCAGTGACCGGAAGATGAATGAAATGACACCAGACACCATGGAGACAGGAAACACCATGGAGACCGTAACCAAGACACGGTACTGGGTGATAAAGGCAATGACACATCATGTCACGGTGGTACCACTTATCCTGTGTTAAGTGTCATTTCCCACACCTCTGCTGTGTTCTATCTGATGTCACTGCCGAACACATCCGAAGTGGGGGGGGGGAGTGTTGAGCTGAGGGCAAGCGTTTCAGTGATGTTGCAGAATGAGTAAGCCTGAAGGTCAATGGCCCAAGCTGAGCTTGTGGTTGATAATGTGTTTTACCCTTGAAATGTGCTGAGAGAATATATTTTAAGTGTCTGAACTCAACGATAAGTTGAGGTGATGAACAGCTAATAGCTTGACAATGGCAATCATTTTACCATGGTATCTATATCAAAGAATCAGATCACATTGTTTTTAATGAAGACCCTCAGGGAACTGGTCAGCCATGAGCAAGAGGTTAGGAGAGGAGGGAGGAAAGACAGGTTTCGAGAAAAGCCTTGGAAGATGGGGAGAAAGGGAGAGGGCGCTCTCAGGTGACTACTTCATGTTGAATTGCACTGCCCTTTTCCAGAGAAGGAAACTGATGGAGCTGGGTTTCTAGGAGGATCCGTTTGGAGGCACATTGGTAAGAACTCTAGATGTCACACAAAGGGGAGACTGACAAAGTTTCTAAGGGTCCGGACACAGCTTTGAGAGAAGAGTAAGAGAGCCAGGTGAGGGGACCAGGAGGGAACAAATGAATGACAGGCAGCCAACAGAGGGGCTTGAGACAGAGGCCAATATCTAGAAGGCACCTGACCACAAAAACACCAAGGTGGAAACTATAGCTTAGAGACTCCGAGAAAAGAGAGGGCTTTTTCTCAGACCCAGAGTGCAGAATGAAAACAGCCCTCGGCACTTGGGGTGCCCCTGCCCAGGCCCTGCAACATCTACCAGAGGGACAGCAGCTTAGCCTACTTACCTTGGAGCTCATTGTCAGAGACCTCCTGCTCCCCCAGGACTCACGCCATTGTCCCAGGTCAGCAGCAGTGCCACACACAGCAGGAGAATCTTCATGGCGAGGCCTCCTCCGAGTCTGGAGTCCTGGAAAGAACAGCAGAATGTCATGGTAACCGCTGGGCAGCTTATGGGTTGTCTGCACCCTGCTACAGCTCCCTGAGAGGGTTGGTGGGGTGGGATTGGAACATGTGGCCCTCATCTGTCTCCTCATCTGGCATCACTGCGTTTACTTATGAAGTACGTGGGAACAAAAACAAGATTAAATCGATGCCTTCAAAAGACATTGGAGGCAGGAGGCCCTGGGAAGAACTGTGGTTTGGCTGCACAGAGGACCAGGCTACCTGGAGTTGTAGAGTCCGAGCTCTAAGCTGAGGCCCTTTTTCCCCATAAGTGCTCGAGGCAGGGCAGATGAGTTTCCTGTGTCCAGACTTCTTTGTCTCCAAATCCCCATTTAACATGCCAAATACTAAAGATGCCTCTCCTGAGCCAAGCAAGCATCCCTCGCCTATCCCTCCCATGGGACTGCACCCCGACTCACAGCACAGCCCTGGGCTCCCCTCAGGGGAGCCCTCAGCACCCCAAGGCTATCTTAGTGTGTTTTTCAGGAGTCTGTGGTAATATGCACAGCCTTCCATCAGCACAGGAAATTCAATCCATCTCACCATCTCTGGGCGAGGCTTGTGCCAGGCTGAGTATGGATTGGGAAGAAGGTGGGGTAAAAGCAAAATGGCAAGGAAAGGAATTTAGGATTGCAGGGAAGGCAGAACTAGAAAAAGGGATGGACAAAGCCAGAGATTAGCAGTGAGTCCCCAGGAAAACCCCTTCAGGAGGACAAGCCCATTGGCTCCAGCAAAATCCCTTTCACATGCCCGTTTCCTCTAAGCCTGAACTAGCATGCTCTGCCAAGGAGCCCCGCCACCACTGGGCTGCGTGCCCTGAGCCAGGGGACACAGGCCGAAGCCCCAGTATTACACAATGGATCCTTTCCCAGAAGCTGGATTGGTTGCATAAAACACAAACACCACACACACACCACACACAAACACACACACCCCTTGCATCTCCAACCCTGCCCAGAATGGCTTATCTGGGCTCACCAACTTCCTACAGCCACAGAACAGGGAAAGGGGGGCGATCTCTCTTCCTGGAATGGCTCACTCTTAAAACCTCCTCTCAGCTAGGCAGGCCCATCAGCACTCTAGGCAGATCATTAATAGGCAAGGCCTCTGCTGAGGCGTAATTATGCACACAGAGCAGAGGAGTGGTGTGGGAGAAGAGACGGCACTTTCCCAGGGATGGGTGGGTGGCTGGCTGGACCAGCCTGGTCATGATCCCAGAGGAAGGCCCGGTCTCACAGATCTCCCAGGTGCTCACTGAGGCTTGAAATGCCCCAGGCAGGGACAGACTCTTTGCCACATCAAGACGAAGCCATAGCAATATCTGTAAGTAGGAGTAGCCTCAAGTGTGACCATTTTTGGAAAAGCCATTTAACAGCCTTGGAAATGGCTTTTGATCTGAGGACAGTATTGTGCCCAGAAGAGGCAGCAGAGCAGCCAAGGAAGAGCATGAATGGGAGGTGAAGCAGTATCTAGATGAGCTGCAGGGAGCTGGGGCCTGGAGGCCACCAAGTTCCCAAATAAGAAAGGGAGGGTCGCTCTTCACCCAGCCTCCACACTTCTATGAGAATGTCAATGCCAAGACACCTGTTGGGCTTCCCAAGACACACTGCAAGCCAGTAACCATCCCGGGGGAAGAGCACAGCTCTCCAAAACCTCATTTTAATATTCGTTCCTTGACAACAAACGTCATAAACCTCCCAGCCTCGGTTATTTTATCTATAAAATGGACCTGATACAGACCTTAAAGTAGCGATCCTCTATTCCATAAATCTAAGAACAGACTCCCGGAGGTCTGCTGGCAATACCGACTCCCAGTCAGAATCTGCTTGTCTCCCAGCCTTCCAGGTGCTGTGGTGCCACTGGACCCAGGACAATGCCGCTCAGCCTGTGCCTTCCCTCTACACTGACTCACTTCCTGTCATCATTTGGAGGCTGGCCTACTGCCTGGCTGCCAACTACCCTGGGTGCATCAGCCCCACCAGGGCCAACGACCTCCTTATCTAGTAGGAGAACACAGTCTCTTCCATTGTGGCATATTTTCTCCATTTTTTTTCAATGCATTTTTATAAACCATCCCTTCATAGGTCCTGTTTCCAAATATTTTTTTTAAAGTCACACATTTGCTGCTGCCTAATATTCCATTGACTACCATTTGCAGTTTGTTTTATTATTCTCACAAGGTCGGGCACTAAATTGTACTCTCATGAGCTTCCTGTTAGAGAACTCTTGAATTCCTAAATTCTTCCTTTAAAAACAGCACCAGCACCGTTTTTTAAAAAACTGAGTCCAGAAATTCTGGAAAGCCAAAGGGCTTCAGTTTCTCATTCACATAACGTTTGGAGGCTGAACCTCTAATGGTCTCCAGGCCTCAGATTACCATCTATAAAATGATCCGGTGAGATCAGACGTCTCGGGCCTGGTGGAGCATTTCTCTAAAGAACTAAATGCCTCAATAAAGCAGGTCTGGATGACTGCAGCACGTCCTTAAAATCACAACATCTTATTTATTATGTGCTGTCCCAGGAGCTGGAAGGGAGTCCAAATGCAGTGACTCATGCCGGTAAGACAACAGCCACTATAGAGATCGGCACCTACTCGCTGCGCTCAGCCACTAGCACCCCTGCGCCTACCGCACCTCACTGCAGGCTTAAAGCCTCAGTTTCCTCATTTTTGCAAAAGGAAGATCTTTGCATGTGGCCTATTGAACAGCTTTAAATTTGTGATCCGGGCTAAAGAACACGGGAACTACCGAGTCTGAGCCAGCATGTATCCCCGACCCTGTGCTCGGCTACCTAGTGATGGGGCTCTAGCCACCTCCCACTTCCCCACGGCTGCGCCAGCTCTCCACCTGGCAGCTACTCTTGCCCTCCCATCCCTGCCGGTGTGGCTTCGTGCTGGGGTAGGAAAGGTGCAGCTGTCTCACCGGTCTGCGGCTTGGCTCCAGTGCGCTCCTCCTGGTGACGCGGGTGGTAAGCACCGGGGAAGCGCCCTATTTATAGAGCTCTGCTCAAGTACACCCCTTTTGGGGCTGGCTGCAAACCTGCGTGACTCACGCCCAGAGAATGCTGGGGAATGCACCAGGCAGGAGCTTTCTGGAAGCCTAGAGGTGGGGGGGTGAGAGATGCAGCACCCAGCGGGGGTCACCAGGGGGCGCATGGGCATCACAAATGACCGCGCTGGTTGCCGGAGGGACCCTAGTAGATTGGTGGCTGCTCTATTCCCTGCGGGATACCGAAGGCCTCACAGCCCGGCCATACCAGAAGAGCCTTAAAAGAAGAGGAATGCATACACTACTCTGGCCGACTCCCAGCCCAAAACAGGCTCAGGATTCCACCAACCGATGCCCACCCTATTGCACGTTCATCTTCCACGTTAACTGCACTCTTTTTCTTTGCTCCCATATTAATAGGAGAGTAACAGAAACACTGAAGATGCCACAGGCATTGTGCTAGGAGAGTATACACGTAGTACTTGGCTCCCTAAATGCTACACTGGACGACTAGTCCCTTGGCAGACAGATAGGGGAAACAGAAATGGCTTATGAATGAGACAATCATACATCAGTAACCTGGAAGGCATTCCCTGATTCTGAGATGCCTGAAGCCTAAGCAAGCACAGTTCCCACGAACTTGAGACCCAGTCAAGCTGGGTGGGCTTCACTGGCTCTGGACCTAGCAACCTCACATCTATTTCCAAGTGCATTACCCCACTTTCTTCAGTGGTAGAGCCACTGGTAAGGTGTCCATGTTCCTGTAAATATCCTGTAAATAACCCTTCACTCCATGCTCCTGTGAGCAACCCTAATGAAATTCATGAGAGGAGAGAGATTATGGGAGGAAGAAGAAGACAAGAAAGAGAAATGAAGGGGGTGAATTAATCAAAATTATACATATACATATACATATACATATATATATATGCCATTATTAAACTCTTTATGTATAATTAATTTATACTAATACAAAGTTTTAAACAAAAACTATTTTGTCCCAGACTTGGCACTCTCATTGGTTTCTGAACAAGAAGCCTGCTGATTAAATAGCTGGGTCTGTGTCCAGAGGTTCTGAGAGATTCCCTAGCTGTTTTGTTTGGTTTTTGTTGTTGTTGTTGTTGTTGTTTTTTTTCTGAGAGCAGGAACATTTGTTACAGGCATCTCTGGAAAGGAGGAACAATCTAGAAGCCTCCACCATGCTACTTCTTAGGGGAAAAGCCAAGCTTCCCACTCCGGACCCTGGAACATTTGTGCATCAAGAGACAGGGCAAGAGCCTGGCATTTCTCTCAGGCTGGGGAGGAATCAATGTGGGCAACACAGTTCAGGTGGCAGGCCTTGAAAACTATGTAAAAGAAAACTGGCTTGAAGGAGAAACTACTGTGGTCGAGGGCTGAGTTTCTCTTTCACGACTATAAAAAGCAGCCAGAAGACCAGATTTCCACTTGCCCAAGGCCCAGGGGCTCTGGTGATTTGATCCTTTCCCAATGGCAGCCTACAGGAAATGTCCAGGCTTAGTCAGAAGTGGGCTAAGGCTGGCTACAGTCCCAGCTGTGCCCCAAGGCACCCAGTGCCTTTAGACAAAGCACTTTGCCCTCGGGCCTTAGTTTCTTCCGTCTGGGGAAGATGAATTCTGAGTCCTCTACGGCTTTCTTTAGCCTGACCCGATTCAATGCCAAGTTTGGGGAGATAACTAACCAAAAAACAGAGTTAACAGAAACTTGGAGGAATGTTTCTCCCCCCCACCCCCACCCCCAGAAACTTCTCTTTGCTTTCTTTATAAAAAGAAAGAGTTATCAGTAATAGCTACATTTTCCATGGACACTGATGTCCTTGTAACGGTTCTGATCGGCAGCTCCCTCCCCGTTACGTGTGGTAGGCACAGGCTACAAGAGCACTGTCTATAAAAGTTGCCCTTTGGAAATCAGGCAGGAAGATGTGCCTTAGTCAGCAGAAGTAGGGGAACCGGGAAGAGGGAGATAAGGAGTCCCCTGCCACGATTACAAGTGTCTACTTTTCTCCTGTTCCCAAGCACATGAGGTTTCGGGATTCGGCTTTGAGAAAACCGACACAAATCTTGAATGCACCTCTTGATTCATGCGTGAATCCTGGTGTGTGTGTGTGTAAATGCATTCGTGTGCATGTGTGAGACCACAGGACAACCTCAGGTGTCACTCCAAAGGTGCCATCCAACTGTTTAGTACCTTAGGCAGGCTCTCTCACGGGCGTGGGACTCACTAGCTGACCAACAATCCGTAGGATCCTGGCTCTACCTTCCCAGCTCTGGGATTTTAAGTAGAGGCCATGGGGTTGAAGAGATGGCTCAGAGGTTAAGAGCACTGACTACTCCTCCAGAGGTCCTGAGTTCAATTCCCAGCAACTACATGGTGACTCACAACCAACTGTAATGGGATCCAATGCCCTCTTCTGGTGTGTCTGGCAGCTATAGTGTACTCACATAAATAAATCTTAAAAAATAAAGTACGGGCCACATTTTACATGAGTACCAGGGATCCAACCCAGATCCTCATGTTTCTTCCTCATCAACCACCTCATCTCCCCAGCCCTGGGTTCCCCGTATTCTAGGAACACTGCCGAAGACAACTGCTTTGACCATCACCTAACACCCTCTTCCTACTTGTACCTCAGCATCCCCCCAGGATGCTTCTATTTGGATGCTCCCAACCTGAGAACTGGCTACCTCCCTTGCAAGCAATTAATTCTTTAGGAAAGCCATCTTTGCTGGAGCTCCCTGGCTCCGGTAAGGGCTGGCCCTGAGCCTAATTCTGTCTTCAGAACCACACAAAGAAATCCCACTTATATCTCCCGAAGTCTGTCTTATGGTTAATGCCAACTCAGTCTGCTTCCCTTGGAGGCCTGGAACCGGAAGCTCCTTGCTTGTCTCCATCTGCATGCAGACTCTTCCAGGCTTCGACCTTCTGACCTTGCCGCTCTTGAAACTCCCAAACCCAGCTCTGAGTTTCCCAATGCCAGGAGTGACCTGACCATGCAGAGCAGAATAGGACCACCCACTTTCTTATCCTAAATACTTCACATTAGCCTTGAGCTAGCTAGGTGCTGAGTCACAGGACATGTGCCCCTGTGACTGAGGGCTTCTGCTTGGCTTCTTTGCTCTGTGGTCATGGGGAAGAGTGCTGGGGTAAGTACGAGCTTTGTGGGGATCTATATTTTTTTCCCTTTAAGCTTTGCTCAGCATCTCTGACTGCCCAAATGTCTTTGCTTCTGAGTGTCTATCTGGTGCCCCTCCTTTACACCCCACAGCCCTGCCATTAGCCAGCTCAGTGAGCTCAGCATTGCAACCAGGCAGCTTTAGTTACCAACATAACAATGTAGAAATGGACACAAGCAGAGTCCCGTGACCCACACTAAGAACCAGTCTTTAGGCAGTAATTATTTAAGGGCACATTAAGTCAATCACGTGATGAAATCATGAATAATAAAATCGTAAATAATTGAATCCGCCAAGGATTGAGAAAGGTTCCTTAGCATCTTTTCTTGGGCATCCGTGAGGTCCAGAGACTCTTCATCGATCGGTCCTTCTCACTGTCTCATCTGGGATTTCCCAGGAGAAAGGGCCGTGACTAATCAAGCCTCAACTGCTTATCACATGCCTGGAGAAAGATGATGTTCCTTAAACCATCTTTAGCTTTCCTTGTGTTGTGGACAGGCTACGATTTCTGGATTTCACTTTGAAACTTCCCAGTCGCAGCCTTTATCTCCACATGTTAAACTAATGAGCCTTGAAAAAAATGGCCCACAGATCTGCTTCAAATCAAGACTTCTACAATCACTCAGACTCCAATTATCACTTCATATCTGTGCTTTCCTGTGGAACCAGTCAATGGTAGCCAAAAGAATTACTTGGTAACTCTAAACATTACCAATGAGGACCAGGGAATAGCTTAGTTGGCAGGCTTGCCTAGTATGCATGAGAATCTTGATACAATACCCAGAACCACATACTCCAGTTGTGATGGCACATGCCTAGAACCCAGCTCTCAGGAGGCAAAGGCAAGAGAAGCCAAATTTCAAGAACATCTTTAGCTATATAACTAATTTGAGTCCAGTCTAAGAGATATAAGACCCTGTCTAAAAATTTTGTTGGTTATTTGTTTTTTTTTGTTTTTTGTTTTGTTTTCAAGACAGGGTTTCTGTGTAGCCTGGCTGTCCTGGAACTCACTCTTAAAATTTTAATTAAATTATATTAAAAATACCAATAGCTGAGTCCTCCCCATAAGAGAGAATTGGTTTAATCTGTCAGGCATCTGAATACATATATAGTTAATATATACTGTCTTGCTTAGGGTTTTGTTGCTGTGAAAGATACTATGACCAAGGCAACTCTTATAAAGGACAGCATTTAATTGGGACTGGCTTAGGGTTCAGAGGTTCAGTCCATTATCATCAAGGCAGGAAGCATGGCAGTATCTAGGCAGACCTGGTGCTGGAGAAGGATCTGAGAGTTCTACATCTTGATCCAAGGTAGCCAGGAGAAAAGACTGTCTTCCAGGCAGCTAGGAAGAGGGTCTCAAAGCCCACCCACACAGTGACACATTTCTTCCAACAAGGTCACACCTACTCCAACAAGGCCATACCTTCTAATAGTGCCACTCCCTGGTCCAAGCATATTCAAACCACCACATATACATAATATATCTTATATTAATACATATGTAATTTAGTAATATATTATATATACGTGCATACATAAATATATACACACACACATTTCCAAGTAAAAGCAGCCACAGTTTGGAAACACAATTTGCAAATTGCTGGCTTATGCTTTACTGTGTTTGATCTTCTCTATATCATAGTGTGTGGAGTTACTCTCTTTATAGAGAGCATGGGGAAGGGCACTCAGAAGACCTCTAGCAGGTATTTGCTCGCTCTGGCTGAAGCCCCTGCAGTTTTTCTCCATGCAACGGCCTTATTCCTGTGTCTTATTCCTAAGACAATATGCAATACAGTGTCCTTTTTTCTACAAGCCAACTCTTCAAACAGCTGAAAACCCAAATGCTATCTGATCTTACCCGTGTTTCCTTCAACCTCCTTCTCATGTAGGATGCCAAATACCTCACTCTCTTAATCCCTACCCCAAACATGTTCCATTTTGTCTTTCTGTGTGGCTTTTAGACTAAACATGGGATACCTGGATGGGTGACTGGGTGAAACAGTAGCAAACACTTTCTATTTGTGATTCATGGGCCCTGTCTCTGCTCACTTTTGTATGATGTTATACAATCCTATGTTCCTGATGTAAGCTGACCTGGGAGGCAGGCTTGGAGACACAAACATGCAGACATTGCTTGTTCCACATTCCCTCAAAGATTTAAGGGGAAAGATGAATACCTAGTAAGTAACCAATCTCCCTATCTGTCTTACTGTCAGCTTCTTTCTGGGTTTCATGCTTCTAGTATAGTATGTGTGGTTACAAACAAACATATAAGTAAAAAACAAAACAAAACAAAACAAAAACGCTGTCCATTTTCTCTTCTTTTTAAAAAGAAAAGCCAAGGAGTCAAGATGGCAGCTGCCAATGGCGATGATTCGCTCTACCCGTTGTGATGCTCATAGATGAACTCCGTAATGAGGACGCCCAGCTGTGTCTCAATAGTATCAGGAAGCTCTCTACCATTGCCTTGCCCCTTGTCGTTGAATGGACCAGAAGTTAAGTTCCTGCCTTTCCTTACAGATACCATCTATGACGAAGACAAGGTCCTCTTGGCCTTGGCTGAACAGCTGGGAGCCTCCACCACTTTGGTGGGAGGGCTCGGGTATGTGCACTGTCTAATGCCATCCCTTGAGTCACTGCCCACAGTGGAAGAGACAGTAGTGCGAGACAAGGTGGGAGACTCCTTGTGGGCCACCTCCCACGAGCACTTGCCTTCCGATTTAGAGGATCACTTCGTGCCTCTGGTGAAGCGGCTGGTGGGTGGAGACTTGTTCACCTTCCGCACCTCGGCCCGTGGTCTCTTCTTGGTTTGCTACCCCGAGTATCCAGTGCTGAGAAGGCAGAAGAACTTCGACAGTCCTTCTGGAACCTATGCTAAGACGACACCCCCACGCTGCCCCCAAGCTGGGGGAGTTTGCTGAAGTGCTGGAGTCAGACAATGTTGAGAGTGAGCTCTTCCCTGTGTTCTCTAACCTGGCCTCTGATAAGTAGGACCCTGTGCAGTGCAGCTTCTGGCAGTGCGCGTGCGTGAACATCGCTCAGCTTCTGCCCCAGGAGTACCTGAAGGTCTTAGCGATGCCCACCTTGCCACAGGCTGCTGAGGACAAGTCTTAGTGTGTTCACTACATGGTAGCTGACAAGTTCACAGAGCTCCAGAAAGCAGTGGGGCCTGAGATCACCAAGACAGATCTGGTGCCTGCCTTCCAGAACCTGATGAAGGACTGTGAGGCCGAGGTGAGAGCCGCAGTCTCCCATAAGGTCAAAGAGTTCTGTGAAAATCTCTCAGCCGACTGCCAGGAGAATGTGATCATTACCCAGATCTTGCCCTGCATCAAGGAGCTCGTGTCAGATGCCACCCAACATGTCAAGTCAGCACTGGCTTCAGTCATCATGGTCGTCTCTCTCATTCCGGGCAAAGACAACACCATCAAAAGCCTCTTGCCCCTTTTCTTGGCTCAGCTGAAGGACGAGTGTCTTGAGGTGTGAATGAGATGATTGGCATCCAGCAGCTCTCTCAGTCCTTGCTTCCTGCCATTGTGGAACTAGCTGAGTTTGCCAAGAGGCGAGTGTGGCTGGCCGTCATTGAGTACACTCCTCTGCTGGCTGGACAGCTCGGTGTGGGATTTATTAATGAGAAACTCAACTCTTTGTGTATGGCCTGGCTAGTGGATCATGTCTATGCTATTCACGAGGCTGCCACCAGCAACCTCAAGAAGCTAGTGGAGAAGTTCCAGAAGGAACGGGCCCATGCCACTATTGTCCCCAAGGTCTTTTGAGACCCTAACTATCTGTATCACATGACTACACTCTACTGCATCGATGTGCTGTCTGAGGTCTGTCTGCAGGGTATCACCACCGAACACATGTTGCCCACAGTGCTCTGTATGGCTGGGGGCCCAGTCGCCAATGTCTGCTTTGTTGCTACAGAAGATAGGACCCATTCTTGACAGTAGCATCCTGCGGAGAGAAGTCAAGCTCGCCCTGAAGAAGCTGACCCAGGACCAGGATGCGGATGTCACATACTTCTCCCAGGAGGCTCTGACTGTTCTGTCTCTTGCCTGATGCTGGAAAAAGAAGCATTGGGGGCCTCTGGGCCCTTCCAACCCCCACAAAGCTATCTCCCTTAGGGAGGTGGGGCAGCCAATGACTGTCACTCCCTATGCATGGGCTGACCCTCCCCCTACACGGTTCAGTTCCTCCTCTTTGTAGCCTGGGAAGACTTCTCTGTCTACCTCCCAAGGGGCAGTACAAGTAGGCAGGACAGCAGCCTGAAAGGAAGGGCTGCTTATTCCTGCTCATACTGGGGGAGATGGGAGCAGCCTAGGTCACTGGCTCCTGCTGCTGTAATGGGGACCCCTCCCCCACCTACTTACCAGCCCCCAACCGTGTGTGTGTGTGTGTGTGTGTGTGTGTGTGTGTGTGGTGCGTGCGCGCGCGAGCACTCACATGTGAATGTGTAAGTGCCAATACTCCTTACACAGAGAAATAAAGGTGTAGAAGTAAAAAAAAAAAAATTAATATTAAAGGCAGTGACGAGATTGCTTGGCAGTGAAGAGCTAGCACTTACTCCTCTTGAAGAGGAACTTAGTTCAGTTTCTAGCGTGGCTCACACCTGTAACTCCAGTTCCAGGTGATCCGACTTTCTCTTCTGGTCTCCTCGGGCACTGCACACATGTGGCACATATACATAAGTGCAGACAAACACTCATATGCATAAGATAAAAATAATTATATATTTATTAAATCCTATGCAACTTGTTCTCTTCCACCTAATGTCCTGTCATAGACATCTCTCTGAATCAATACATAGGAAGACGTAGCCCATACTTCTGGGAGGCTGCGTAGCATTCCATGGTAAACCTCTATTTTTTTTTTTTTCAATTATTCTCTTAATCCAACTTTGTCTGCCTAAGCCAATGGTTCTCAACCTTTCTGATACACTGACCATTTAATACAGTTCTTCAACTATAAAACTATTTTCATTGCTAATTTGTAACTGTAATTTTGCTACCATTATGAATCACAATGTAAATATCTGATATGCAGAGTATCTGATACGTGATGCCCAAAGGGGTCATGACCAGCAAATTGAGAACTACTCATCTAAGTAATGTAAAAAATCATGACCTTCTATGTATCTCCGAATTTCTTAATGCCCTTATTGCTTCCAGTAAGGTGAAGATACTAACAGATAAAAGCAGGCAGCTCATTCTTTCTTTTATTTTGCTTTTAATCTTCATGTGTGAGGTGTGTGCGTGTATTCACATGTGTGTGTAGGAGTTGTTGTTTGTGTGCCATGACACATGAGTGGAGGGCAGAGAAAAACCTTGGGTGTCAATTCTCACATTGTTTGAGGCTAGATCTCTTGATCCCTGATATACACACCAGGCTATCCACTCCTGTCTCCAGATGGCATGACCACATCCAGATGTGGGTTCTGGGCATTCAAACCCTGGCCCTTGTGCTTGGATAGCTAGCACTTTACCCATTGGAGAGGGCTCGTTCTTAAGGCTCAGAAGCATTATCTGTTTACTTTCCCCCAAGGATTTCTGTGACTTTAGCTTCTCTAAGAATGCCCCTTCCCGCATGACCATCACGAGAGATAATGTCCTTTGATGTGCCAATTTGGCCAGCTAAAAACTAACATCTTCTACCAAGAGTAGTGGTGCCTACTAGTATCATGAGTTTGAGGCTAGCCTGGGCTACACAGCAGGTCAGGCCAGCCTGGGATTTTGAATTAGGCCTTGCCTCATGAAAAGAAACAGAGAGAGAGAGAGACATAGACAAAGACAGAGACACAGAGACACAGACAGAAACAGAGAGAGACAGAGAACAGAGAGAGACAGAGACAGAGACAGAGAGAGAGAGACACACAGAGAGACAGAGACAGAGGCAAAGAGAGACAGAGACAGAGTGACAGAGACAGAGAGACAGAGACAGAGAGACAGACAGACACAGAGAGACAGAAACAGACAAGAGGCAGGCATTTTCTGTTTTCTTGGCTGTCCATTTACTTGAACAAGTTATTTGTGTTTTTCTATCAATTTTAAGAGTTTTGAATAAACAAAGAAAATCATCTTTTGTGTGTTCCATATTTTCTTTCTTTTAAAAATTATTTTTAATTTTTATTTACTTGTCTTATGTGTTTGAGCGTGTATTGTGTACCTACAGAGGTGGAAGAGGGTGTCAGGGGCCCTGGAGCTGGATGTCTGGGTGGTTGTCAGCTGCTTGACATGAGTTCTGTGATCCAAACTTGAATTAGGAAGAGCAGCAAGTGCTTTTAACCCCCAATCCATAGCTTCAGCCCCTTTTCCAGCAAGCTGTCATTTATTTGTTTTTTCCTTTGGTTGTGGACTCTTTCTCAAATTTTTATGCAAGTCAATGTGTTTATCTTTTCCTTTAGTCTCTGGGTTTCCTGTTTTGTTTGAGAATTTCTTCCTTCCGCCCATTCTCATTCAGCATCTACTGTGTTATTTTTGTATTTCTATATATCTAACCAAAACGAAATATTTTAATCTGACTCTTTGTGTATGAGTGTGTGTGGTGCGAGTTGGGATGAGGACGAGGGAGTGGACTAGCTTTATTTATTCTAGACTAATAACCTGATACGTAACATTATCATCAGAGAAACTGTCATTGTCACTTTTCCATTTGCTATGGTAAAATACCCTGACAAAAGCAACTTAAGGGAGAAAGTGCTTGCTTTGCTCACAGCTTGAGGGTATAGTATAGTCTATTGTGTGGTGAAGTCACAGCAACAGCAGCTTAAAGCAATTTTAAATCCCCAGACATGAAGCAAAGAGCTACAGGCCAGGGCTGAAGCTCACGAGCTTTTTTATTTAACATAATATTTTTATTGCTTTTTGAGAATCTTACATCATGTTCCTCAATCATACTCACCTCCCAGTCCTCCCATATCTGCCCTCCCTTCCTATCACACACACGCGCACACACACACACACACACACACACACACACACAGAAGGAGAAGGAGGATGGGGAGAAGGAGAAGGAGAAAGAAGAGGAAGAGGAAGAAGAAGAGGAGGAGAAACGAAGTCAATTTTGTGCTCCCCATAAACTCACTAAAGCATTGTCAAGGCCCTAGTGTCCAGCCTTTCCATAGAAACGGAGTCATCCTCTGCCTGTGCCCCCCATCCCGGTTTTTTGTTTGTTTGTTGTTAGTTTTGTCTTGTTTTTAAAATTCTCCTTGATGATTTCCTCTCTAGGCTATTACTTTGGGGAGGTAGGGGTTGTCACAGAAGCCTTTTTGACTCCGTTTCCTCGACTGTGTGTCCACAGTCATTGATAGCTTCCTTGTGCTTCACAGTTAGTGGGAGCACGGAAGTCAGGCTTCCACGTGGCTTCTGGCAGCAGCACAGACCATGAACATCCACTTGTCTCCAGCTTCAGAATGAACCTGACCTAACCTGACCTCTGCCTGGTCTCTGGTTTTGTGCGTGTGCGTGTCCGTGTGCGTGTGCGTGTGCGTGTGTGTGTGTGTGTGTGTAATACATTGTTTTAATTTCCTTTAAAAGGTTTTTTTAGTTCTTGCATATGGAATTGTTGTATGAATTTTAAAATGTCATTGCCTAGTTGAAAAAGAGATCATTGTAATTGCACTTAGTCTACACTTTATCTTGGAGCTTGTTACATTTTTATAACCTCTTCTCCTGTTTAGGGGTGATGTTTTCCATGCGCAGCTCAGGACAGACCACGCCAGACCAAACATTTCCAAGTGAGGTTTATTCAGGAGATAGGGCAAAGGTGGGGGCAAGAAGAAGAAGGGGAAAAAGAGAGAGAGGTCAGGGGACTCTGCCTATTTATATGGGCAATGACATAGCCTCTCTCAGGTAAAGGTGGGAGGTAGCCAGGTAGATTCTGGGAATGTATGGCGGTTGCCTTGGCAACAATGTGGGGTCACCTAGATGTGATGTCACTGGGTTCAGAGTCTGATACCAACAAGGTGTGTAATATATCTGCAAGAATCTTAAACTATTATTGTTATTATTTGCTTTTAGTTAACAGACTAGTGATCTTTATGGCATTTTTACACTCATGCCTTTGTCCAGCATATTCGTGGTGTCTTACATACCCATTAGTGCACACACAGTGCGATCAGATACCTTGAGCAGAACTGGCCACACTCACATAATTTTAAACATAGCATTTTTAATATTTGTTCCACCTTACTGTGCTTATTGTTAGTCTCTTACTATGTGAGTTAAGCTTTATCATAAGTCTATGTTTAGGAATGAACATAGAATATATGTGGTTTGTGGTTTGTCTACAGTTTCGGGCATCCACAGAGGACCTGAGGATCCATTCCCTGAGCATGGGGGGTGGGGAGGCAGTTAGATGTGCATCCTATTGGTTCTCTGCAGAACTCTGAGTAACACCTATTGACAGTGTTCATTGCACAAGTCGAAAAGGCTATGGGTGTGCAAACACTGCTCCATTTGGTAATCAGGAGGAAGGGAGAGACTTCTGACCCATGAGGCTTCCTTATCAGGTAGCAGGAAAAGTGGAAATGCTGCCAGAGCGCCCCTCCCCTGTGTAGGGTGGGGGTGTGTGCAAGAGAGGGGTTAGCACTGGGGACGTGGTGAACCAGAGGCGTCCAGCCGAGGAGCCTGGAAGCTTGCCGGAAAACTGAGGATAGGTTTTTGCCTCAAGCAGAGGAAATCTGGAGCTCGTGGAGCTCCCTGAAACACTTGAAAGCGGGGGCTTCACAATACTTCTCAGGGTACTGCCCCACCCCCGTCTTCATAAATCCCTTGCACATCTACCATCGTGCTCATATTTCTCCCTGGAGAGTTCTTTTACCTTTAGCCATCTTCTTTGACTTTTAACGCAGGTATGGCCTGTGTGTGTGTGTGTGTGTGTGTGTGTGTGGTGTGTGTACATACGCTTCATCCTCAGTCTCCCACAGCTAGAGTGAAAAACAGTACTAAACACTTCCCCCACCCTCTCTAGCTACTGCAAGCCTCTGCTCTCACCTCTGATCTTTCACCATTTCCCAATGACTTTGAAGCTTCATCTTTGGTGGGAGGAGTTCCAGTTCCAGGGAGCACCTCTCTAGTTATGGGTAGAAAGTGGTCACTCAAAGGCTGGTGTAGACTCTATTAGACCCCATGTTCCCCTCTTGCTTTGTGGCAAGGCTCTGTTCATACTGAGTCTTCTTTTTCTCACTCTCGACCACACAGATCTTCAGCTCCTGTTCTCTGCTCACTCCTCATCACCCATAAAGCTGAGTTCTTCTCCCCAGAGTCCTTTTGGAGCATGGAATATCTCCTGCATCCTCAGGGCTGACCCTTGTCTTTCTGTGCTCACCCAGGGTCCATCTGCATCCGGATGCATCAGCTCTCAGGGTAATGAGGGTCCTTGTATGATCAGAACAATATCCAGGATGCAAATATCCTCAGACCTAGAAAGGCCCTGGGAGAGGTTCCCTGCTCCCTCATGCAAGGGTGAGGCCACTCCCCCACCAGCTACAGAAAATATGGGTAAAATGAAGGGCTTCTTTGAAAACTCATTCCATCCACAAATATCTAAGCACTTTCCACCGTACTTTAACAAGTATTGGATTTAACCTGCCTAGGTTCAAATACCACCATTCTCACTTTACTAGCAAACTAATCATACCATAGTTAAGCCTTTCCATGCTTATTCAATCTCTGTCTGGAAAAAAAAAATGGAGACAATGGTGGTGTTTACTTCACAGGATTGCTGAGTGTGATGTCCGTCTTGTCAACTGGACAGGACCTAGAATCATCTAGGAATCAGACTTCTGAGGGTGTCTGTAAGGATGCTTCCAGAGAGGTTTAACTAAGGTCAGAAGAATCACCTTAAATGTGGAGGGCACCATCCCAGGGCCTGGAGTCCTGGGTGGAACAAAACGGCAAAGAAAGAGAAGCTGAGCTAAGCACCAGCACCTGCTGCTTCTTGATGGTTGACACAGTGCTTACATGTGATGTGATGCTTCCAATGACCAGATGCCTCGCCTTCCAGTGGCCACAGCTAGAGAAGCCACTGCTCTTTACCCCTCTGTGGTAGACTCAACCCAGGAGCCCGGAAAAAAAAAAAAAAAACAACCCTTTTTCCTTAAGCTGTTTTATCTCTGATTAACTAATACAACCGATCAAACAAGTCAATAAACGGGCGGTCACCAAGATGAGTTGATGGATATGAATGTCTACTTGGTGCTTCCAAAGAAGTGTCCAGGATACAGGCTATGATTCTCAGAAACCCAGACTCATGCGGCAAACTTATTGCCGGGGCCTCCCTTCCTCCGGGTAGTGTGAGTTTCTGCTGGTATAGTTGGGGGGTACACATTTCGCAAACTGTGAACTTCCCAGGGCAAGGGCAAGTAGACTGCAGGCAACAGAGCTTTGCTCTCTCTGGTCTGCAGGGTGAATAGCAGTCTCTTCCTTCCCATACCCCAGCCCCAACCCCCGGCCCTCAGCACTTTATTCCAGCCTTAACTGGGGAAGACACGCAGGGGCAGAGTAGACAGCAGGCTGTTAGTAATCACAGTGTTACAGGGGTGAGTGTGAGTCCTGAGGCAGTAAAGAACAGCAACAGAACACATGTTAGAAATAGAGCTTAAAAAAAAAGGAAAAGCCCCACCCCACCCACCATCTCCAGTCTCCATTCCTCAGCTAGGAGACCAAGCTGGTTGTCCTTCTGGAGTTCCTGCTCTTGGCTGTCATAATGTCCAGCACATCTCTGCGCTGTCACTTAACTGCTGGCTTTCTAGTCCTTACTTACAAGTGTTCCTCACCTTCTCCCAGAACTTAGGGCAGGATCTGGAAGTTGGGAGGTGACCGACAGACCCGTTGAATGTGTGATTAACATATGCTCACTTAATGCAAAATGGCACACCCAGGGGTTTTTATGACAACAGTCAACTTCATGTCTGAGGTGGTTTTTCCTCTAGCGTCCTTTACACCAGTGGCCCAATCGCATGTAGCAGGATTTGGGAGTGTTCAGGGCCCAGTTCTCCCTTGCAGACAAGAAATTCAACATTGCCGAGCTTGGCAGTGGCAGAACCATAGTAAGCAAGAAGTGTCAACTAGAATCGACCAGGGAAAGAGGAGGCTTGTAGTGCAGAGGTGTACGGATGTGGAGAGCACAGATCAGAGCAAAACCAACAGTTGGCAGAAGGCTGATGCCCAAAAATTCTTGCTCCTCCTCGTCTCTCTGCTTTATAGATGGGCAAGGGAACTATGCAGGGCTCAAATCCTGGGTCCCGGTCCCCGCCCATCACAATGGTAACCACTCTATCCCCCGGGGTGGCTAACCCATCGCCGTGCACCAAGGGCACAAAGGGCCCCGGGAGCGGCAGTTTTGAAAATATCAAGGAAGTTGATCTGGGCCAGGGCCCAAGCAGTGACGACGAGGGAGGGCGGGAGGCGGAGGGAGGGATGCGCGCGAGGCCAGGACTGCGGGGCGCGGGGCAACACAGCTCGCCCGGCTCCGGCGGGCAGCGTGGCGTCCCCAGCCTGCGACCCCCGGGATCCTCCTCCTGCTACGCCGCCTGAGCAGCGGCACAGCACCGCATGTGTCCCCACGCAAGCCCCAGACCCGTGGGCCGCACCTAGGGGAGGCGGTCGGTGCCTGGGGAGGACCCCGGCTTCCCGCTCCATCCAAGGCTACTCGAGCACCGAGGGGCCCTGCCGAGGCCCGCGCAGACGGGACCATGAAAGGTAAGCAGACTCCCTGGGAGCATAGAGAACATCCATCCTTCCTCTCAAGACCTGGGCCAGGCTGGTCACCCTGGCGCCTGGGTTGCAGGAGGGCTGAAAGTCCCCAGAGCTAGGGTAGATATTGCAGGTCAGAGCCTCTGCCTTTTTAAAAAAAACCATTCCTGAAGAGGTAGTGAGGAGGGATGGGGTGGAGTCGGAGGGGGACAGGAAGAGCCCTAAGTCCCGGGAAAGAGTAAAGAGGAGGGAAAGAGAAGAGAGGAAGGGTGAACCATCACACAGGGCCCTTGCAGTGCCAGCCTCACCGCCATTGCTCACCCCTCAAAACAAATTTAAAGTCCAGAGAAGATTCTGATCCGGCTCCCCAGTGAGCACTTAAGGATGCTTGGTGTGGCTCTCAGCTGAGGTTCCATCCCAGAGGCTTCCGCAGACCATACCGCTGTGTAAGCTGCATCTCTTCCACCAACTCTGTCCCCGTCCCCTCAAGACAATCATACCAGTCAGAGCCCCCACTGAGTCCCTCCCTTCCTAATGTCTGAACCCTGTCTGACACTCCCTGACCTCTGACTTGGGGACAGAGCAACTGAGCAAGCCCTGAGGACCAGACAGACTTGGAACGGAAGTAAAAACCCTTCTTGATTCCAAGCTGCTCCTCCTGGGTCCTGGAGAGCTCCCTTCCAGGTCATGAGGTTTGGGGTACTCTCTGGTGCCTTTTGGTAACACTCCCCTAGCAGCCCAGGGGATGCTTGGGTTCCTACAGGGAGAACTTCACCACCTGAGAACTTCCTAAGAGGACCTCTGGGATGGTGTTCAGGGCTCCAAAGCTATATATATATATATATTTTGTTGCTGAGAAGGGACAGTTGTGACAGGAGATCAGGCCCCATTTGTCAAGCCTGCTTCAACTGGAACAGTGGTGGTTTGTCTCTTTGGTATCCAAGGATTGGGTATTCAAGAAGAAAGGGCCTCACAAACAAATCTCTGACTCGTTCCATGTGCTGCATGTTCAATACTCCCATAGGACCCACACTTGGTCCCATGATGGTACCACTGACGGTATCTTGAAATGCATGTTTTAAACAAGGATTCTTCCCCCTCCACCTCTTTCATTTTGCATTGAGTCCCAGGAATTCCGTAGCTAGTAAAATGGAATGACAACCTGTTACAACTCATTGCCAGCCAAAGGGTCTAGAGCCCTGGCTCTGTCCTCTGTTTCAGAAGAGCCCAACGCCTTTCTGTTTCCTTCCCTCTGGCTTCTGGCACCTTCTGCCCATGCTTTCCGATGGCCTTGCAGGATCTAAGGCTGACCAGGGTGAACCAAGCAGTTATAACCAGCCCTGGGGTGTTCCCTTGGCAGATGAGAAGGAGCGTCGCCTGCCCATGGGCTTCTAGCTGCTACGTCCCTGAAGCGCTCTCCTTCTGTCTGTAGTCCTGGGAAGGCCATCTTCTGAATCTGAGGACACATATGACTGTTGTCCACAGGGCCACAGGCTGCCCTGAACCTTGCAGATGATGCTAAGATGCTATGCTTTTCAGAGTGTTTTGATCCATCCCACTGCAGAAAATAAAAGAGACAAAGGTGGGCCTGGAAGCCTGAGCTCGGGACAAGAGCTTGTATGGATGGACGTCTTAGGAGGTCCCCAGGATAGAACTGAGGCAATTATGGCTCCTGACTGCGCACTCCTGCCCGCTTCTTGCTGCTTCCCCCAGATTCCAGGAAAACTTCCCTCCACAAACCTCAGGGTAGCTCTTCAGAAAACCCCAATGATTTCCTGTGACACCCCAGGGCCTCAAGGGGTAGCAGAGCTGCTAGGGGAGAAAATGATTGACCCCCAGCATGTCCCTCTCCCCACCATCTCCTATGATGGAAAGAGAGGCCTTTGGGATCTTCAGAGGGAAGTTTTTTCCTCACTGGAGTGTGAAAAGCATGGTGCCCCTCAGTCCTGAGGGGAGGAGGGTACACTTTCCAAAGAGGCGCTTCCCCAAGGGAGGCTGGTTTTTCTGGCTCCTCCAAGGCCCCACCAATCTTCCAATTACATCTGCTGGGAAAAAAAAACAAAAAAAAAAAACAGTGCCCTGCTCAAAGCAAACAGTGATGTGATGTTTTGTGGAGAGAGGGAGCAATGATGAGGATAGAATTTAAACCAGAAGACAGGCCTGTTGGGCACCCCAGTGTCAGGTCCCTGCTCTGGCCGTCAAGATGTTTCTGCTGAGGGTAGATGGGAGGGGGCCCTGCCTGACAGTGGTTGGCTGGGCCTCCCAGCTGGCACCTGGCCTCTCTCACACATAAGCCTAGGAGCAAACAGTTGCCACCAGTCTCTTGGTGACAAGCCCACCTCAGAGTTTCCCACTGACTTGTGAGCCATTAAGAGCCACCTGTGACAGGGCTTGAAAGGAAACCTCTCCCAGAGTCTCCAGAAGTAGCCTGGCTGGCTGTAATGGTAGAAACAAGCCTCCAAATCTGCAACCCACATGAGTTCACCAGTTCTGGTTCTGTCATTTCCATCTCTGGAATCTTCGTGCTCCTCACTAGTGCTCCCTGAGGACGGAGAGCTGTGGACCCCGGTACCACTTGGTGAGCAGAAGTGATGTGCTGGATGGTGGTGGGAAGTATGTGCTTGGTGTGGATTTCTGTCCCTCAGAGCCAGGCTCCACCACTTCCCAGTACTAGAGGAGTAAGCCATTCCCCAAAACTGAGAGAGGATCGGGACACGCAGATCAAGGGCAGGCAGGGAGGGAAGAAGGCTGCAAAAACTCAGTCTGTGGGGCTGGAGAAACAGTTCAGCCGTTAAGAATGAGATGGCTGCTCTTCTAGAGTACCAGGGTTTGATTCCTAGCACCGACGTGGTGACTCACAGCTGACTGTAACTCCACTTCCAGGAGAAATTTTATGCCCTCTTCTGTCCTCTGCACACACCAAGCACACACATGGTGCATAGTCCTATACGTGGGCTGCTTTGCCTACATGTGTAAAATGAAAATAAATTAGTAAAACAAAAACACAGTCCTGTGATTGGCATTTGGTTTGGGGCCAAAAGGCTGAGAACCAATCTGAACTGTGGAGGCCACTCCTCAGCTCGCCTTGGAAAAGGTTGTTTATTCATGAAGCAGCAGGCTACGCCCTGCCCTTCATCCCCAGATCCCCAGAACTCTGGGCTCAGAAAGGAGACTAGGGTCAAAAACAAGGAGCTAACTGCACAAAGGTGAAAAGAGCCACAAACTGATTCAGGAGCCACAGAGGTCAGCTCAAAACCATCACAGATTGTTGCCCTGCTATCCATCTGGGCTAACTTTAAGGCCAAAAGACTCACATCTCTGAGCTAATTAGTGAAAGAGGAAAAAGCATACTGCTTTACAATGGGTGCTGATGGATACCTTGGCAGTTTCCATGACCCACAGCTGGCCTGGGTGTTAGAATTGGCATCGGGGTGTTCTGAAGGGCACTGAACTCTTTCATATACTCCATCTGTATTCAATTATGTTGTGCCTTCTGTGTGTGCATGTGTGTGTGCATGTGTGTATGTGTGTGTATCATGTGTGTATGTGTGTGCATGTGTGTATGTGTGTGTATCATGTGTGTATGTATTGTGTGTATAGTATGTATGTGTGTGTTGTGTGTGTGTGTAATGGCATATTTTCCCTGAAAGTTGGGAGGAGCTAAGGTGGGAGGAGTAAGGATAGGAAGAGGAGGAGTAAGGAGAGGGGAGGAGAAGGAAGAGGAGGAATGAGAGAGAGAGAGGAGAGAGAGAGGGGGGGAACATGGAAGCAGATGTGCGCCTGTCTTTAGCAGTCAAAGGTAGTTGATATATCTAGGTTGAGTATTGGGTTATACCTCTGATTGTGTGGGCATCTTGTTATTGAGCATTACCTAACACATAAAGCCTTTGGATAATCTAAGCATTAGAGTCTCATTCCTACTGGGCCCTTGTGAATGGTGGGATGGTCTGGGCACAGCTCAGCCTTGTGGAGACAGTGTGGAAGATTGGCAGAGCCATCTCCCATGCCAGCATCTTGTGGGTGGCAGGGCTGATGTCCTGGCCGCCTGAGAAGGCGGCCTGAGCTGTGGTAGCAGCGAGAACACACCGGCCGCAGTTCATGGCCACAGGCCTTGTCTAGTTGGGAACTAGACACAGACCTAGAACTAGCACAAGACCGTTCAGGTGCCGCCAGTTTAAAATAATTACTTCAACATGTGTGTATGTATGTATAAATGTGTATATGTCTATATATGTGTATGTGTGTGCATACACACACTGTGTTGAGGTCATCAGAGTCTAGCACAGACTAGTTTCACCACTGCACTCCACAGCCTCAGTCTCCTCATCAAACAGCCTGGATGATGCCTCAGAGAGGTATCAGAATATGGGGTTTCAGAAACACTTCTCTCTGTCCATTCCCTGGCACTGAAGAGAGCTTTCAATACACTCATTGTATATGTGTTAACCTTCAACACACACCTAGCTGAGAGCTCTTAAATCAAGAATCATGTCACAGTAGTCTCAGAACCGAGCCCAAGAAACTGATAAAAATGCACGCTCTTATTTAGTGAACAGGTATTGACCCTATGTTAGATGCCAGGGTTCCTGGAGAACCTGAGGGACTTGTCAGAAAAAGACACTTGACAGGTCTCACTAGGCCCATCCTCTTACAACTTGATCCTATACTGGGAACTCTCTACTGTTAAGATGGAGTCTTGAGGCTCGGTTTAGAACACAGGCAAAGAGGTAGGCATGGAGGTGAGAAGGAAGCGATGGGAGTTGAGGGGATCCGTATGGCTGTAAGGAGACTGGGCTGTGATGTAATCATTTACCGGGCCCAGTCACAGGCTCTAGCCTTTTATTACCCAATCAGAGATTATTGGGGAGCATTCTTTACAGCACATTGGTTAATACAATGTCCACGTGTCCAGACTGCAACCTGATCTTGGGGCACAAGACTCAGCGTCTGAATACACATTGCACAAGACCTACCCCATCAGGGCTGCACTGAGGAGAATGAGGGGAAGGTGCAGAGGCCTCCGTGTGAGAGTGTCAGGAGGAGCAAAGAGGCTGGGCCTGAAGAGATGGCCAGCAGTCATTGGAAGACAGAGGGACAGATGGAAAAGGGAAAGAGTGGGAACAAGGTGATGGAGGAAGAGTGGGAGACCCTGTCAAAGGTGTGAAGAAATTCACAAATTCAAAAACTTCAGAAGGGAGGAGGGAAATGCAGCACTTAGGAAATTCAACACCCCAGAGCTGACAGGTAACCAGACATGCTGGACATAGCCCGTGACATTTTGTATGTGCATATCAGCCTTTCCTCCCACAAAGATAAGAAGATGCTATCCATATTACTCTGCTTTGCACAGTTTTGTTATTTTTATGTTGTAAACTTTATTTTTTGGTGGGGTGAGCAGTGAGGTTTATAGTTCTGCATAGCAGAGTTCACATGTAGAGGGCAGAGGACGACTTCTGAGAGTTCGTTCTCTCTTGCCATCAGATGGGTTCCAGAGATTTAACTCGGGATTATCAGGATTGGCAGCAAGTGCCATTACCCACTGAGCCATCTCACCAGCTCTATATGTAGTTAAATTAGCAAAAGATAATGGGTAGCGGGGTGGGCCCATGATAGAACTTGTGCTTGACATTTGTAAAGCTTTGGATTCAATCTCCAACGTTAAATTATTTTTATAGATTTTTTTTTGAAGGATACAAAATGGGGGTGGGGGCTGGGGAGTTAGTCAGTAGTAGAGTGCTTAATTAGAAAGGGCAAGACCCTGGGTTCCATCCTCAGCTCCTGGGGTGGGATGTGTGTGTGTGTGGGGGGGTAGAAGATGAATACATTTTCCCCCAGGTAATAAACATAAATCTACATTTTTCATTGTTTGTAATGTTCTACAGTATAATTCTACAGTAATTTAATCAAACCCTTATTCAAGGGTATTTGAGGTCATCCACATTTCTACTTAGGTTTATATATGTATTTATATATTTATAGCATACTGCAGTCAACTCTATGGTCACTTTTGCTGGCTGCGTAGTTATCTTCTTAGGAAAGTTCCTGGAAGGGACACATGGTCAAAGGGAATGCTCATTTGCATATGGCTAACTGAACACTGTCTGCTCTAAATACACATGGTTCCTCCCTCCTGTTCACTTGTGCTTGCTTGAGTGAGTTACAGAGATTTTAAGGGAGCCAGTGAAAGATAAAGGGGTTGGAATTCAAGGGTCTTTTCAGAACTTCTGTTGTGTGGGATGGGAAGTCTTCCACAGCATAGAGAAAAACAGGCTGAGCACAGACAGCCTCCCCAGGAGAGAACTATGGTCTCTCTGATCCTGTGCGAATCTGCTGGATGGGTAGAGAGCAGGTGAACAGGATTAGTGTGGTGGAGATGGGGAAAACAGGGGGACAGGGCGCAAAGAGAGAAGCTGGAGGCCATTCAAGCAGGAGGAAGAGCGATCAGAGAGCCGGCAGGCTGAGGTGTAGCTAGCCTGGAGCTTGAGATCTGCAGATTTCAACTAAGAAGCTTCAACCTTGGTGTGGTGTCGCTCCTTTCACAGGCGTGGCAGAGTGTGAAGGAGGAATCCAGCCCAGCGCTGGTATAATTCAGAACATCGTTCTCCAACACGGGGGCACCTCTGAGGTCCCACTCCATACGAATAATCAATGCATGTTTTTCCAGATTTACCGGAAGTTCTGAGGTCAAGTCAGTCTGAGAAACACAAAATTAAACATTCATTTAAATGCTGTTCTTTTTCCCTCAAGACTTTTTGAAATATTTACTAAGAGGTTTTTTTCCCCCCACAAAGGATGTTTTGGAACTATGTTCTGTGGACACACTTTGTAAAAAGGATTTCTTGGAAGTTGGAAATTAGCCCTGAGGGTGATGGGGGTTGGGATGTGGTAATAGATGACAGCTGCGATTGAGTTTGGGAAAATAACACTACCCAGAGTAGTTGCTACCCTTAATCTACGTCAGAGTGTGCCTCCTGCTAGTGCTAGTCACCTCCTCCATGCTGCACCATCCCTTGCACACAGAGGGTTACACACAAGACAAGAGGGCTCTGAGAAGGACAGTATCACAGGAAAGGCAGCAGAGACCTCTAGAAGTGAGAAATGGTAGTGTTTCATAGACCAGAGAAGCAACGAGAAACACACAGACTGCTGGCTCCCATTTCTCCAATCCCACTAAATTCTTGGTGCTTCAGGGAGTGGAGGAGGAGCTGTTTGTGCTTATGAGACAAGAGCTAGGGGGCAATGGGAATGGCTGTAGTGTGTTCCTCAAACAGAAAGGACGGTACCCATGAGGAGCTGCTTAGAAACAGTGTAGACATTTGGGATTCTCAGAGTGTTGGAGCTAGGTTCGGCTAGGTTAGGGTTAAGATTACAATGAAAATTGGTATTACCCAGAATACCAGTAGTGGGTAACAAGGGAGGGGGAGTACATTGTTGAGAGAAAGGAAGACTTAAGATAAAGCAAGATTCTATGCAACTTCTACAGTCACCAAGAACATGAGTGCTCACAGAGGGAGGGTCCGGAGGGAGGAGGCAGGGACAGACAAGGCGTACATACTAGCAACAGAGGCAACTGCAGGAGTGGAATGGTTGTCAGTCTAACGTGCTGAGCTGAGTACGAGGATCTGAATGGGAGGCCTGGCTTCCTCCGAGCTGAGAGGGACAGAAGATTCCCACCAGGCTTCAGAGGAACCCACAAAGCCACGGAGAGGGGCAGTAGCAGGAGGCTTTTGAAGAAAACAACCCTGAGATCTTAATTATAGCGTTCCCCAACCTTAAACTATAGCCATCCTTAAACTTTAAATATAGCATTGGCCCCTGAGAAGGCTCTCCAGATCTTTATTTTTTTTCCTGTCCCAATTGGCTGTTTGGAAAACCCACTATGAACTCTGCTGAAGATAATTATCACAATATGTCCCTTGGAGTGCTCAAAGAAAGACCTTTTATTCCGTTCCTCGAATCTCCCCCCTTCTGACTCCTGTCGAAGAATGCAGTCTCAGGAAGAAGAAGAGGAGGAGGAGGAAGAGAAGGAGGAGGAGGAGGATGAAGAGGAGGAAGAGGAGGAGGAGGAGGATGAAGAGGAGGAGGAAGAGGAAGAGGAGGAGGGGGAAAGAGGGAAGGTGACTCAATCACACATTTCCTGGTCAGTGATGGTGGCTGCGTTAGCAGATGGTTAGCAAAGTTGTTTTCTACTCAAAGAAGGAAAGGTTGAACCAGGCTCACCCCCAAGAAAGTCAGCAGCTACTGCAACCAGGAGCCAAGACATACACCTAGCAACCCAATGTTCTACCTGGCTCTTACAAACAAAAGCTTAAAAACAAGGAATCCTCTCCTCTCTGGCTTTCCTTCTGACACTTAAGTTGGAGATTACACCCTCAGGTACCAGCTGAACAGAGGCCCTTTCAACCTGCAGTGTTTGCTGTTATGTTTTAAAGCTGGCTTGCAACGTTGGCCTTTAAAGGTTGTTTGACGTTTTTTTCCTTTTTTCCAAGCATGTGGCCTGCAATGTGGGCCACATGAAGAGTAGCACCTGGCTAGTCTTCTCAGGCTAAAAGCTCTCCATGGTCACAGCTCAGATCCCTGTGGCTTCAGGACAAGGGAGGCAGTGACTGGCTCCCAAAGTTTTGGATGCTGGACTCTTCACGATTACCAGAGCACCTTGCTGTCCTAGGTGTCCCTCAGAGGGGCTTCATGAAAAATTTAGGTCTAGACGTATCTTGTCTGATCCAGTGTCCTCTTCCAAGCCCAGCCCCACCAATTCCAGATGCTGAAAGCGGCAAGAGGGGAAAGAGAAAGCGCATACAGACCTGCAATGGCAGCTACTCCTTTCTAGATGATTAGCCTGCTCCAGACATCTCTGTCCAATCAGAACAAGGCTCTCTTTGCTGTTCCAGAAGCCCAACAACTTTTACATTTTACAGTGAGGTCACCCTAACTTTGGGCAAATCCAAAAGTCTTAAATATCACATATATTCATGTCCCCACCCCTGCCACTCCATCCAAACAGGATGCTGTATCTAGCTAGCTCTGTGGAAGGGAAGAAAGCCTCACCTTAACTCTGCTGCCTCCTTTGGCCCTCCTCCCCACCTTCCATTTCCTGGCAGTTCAAGTCAAGCCTCAAAGCCCCCACCCTGACCCCTAATATGTCTCTGCCGCTTTAAGCTCTTGCAAACCCTGTGTGTCAACACTCCCTTGGCCATAGATAATACCAAGAATAAAACAGATTGAAACCATATTTTAAATGATTGCTCTTCATTTGTTTTTAAATTAAAATGAGCTTGTGGTTAAAACAGCAGAAAACATTCAGGCCTTCACCAACAGTCTACAAGCTACCTACCTTTACTGGCACCCAGTACAGCATCAGACCTGGACTGACAGCAGCCCAGGGGAAGGCAGACTGACCTGAAGGAGGTGATACCTTGCTGGGAGTTCTGATGGGTAAGCAGATGGCAGGCCTGGTAGAAGGATCCTATCCCATCTCTCCTGGCAACTCTGTAGACGCTACATGTGCACTGGGGTCTGGCTCCAGACTCTTGGACACTAAGAAGCCATTACTACCCTTGGGTCTTTGTAATGAGATAGCAGTGACTCTGACTTGTAAGCCCCCTTCTGAGAGCTATATCCCCCAACACTGAATCAGTATGCTCCAGAAGGCTAGGAAAATGGGGAGATGAAGGAGAACTCTTCACCTGCCCCAGGAAAGCCTGTCTGGCTCAGCACCAGGACTGTGTCCTGGTCCCCATCTAATTCCCATTCATCTTCTCACCAGACTTAACTCTCCCAGCTTTGCTCACTCTCCATCTGTATGTTCATCTGGTCTCCAACCAGAACCAAGCTCAATGAGACATAAACACATAGACTTTATACTTAACAAAAGGCTTGGCTTGAGGGAGCCCCACAAATGCTTTGGATTATGTTCTCATTAAAGTGAGAGAGGCTAACTTGGCAAGCTGCCGAGGTGTTCCAGATATAGGCCAATCAGAGTCCCCCAGGGCAGGACTCTATGCTGGACAGCAGGAAGTCAGGGGATTAGGAAAAAGAGAAACCCTCTTTGGGGCCTGGGGAGGACTATGAGTTACAGAGCTGACATGTCATCACGGGGAAGTGGGCCAACACTCAAGAACCACTGGTCTAAAGAGGACTGGGCTATGGGCAGGCAGCTGTCCTTCTCCTCCGTGGGCCAATTCCTGCAGTTCTGGAAAGTGGTGGTCCTTATTGACTCCCTTTGTCAATGGCAAGCAATTTAAGGGGCTCTTACCAGGGGAGCAAGGGTGTGGCAAAGCAGCTATGGGAGGGGTGTTTGCTGAAGGCTGGTGTCAGCCAGGCTTCATTTAAATCATCCCAGATTCCTTGCAAAGGCTATAAACAGTGGAGTGATGAAATTGCCTTTGGAGCCAAAACAGGGAGGAGGCCCTGTCCCAAGGGAGGGCCAAGAAGCGAGTGGGGAGAAATGAGGAGCATGGACAGGAAGGAAGGGATGTCTCTCTGAGGGGCTCAACTGAAGCCTGAAGATCCCAGCAGCCCCATCATGCAGTGTTCTGCAGAGCTCCTACGGATGAGCATTCTAGCTGCTGAGGTTTCCATTTAGACAAGCACAGAACGGTCCAAAGAATTCTAATCCACCTAGCCTGAAGCTTTTGGGAAAGAGATCATCACCCTGTAAAGTGCCCAGGCAAAGCAATCCTTGTAAACAGCTGGCAGATTGATGGAGGGGTGGCAGACTGAGTTGCAAAGCAGGGCTGGAAAGGTTGATATGCATGTAAAAAGATGTGCTGCACCCCACACGCCAGTAGCTGGTCCCTGTCTCCCTCTCCCACCCTGCTCTTCTTTAAGGTGCTTACCAGCAGACAGACAGACACACACACACACAATATTTCCCCATCCATCTGTCAAATCCAGAGACTAACTTCTCTAATTTCTTGCACTATATCAGGCTACTTTTATGGATCCATCAGGACAGTGGAGATAGGAGTGCTTTTAAGCCCCAATATTTTCTCATCTTCAGCGTCTCTCAACCCAGAATTCCCCTGGAGGTGGGACTCTGAATCCTGGGAGTCGTAAGATCCTCAGAAGTGTTCAGGTGTGGCTGTAGAACCACTTACCAGAAAGCATAATGAAAACTCATGGAAAGGTTTCAAAGCGCTTCTCCCTGAGCCAGCCACTGTGCTAGACACGGTGCCCGCCCCTAGAACTTTAGCTCTGGGCATGAGAGCCAGCTGCTGAGTCCCACAGAGGTGAATCCATGACTCTGGAGTCCAGACAGCAAGGGCCTTACTCCGGTGTCAGCGAAACTGTGACAGACCTGAGGGCCAAGCAGAGGGCCTTTATGGCAGCCCTGGGGACCCTCCTCAGTTCCTTCCCCATGAGGCCGCTCAAGGCTGCCACTGCTTCTCAAGTGTTCTTGCCCACTGTCTTTGTTTTCTTTTCCTGTTGCTGTGACAAAAGCAACTTCAGGGAGAAGGTCTTTCTTTTGCTCACCGTTAGAGGTACAGCCCATTGTGGCGAGGAAGTCCAGTCAGTGTGAGCTGGAATCAGCTGGCCATGCTCATCCGCAGTCAGGAAGCAGACAGTAATGAGTGCTTGCTGCTGCTCAGCTCCCTTTCTCCACATATACATTCCAGAATCGCAGCCAGGGAATGGGGTCGCCCACCATAGACAGGTTTTTCTCACCTCGAGTAATTCTAATCAAGACACTGCTCCTAGACATGCCCAGAGGGCCATCCCCAGGTGATTGTTGTTTCTGCTAAGTTGACATTGAATGTTCAATGCTTGTCTCTTCTTTCTGCTCCCCCTGATCTTGTAGTTGTAGGAGAAATACCTCTTAGAACTGTGGAGGACTTTTGTTCCTCCTTCCCAATGGCAGTATGTGGGCCAGGGAGGGGAGATTTTTGAGTCCAGATCTTGGCTTCTCCACTTGTATAGTGTGTTCTGTTAGTAACATTCTTAAATGTCTTTGGCCCTCGGTCTATTTGACCATAAAAGTGATACTTGAGGCTGTAAAATTTATACGATTGTCAAGATGATTGCGTTGAAGCCAGACCCAACACTTCGGCCACATTTCAAAAATGAAATGGAAAGGGGTGGCTGCTTCCAGCACGTTTTGGGGGCTTTAAACTTTAGGTGAAAGGTAAATGACAAACATCCTACCAAATGCATAGGTGGAGTTGAAAGAAAACAGAAATTTCCAGCAAAACAAGCCTCAAAGAAGAGGAGTTCTTGGAGGAGGAACAAGAGGAGAAAGACAGGAAGAGGGAAATGGGGGTGGCATTTAAACTGAGAGCTCAAGCCAGGTTGGGGGGGGGTGGACACAAATACAGGACTGAGTGACTGTATCCTGGGCATGGTCTGCAGTGTGTATGACGATGGGAACATGTGACCGTGAGTGCTACAAGGGGACAGCTAGGTCACTGCTCCCACAGCAAAGCCTGGACCACAGAAGCTGTCTCTCCTCAGCACTGCTGTCACTGTGTCTCACCTCGAGACAGTCCAAAACCTTTCTGATTGGTCAGGACACTCACTCTGATTGGTCAGTGCCTGGCCATACCTGTCAGGAAAGATTCTAACTTGTATCCCAGCTGGTTCCTCTAAAAATAGGGAAGGAGAGGAACAAGAGGCTAGGGAAAAGCCAGACTCCAGGTAGAGTCTCCAGGGGTGTGTGTGTGTGTGTGTGTGTGTGTGTGTGTGTGTGTGTGTGTGCTGGGCATAGAACCAGGGTCTCATACATGGTAAGTACTTTCTTTAATCCTTAGGTCCAATGTCCCTCCACAACAAGCCTTTCACCAACAATTTTTCAGTATACAAGATAAAATATGGAGATAATTTGAGTTAAACTCATAAATATCTTTGTCTTTATAATGAGCCTCACTGAGGTGTGCCAGCTCATCAGTATAGGCCGTGTAGTTAAAAGTATGATTTTGGGGGCTGGAGAGATGGCTCAGTGGTGAAGAGCACTGGCTGTTCTTCCAGAGGTCCTGAGTTCAATTCCCAGCAACCAACATGGTGGCTTATAACCATCTGTAATGGTATCTAATGCCCGCTTCTGGTGTGTCTGAAGATAGCAACAATGTACTCATAGACATAAAATAATAAATAATTCTTTCAAAAAAAGTATGATTCTAATATCCTTCTTTGATGATAACTTGTTAATTATCATTAAAATATCTTTATGGTTCAGTCCAGTAAGTTCATTTGTAGGGCCTGTATAAAGAAAGTTATTTTATATTTAAGGGTGGGAGAACTAAGTTTCTTTTCAACCATTTGAGCAGTAGTTTCAGATCCATTGAAATGGTATCTATGGCTTGGGGCTGGAGTTAAGAGCACTTGCTGTTCCTCCAGAGGATGAGAATTAAATTCCCAACCCTCTTTTCAGATGTCTCACAACTCCAGGGGAATCCAACGCCCTCCTCTGGCCTCTGTGGACACTGCACTCACATGCACATACTCCAAACAGGAGCACACACACATAATTCAAAATAAAATAGTAAATGGCATATATGGCTGGTGTTAAGACACATAAGCATCTTTCTCTTGAGAAGCCAACAGCCTCACTTGGGTACGCTCTGTTCTTCCTGAGTGTCTCTCTATTGACATCCAGACCTAAACCTGTGTTAAAATCTCATCTTAACAAACTCTAACTCCTCATAAAAAATAATAAAGAAACCCTGTTCTAGTTATGAAATGCATGTGCATGCACACACACCTACATACTAAAGAATAAAATAATTTAAATTTAAATATGTAAATAAATAAAGATTTCTTTAAAAAAAAAAAAAGATCAAAGATACTTCTAAGGAGTTTAGGTTCTGTCCTTAGCTTTATCCCCATTTCCCAGAGCAAAGTAAGTCCTAGTTGGTTCAATGGCTTGCACTGCCTCTTTATTTTTTAAATTAATAATTAATTAATTAATTAATTAATTAACATCTCAACTGCCATTTCCTCTCCCTCCCCTCCTCCCTGTCCCTCCTCCCTCTCCCCATGCTCCTCCTCCTTTTCTCTTCAGCAAAGGGCAGGCCTCCCACGGATATCAACCAACCATGGCATATCACATTGCAGTAAGTCTAGGCACATCATCTTCTATTAAGATTAGACAAGGGAAGCCAGAAGCAGAAAGGCTCCCAAAGGCAGGTTAACAAAGTCCTGAAGTTAGGAGTCCCACAAGAAGACCAGGCTACATACTATAACATATGTGTGGAGTACTTATGTCAGTCCCATGCAGGCTTCCCGGTTGGTGATTTGATCTCTGTGAGCCCCAATGCACTCAGGTTAGTGGGCTCTGTGGATTTTTTCATAGTGTCCTTACCCTTCTGGCCCTACAATCGTTCCTTGCCTCCTTCCACAGGAAGAAGCTCCACCTTATGTTTGGCTGTGGGTTTCTGAATCTGTTTCCATCAGGTGCTGGCTGAAGCCTCTCTGATGACAGTTGTATCAGGCTCCGCCTCTTTATTAAAGCGCCTTCCTCGTTATTTTCCCAGGAAGAAGAGATGGAAGGGATTAGGAGGGAGAACAGTTTTCCCCGATAACAAGACACATCATTTTAGGTCTTATTTAAAAATAACCTGGTCCTGGACCCCTTCTCCTACGCGCTTCCTTGGACGCCTCAGTGGGACCCTGGTGATGTACAGGAGGCAGAATGTGCTCACCCTCTATCTGCACACCTCTGGATCCCTGTTTCCTCCTTCCCAGCTGCTCTGGACACAGTCCTGGAGCCCATGCAGTGCCCATTTCAAAGTTGTACCTGAAGCGGGGAAGTTCTGCTTCTGCTCCATGTGTTGGACCACCCAACACATCCTTATCTCTCTTTGCTCCCCACCCCTCCCAGGGGTCTGAGCAAAGTGCAGACTAGCCTGTGTGTCTTCCAAGCTTGTGGGAGATTGGCACATCTCTTTACCAGATGGGTGGGATATCTCAGTAACGTGACCTTCTAAATCTTACCTCTATTGTCCGTTTTTCAGCTTATATCAGATCATCTGGGGTTAAGGTGGCCATGGGATGTGAACCTTGATATCAGATGGAAAGCTGGAAAGGGAAGGATGTAGCTTGAGGACAAGGTGGGGTCTGAGCCAACTGCTTCCATTGCAGTGAGATCAGCTGGCAGTGACAGGGATGTACTGTGTGTCACTGAAGAGGACCTGGTTGGTGAAGAAGAGGACATGCCATCCTTCTCATGCTCCCAAGAGGGTAAGTGACAGGGAACCCCTATCTCCTCTGTGAGCCGAGAGTTCCTGCCTTCATCTCTAGAGTGATCAACACTGTGTCCACATATGTAGCTTCAGAATTCCTGGTCTCATTTTCCTCTTGTCCCTTGGAGAGTTAAAGGCAAAGCTCTGTATCCTGGGACTGTACAGTATGGATGAAACCAGCATTTGTCATAAGTGTCATGTGTCTCCTGGGCTCCACCTGAGCCCTGGCAGGAACCCATGCTGTTTCCCTAGCCACACACTGTGCCTAAGGTCTGTCCTCTGCTTTGTTGATTACGATGTTTGAGTTTCTGGTTGGACCAGGGCCTCTGTGGCATTTGGCATAAATTACAGATTGTGTTCTGTACCTTGACTAGATGCTGTACTCACTTGGGGATCCCCAGGAATGCCCTCAAATTGTGGATTTATTCTAGTGTGCTATGTGGATCAGACACTAGGTTTTTAATTGCTGCTGGTACTCACCATTTGCAGCTAAGCTGAGCTCATCTTGGAGGACATCCTACATTCTCAATGGGCACTGATCACCTCCCAGAGTTCCCAGAACACCTGCTCCCTCTTCCCTCCATGCACCAACCTGACTGATAGACTTTAAGTCCTTGTTTGGTTTCCAGGAGAACCATTTGCCCAGTTTGCAAACTGCTTACCAACTCCTGGTGTTGTCTGGGGCTGAGGGGGTCCCCAGGAGTGAGACTTTAAACCTTAAAACTGAACCTCTATGTAAAACATTATGATTTGCTCCTACTGAGGAACTCTCATGGCAGGAGAGGTTCAGTGCTGTAACTGAAGAGGTCATGGGCAAACGGGGTTGTATTGAGCACACAATAAAGCATTGCATTGGGCAGGGGTGAGCAGGCTGCTGGGATTGTGGGTAGGGCCACTGTAGAAAGAAAAGGTATCTTCTCACTCTGTAGACTGAATAAAGATACTGCCAAGAAAGAATGGCTGGTAAGGAGGAGTGGGTGGTTTCTGTCTCCTCTATTCCAGAGAGTTCTAGAAACTCAGTCTAGGCGGCAGAACAAGTAAGGAAGACAAGAGGAAAACTCCCCTTGTGAGCCAGCCTTGAGAAGTGATGAGGCAGGACAGAACAGGAACATAGAACTGAGCATTCCACCCCGGCCTCTTCACTGAACCAAGCCACTGCCATCTTCTTGTCCTCCACAGGCCGGGCAGGACCCCGCTGTAACCGCTGCCAGAAGAACCTATCTTTGCACACATCAGTGCGGATTTTGTACCTCTTCCTAGCTCTGCTCCTGGTGGCCGTGGCTGTGCTGGCCTCTCTGGGTGAGTTCAGAGTTCTCCGGTCCTGGCTACAGGAGGATAGCTGATTAGGTTTCTATATGAAAACACTCCCATGGAGCAAAGCACTCCACCTCTGCCACCTGTCACGCAGACTAGCATCTTCCTGGCTCAGACATCATTATGGCTAATCCACTAAAGATTAGATCTGCTTCTAACATCCAGTTAAAATTTAGCTCTAGGAGCCAGGAGGTGATGGTACATGTTTTTAATCGCAGCACTCAGGGGCTGGGGAGGAGAAACTGGTGGATCTCTGAGTTCAAGACCACCCTGATCTACAGAGCAAGCTCTAGGACAGCCAGGATTATACAGAGAAACCCTGTCTCACAAACAAACAAACAACAACAAAGTTAGCTATGGGGCTTTGAGTAGAAGAAAATAAGCAACCGAGTTTGGCAGGTCTGAGATGGAATCATGTGGAAGTTTTCAGAACTACTGATGCCCACCCTTATTCCCAGGGCAAGGGAGTAAGCCCTGTAGCTTTCAGCTCTCCAAGTGAATCTGTTATATAGCTTGGGTTGTAATGACAGGATCAGGTGGCTTCTAAGACCTTCCGTGGTCTCTGTACGTATTGTTCAAGCTGAGGTTGGGTACCACCTGCATCAAGATTACCTTCAGTATTCATTAAAATGTAAAATTTCAGGTTTTCAGAGTCCAGCAGGTGAGGCTAGGAGACCTGAGTTTTGGTGCTTCTACTCCACAATGCGGTCAGTATGACCACGGTGCTGGTGTATGGCCAGGTTCAGGTAGCTCCTACCTTCTAGATTCTAAGAGTTCAAGATGAATAGTCTAAAATCATGCTGAAATCTGTCTGTTCCAACCTGCTTGATACCAAAGACAAGGCTTGGATTAGGGAGAAACAATGGAGGCCTGAGCAACGTTCACCAGGGCACAGACTTGAGTGAGCGCCTTCCTGGAGAGGCACTTGGTCCTGCTTCTGGTTGAGGATATTCGGGAACCAACACCCTGGCTGTATTAGTCATTTTCTTTTTGCTATGGCAAGAAGCAACTTAAGGAACAGAGGATTCATTGTGGTTTATCATTTGAGAATAGTCCATCATGGTGGGTAAGGCATAGTAGCAGGAGGAGATACAAGATACATAACCTCTTCAGTCAGGGCCCAGCTAGAAAAATCTCATTCCAGTGACCCACTGCCACCAGCCCAGTCCCAGTGACCCCTACCACCAGCGTGCCTTCCACAACAGCACCAGAGCAATGGACCAAGTGCTCAAAACCATGAGCCAATAGGGCACACCACACAGAAACCATAACAAGCTGAGAAGGCAGGATAAATTAGAGCAATTCCCAAAAAACAAATTAATATATAAGTACAAAATGTGAAATGTGCATTGAATAGGGAGGATTGCATGGAATGAGCCCTTGGCCGAGTAGACATAATGAGTCACAATAGCAATTATCAGGTCTCCCTATTTCTTTTCCTTTATGTATGGGCTCTTAACTGAGAGAAGACCCTAACAAAATAACTATTGCCAACTGTAAAGTGCTCCCATGACCCAACAGTATATGAGATTGTCTTTGGGCTCTCTCAAACATGTTACTGTTACTAATTAATTTGATCTCTTCACAGATCTGAGATATAAAATGTTCACTAGAAGCCTGGGAAGTCTAATTCACTGGAGGTGCTAAGAATGCTACCTCTATGTTTTCCTTTGGTAGATGGTTGTTCTTTCTGGATGACCTGCCAAAATCACCCAACAGACTTTATATTAATCAGTTGCTTTGGGCGATTATAATTTTGTTCTGCCAGATGTGTCCTTTAGAGGATTTGTGTCAGTCATAGTCCAACCTGTACCTTCTCACCACTGCCAGGGCCATCTATGCCTCTGCTGGATAAACCCAGATATCCTGCTTTTGCTGCAGCATGCTCTAAACCCTGCTGACACACAGCTTTTTCAGGGTCCATCTGAAGCCAATTGTAAGGTAGCATAGGCTTCTCTAGAGGAAACCTGGTACCAAAGATTTGTACAAATCAAAGGGTTGTGATCCAAGTGCTTATCCCAAGGGAAAAAATCATGTCCTCAAACCATCACAGATGGGATTATTTCTAAGTTGGAGTACTGGTCGTATCTACATGTCACATATCTACTTTGTTTATAAGCTTAGGAGAGGAGGCACCTTGAGTATCCTCGGTGAAAGAGGGATATTTTTTATAACCTTGATATACTTCTATATAGAGCATGGTGCAGACACGAAGCTCATGATTTTAAAATGACTTTTAAGTCTCAGTAGAAAAGCATATTCCTGAAAACCAACCTAGATGCCCAACCACAGAAGAATGGGTTAAAAAAATATGGTGTTTGTCTACACAGTGGAATCTCTTTAACCATGAAGAAGAGAATATGGTATTTGCTGAGAAATGAATAACACAAATATTATATTTTTCTCTAATTTATAGTTTCTAGATTGTATAGATAGATATAAAATCTGACATGTATATATGACATGAAAGGAGAAATAAAACTGTGTGTGGAACCAAGTGCATGGGGAGGAAGCAGGCAGGGGCTTGGGATGGGAGAAGAGTGCTGGATATACACTATATTCTTGTATGGAAATGTCTGTGTATAACCAGTGCCATACATAGTGAATAAACACGCTGAAATGTTTTTTTTTAATTTTTAAAGTTAAAAATAATCTCCTTTCATTCAAAGAAAGAATGAGAAGATGGTAGGGAGAAGAAAATGCCCACGATGCCCTATCAATGAGAGATATCTGGAATGGTCAGGGTAACACGGTTTTGCAGTTTATTTTCTAAAATATATGTCTATGTGACTGTCAAGTGACTGTCCATGGACTCATGACTACAAGAAGTAGGTATTTGAAGGTATTGACTGCAGTGAGCCCTCTCTGGGTGATGGAATTAAGAATAATTTTATCTGTATGTTTGTGAATTTTTACTATCGTAACTAATGAGGAGGTCTTGTTTCTAAAACCCGGGATGGGAGGTGAATTATGATTCCTGTGAAGGGATATGCTGAACTCAGGCAGTAAGAAGCATCTTGGCTTGGCCGTTAGGGAGCCTTTCTCCTGGGAGAGGTATGGATGGTTTCTGTGGCGGATGGATGAAAACGATCTCACCAATGGCTGCTACTTCTGAACCCTGACCCCAGCCCGGTGTCTCTTCTGTTTTCTCAGTTTTTAGAAAGGTGGACTCTCTCTCGGAAGACATCTCCTTGGCCCAGTCCATCTATAATAAGAAGCTTGTGTCAATGCAAGAAAATCTTCAAGAACTGGGTAAGATTCTAGTTTTCAGAAGCACACAGGACCTTCCATCCCTTATTATCCAGAGATGGGCATGTACTGCCTACTTCCTAAGACCAGGCAATGATCCACACTTTTCTCTCTGGCTGAGCACTGTTCTTGGAGGAGGGCTGGGGTACTGGCAGGCAACAAGGCCTGGGGTAGAGTTTTCCATATGGGCTGTTGATCTAGCCAGAGACCATATGCAGAGAAGCAAAGTAAGCATGACCCATTCTCAAAAGATATCATATGTCTCAAATGATTTTTAAGACCTTGCAAAGCCTCCTGATGTATGAGCCCATTTCAAGTCACTGCCTTAAGCCACAGCACAGTTCACAAGGGTCTCTAGCCTCTGCTCCAATCAGGAACATTCTAAGAGACAGTGAGTCAGAAGGGGCCATCGCAGATGTGAGTTTAAAGGTAATTTTCTCTGTTGCAAATAGAAAGTACTGGCCTGATACCTTCTAACAGAGTTCTATTTGGCAAGCTAATTCTCTATGCCTTATTCCTCAGGAGTCACAAGGGGGAAAAAAGTCCCCAGGGCCACCTTCCCCACAAGTATATTATGAGATATCAATCAAGATAATAGATATTTAAATGTGTGTAGAATTTTTAAATGAGCGTACAATGAGGTTCTTGGCCCCGTCATAACAATTAGTTACTAAGATCTATTCTTGAGAGTGTAGTGATAGTACAGGACAGATATCCAAAACCTTGCATTTCTATTACAAAGTGAAGATGGAATTCCATGGGGATGGTGAGGCTTTTCTCAGGGGTGGAGAGGGATATTCATAGCAGGAAAGTCAGCACGGTCCAGAAGCCGCTCGCCAGTTCCTTGTGCTTGTATTTCAAGAAGTATCTCTGGGGGTAGGGAGATAAGTCAGCTGTATAAGCATTGAGACCTGAGTTTAGTCCAGAACCCATATGGAAAAGGTGGGTGTGGTCCAGAAGCTTGTGATCTCAGTGCCCAGGATGGTGGAAACAGGTGGAATCTTGGAGTTCACTTGCCAGCCAGCCTAGCCTGATTGACAAGCTATAGCCCAGTGAGAGGATCTATCTCAAAACTCAAGATAAGCAGCACCCAAGGAACAATACCTAAGGTTGTCCTCAGACCTCCACACATGAGAACATATGCATTCACACTTAGACACATGTAGACATACACACACACACACACACACATATACACACACACACACACATATACACACACACACACCCAAAACACCTTTGTCCCATTTAACTGAAAATGTTGTCCCCTTTTCTCCTGAAGACCCAAAAGCCCTGATCAATTGTTCCTTTTGCCGTGAGGCTGAGCAGCTGGGGCAAGAGATCAGGAAGCTCCAGGAGGAACTGGAAGGGCTGCAGAAGATGCTGCTGGCCCAGGAGGTCCAGCTGGAACAGACCTCCCAGGCCCATGAACTGCTCTCCACCACAAGCAGTCAAATCTCCCAGGAGATGGGCAGTTGTTCCTTCTCCATTCACCAGGTCAATCAGTCCCTGGGGCTCTTCTTGGCACAGGTGAGGGGTTGGCAGGCCACCACAGCAGGCATGGACATCACTCTGAAGGACCTCACCCAGGAGTGCTATGATGTCAAGGCTGCTGTACATCAGATCAACTTCACAGTGGGCCAGACTGCTGAGTGGCTCCATGGGATCCAGAGGAAGACAGACGAGGAGACCCTGACCCTACAGAAGATAGTCACTGACTGGCAGAACTACACCAGGCTCTTTGGGGGTCTGCGAAGCACCTCTGCCAAGACTGGAGAAATAGTCAAGACCATTCAGGCTGCCCTGGGGGCAGCCTCGCAACGTATTAGCCAGAATTCTGAGAGCATGCATGACTTGGTTCTACAGGTCATGGGCCTACAGCTACAGCTGGACAACATCTCTTCTTTTTTGGATGACCATGAGGAGAACATGCATGACCTCCAATACCACACCAGTACGCCCAGAATCGCACAGTGGAAAGGTTTGAGTCTCTGGAAGGACGTATGGCTTCTCATGAGATTGAAATCGGCACCATCTTCACCAATATCAATGCCACCGACAACCACGTGCACAGCATGCTCAAGTACCTGGACGACGTGCGGCTGTCTTGCACACTGGGCTTCCACACCCATGCTGAGGAGCTCTACTACCTGAATAAGTCGTCTCCCTCATGCTGGGCACTACAGATCTGCTCAGGGAGCGCTTCAGTCTGCTTAGCGCTCGGTTAGACTTCAACGTCCGAAACCTCTCCATGATCATGGAGGAAATGAAGGCTGTGGACACACACCATGGAGAAATCCTTCGCAATGTCACCGTCATCCGAGGTAAGAGGGGGGGTGGGCAGACCTCTCCAGGAACTCAGGTTATTGTTACACACAGGAGCACCTGATTTGGGGGAAATCTCCAAGAGTGTGTACATAGATAGAGGATGCTAGATAGGAAAATAGATTGCTGAAATCATCCTGTAACCAATTCCCAGGGCAGCAGGCAACTTTAAGAATTGTCTTTGAGGATCTGGAGTGATGGCTCAATGGTTAAGCACAAATGCTGCTCCTCCAGAGGCTCTAGTTCAGTTCCCTGCACCCACTTAAGGAGGCTGACACTTGTCATGCTAACTTCAGGGGATCCGAAGCCCTCTTATGGATTCCACAGGTACATGTACACAATTTTTAATGTTTGAAAAATTTTGGCTTTGAGAGCTAGGCTTAGTGGTGTACACCTGTAATCCCAACACTCAAGAAGATGAGGCAGGAGAATTATCATGAATTTGAGGCAAGCTTGGGCTATACAATAAGTCAGAGATATAAAGTGAATCTCATCTCAACAAAAGGAACAAATTAAAAGATGGACGGAAGGGAGGCAGGGAGGTTCTTGTAGACCTCTTGGTGAAGGTGATCTGGTTTCTAACTTTGCCTTTCATAGAAAATTCTATTTTATTCATGGCTTTTTTTAGTCCTCATAGGCAAATTTTCAGATCTTGTCTTTTTGAAACCATGTAAGCTCAATTTCTCCCTTTCTGCAACCTCATTAATGCTTTTGTCTGCTTGTCCAACTATCTGTCACTCATAGACTGGTCACTCTAATAGATTCTTCTTCTATATCCTATATCTCCCTAAGTTCTTTTGCTCACCAGAATTCTACAAAACAAACAAACCAGAACTAGTAGAATGGCAGTATATAAATGATAGCCAAGTGACAGAAAGATAGATACATAGATAGATACATAGATAAATAGATACATAGATAGGTACACAGATACATAGATATCATAAGGAATTGGTCTGTGTGACTATGAAACTGTCGAGTCCAAGATCTATAGAAATAATACTCTGATAGGAAGAATATCAGGCAGGAGGAATTCTCTTACTCAGAAGAGTATGAGTTTTACGTTTTATTCTGGCCTTCAACTGCTTAGACGAGGCTAACCTCACATTAGGGAGGATAATTTGCTCTGTTCAGTCTACCAGTCTCTATGTCAACCTCAACAAAAATCACCCTCACAGAAACACTCAGAGTAAAGCTTGATCAATTATCAAGGCACCTCATGGTCCCTTAAAGTTAAGCATCGTGAATCTACACCTTGTCAACTCGTTGCCCACACATAGTTCCTTGCTCACCACTCTTAATCTCCAAATGAAGTTGGTAGTAAGGCCATGTTTCGAGCTACCACACAATACAATGAATTATCCTGTCTAAAATCAAAGCACACATATTAAATTTCCCACTGAAGGGGGAATTATAGAACAATTTTCACTCTCCTCCTTTCTCAGAACTCAAATACTGTGAGGTTAATGTAGTCCATGTGTCCTATGGTTTAACAGATAGATGACAAAGGACTGATTGAGAGAGGAGATGAAACAAAGTGCACACAGTTCTGGTCATAGTGGCAAGGAGGACATGCTCATGACAATGCACACCTTATTTTTGTCATCAATCTAGTGGTCATAGCTAGGATTTATCTTCCACTTCCTGTTCCAAATCCCCTTTGCCCTCAGCCAACATTCCTTGAATATGGCTATCTTGGTCGGATGACTGGAAACCTTCATTTTTGAGGCTTCGAGGCCATTTGTATTCATGCCTAGATTGGGTGCACAAGTTTCCTAATGACCTTAGCCATGTGAGCAAGCACACCATTTCCCTTCTTTCTTCCCTCCTCTTGACCCAGAGTTCATAGGAGCCCTTATGTGACAGATGATAGTCTTTAACTTCTTGTTCAACTGAGTTGCCACTGTGTCTTTGCTGAAGGCATTTGTCCTCTTGGATCTTTCAACCTAGCAGAACACAAAGTGGCAGCAGTGTGCAAACATTTTGCTGGTGATCACATTTTGCTGGTGGGTCACTAGGCAAATTGTAAACAGTACCTTCCTATGATCTCTCTTTGATTTCCAAATCCAATGAAAATGATGTCTGCTAGGCCCTATGATGTCACAGCATGGGAAGGAGGTCTGAAGTTCACTCTATCCAGTTTCCTTCAGCCTTTGCATCCTCTATAGTATCCAAGGCAGGGCCCTCTCCAGCTCATTTACTTGGACCACCTTTGGTCTTAGAACGTACCTTACTGATACCTAAGCCTATGTTGACTTCTCCTGATGTCACAGTGTGTTTGTGTTTTCACTAGAGACCATTTTTCTTCACTCTGGACTGACCAGGTTGAGAGGAGGGTCCTATTTACTTGTTGCTGTGACTTATTTTTGCAATGAAACTAGACACTGAGAATTTCTATGGGATCCAAACCTTTGCCACCATATTTCACCAAAAATACACATCTGTATGGCTTCTAGGGTGCAGTGCTCCAGTGACGGTTCTTATGGTGCATATTCTGCCAACTGTGTGGTGGTGTTAAATTCACTCAGAGAACAAAGAGGATCCCAAGCTTCTCAGGTGTCAGCCTGTTTACACACACTAATTTGTGGAGCTTCATAACAAGCCTTGGGCAGTACCCCACGAACCCCCACTTCTCAGAAGTTTTGAGTTCTGTGCTTTCCACTACTCATGGTCGACCATGATCTGGAAACACTAAGTGGGGAACTGCATCATTTAAGAGAGATGTGCCTTTCACATAAGCATATATAAGGAAGCAGGCGGTACATCTGGGGTCAGCTACTATTCGTGATTTCCCACGTCCCCTGGAGCCCTTGGACATATTCTCCACAGAAAGGGGGTATTGAAGAAAAAGTAATATTGGTATGACTCTACCTTATAAGACAGAGGAGAGTATGGTTAAGTGATGTGTACATGTCACAAAAGATTGAAAATCCTGGGGTCTGGAGAGATGTTTTGTGGGTAAAGTGCTTGCCTGAAAACCATTCCTAGTATTCACATAAAAGCATTAGTGTAAACCTGTCATCCCAGCACTGGGGAGGTAGAAATGAGAGGACCCCTGGATCACTGGGCAGCCAGTCTACCTAAAAGAGTGAATTCCAGGTCCAGTGAGAGAACCTATTTCCAAAGCACATACTGAACATCAACTGAGAAAGGCACTTGGCATTGACCTCTGGCCCATAACATGTACATATGCCCACACATCATACATCTACACATTCTCCCTCCTCCTCTCCCTCCCCCCACCACCCTACTTCAGTTCTTCAAAATGTGTCCACTCTCCACTCATAAGAGGAGATGCTCAGAGCATGAGCTTGCAGCCACCTCAGACATTTCTACTTCCATTCTGCTTCACTATTGGGCAAGGGATGGAGATGGAGGAGACAGTACCTGGAAGAATTCTTAGAAATTGACATTTTGCCACTGCCTTGATCATAATGGATTTCTTATCACAGAACCTCATCCTTAGCATTGTGGGACATCTGCTTGAGTCCATGGGACCCCCAGTTCAACATCTTCATGTTTCTGCTGCCCCTGGGCTCACTTTCTCTTTGATATAGACTGGTGAGGTGGGGTAGGGGAGAACATATTCAACTGCTGTTTGATTTTATGTTTATACGACAAACCAGGCACTGGGTGTATGTATCTATGGGAACTGAAAGCCTCCTGCACCATTTTATGTGAGAAGATGCCATGTGTGTGGCCTCTAAGGTACAATTTTAAGGTATGTCTGTTGGCCAGCATTCTTCTTGATCTTTAAGTCACCACATGCACAGCTTTTCCTACCTGAAAGAAACTTTCCAGGTAAATTGAATACCCCATCCAAGAGGGAACTTGTCACCCACCTTTAGACATGTGCTGAGGCTCTGAAACTGGAGCTGGCAGTGAAGGATTGCCCGGCTGGTGTAGAGCTGATGGCAGAAGAACACAGGCAGGGAGATGATAGTAACACAGGCAGTGAGGAGGCTTGCCTAGTACCTACTGAAGGGAAGGAGGCTGGGTTATAATTTGCTCTGGGACTTTGGACAGAATTGTTTCATCTCTGCAACTGTGCTCTGTCATCTGTAAATGAAGGGGTAGGACCAGCCCCTTCCAGCTCTAATTCCAAGCCTCCATTTACGAGACAGAAATCCTGTGGGGTATCTATGCTAGTTAAACCTCTCCTGGAATCTTTATCTCTTCCTAGTCTCTGGGATAATTTTTATGTCTGTGGTAGACAATGTCTGTGCTAGACAGTGTCTCTGCTAGGACTATCCTTTGGGAATTAGAGGCAAAGAAATCACCACTCATGAGCTGAGTGGTGGGTAGGGCTCTTCGTCACTTTCAGCTCTGTCTTGTCACCCACTGTGTTCTACTTTAATTTCTGTTGCTGTGATGAAAAGCAACTTAAGAAGGAAAAGGCTTACTCAGCTTTCCATTCCAGATTGCAGCTCATCGCTGAGGGGAAGTCAAGGCAGGAATTCAAGCAGCTAGTCACATCCCACCAACAGGCAAGAGCAGAGAAAAATGAGTCCATGCAGGCCCACTTGCTTAATTGCTTGTCCACTCTCAGCTAGGTTTCTCCTCTCTTATACTGTTCAGGGATCCCTTGCTTAGGGAATGGTACTGCCCACAAGGGACTCTGCCTTTCTACGTCAATTAACAATCAAAACCATTCCCTATAGACATGCTCCCAGACCATCCTGATCTAGATAATTCCTGATTAAAACTATCTTTAGAGGCAACTCTAGGTTGTGTAACAGTGACAATTAAAACCGACCGGCACAAACAAGATCATTAATATTTGCCCTGCCTATACCACAGGGGTAGTTGTGAAGATCAGTGCCAACAGTAATGTCAACCTAAAAAGGCCATGTTAACCTAAGACATCCTTACAAATTGAAATTATTGATGACATAGGCTCCTTGTCCTATTTAAAGATGTCTAACAGTTCACTGCAAGGCACTCTTAAAGTGTTTGCTCAATGAATGAATAAATGAAAGTAAAAACAGAGGGCAGATGCCAAATGTGCAGAGGAGTTAACCATGCAGGCTTATTCCATAAGTACCCCCTGCTATATCCTGCTGTGGCCATAAAGATTCAGGAGTTGACATGCTAAGAAGGGAACAGCCAGGCTGGCAAGATGACTCAGTGGCTTAAGGTGCCTGCTGCCAGCTCTAATAACTTGAGTTCAACTGCTAGGACTTGAAAGAAAGGAGGAGAAACTGACTCCAGCAGTTGTTCTCTGATCTCCAATCACATGCTCACACACATAATGCAAGCACTATACTATACACACAAATAAATAAATAGACTAATAGATACTAGATGCATACATACATACATACATACATACATACATACATACATATGTACATATGTACATACATACATGATAGATAAATAGATGAACACATAGATAAATAGATACATAGATAATTGATAGATAGACAATTCTTTTAAAAGAAAGAACAGGCTATCCTGTTCTGTTTGGCACAGGGGTTTTGTATGCAGTTGGCAGTGAAGAGGCATCAGTAGCCATGAGCCCCATTTTTGTCTGCCCAACCTCGTAAAGCTACTGAGAGTTTTCTTTGGTGCCCTAGCACCATTTGATTTCCCAGTCTCTCTATATACAATGATCACTTCCTACACTGCCTTGAGAGAAGAAGCGGCGGAAGTTGGCAGTCTGGCATCAGGGAGACACTTCTCCTAGGATCTCAAAACTTGGTGTCACTCCAGAGCTCCTGGGAAGATGCTCTGCCTCGTCTCTGACAGTTCTCTTACCCTCGGTTGGCAGTGTAGGCTGTTTCACACCAGTCCATCCTCAACAGACACACAAGTCCATCAGTACTTCCTCAATGATCTTTGGGTGATCATAGCTACAACTGAGACTCCCTGGCCGAGGTCAGTGAAAGCACTGAACAGAGAGAAAGAGGTGGGGGAGATCAAGCCCAGCTGCCTAACACACTAATGCCAGAGCTGGCATTCCAACCTGGGTCTCAGGAAGTTGCATCTCCCACTGGGCTAGACACTCAAGGAACATCTCTTGTAGTTCTAGTTCCTTCTTCATAAATGGACTCTGAGAGGCATCATGGACCCCTCTTACCAATGGCTCACTAGAGCATGGATGGGTTAGTAGCATGTCTTAAGATACTAGATTTTTCTGACCACTCCCATTTCTTTCATCTTCCCTAATCCTGGGTATGGACCACAGAACCACCACCCACTCTACTTACCTCAGACATGCAGTCAGTTGTGGTTGCTCTCTAGTGGGCCCAAGAGCCTAATTACAGTCTGTAGCATCCTGAATAATGACTGGCCTCCCTGGAACTCCTTACCTCAACCACCATGCTGGTATTTGCTTCTTGGCAGCTCAGAGCAGTTTTGAGCCCTCCTCTTCTCAGCCCTGTACTCTGCCCACACCAATGTCTTATTATTGATAGGTCATTGAAACCCCATCGTGGTGGGAGCCTTGGTTTCAGCCTTGAGTCATCCCACTGTGCTAACTGCTGGTTGTTGACTTTGTCCTTGGATAGACTGGGCTCCTCCAGCTCACAATTCTTATGAGCACCCAAGAATCTAAGAAAAGAGCTTTTCATCCCCCTCTCCTTTTAAAATGTGAGTACCAGGGATGGAATCCAGGACCTTGCACGTGCTAGGCAAGTGCTGTTTCTTGAGACAGGGTCTTGTTATCTAGCTATCCAGACTCTATGTAGCCCAGGATGGCCCGGAACTTCCAATCTCCTGTCTCTGATTCTTAAGTGCTCAGCTTGCAGCCATCATGCCTGGCTCTCCCTACTCTTTATGGACCCATGAGTGCTCTTCAGAGAAGGGTTCTAAAGCCCCTTCCTTTCCTCAGACAGCTCCAAACTGGTTGAAAGAGACTCAGAAATCCATTTTGGAGGGTGCTGGGGGCAGAGGTGGTGTATGTGGGAGGAAGCCTGGGACAGAGCCCCATCATTTGTCCTCCTGATGATGCCTGGGATTCATCTGGGTTCTCAGGGCTGGAACAGCAGTGCTGGCCACAAGAGTGTGCACAGAGAAAGAGATGGCCTTTCCTTTCCGGGTCTCCTTGCACTCATGCTTGGGAACCCAAATGGGGGTATGATGGAGGCTGAGACTTCTCCTCAAATGTCTACCCTAAGTGTGATGGGCACATACTCCCTCCCTAGAAAAAGAAGACTCTGATCTGTCCTGGAGAGACCCAGGGAGTGATTGGTGGTACACAGAAACAGCAGGGTTTTTGGCTCTGCATTTTCTCCTTTGCTGCTGTCATGGAGAGCCTAGATATCCTCACAGTGGCCACTGTGCTCCTCTGGGTCAAGGAAAAGAGGCTGTTTCCAGAAGACAGTAGCACTGGAGAAAACAGGTCCCAAGGAGAAAGCGGGGTATAGCAGAATGCCCAGGGTATGGGGCAGAGCACCCTTGTTATGATGAGATTTCTGAGAGTAGACATGGGGTGCAGTCACTCCCACCTGAAGTCAAAAAGAGTGGAGAACCAGGGGATTTGGAGAAGTCTCTGGGGCAGCCTCTATTCCCGTGGCATGTGGAGGAAGTTCCAAAGAAATTTCCAAGCAGGAACAGGAAAAGAGGCATGAAGCAAGTGCCCACCTAGTCGTGGGGATGAGGTGGGGTTCAGGACAAGGGGCTTTAGAGCCACAGGTCACTTTGACATTCAGTTGTGCAATGTTATATTAAGAACAGCTTAATCTGTACATGTTAAAATTAATTCAGCTGTATTACAGATGATAGTTAAGTTAGTAAGGCTAGGATTACTCAGCATTGCTCCGTCAGTCACACAGCCTCACAGGGCCTCTCCACTGTAGAATGGCCCTCTGCTTCTCCAAATCTCAGCTGGCCCAGATGCCAGGAGCAGAATAAGGACAGGCACTGTGATTTTGCCAGTTCCCAAAGAGACCTGCCAGGTTGGGGGAGGTAGACCCTGTGTGAGCATCAGCTTGGGCATGTGCTGTGCTAGTAACTGCAATGGAGGACTCTCTGGGAATAAAAGGGCAGGCCCCATCTCCTGGTTTCTCTAATGCCAGGCTGCTACTACGACCTACCAGCTGTCCTCAGCCTGAAACCTCCTCCACTGGCATGCCATGTGAGTTGAGGCGGGGCCGTGTCGCATGGCAGGCAGACTGGGAGGTTTTTATTGGCTCTAGTGGGGCTAACTGGTCAGGCTCTGGTTTCCAGTTTGGGTTATAATAGATATTCACTGACCTGGTTCCGCTTCCACACAGAAACACTTTGAGAAGGAGATGCAGGAACAGCAAGGGGTAAGCAGTTGGGTCAGCAGGTCACGTTAGCCAGCATGAAGGTGACCCAGAGCCACAGAATAAGAGTCTGGCAACCTAGAGAGCTCTCAATACTCATCATCTCTTCCCTCAAAGATCCCACTCAGTTCTAGTCTCCACTTGAAAAGTCCTTAGAATTGCTTGTGTGTGCACGAGCCAAAAATACTCAAGGGATCCACCATCCTCCATCCAGCTAGGCATATGCCATCATGCCCAGCTTTTTCACACAAGTTCTGGGCATTGAACTCAGATCCTCCAAACAACAAGCATTTTACCAACCAGACCCCTCCCCAGCCTACCAATGGGATTTCACTTCACTATCCAGATCTTTGTTAAAGGTATAGGACTAGACTCTACCTAGCTCAAAACCTCTTGACACTGTATTGCAAAGGGTCTGAGGTGTCAGCAGAGTTCTCATCGAGATCTGAGCCAGGCCCTAAGACTCACATCAACCCGACACTCACGCCCACAGAGACCACAGAAGAAGTCCAGGTCTGCATCAAGGTTTGCGTCCACACTGGTGAGAGCTCTTTTCTTCACAACCATTGTCCTCATCTCAGATCCTGCTCTGTCGCCTGTGGTCTTAAGGCATTCTGCATACCCTGACAGAGAGACAGCTACTCTCTGCCACGTGCCCTCAGGGTTGGTTACTGATCTGAGAAGTGATGACTCTCAGGCTTAGACAGATAGGAGGAAGGGAAGTCATTCAACTCCTGGCCAGGTCTCTATGCTTTAAGTCACATCTCTTCCACATCATCATCATCAGGCCTAAAATAAAGTTCCAGAGCTTGAGAAATGGTCTCTTCTAAGAAACTCTGAACTTTCCTGACTGCATGACAGACTCTATGTCCAGTGCTACAATAGTGAGAAATGGTCCTCTGCTGTCTCTCTGGGACTCGGTGTTTTACCGGGATTCATAAGATACGCATCTATTGCTTGCTTTCAATACACTGATGTCTCTGTGTGTCAGTTAAAGGCTCTGAAAGCAGCAGCAGCAAGGGCTCATAAATGAGGCTGGAATAGACAGAGTGGGCTTTATGGAGAAGTAGCCCTTTCTTTGGGATGCTTCTGTGAGTTAGGTCTCACCTTACTTCTTTCCCTTTTTTCCTCTCTGTCCCTGATTGCACACCCCTGATCCCAGAGGCCCAACAGATCACAGGATGTAGATCAGGGAGTAGATCTAGAAGGTCCAGGCTGCCCTGGGGCAGGATGGGAGCATCCCAGATTACTGTGGCCTTTCCCCAGCAGAGCCGTCCTCTCAGTCCTGCTGGGTGTGTGTGAAGCTGCAGGAGAACCTAGAAGTTGGAACTGGGAGTGTTAGCAGTACACCAGACCCAGTACAAGACACTGATACATGCTGTTGCGTAGAACACACTTCAGCAACAGCAAGGAAATCACCTAATTGCTCGGAGGTAGCAGCTCTAAGCCAAGTGTCTGTCTAAACCTCAACTATCCCTATGCCCACCCTGCTTACAGAAAGTCCCGAGAGTGACCCGTCTCTTCTTCTATCTGATCCTAGGTGTCCCCGGCCCTCCAGGACCAAGAGGACTCAAAGGAGATACAGGCGTGAAAGGACCTGTTGGTAGCAGAGGACCTAAAGGGGATCCTGGCAGTCTGGGACCCCCGGGACCTCAGGGTCCTCAGGGGCAGCCTGGGGAACCAGGACCTGTGGGAGAAAGAGGGCCAGCTGGCCCCCGAGGCTTTCCAGGCCTCAAAGGCTCAAAGGGCAGCTTTGGCACTGGAGGACCAAGGGGGCAGACAGGCCCCAAAGGGGATGTGGGACCCCCAGGACCAGAGGGGCCCCCAGGGTCTCCAGGACCTTCAGGGCCTCAGGGAAAGCCGGGATTTCAGGAAAGACAGGGTCACCAGGCCAGCGGGGGGCCACAGGGCCTAAGGGTGAACCAGGCATCCAGGGTCCCCCTGGACTACCTGGACCTCCAGGTCCACCAGGGAACCAGAGCCCCTACTGAAAAAGCCTTTGGCCTGATGCTGCCATGCAGGTTGGAGAGGGTGGGTCAGAGAATACAGCCAGAAGGGCTTACTAATTGCAATCATTGTTCTTTGATCCTAATATGAGGGTGTCTCTTAAAGCTGACTGCATAGCCTTAAGCTTCCCAATAATGACTGTACCATAGGAAAACTGCTCACCCCCTCTCCCTGACTTTTTTCTGCTGGCCAAAGGGGGACCTACTGGGTTTCTATGCCTGGTTAAAAGGAAAGGTTTGGAAAGCCTGCTGGGGAGTGAGAGGGGTAGCTACCTGGGGAAGAATGTCTTAGATCTCTTGGATGGTAACTAGCTCTGGACCCCGCAATGACTTAACACCCATGTGAGCCAGGTCTTGAAAAAACTCCAGGGAAACCTTAGGGGCATTATAGATGAAATTCCAGGGATAGCAGCTCTCCCCGCCCCCCACACACACATACACAGGTAACAGTCATGGGACAGTCACATGGAGCTGCCTTGACCCACACTGGGCAAGAGAATTCTGCCTGGCTGGCATTCCCAGGCCTTGTGCATGGATGGTGACCCTGACAAGTTCAGAGGGTTTTTATTCACACGTCTAGAAAATTCCTCTCATCAGTCTTACCTCTGTCTCGAAAGTGGGCTGGAAGGAACCCCAGCAGAATTTCATCAGCAGGCTGAGAGCCTACAAGTCCCAGAACGTTCTGCTTGACTGCTATCTAGTTCCCAGGAAGACCACAGGGCTGGAGGTGGGAGGACACGTAAGGGGTAAACTCCTCTCTCCAAAGCCACCCCTTGTTCAACCCAGTCTGCCATTCCTTGTTCCCAGTAATAGTCAAGGAGGAAGAAACTGGTGACACGGTGGCTCTTGCCTCCTCTTGGTTGACCTGGCAGATGCACACTGACCTCACCCCACTGTGACCTAAGATGGCTGGAGTTCTTCCCACGTGAACAGCAAGCTGGCCCGGGCATGCGAACAGTTGAACCTGCACAAGGAACCTTTGATGTTACTTCTCATCTTTCATTAACTCCTTGCATACACTGGCAGAAAGGGATGATGGGAAAGGTCTGCATTATCTTGACCCACTTTCTGTAGAGCTGCCCTGCTCCTTCATACTTCAGCAGACTCCCACTCCTGGGCAGAGGCTAGAGCTGTCTCCTCCCTTGCCCTGCCTCAGAGACCTGTCTTCTTCTTCCTATTCAAAGGCTCTGTGCCAAACTTCCTCCTCAACATCAGTGTGCAACTGGCTTGCACGGCCCATCCACCCCTGCTGTGTAATTGTCCCGTCTACATATGATAATATCACGCAACACAGTATCACTGGCCCAGTAAAGAGCTGTTTCCAGTAGGGACGTGTCTTCTAGTATTTGTACCCAACCTGAGGATGTGACCCCTTCAGGGATCCATTTCATATTGACCTTCAGAGAGGTATCCTGGCAAGGGTTCTGTTGCAGAATCTGAGAGCTGAGAGGTCTTCTTGGAGTTCCTAGTGGTTGGCAGTAAAGCCCAACCAAACATCTAAGGAACCGTATGTGGGTCACTGACTTCACTGCTTAAGGGTCATGAGAGTGAGCAAAGCCTAAAAGCCCAACGTAATAATAACCTTTCCTATCAAAGGCAGACATGGCTATAGCCTTGCATGAACCCAGAAAGGGAAAGGAGGAAGTATAGGGGCCAGGGTTGGTAAGTCTCAGTAATAGGAGCTCTGGAGGAGAGGAGATAAGTCTCAGTGGTAAGTCAGGGCATGTTCAGAAGGGTGACACCCATGTAAGTAGCTCAAGGACAACAGGAAAGACATGTCAGTGGAGTCACCTCACACTCTTCGATTATAAGCAAAACTCCTGAAAACTTGAACTACTGGTTGCCACACTACTGGTAGGGAAAGAACTAGGCCAGGCCCTGGGATAAAGGAAAGCTCACGAGAGTGTATCAGCTAGTGTCTTGGAGTTAAAGTCTAGCAAAGCCAGATCTGGGACTAATTCCAAGGGATGGGCTTGGGGACAAAATGAGAGACAAGACACAGGAATTAAAAAAAAACAAAAACAAAACAATCTAAAACCATAAGAGCAAAGATATAAAAAGTCATAAGAGGCCAGGGCTGTTAGAAACCAATCTGTGATTGTGTTGCTTAAGGAGCCATTTGACTTAAGGGCACAGACAGAAGTCAGAAACTACTGAGCCCATATATGCATTCACCGGGTTCCCTCATGGAAGGGTGCCTTGGGTAAGCTAGGGGCTATGGAACTAGAAGGCTAGTTAATCCTATGATTACTGGGAGAAGACATAAAACTCTCCCTTCCTCCCCTCAGGTACCTGGTCACTCTCTCATCTCTCTATCGCTCAGTGGCTACTGATTTCTCTAAACGTGTCTCTTTTCCCTGACCAACATATTCTGTTTACATGAGGCCCAACAGAACAGGACTAAGATTGGCCACCCATGGGCTGTGACCTTCAACTATAATTCCTAGATTCTAGGTGAAAGCCCCATTGCTAACCCCTTGAATCAAGGATTTACCTGACCCAGAGAGCTGCACCAGCAGATAGATGGAGGGAGGGAGCAGGGATAAGTGACAACAGGATTCGCAGAGTGAGATGAACTATGGGCAAGCTAGCAGCCAAGTCCACTGGGTCCTGTAGCAGCAGGACAGTGTTGCGTGGCTTTATCTGAGAAGCCCATTTCTGTTCCCCATGTTCAGACAGACTTGGGCAAGCTGTTTAACCACTCTCTTATTTCCTCCCACGAGATTCTGGGGAGATCTTCTGGCCAGCTACCCAGGGTATTTGGTCTGCTCAACTGCCACTAGAAAATACCTCAGATTGCATGGTTCCAACAACAGAAATTTATTTTCTCACAGTTCAAGAGGCTGGGAAGGTTAAAATCAAGGTCCCAGCTCTTCCTGGTTTGCAGATAAGGACTTACACTTATCTAACAGATAGTTTAAAGCCCAAGCCTATGGCTTCACTTAAGATTAGTGATTTTCTGAAGAGGATGGCTCCAGATAGTCACACTGAGGTGATGGCTGCGTAAGTCAATCAGTCAGGGAACCCAGCAGCTGTCAGTCAATCAGTCAGGGTACCCAGAAGCTGTCAATTGATCAGGGTACCCAGCAGCTGCCAGTCAATCAGTCAGGGTACCCAGAAGCTGTCAATTGATCAGGGTACCCAGCAGCTGCCAGTCAATCAGTCAGGGTACCCAGCAGCTGTCAGTCAATCAGTCAGGGTACCCAGCAGCTGTCAGTCAATCAGTCAGGGTACCCAGAAGCTGTCAGTCAATCAATCAGGGTACCCAGCAGCTGTCAGTCAATCAGTCAGGTACCCAGCAGCTGTCAGTCAATCAATCAGGGTACCCAGCAGCTGTCAGTCAATCAATCAGGGTACCCAGCAGTCAGTCTTCCAAAGACATCAGCCCCTACCGGGTGGTGACCATCACACAGAATCTATGGTTCATAAGCATCACTGGATGCTCACCACTCTGCCAATGAACATTCAGAGCAGGCGGCCAGCATGCTTCCTACACTGTGAGAGTCCAGCCCTTCTGCCCTTTCTTCCTGTCATCCCTCTGTCCCATGTTGTCACACAGTCCTTTAGAGAATCTGAATTGGTTTTCAATTCTATTGGAATTCCAAAGAGCTGACTGGAGCTTAGGAGTGGGCAGTCAGAACCATAAAGCCTGAAATAAATGGGGTGACTCATGAGATCCGATGAGATGGATGCCACTTGTCTGAGGGTAGGGTGGGCTACCTGACAGGGTTCACCAGTGGACCTAGGGCTCGGACAGGTCGTGCCCCCGCCCTGCTGGACCTTTCCTCCTAGTGGGACTAGAGGTCTAGAATTGACCTCTTGGACCTTCAGGTTCTTCTTCAGAAAACAGAGAGTGGGTGGTCTTGACTGCCCTGGGCCCTGGACTCTCACTTTTATCTGGCCTAATCAAGCTATCTTTCTCCCCTCCCCACTCTAAATGCCCCCTCCCCCATTCTGCTCAGTTGCTTCACTGGATCTCACTAGAGCCGAGATAATAAAGTTTGAATCTTTGCAGACAGATGATAGCCTGTAAGATTTCAGCTACTAGATTCAAAGCACGGACATTGGTGTTGGTGTGCCTTTAATTCCAAAGTTTACAAAGTCCTGAAATTATTCCTGGGTTTCCCAAGGAGAGCGTGGGCCTTCCTAGAGGCCACAAGCCTGAGCCATGGTCTCTCAGTAACCTCTGAAAACTCCAAGTTCGCCTTCTCAGATCACACTGGCAACCCCTCCCTCCTTCCTGCAGAACAGGACAGGGCTGGGCAAACCTCCTGCCCTTCCCCCAGCTCTTCTCCCCAGGCCAGGGCTGAGCTGGCAATACTACACCAACCCTGGGTACACCTGTCAAAACAGAACCTCTGGAGAGTCAAGCAAGAGCTGAAAAACATGATCTGACCACACCGAACTTTCCACCAGGGCTGGGCTGCCAAGGGCTGGCTTTTCCCGAAAGCCTTACTCCCATGGGTCAGTCAAGCAGCTTTCTTGGGGGCTGCTTGGCTGCAGAAGCACAGGCCATTTGGTTTGCTGGCCTTCACCTGTCTATTCCTTTTGTTTTCTTTTAAACTTCTAAGTGCAAGAGCTGTGCTTGATGCATCAGAAGACTCTCAGAGGCTTATGCAGTGTCTGCCAGTGGGGCCCGCCTACCATGGTACAACCACCCAGAGCCCCCATAAAAATGCACAGCCTGTGCTTGCATCCTAAACCCACTGGTTCAGAGCTGTGGAGACGGATGAGAAGCTGGGAGTGGGAGGGAATGTGCTCTACAGACCAAGACCCAGGAATTTACCAAGACTCTTAAATGTGAGATCCACAGGTGTAGGAGATAAAGAAAGGAACTCACTGTTTTTCAGTTTCTGTTTGTTATCTTGTTTTAATTTCATGAACTTAGTACTCTGGCATGTTATAGGTCAGAAAGCAGAGGCTCTGAAGTGATGAGAAAAATATAATCTAAAGATGTTAAATGAGGCCTGGAGAGATGGCTCAGTAGTTAAGACTGCGCACTGTTCCTGCAGGGGGCATCCAGTTACCAGCACCCATGTTGGGGGTTGACAACTGCCAGTAACTCCAGCTCCGGGTGATCTGATGCCCTCTTTTGACCTCCACGGGCACCTGCCCTTATGCACATGAATTCCCACATAAGACACATACGCATGTGCATAATTTTAAAGTAAGTAAATAAATTTGGTGGTTTTTGAAAAGATGTCTAGTCAGATGCATGGAGGTTTTACTGATATCTTTGTTCTACTGAGATTATCTCTTCCAGAGTGGTGGGGTTGGGAGGTCAGTGAGCTCTGGGATTTGGAGAAGGATTAAATCCACAGAAAGGGGTGTTCTCTCAATCGCAGAACAAGCTAGTGACAAAGCTGTGCCAAGGCCCCAATAAAGGGCTGCCAGCCTCTGCAGTACAGGAGCTAGACCCAGGAGGATGCTTCTGCCACGAGAGCCAGAAGGCTTCTCAAGGAAGTCATGTGCTCTCCTCTAGGAAAGCCAGCACCCAACTTTGTGAAAGTACAGACCCAGCTCCATCACTGAGAAGCTTGTATCAAATATTGAAACTTATTCTTATAGCGTTTCCTCGATTCCACACCAACCTTTAAGGATCAGGTCATTTGAAGATCACAGACTGAAACTTTCTCTGCTTCTGATGGGAAATGGTGGAAGAATCTCCATGTGATGGTTTTACTCACACATGTGACCTATGGTCGCTTCTGTACAAGAAACTCCAAGTCCTCTCCATCCCCCAGACAAGCCTGCCCTACCCCCAAGTTGTAACCTGGAACTCACTTGCTCCCCATCATCCATCACTGACATTACTCAAAGAACTCCCTTCTTCTAGACATAGAAACATCTCAAAGTTTACTAGGGAGGATGAAGACCCCACTGAATTTGTTCCCACATCCACCAAATGGACAGCTGCCAATAGTTGCTATTATATATGCACTAGGATCCTGAGCGGCAAGCACCAGGTCCCCTTCAGCCTCTTGCCCGAGGCTTCTTCCCAAATCTCTGTACAAGTGTCTCTAGCAGTGTTTCTCAACTTCCTCATGTTATGGGAACCCCAACCATAAAATTATTTTTGTTGCTACTTCATAATCATAATTTTGCTACTGTTATGAATCATAATGTAAATATCTGATCTGCAGGATATCTGATATGCAACCCCAGATGGGTTGAGACCCACAGGTTGAGAATCACTGGTCTACAAAAAAAGTAATGGTCTCACAGTAGGAAGAAATAGAAGTCAGGGGTTGGGGAACTGGGTACTGGCCAATACACTGGGCAGGAAGATTCTGTGTAGAGAAGGAGCCCCCAGTTCTGTGCGGACCTCTCATGGAACAGTTAATTCTTCAAGGCATGAGCTGAGAGAACTCCAAGCTGAGAAACACACTGAGCATGCCCAGTAGTGAGACATTGTTGGAAATCTGAGAAACTCTGCTTTGTGAGCCACACCAAGCTTTCAGCTGAGACAGAAAAGCTAAAATAAATCCATAGCGGTCATCTCACAACTACCAACAACTCCAGTTCCAGGGTACCAGACACCTTCTTCTGGCCTCTTCGGGCTCCTGCATGCATATATATGTGCATATATACGTGTGTGTGAGCCTGTCCAAGTACACTCATCATCTGTGCACTCTGCTGAATACAAGTTAAAACTCACTGTTTAAGAAGACTCATAAGGCAGTAATTCATTTCCAAAAAGAAATTAGAATAGGAATTAGTTTAAATAAATATAGAATATATTTTCAAACTGTTTTATAATGAGGAGATTATGTCAGAAGCAAGACTTAAAAAATAAAATTAGTATCCATGAAATATTATTTTAGACAAACAAGAAAAGCTAAGATGGCAGCTTCAGAGTATGGAAAAGTAAACCAGAACACAGTAACTCAGAAAGAACGAACTAATAAGATGTAGAGATTAAAAACATAAAGAAAAAAGGTTGGAATTTAATTTTGAGCTGGTTTCCTGAATTCCAAGTTGGCCTTGAGCTCACCTTGTAATAGAGGGTGAACTCTGGCTGTGATCCTCCTGCCTCCAGGTCCTGAGTGCTAGGATTACAAGCATGTGCCACCATGTTTGGTTCATAAGAAAAAAGTCTGGAATAGAGAGGGTCGACAAAGTCAAAGACTATTAAAACTGAGATATCCTAGAGCAGCGGTTCTCAGCCTTCCTAAATGCTATGATCCTTTAATACAGTTCCTATATTGTGGTGATCCCCAACTATAAAATTATTTTGTTGCTACTTCATAACTGTAATTTTTCTACTGTTATGAATCATAATGTAATTATCCGTGTTTTCTAGTGGTGTTAGGTAATCCCGGTGAAAGGGTCATTTGACCCCAAAGAGGTTGTGACCCATAGGTTGGGAACTGCTTCCCTAGGCAATGTTGACTAGAAAAAGTTCATGAAGGTATGAATAGCGTTAGCATGTAAAAGGTGAAATTAAGAGGAATTATGAAAATCCAATGCCAATAACTTTGAAAACTCAGATAAAATAAACAAATTTGTAGGAAAATATAACTCATCAAGTAAACTCAAGAAGGAAAAAAATCCTAAAGGTTTAAAACCATGTAAGTGGTTTAAAATGCTCCCACAAGAAAAACAGCAGGTCTGTGGAGAAAGACTTACAAGCAAACCCTATAAAAACACTCAAAGACAATGTTCCATCCAACACAAACTCGTCCAAAGAACAGGAAAAGTGGGGCGCAGTTTCCTGTCTTGTTCTATGAGGATAGAAAGAAAACATTTTTCAAAATCAGAAAATAAAATAGATACAGAAACAAGGCTTACTGAATTGAAGTCCTGAAAACATGTTTTACAAAATTCTAGCAAATGAAGACTAAATATATTAGGACTAATACTTAGTATCTACCAAAAAAATATACCACAAGTATCTTTCCTAAAGATGAAAAATTGGAAGTGTTCCCTTTAGAAGAGCCAGACACGGAATGTTTCCTGGTAGGACACCATAGCAAACTTGTCACTGAGAAGGTGTCTTGCCAAAACAAGCAAGAAAAGAAAATAGACCCCAAAATATAATCCAGCATCTACACCACCCTCCAGTTACAGCTAACATCCAAAGATAGAAATATGTCAAACCACATCTTCATGATATTGAGGTGATAGCCAACCAAACCCAGAAAGATCCAGTTTCATCAACAAATAAGTAGCATGGAAGATCAGAGAGAATGTTATTCACTATACAGACTTGGAATTAATCTTCAAATAGAAATCTATTGAAAAGAAATACATTTTAAAAAAAAAAATCTCAATAAATACAAGATGTGCCCAGGGTTTGGACTTCACCTTAAACAAAACAACTTATGGAAGTAGTTCAGAAAAAATGAAATAAATTTGAACCCAAATTTATTATGAGACCACATTAAAAGTAGTGCTAAACGTGATGGTGGTGCATCATGACTGTAGGTTTTAAATGTCTCTGTGTTTTAGAGAGACATTTGTAATAGTTGACAAAGGAGTTGAATGCACAGATGGAGCTTTAGAAAAGTGATTGGATCATGAGGCCTCTGTCGTTGTTGATGGATTATGGGTTTAATTTATTTATTTTATACATTTGATCATATTCTTCCCCCTTCCCAACTTCTCTCCGATTGTCCTCACCTCTTTATCCACCCAACTTCAAGTTCTTTCTCTCTTTCTCAAAAATAAAACAAAGCAAAAAATGAAAATCAAGGCTAGCAAAACTAAATATAGGAAACTAATAAGACCTAGGAGGAGGAGAAGGGGGAGGAGGAGAAGGGGGAGGAGGAGAAGGGGGAGGAGGAGGGGGAGGAGGAGGAGGAGGAAGAGAAAGAGGAGGAGGAGGAGAAGGAGGAGAAGAAGAACCCAACCAAAACAAACAAACAAAAAAACACACTCACAAAAAAGCATGGAGTCTGTTTTTGTCCTTTATCAACAGGTATTAATTGAAAAAAAAAAAAAAATCTTGGTTAAGGGTGGGACTTTGTGTCCACTTCCTTTCTCTGTGCTGGAACTTTATCTGTTTTGAACCTGTGCAGGGTTTGTGTGTGCTGTCACAGTCACTGAGTTCATATGTGTGTCAGTCCTGTTGTGTCTAAAAGACTATTCTTTGGAGTCATCTACCATTGTAGCTCTTATGATCTTTCTACCTACTGTACTGATAATTCTAGAATTTTGGTTTCATTAAAAAGAACACAGAAGCCGGGCGGTGGTGGCGCACGCCTTTAATCCCAGCACTTGGGAGGCAGAGGCAGGCGGATTTCTGAGTTCGAGGCCAGCCTGGTCTACCGAGCGAGTTCCAGGACAGCCCGGACTACACAGAGAACCCTGTCTCGGAAAAAAAACAAAACAAAAAAAAACAAAAAAAAAAAAAAAATAAAAAGAACACAGAAATATTTTAAGATTGTGTCTTTGTTTTAATCCCAGGTGTGGGGATATGGGGCTGCTTCACAGCAGGTGACTATGATTTGCCTCGTGCTCTAGCAGGGGCATGATTTTGCCAGCTGCAGATAGTTCTGTGATATGTGACATTTGTAATTCTGGGGACCTTTCAGAAGGTATATAAATACTAGGGCCTTGAGAGGCATGGTGAGTTGTTGGTTGGCAGTTGTTGATTGCAGTTTGTCAAGTAGTCATGCGCAAAGAAGAAACAACAAGAAGAAATTAGATATTCTGACAGCAAAGACCAAATTTGTCCCAAGGGACTGGACGCCCCTAATCAGCAGGAAATAGTCTAATGATAACATAACCCTCTCTCTGACACCTGACTTTATTCAGGGGCTCTTTCCTTTTCCCTCTATCCTTCTTTTCTCTCTTATCTAGTGTTAGGGGGTTGAAAGGGTGGAATAAAGGAGGTAGAGATGGGTGGAAGAAAGAAGAACCCACAAAGTAGCCAAGAATCAGCTACATCCTACTTTTCCACATAGATCCCGGAGTTGAAGAGAAAGATCTGAAAAAAGCATCCCATTTAGGGTTGAGTTTATCCAAAGTTTCTTACTCTCCACACATGGTCCAGTTATGGATCTCTGTGTTGATTACCTTCTACTGCTAGAAGCTTCTCTGATGAGAGTGGTATACCTATGTAGTATAATAATATGCCATTAGGAGTACTTTTATTGCTATGCTTCTTTATCGGAACAATAGTAGTAGGCTTCTCTTAGCCTTGTGACCTATCTAGTCTCAGGGTCTTGGGCACTGCTAAGTTTAGGTCTTTAGCAGGGATGAGCACCATCTCATGGAGTGGACCTTACATCTAGCTTTTATAAAAGCAGTTGGTTACGCCCATAACATGTGTGCCACTATTACACCAGCATATCTTTCAGGCAGCTCTCTGTTACAGGTCACAGAGTTTGTAACTGGGTGATATTGGCATATATTTTTCTCCTTCAGTAATGTACAATGTACTTTTCAGCACTCTTTTTTTTCTTTCTTTTTTTTTTTTAAAAAACTAGATATTTTATGTATTTACTTTTCAAATGTTATCCCCTTTCCCAGTTTCCCCTCTGGAACCCCCCTCTCCCATCCCTCCTCCTGTTTCTATGAGGATGCTTCCCCTCCCACCTACCCATTCCCACCTCACTGCCCTGGCATTCCCCTGCACTGGGGAATCGAATCTTCACAGGACCAAGGGCTTCTCCTATCGATTTCAGACAATGCCATCCTCTGCTACACATGTGGCTGGAGCCATGAGTCCCTCCATGTGTACTCTTTGGTTGGTAGTTTAGTCCCTGAGAGCTCTGGGGGATCTGGTTGGTTGATATTGTTGTTCTTCCTATGGGGTTGCAAACCCCTTCAGCTCTTTCAGTCCTTTCTCTAACTCCTCCATTGAAGACCCTGTGCTAATTCCAATGGTTGACTGCAAGCATCCACCTCTGTATTTGTTAGGCTCTGGCAGAGCCTCTCAGGAGACAGCTACATCAGGTTCCTGTCAGCAAGCACTTCTTGGCATCCACAATAGTGTCTGGGTTTGGTGTCTGTATATGGGATGGATCCCCAGGTGGGGCAGTCTCTGGGTGGCCTTTCCTTCAGTCTCAGCTCTACACTTTGTCCCCATATTTCCTTTAGACAGGAGCCCTTCTGGGTTAAGAATTTGGAGATGAGCAGGTGGCCCCATCCCCCAACCTGGGGCCTTGCCTAACCTCTGGATATGGTCTCTACAGGTTCTCCCTCCCCTTGGTTAGGCATTTCAGGTAATCTCATCCCTTTTGGGTCCTGGGAGCCTCTTGCTTTTTTAGCATCTGGGACTTGCTGGTGGTTACTCTCAGTTCCCATCCTCCATTGCTACACACCTCTGTTCTAATTCCTGACCCTCTGTATAACATCCCTGTCTCCTCTCATACCTAATCCTGCCCACCTTTTCCCCCTCCTGTCTTCCTCCCAAGTCCCTCCCATTTTCTACCTCCCATGAGTATTTTGGTTCCCCCTTCTTAAGAAAGACGAAGCATCCACATTTTGGTCTTCTTTCTTCTTGAGCTTCATATAGTCTGTGAATTGTATCCTAGGTATTCCTCAGCACTCTTAATGCTAGTCAGCACAGGTGGAGCTTCTAGTTGTGCACCAGCTCGATTTCAGCAACAGGGCTTTACCATCAGGTTATGAAGAGTAACCAATATCCTTGACAATAGCCTGTGATATTTGAGGGGGGGTCTATGGGACCACTTTGGCCAATGATTCAACAAGATGAAACTTGATGGATTTTTTTTTTTTTGAGACAGTTCTTACTATGTCATTCTGGCAGTGTCCTGGAACAATCTAGACCAGGCTGGTATCAAAATCACAGAGATCCACCTGATTCTGACTCTCAGTGCTGGGATTAAATGTATGAGCTACCATGGCAGGTTATTTAATATGTTTCAAGCTTGAATAGACTATGCTATATAGGGGTGATAGAATTGTGAGATACAGGGTCTCACTGCAAGAAGTAGGTGACTGGAGTCATTCCCTATGTAAAGGTTAATCTTTAATCTCAACTTGACTAGATTTGGAATTATCTAGGAGAGTCACATCTTGGTGTGTCTGTGAGGGTGTTTCCAGAAAGGGTAGAAAACTCACCTGAGTATGAACAGTGCCATTCAACAGACCGAGATCCTTTCGAATAGCAAGGGAAGAGGAAGGAAAACAGCCGAATGTGAGTATCCATATCTCTCTGCTTCCTGACTGTAGCTGTATCGTGACCAACTGTCTCGTCCTCCTGCTTCCCCGCCCCGTGCCTCCCTACGTGCCACGAGGGACTCTACTCCCAAATTGTGAGCCGAAATAAACTTTCCTTCACGTCTACATTGCCAGTTGTTTTGCCACAGCAATGAGAAAAATAACAAATACCAAATACATCCTAAAAGACTTATTTGTCCCTGGTCCCTTCATGCCACTCCCCTGCTTTCAGGCTGCCACTGCGTGCTCTACCAGCCAGAAGCACACTGCCAGGGGACCACGAACAGAAACTTCTAGATCTATAAGGCAGAGCAAAGTTTTCTTTCTTTAAGCTGTTTGTCTCCAGTATTACGTCACAGCCATGAACAGCCGACTGATGTAATGCCGGACAGGATTAGAGGAAACGTGATGTGGTGTCTGGGGTTTGTCTTAGCTATACTTCACGAGGGAAGGTCAGCGACTTAAAATTGACAGAACAGTCCTAACTGGGAAACAGGGTGGCAAGCCCATGTGGGTTGGTTATCTGGTCTGTTTAGTCTCAGGGTTTATTTAAATTCTTCCATTATGGAACTCAAAAGATGAGAAGAACAGTGATGACAGTAAGAGCCACAACATGTGCTTCTGAAAAGAACACAGGCAGTCTCTCCTCCTCCTTTGCCGTCCTGAAGCCCCCATCCCCACCCCCAGGCACCGGGCGCTTGCTAGTTAACTGTCTCCAGTCCACACCTTGTGTTTGTTCTCATCTCCTCCCAGAATGCTCTTCTGTTTTATTACTGAAGCCCACTTCAAATGCTACCTGTAGCAGGTAGCTGTTGTACTGGTTTGCCCAGCTTCTTTTCCCTATACTTGAGATATCAACACCACTGTTCTACGGATACACACTGTAACTCACATCATGTGGTTCACACGGGGCTGGCCTCACCAACCACATTCCTTCCAGAGGATAACAAGTGACTCAGGTCAGGCCAGATAACGCCTCAGTGACCGCGGCACTGGGCGTGTGGCCAAGGCTGTCCGTGAACAACAGATTACCTCCCAGACTTACTGGAAGTATCAGATAAAAGACACTTTTTTGTCCCCCACAGGTTTGCTAAGGAAGAATGTGAAAGCCAGGACTTGAGGCTGTTTGTTTCAGTGAGTAAGCAGATACTGCCCAAGACAGAAGCCACCATACAGAACAGAGACACAGATAGTGGTGCTTAGTGTGATCAAGCAAACAGGTCTCCATCTCCATCTTCCAGTCTATTAGTTAATAAACAATCCCTTTGTCTGAGAAAGGACAGACAGAGGTAGGACAACAAAGATGGGTAGAGAAGAGGGATTAAAAGATAGTGGTGGTGGCAATGGTCATGGTGGTCATGGTGTGATGAGAGTGATGGTGATAGTGGTGATAGTGAAGATGGTGATGGTGGTGATGGTGATGATGATGATGATGATGGTGGTGGTGTGATGACCACCACAACAACAGTGTTGGTGACTACTAAAAGAGAAAGCAAATGACAGAGATGGACTGACAGAGAAGGGATGGAGGAAGAGGGAGAATTTACTCTTTGGGACCAAGAACAGGGCATCAGGAGTAGCCATCAGTGCTGCATGCATCAATGGAAGGGATGCTTGTCAAATTTCAGAGAAGAGGAAGAAAGAAATGGCCAAGGATACCAAGGGGCCAGCTGCTGTGTAAGCAGCTTCTCACCTCTTGTTTTCTGCAGAGCTGTGTTAACTCAGTCAATAACTTGCCGTTGCAATTTCTCATTATCAGGAACTGAATGCATCAGGTCTCTGTGTGGTTGCTACGTGCAGTCAGGGGATCTCATCACTCTCTGTCTTAGTTACTTTTGTTTCACGGTGACAAAATAGCCGAGAGGAGCCACTCTCAGGAAGACTCGATTAATTTAGAACAGTTTCAAGGGTCTTCACCAACCATTGCTTGGCAGTGCAGCTCAGCTCCTGGTGTGGGAACTGTGTGGGAGACATCCCAGAAGACAGCGAAGCAGAGCTAGAGACCAGTTATAACCTTCCAGTCCCACCCCTGGTGATCTAGTTCTACCAGCCCAGTCCCAGCTCCTACAAGTTCTGCAGCCTTCAGAAGAGTGCTACCAGCTGCTGAAGAAGCATTCAAATTCACAACAGGAACCTGTGGGGGCATTTTAGACTTAAACTTTGATATTCTCACAGTCTATCTGGCTCCTCATTAGCTCATGGGAGAGCTGGCAAGATGGCTTATCAGGTAGAAGTGCTTGCCGCCAAGCCTGATAACCTGAATTGATCCTCAGGACTCATCATACAAGGTGGAAAGAGAGAACTCTACATGTGCACCGCGGTAATCACAAGAGCATCCGCAATGGATGGAATGGATGATGTGATGGATGGAATAGATGGATGGACAGATGAGATGGACAGATGGAATGGGACGGATGGATGGATGATTTTTAGAATGATTTAGATAGCTCTGGGAAGAGGTACCCTCTTCTCTTCTGGAACCAGAAGCAGAATTACAGATGTGCAAACGCCTCTGAGTCTCACTCTTTTCCTCCTCCCTTTGGTTCTCCATGGAGCAACTGCTTTAAGTTTTATCTGTTTCTTCACTTATTGGCATAAATCAGATCAATTCTGCTCTGTGCCTAAAACCTTTCCAGTGTTTCTCATCCCACTTGGAATTAAATCTAAATTTGTAGTGTGTGTGTGTGTGTGTGTGTGTGTGTGTGTGTGTGTGCATGCCATGGCATGCATGTGGAGATCAAAGGACAATGTTCAGGAGTTGGTCCATGCTTCTACTGACAGGTTCCATGGATCAAACTGAGACCATCAGGCTTGTGTGTAAAGTGATTTTCCCACCAAGCCATCTTGCCAGATCAAATCCATACATTTTATAAGGCTCCTGGGCTATGCTTGTTAGGACCTGCTGACCTGCCGACTTCTCCATCCTCTCTGTCATTCAACCTCTCTCATTTTCTCAAATGTATCACCTTCCTGAACTTCTCACATGGGCCTAGCAGGTACCATTCTCAGAGAATAAACATGTGAATGTCATAGTCAACTATTCTTCCTCATGATCTTTGTATAGCTGACTCCTTCCTAGCCTTCAGAACTATTCAAAACTCAGTTTCTTCTCTGAAAGAGGCCCCCTGATCACTCTTTCTAAAATAGAGAAATTATTTAGTGGGGAGTGACTTTAAATGGAGCATATTTCACATAAATGAGACGCATTTTTCACATGTGATCTGAGTACGTGTGCTCAGCTGACAGGCTGTAAGATGTCCCAGGAGCATCTCTCCTTTCCAATATCAGAGATGATGTTTGGTCTGTGTGAGTCGAAGCAGGGAAAATATGATCTGAGCTAGTGATCTCGGAGAGTTCTTGTATTACTCTGCTACCTGCTTGTGCGAGTCAATAAACTCTGACCCTCAGCCCCAGATTTGTCCTGTGCTCTGGGCCCACTTTACCATGCTGGGCAAAAACTCTTCCCTTGCACAAACACAACTCTCTTGCCTAGCTGGCTCTGCCCTTGAAATGCAGAGCACAGTCCTGGAGTTCAGAAAGAGATTCACCTCTTCCGCCAGCTGCTTGCTGCTTGCCACAGGACAGAGTTCCCCATCCTGTGAGCGCTGCCCAGCCTCTCGCTTCATTCCATAATCACAGCAACAATTCCTTCTCATGGCAGCCAATGAATGCAGCTTAGTTTCCAAGACAACCCTTCATGCATCCTCCTCATGTTGAAAACCCTAACACTGGCCTGTCTACAGATGTCTAGAACTCCTTCTCTAAGATCAGAGACACCAGAACTGAGTTCTTTCCTCAGATAGCTCTCCTTCAGCTCTACACAAATCAAAGTTTCTGACTGACAATGACAGACTTTATCAATGACAATGCAGACTTTCCCTCTTTTCTAGCCTAGGGGAGTGATGGCTTCCTAGGATTGCAACTTCTGCAACCTTGTAAATTTTTTCCCCTTGCCTTTTCTCTAGGGGATAAGTCTCTGTCACTAAGTCTTTATGTCAAATTTTCTCACTACATATTATGGTCTCTGCTCCCAACTGCTCTATGTATCGTATAGCCATCCAGAGAGGCAAGAGGGGCAGAGGATATACGAGTCCGACAACAAGGAGAAATGAGGAACAGCTAGGGAGCTGACAGTCCTCCTTAGGGTCCACGGGAAGAGAGTTCTAGGGCAGAGTAATAGAGATGACGCCAAGAAGCTTATTCATCCAAAAGTATGTATTGAATGTCTCCTGTATTTTGTGGATTCTCGTATTTGGTAACTGGTCTTTGTGTCTATAATTAATGGCACATTTGGGGTTTGTCCTCTGTAATTGCTCCTATCTTTTGGAGGGGATTGCTGCACTCATGCCTGCATGCGGTAAGGGTGTCTAGGGATGTGTCAGGAAAAAACACACGTGAAGGAAGAGTTTCCAGATTTGTTTAGGAAGGGAAATCTGACCAGCAACTCCACATAGAAAGTGACTAGAAGGGAGTACAGGGAGCAACTAGGGGCTTTAGAGCTTCTTCATATGGGTAAACAGGAGCAAATATTGGCTTTACAATTTCTTTTAAAGATAGATTTTTTTATTCCTCTGAATAAATATCTCACAATGTTTTAAAAAATGAAGGAAAGAAGAAAGACAGAAGCAGAAGAGAATAGGCATGGGGGTTCTGTGTTTCAAGACACTTTCTGTAACAGCCTCCAGATAAGCCCCTCGGATGCTGGAATTCACCAGAAACACTCTGAAGGCAAGGCCAGAGTAAGTCATTAAGAAGAGGCCATTGAAGCCGGGAGCAGTCTTGCAGGCATATTCCAAGTAACGTAAGAGGCTCCCAAAAGAGTGACTTCCTAAATCACTTGCAGAAATGTCCAGCAGAAATAGTCACACCCTCAGGGGCCAGAGTCCAGCCTGCTCCTAACCAAAGGATGGGCCTAGGGTGACAGTAGAGGTTGCTATTGTTCTCACCCAGCACCTAAGACAAGCAGAGGGGAGTGGGGCCGGAAACCTCTGGGGAACAAGGAAATGAAACAGGAGCTGTTGCTAAAATCCCTGATTATTCTATGACCCTTCCAAACTAAGCCAACGACCCAGCGCAGCACTGATGCCGTGCACTCTGCCCCTCATAATCTTCCCACAACACAGACAAGGGACTCAGGCGGAAGAACAGGATTCCCAAAGCCCTGTGTGTGGGAACAAAAGGCCTATTGTACTTGGATGTAAAAGTGCAAAAGACATCTGATCGATATAGAATTGGGGGGCCCCTGTGTCTGCAAGGGTGGCCCATTCAGGTCATCTCAGTCCTGGTTCTCACAGAAGTTGGTGGCATAGAAGGAAGCACATATGGGCTATCTGGGCTCTAGTCAAGCTGAGCTGGACCAGCAGAGAATTCTTAGCCTACAAGAAGGCTGGTCCAGGATGTATACTTTCAGAAACTAAACAATGGACCTTCCAACTCTCCTCGCATGCTTGAGCCCAGGGAACTCAGCAGATGTTGCCCACTTACTCTGGAATTTCTGGCACCTTCTAAGCTTGACCATCTGAAATGAAATAAAAGTATTGCAGATAAGTATAAATATAGGGCATGCCTTGTGTTAGAAGAGCCAAGGCCAACAGCAAAATAACATTCCCTGTGACCAGGTTCCTTTCAACAGTCAGATAGATAGTTTGCATGCTGGTTCTACCTATTCATACACAAGCATTTAAAAAGAGGGAAAGTCTCCATATTTAGGAAGACCTATGTCCTTTGACCCCACAGCCCTATTCTCTCATTCTCTTATTCTCTCTCTTGTCTCTTCTCTCTCTTCTCTTCTCTGTCTCTCTCTCTGTTCTCTCTGTTCTCTCTCTGTCTCTCTCTCTGTCTTCTCTCTTCTCTCTCTCTTACACACACACACACACACACACACACTGGAAACTGCATTCATAAAGCTTACGTAACATCGTATGTAATAGCAAACACTGGAGATTAATAGTAGACTAGGTCAACTGTGATACAGCTGTGAGATAGATGGGAAATTATGTGGTATTAATAATAACACAGCCAGGTGTGGCTGCGCATGCCTGTAATCCCAGCACTAGGAAGGTAGAGGCAGGAGAATTTCCGGCCTGACTGAGCTATAAAGTGAAACCTTGTCTCAAAAGAACAAAGCAAAACAACCACAAAGGGATTGAGGGTGTAGCTCAGCAGCTCAGCAGCAGAGCACTTTCTTAGCTGTGCGCATGCGCGAGATCCTCAGTTCTGTCTCCATTGTCATTTTAAAAAGAAGTAATCAAGACCGACCAGAAGACTCGAGGGTAAAGACACTTACTGCCAAGTTAAGACTTGAGTTCAGTCCCTGGAACCGCAGCTACAAGGAGAGAATCAACTTCGCAAATTGTCCCCTGGCCTGTGTGCGTCCTAGCAAACACACTTCTAACCGCTGATAGAGCCCACGGAAGGAAGCCTCCATCTAACCTGTGCAGAAGCTGCCACTGGCAGAGGGATTTAAGAGCAGAAACAGCAGGGAGGATGACTTTTTCCTTTTTAAGCCTTTGGTTTTTATAAACTGTGGAGCAAGCTGGGAGGTGGTAGTCTTTAACTCCAGCACTCTGGAGGCAGAGGCAGGCAGATTTCTGAGTTCAGGCCAGCCTGGTCTACAGAGTGAGTGCCAGGACAGCCAGGCTACACAGAGAAACCCTGTCTTGAAAATCAATCAATCAATCAATCAATCAATCAATCAATCAATCAAAACAACTCTATAAAGCAACTGTTTTAATTTTAAAGTATTTTAAAAGTCAAGATGGGGCTGGGCTGTAGCTCAGTTGACAGAATACTTACTGAGGATGCACAAGGCCCTGGGTTTGATCCCCAGCACAGCACAAACGGGACATGGTGATCTATCCCTGGGATCCCCAGACATGAGAGGTGGAGGCAGGAATGGTTAGAAGTACAGGAGCATCCTTGGCTACGTAGGGAGCTTGAGGACAATTAGGGATGCATGAGACCCTTTGTCTCCCAGCCCCCTTCCAAAAAAAAACAAAAAAACAAAAAAAAAAAACAAGACAAAACAACAAACAAACAGTTGAATAGGTGGGCTGCCTTAACAAAACAGGAAGTATTTGCTTAAGAGACCCGTTGGGAATTCAGCAGCTCAGCTTTCTCTCTTCCTTCTGACACTTGTCATGACATCATGATTCATTTCAACACACTTTCACAGCCTCTGACACTTAGTCATTTCATGATGGCAATGACTCAAGCTGGCAGCCCCTGCCATCAAGGGGGAGGCCGGCTTCCCACTGTTGCTCTCTCCCCTGTAAGCTGCCAGTTGGAAGGCTCTTATCTGCTACATTAAACCTGCCTCCTAATGCCCATCCCCTTGGGATTCCAGTAAGTTAAGTTTCAGTACACAGGTGACCTCGTGTCCTTTGACTTCATTCTCAACCACAATACCATTTCCTTGTGGGTCCTAAAATCCTCTTTCTGCCTTTTGCAGGTACTTAAATCTTTGCTCCCCTCAGCCAAGCTCTCCTACCCAGGTGAATGGGCGGGGCTAAGCTGGTGATTGAAGTATGTGATGGAACACAAAGCAGTGCTCCAAGGGGGAAAATAAGAAATTGCCATGGCTTCTAAAAGCATCTTTAGCAATGTCCAGTAGAATTAAAGGCTTTCTAAACTTGAAATAAAAAGTGAGCCTGTCGTTAAGATAAAAATAGGAGAAATGATAAAATGATAAAAATAGAAGACAACATTAAAAGATTACATACCACATGTTAGCATGCAAAAGCAAAAGACTTTGATAATAACTATGTTCAGAGAACGAAAGGAAGATATGGCCGTAATGACGGACTAAATAAGAATGTTAGCAAAGAACTGCAAGATTTTAAAAAGAAAAAAATGGGAATTCTAAAACTAAAAATTAGAATAGCTGATATACGTACTAGATGTCTCCAGTGGCTCAGTAGAAGTGGACAAGGAGAATGTATATTTAACATAAATCAGTAGAAATTATTCAACTAGAGAACAAAAAGCAGAAAAAAAACAGAACTTCAGGGCAGGAGGGGAATTTTTAGATGATCTAACACACATGAAGTTGGGCACACAGTGAAGAAAACTAAGAAAAAATACAAAGAAATACACTCCTGTGCAGTCATACATTTTCTGAAAGTATCTCATCTTCAAAGAAGCTAGGTTTTTCTGGACCTCGTAGCCAAGTTATTAACATGTTTTGATATCATTTAAGACTGTGTGCTTAACCTGATGTCCTACTGTGTGAGCAGCCTGTTTAGGTTTAACCTGCCTTTAAGAGAGGAATGGAACCAACCTTACTATGCCTTGGATACCTTCTACCTTATCTGATACAGATTCTCTTATTGTTTGCCCTAATAAGACAGTGTGGTATGGGAAGTAGGAAGCAGATAATAAAATGTGAAGGAAACAATGTAGACTCCTAAATCAACATTTCTCAGCTAAATGTAATGGTTAGCCTGTCTTGATCAGACATGGAATAACCTGGGAGCGAGGCCGCTGAGGATGCCTGTGACGGGATACTTTGATTATGGTAAATGAGGTAGGAAGAGGCACCTCAGGTGGGCGGTGCCATTCCCTAGGCAGGGGACCCTGAACTGTACAAGAGTGGAAAAAGTGAGCTGACCACTAGCATACATTTAGACTGAAAGTAGACAGAAGTAAAAAAAAAAAAAAGAAAGAAAGAAAGAACTGTGATAACAAAAATCGTCATCAACAACAACAAATCCTCTACAAGCAATAGAGTTATAAAATCCCAGAGTTATATGAAAAAAATTAATAAAATTGATGAGTCCATCCCAAAAAAACTAATTGAATTTAATAGAAAAACATAAACCTTAGTACCATAAAGAGATAATGCTATTACATTAAAGGGAAAATGAGAAGATTGTATGTACAAATAAGTCCCAATCGATTTGATAATATATGAGATAGAGATCATTGAATAACTCAACTTGTAAAAATCACCTCAAGAGGCAGTAACAAGTTATACCTTTTAAAGAAATTGAGTTTTTAAAGCACAAAACAAAAAGTTCTCACAAAGAAAATATGGCTTTGATGCCTCCCCAGCTGCATTCTATAAAAGACTTAAGCATTATGTAATGCAATTATTATGCATGCTCAGAAAATAAAAAGTAATCTTGTCTCATTTTATAAGGCTGGTATAAATCTGATAATAAAATCAGACAAAGGCAATAAAGAAAACTGCAGGGTGGACCTCTATTATTGCCCCATCTTTCTGCCCACCTTCATCAGACCTCCAGATCAGGAAGCATACAGGGTGCTTCCTGTACCCATCTTTCCTGCTCACTGAGTCTCTGGGACACCCCCAGCTGCCCTGAGCTGCTTGCTATCCCCAGTGAACCACCATTATCCCACTACGTCTCCTGCCAACCTTCATCAGACCTGCTGATCCAGAACTGTACAGCCCAAAGATACCCATCAGAAGCCTGTCACACCCAGGATCATCAAGGTTAGGTGACCCCCCAATACCTACTACAACAGGAACCCATCTAGATGGCTAAAGGCCCTCAAAAGAAAACTATCAACAAAAACCAGGGCATTGTGACATACCTTCAGAGCATAGCTACCCACTATAGCAAGCCCTAGATGTCCTAACACAACTGAAACACAAGAAAATGACCTTAAATCCAATCTTACAAAGATATAAGGACCTTTAAAGAGGAAATAAATGAATCCCTTAAATACCTGTAGAATTTCCTGTAGAAATACAGGAAAATATGATCAAACAGGTAGAAGCCTTTAAAAAGGAGAGAAATTCCTTAAAGAAATACAGGAAAATACAATTAAACAGGTGAAGAAAATGAATAAAAGTGTTCAAGACCTGAAATGGAAATAGAAGCACTAGAGACACACAAACTGAGGAATCCTGGAGATGGAAAACATAGGGAAGAGGACAGGAACAACAGATGTAAGCATCACCAACAGAACACAAGAGATAGAAAAGAAAATCCCAGGCATAGAAGATACAACAGAAGACATTTATACTTCAGTCAAAGAAAATGTTAAATCTAAAAAATTCCTGACACAAAACAACCAGGAAATCTGGGGTTCAGTGAAAAGACCTAACCTAAGAATAATAGGAATAAAAGAAGGTGACAAGATCCAGCTCCAAGGACCAGAAATATTTTCAACAAAATCATAGAAAAAAATTTTACCAACCCAAAGAAAGAGACGTATAAGCATACAAGAAGCATATAGAACACCAATTAGACTGACCAGAAAAGAAATAATCCCACCACATAAAAATCAAAACACAAAATCTATAGAACAAAGAAAGAATATTAAAATCAGCAAGGGAAAAAGGCCAGGTAACATACAAACGCAGACCTATCAGAATTACATCTGACTTCTCACAGAGACTCTAAAAGCTAGACAGGCCTGGACAGATGTCTTGCAATCTCTAAAAATTGATAGATGTCAGTCTAGAAACTACCCGCAAAACTCTCAATTGACATATATGGAGAAAATAAGATATTAAGACAAATTCAAATTTAAACAATATCTATCTATAAATTCAGCCCTACAGAAAATACTAGAAGGAAAACCCTAACCCAAGGAGGATAACTACATTTAAGAAAACACATGAAATAAGTAATTCCATACCAGCAAAAACAAGGGAAGCCCACACAGACACCATCAACATCATCCAGTAACAATCACTAGTCACTAATCTCTCTGACATCAATGGACTCAATTCCCAATAAAAAGGTTAAGAGAATGGATGTGAAAACAAGATCCATCATTTTGCTGCATGCAAGAAACACACCTCAGCATTAAAGGTAAGCATTATCTCAGAGCAAAGGGCTGGAAAAAAGTCTTCCAAGCAAATGGACCCAAGAAGAAAGCTAAACTAGCCATTCTAATATCTAATAAAATAGACTTTCAACCAAAACTAATCAAAAGAGACAGGAAAGGACACTTCATCAAAGGATACTCATCAAAGGAAAAATCTACCAAGATGATATCTCAACTCTGAACATCTATGCCTCAAATGCAAGAGTACCCACATTTGTAAAAGAAACATTACTAAAGCTTAAATCATCCATTGAACTCCACACATTATTGTGGGAGACTTCAACACCCCATTCTCACCAATTAACGGGTCAATAATGAAACTAACCAACATTATGAGTCAAATGGACCTAACAGACATCTAACAATACTTCACCCAAACACGGAAGAATATACCTTCTTCTCAGCACCCTGTGGATCCTTCTCCAAAATTGACTAATAGTCGTCACAAAGCAGGCATAAACAGATACAAGAAATTAAAATAATGTTTTGTGTTTTATCAGACCACCATGGATTAAAGCTGGACTTCAATAACGAAATATCAGAAAACCTACACACTTATTAAACAACTCTCTACTCAATGATTTCTAGATCAGGGAAGAAATAAAGAAAGAAATTAAAGACCTTCTAGAATTCAGTGAAAATGAAGGTTGAACATACCCTGATTAATGGGACACAATGAAAGCAGAGCGAGAGGAAAGTACATAGCCTAAGTGCCCCCCATAAAGAAATTAAAAAGTTCTCATACCAGCAATTTGAAAGTATACCTGAAAGCTCTAAAAGAGAGAGAGAGAGAGGAACAAATGCACTGAAGAGGAGTAGAAGGCAAGAAATAATCAAAATCAGGGCTGAAATTAATCAATTTGAAACAAAGAAAACTGCCGGGCGGTGGTGGCGCATGCCTTTAATCCCAGCACTTGGGAGGCAGAGGATAGGCGATTTCTGAGTTCGAGGCCAGCCTGGTCTACAGAGTGAGTTCCAGGATAGCCAGGGCTATACAGAGAAACCCTGTCTGGAAAAAACAAAAAAAAAAAAAAAAAAAGAAAAGAGAACAAAGAAAACATTACAAAGACTCACCAAAACCAAGAGATGATTCTTTGAGAAAATCAACAAGATAGACAAACATTTAGCCAAACTAACCACGCACACCGTGCGCACACACACACACACACACACACACACACAAAGAGAGAGAGAGAGAGAGAGAGAGAGAGAGAGAGAGAGAGAGAATCCAAAAATAAAAATCAGGAATGAAAAGGAAGACATAGCAACAAACAATGAGGAAATTCAAGGTATCATTAGGTATTACTTCAAAAGCCTGTATTCCACAAAATTGGAAAATCTTAACAAAATGGATGATATTCTAGACAGACCACTTACCATAGTTACATCAAGATCAGGTAAACTATTTAAACAGTCCTATGACCCCCCACTCCCACCCAAGGAAATAGAAGCAGTCTTTTAAAAACTCCCAACCAAAAAAAAACAGTCCAGGGCCAGATGGTTTTAGTGTAGAATTCTACCAGACCTTCAAAGAAGAGCTAATACCAGTACTCCCCAAACTATTCCACAAAATAGAAACAGAAGGAACACTGGTAAACTCATTCTATGAAGCCACAGTAACCCTGATACCTAAACCACACAAAGACTCAACAAAGAAAAGAACTTCAGACCAATTTCTCTTATGAACATTGATGCAAAAATACTAATTAAAAAACTTGTAAGCCAAATCCAGAAACACATCAAAAACATTGTCCATCATGGGCTTCATCCCAGGAATCCAGGGATGGTTCAATATATGAAAATCCATCAATGTAATCCACCATATAAACAAACTCAAAGAAAAAAATCATATGATCATCGCATTAAGTGCTGAAAAAGCCTTTGACAATATCCAGCACCCCTTTATGTTAAAAGTATTAGAGAATCAGGGAAACAAGACAAATACATACCTAAACATTATCAAAGCAATACATAGCAAGCCAATAGCCAACATCAGGCTAAATGGAGAGAAACTTATAGCAGTTCCACTAAAATCAGGGACAAGACAAGGCTGCCCACTCTCTCCCTGCCTATTTATAGTATTTGAAGTTCTAGCCAGAGCAATAAGACAACTGAAGGAGATCAAGAAGATACAAATCAGAAAAGAAGAAATCAAAGTTTCACTATTTGCAGATGATACAATAGTATATATAAACAAACCTAAAAATTCTACCAGAGAACTCATACAGCTGATAAAAGCTTCAGCAAAGTGGCTGGATACAAAATTAACTCAAAAAGCCATCCTTCATACAAATGGTAAACTGGCTGAGAAAAAAATTAGGGAAACAATAACTATGAACAATAAATATCTTGCTGTAACTCTAATCAAGCAATGAAAGATCTGTATGAGCAGAATTTCAAGTCCCTAAAGAAAGAATTTTAGAAGATCTCAGAAATAGAAATATTTCCCATGCTCATGGATAGGCAGGATTAACATAGTAAAAATGGCCATCTTACCAAAAGCAATCTACAGATTCAATGCAATTCCCATCAAAATTTGCCCCAGCCTGTGGGGTCTTCAACAGGGTACCCTAAAAGAGAAGGGGAGAGAACGAAGGGACAGGAGACACAAAGAACGGGACCAAGTCAAGTGTTCTGATCAAGATCCATCGAGCTGTATTTTCTCAGGCAATTTATACAGGCAGGGACGGGGATAATGTGTTTGGGGGAATTCAGAGAAGCTGGACGTTTTGCCACGGCGAATATCTTGCAGCCCCAATGGTTTTTGTCTGGCTCAGGGAGCAATAACCACTTTCCTTAAGGCCAGTGATCAATGGTCATCTGCTTTCTCAGGAGTTGATAGCTGAGGAAAAACAAAACCTAAAACCATTCTTTCAAAATGGAGTAAGGTTGGCTCCCGACAAAAATTCCAACACAATTTTTTATTAGCCTTGAAAGAGCAATTCTCAACTTCGTATGAAAAAATTTAAAACCCAGAATAGCAAAAACACTCCTGAATTATAAAGGAACTTCTGGGGGTATCGCCATCCCTGACCTCAAGCTATACACAGAACAATAGTGATTAAAACAAAACAACAACACTAAAAAAAAAAAAACCTCTACATGGTATTGGTACAGAAACAGACATGTTGATGAATGGAATCGAATCGAAGACCCAGAAATAAACCCACACACCTATGGTCACTTGATTTTTGATAAAGAATCCAAAACCATACAATGAAGAAAGAAAACATCTTCAACAAATGGTGCTGGTTAACTGAATGTCTCCAAGTAGAAGAATGAAAATAGATCAATATTTATCACCCTGCACAAAACTCATGTCCAAGTGGATCAGAGACCTGGGATAAGGGAGGTGCCCAAGAATCCTTAACTGACACACAGCATTGAGGGTATAGAACCTGAAGAGGCCACCTCCTGTAGCCAGCAGGATCCCCAATGGAGCAATAGGGACACCAACCCACCCACAAAACTTTCAACTCAAAATTTATCCTGCCTACAAGAAATGCAGGGCAGGGGGGTAGAACAGAGACTGAGGGAATGGCTAATCAATAACCGGCCCAGCTAGAGATCCATCCTATGGGCAAACACCAATCCATGACACTATTAATGATACTCTGTTATTCTTGCAGATTGGAGTCTAGCATGGCTGTCCTCTGAGAGGCTCCACCCAGCAGCTGACTCAGGCAGATGCTGACACTCACAGCCAAACAGTGCATGGAGCTTGGGGACTCTTATGGAAGAGTTAGGGGAAGGATTGAGGGCCCCAAAGAGGATAGGAATTCTACAGGAAGACCAACAGAGTCAACTAACCTGGACTCTTGGGAGCTCTCAGAGACTGAACCACCAACCAAAGAGCATACACAGGCTGAGCCTAGTCCCCCACCCCGTGCACACATGGAGCAATGTGCAGCTCAGCCTTCATGTGGGTCCCAAACAACTAGATCAGGGGGAATCCCTAAAGCTGTTGCCTGTCTTGGAATCCACTCCCCTAACTTTGGCTGTCTTGTCTGGCCTCAGTGTGAGAAGAAGCACATAGCCCTGCAGAGACTTGATGTGCCAGGAGTGGGGTATACCCAGGGGAGGCCTCCACTCTCTCAGAGGAGAAGGGGGGATGTGGAGAGCAACTATGGGATGGGGGACTGGGAGAGAAGACATCAATGGGGATGTAAAGTGAATAAATTTAAAAAATTAAAGAAAACAAATTGTAGACAAATGCCATAAAGAACTTTGTAACAGAATTTATTAAATAGTAATAACGATTATTAAGAAGGGTGGAGAGACGGCATGGTTAGTGTCTCACAAGCTCAAGGACCTGAGTTTGATTCCCAGAACCTGTGTTAAAGCCAGGTGTGGCAATGTACACCTGTAATCTCAAACACCAAGGATACAAAGGCAGGTGGCTCCCTGCAGCTCACAGGTCAATCCTCTAATCTGCCAGTGAGAGACCCTGTCTCAAAGAACAAGGACAGTACTCTGAGGAACCACCCTGCCACTGATCTCCAGGCTCCACACATGCATGTGCTCAAGCACACCCATGTGTGCGCACACAAAACACAACACCATGAGCCAAGTTGAATATAATAAATAGAAAAAAAATATAATGCATTATGACCAAATAAGCTTTATTCCAGGAATGTAATACTGCTTTGACATTTGAAAACCAACTGGTATCATTCACCACTCTGGCAAAACAGAAGAGAAATCTATTTAGCCATTCTGATAGAAAATCAATTGACGAGGCTCAAAGCATCCTTTGAATGTACATTATAAATAGAGGGAAGCCTTTCAACTTAAAGAACATTAATTTATATTTTAAGTCTATTGCTAATCATATTCTCAGTGGTGAGAGAAGAAACTTTTTTCTTCTAAAATCAGGAATGAAATAATACTTTCATCTCCACTTCTGTTCAGTACTTTACTTGGAAATCATTTCTGAAGACACAAGATCAGCAGCTAAATCTTGGAAAAGCAGAGAAAATGTCTTTATTCATAGACCTCTAGACAAATATAGAAAATCCTAAGGGATTTACCAGAAAAAAGTACTAATTAATTTATCAGTGTTACAATGTACGACAATTCTTCGCACTGCTATATATACTAAAAGCAGAAATTAGGACTATTATGTAGCCATGTAGCAATTACATTAAACAGAGAGAATGAAATAATTGGGAGAGGTTGACCTTTATTACAAAGGTCTGAGAGAAATTTTAAACATGTTGTTGTTATTGTTTGTGTTCTATATTGTTGTTTTGGGTTGGTACTTTTTGTTTGGTTGATTTTGCTTTTGGTTTTTTTTTGTTTTGTTTTGTTTTTTTTTTTTTTTTTTTTTTTTTTTTGAGACAGGGTCTCCCGTAGCCCAGGCTGGTCTCTAACTCACTTTGCAGCTGAAGATGACCTTGAACTTCTGATCCTTTCAGGGTTGGGGGGGTGTGGAATTACAGGGACGTGCCACCAGTTCTGTTGTATGGAATGCCTCAGGATCACAGGGTTCACAGACACTAAGCAAGCGACATCCCAGCTCCTGATACACACACTCAAGGTTGAGCAGAGGAAGCCAGTAGACACCTCACTTCCAAGAGGGCTTCTGCCTCCTCCCCATCAATTCCCATGTTTGCATACACTCCTTGGCTAATGGCTTCGCTAATCAGTACCTTCCAGGCCAGGAGCTGTTGCTTCTAGAGTTCCATGAGCAATTCTCCAAGTCTGCCCGGAGCTAAGTGGTTTCCTGAGCCTCCAGAGATAGAACAAGTTCTGGATCAAAACTGGAAAAGTCTCAAGCAAGCTGGAGGGCTGGCTATCATCTGCAGAACCCTGTACTGCTTCTGTCTCCACTGCTAGGCTGGGAAACAGGCATGAGAAGTATGCTCAGTAATGTTTACCCAAAGCCTAGAATAGACCTCAAAGGTCAACTTCAGGTGGCCAGTGGTGAGCGGGGAACAGGAAGCCTAAGGCAGTGACTGGTCTCTCTGCAAACCAAGGCTCACCCAGGTCTTGCCCAGGGCTTGAGCTCTTACCCCTGTGTGGGGTGTTCTGGAAAGCAGATAAACTGCTGACCTCAGCCCTATTTAAATATTATAGGGTAGCCAGAGTATTCCAGAAACAGCCTCCCTCCACTTGTCCGCTCATTTCCCGCTCCAATGAAGTCATCTCGAGGAGGGAGGGGGGTGCAGGGGGGGGGGACTGTAGTTTCCTTTCTCTCCACACCTCCCAAATAGGCTGCCCAGTCCCTGGCTGCCTGGGACCAGGACTGACCTTTTGGAGCAGTTTGCTCAAGTGCCCATAAGCAAACAAAAACAGCCTTCAGTTTGCCAGGGCTGGCAGCCTGGGATCGAAAACAACCCACTGGAGAGAAAGGCTGGTAAGCGCCCTTTGCTTCCCTGGAACCTTGGACCTCTGTCCTCCCAGCCTTGTCCCTCAGGCCCTCCTTTGTCACAACTGTGGTCTCTGTGGGGATTGGGGACAGGAGGGGGGAGGTAGTGACTTTGAACAATGCCAGTGTATCTGGCCAGGGAGCCTGCTTGACCTGATTAGGCTTCTAAGCCTGGGGTGAGGACTAAGGAAGCCTTCAGAAGCTTTTTTCCACCTGGGCAGGCAGAATGCCCTCCTGCCTCTGCAGTGGCTCTTTTTTGATGAAATAGGCTGGTTGACTCCTTTGCACAGTGGCATGATGGCCTTTCTGATCTCTGCCTACGCTGGCGCTGCGACCTGTAGGTCTACTTACTCTTGTTGCCCTTCCCACCAGGCAGCTCTCCAACAGTGTTTTTCTCGCTACAGCTCTCTCTCTGGCCCTGCCAGGCCCAAGGCACCGGCACCCGAGTCCAGCTGGCATCCACTTGAAAGCCTTCCTGCTGGGAGCCTCAAGGTTGCCCCCACCCATAGCCCTGGCCCTGGGGCCTGAGCACAGGGCCACGGAAACTAGGCCAAGAAAGTCTAGGAGAAAAATCACCTCCCAGCCAGAGGAGGGCGCCTCCCATCCCCTTCCCTAGGTGCCACCACAAGTCCCAGCATGCACCATTCCCATTCTGCAGTGTCCAGTACCCGAGGACACTCTGGGGATTCAGAGTGCGCTGGAGCAGCACTTTTGAGTTTGTTGGGACAGATGGAGGGGAAGCCAGAGTGCAGAGATTTCCAACGACTCTGCAGAAATGGTGAAAACGGAGAAGGTTAGGGTGAGGCCCAAGGAAGGGAGGAGTGGTTGGGTGGGCCCAGCAACTAGGTCTATCCTTTGTGTGTTGGCAAAAGGAGACCATCTGGAAGCTTCTTTGAGAGAAAAATATAGTCTCTCAGCGTGTGATGGGCATGGTTACCAGCTGGCATTGCCAAGACTGTTTCCAGGTGAGGTCTAGGGAAACTGAGTCAACCAAGATCACATTACTCTTTCTTTCTTTTTTCTTTTTCTTTTTCTTTTTTTTTTTTTTTTTGAGACAGGGTTTCTCTGTGTAGCCCGGGCTGTCCTGGAACTCACTCTGTAGACCAGGCTGGCCTCGAACTCAGAAATCCGCCTGCCTCTGCCTCCCAAGTGCTGGGATTAAAGAGCATGCGCCACACTGCCCGGCTCACATTACTCTTTCAAACCCAGGCCTCTACTTACGAACACTCTCCTTGCCTGTCTTGGAGTTTGTTTGGTTTGGGGTTTTGCTGTTGTTTGGTTCTGTGTTTTTCTTTATATATGTGCAACACATGCATGCAGTACCTGAAAAGGCCAGAAGGGGGCCTAGGATATTGTGAAACTGGGCATTACAAACTATTGTTATCCTCTGTGTGGGGGCTGGGAACCAAACCTAGGTCTTCTGTAAGAGCAGCCAGTGCTCTTAACTGCTAGGCCATCTCTCCAGTCCTGATGGCTTTGAAACAGGGTGTCTGTTGGGTAGCCCAGAGTGACCTTGAACCCCTGCTCCTACTGCCTCCCTTCCGAGTGCTAGGATTACAGGCTTGTCCTCCTAGAAGATCTCGGAGTGCCCATTTGTAGACAGAAATGTGAGAGGCTATATAACAGAATGTCAGTATCAACAATGAGATAGATGAGTTGTCGCTCTGTTTCTCAGTTGTGTTTTGTTTTGTCTTTTACTTAGCTACGCTTTCTGTTGAAGCAAGAATGACCTAGGCAAAAATAGAGGGAAAAGGGGGGTTTGATGAAATGATACATTAGACATCAGGCACTCAGCAGAATGAGGGGCCGGCCAAATACAAGATAAACAAACTTAGACAGTATTATCTATGGTGAGAAAGAGGAGAGGAAAGGAAGCAGAAAGGAGAGAAAAAGGGAAGACGGGGAGCTTAGTTGGGGATGTGGGTCAGCTGTAGAATGTTTGCCTGGCTTGCACAAAGCCCAGCATCCGGGTACTCCAGATGCTGGATGTGGATGCCGGCCTGGGCTAGAGGCCTTGTTGAAAGCCCCAGAGGAGGAAGAAAGATTAGAAGAGAGGAAGTAAGGAAGAAATCAAAGCTGGAGGAGAAAGGAGGGAAAAAAGAGAGAAAGAACTCGGGGCACCAGCCGCAAAGAACTTCACGGGTTCTCAGGACTCAGCGCTGACCTTTTAAACAGAACTGATGTCCGTGCCCCCACTCCCACATGGCCACTTGCCTTTGGGTCAGTATTAAAGACCCTGGGGAGGGCTGAAGGGAGCGGGGCTTCTAGAGCTAGTACTTCCAGCTGTGAACCACCTTACAGTTGGGAAAATCATTTCGAGTCCCTATATTTTGCTTTCTATGTCTGCTTCTGGGTCTCACTTTTCTCCCTTCTAGTTCTTTCTTTCCTGTGCCTAGGCATTCTCTCTCTCTCTCTCTCTCTCTCTCTCTCTCTCTCTCTCTCTCTCTCTCTCTCTTGTTTGTCTCTCTCAGTCTCTCCTCTTTCCTCCCTCCCCCATCTCATCCAGAAGCATCTTCCCTTCTATTTCAAAGTGTTTTTCTTGTCCCCGTCCTAAGATAATACAAACAGAGGCAGGAGGGGCCTCTGCTGCCAGCACCCTGCAGGGTAATCAAACCATCCTCAGTGACATCATGTTTTCTAAGGAGATATTTGCTTTAAAAGCTGCAGAATAATCTAAACTTCCAGCCCAGCATCTCCCTAGAGATGCAACCTTATGTGGATTCGGCCAAATAGGAGCTCACACCCTGCTCATTAAGGGAGCCATTAGGCCACCAATTAGTGAGAGCCTTCCTCACACTCTCCACTCCGTGTCCCTATAAAACTCTGCACAGTCTGTATGTCCCTGGGTGCCAGGGACAGAGAAAATGATTCCTCTAAGGGAGAGGGAGGGGCAGGCCAAAGGGGTCTGGCACGGGAAGCAGAGTGACCTCCACCTGCCTCCCTCCAGGACTGGCGTCTTTGATTACGGGGCACTACTTGACAGGAACTTTCTGCTAGACTTTGGCAGACTTGAGTGGGACCAGTTGGAGATCAAGGCTGATGGTAAAGCTACCCCAAGAGCCCAGGGAATTTTATCCTCACTGGGTGGAGAGAGCCAAAGTCAACAGCACCTCTGTGCTGGAGCAGAACAGGGGTTGGGGGTGGGGTGGGAAAACATGAACAGCTCTGAAGATGGTGTACCCCATCACCAAACAAGCTTCCCAGGCTTGAGAACCCTGGGGCCTCAGGGTCAGACCCCAAATGGGTGACTTTAAATTATTTGCTTGACTTCTTTAAAACTGTTTGGGAGGGTTGTTTGTTTTGTTTTTCAAGACAGGATTTCTCTGTGTAGCCCTGTCTGTCCTAGAACTAGCTATGTACACCAGGCTAGCCTCAAACACAGAGACTGGCCTGCCCTTCTGCCTCTCTTTGCCTCTCTCTGCCTCTCTGCCTCCCTCTCTACCCCTCTCTGCCCCTTTTGCCCCTCTCCACCCCTTTCCGCCCCTCTCTGCCCTTCTCCATGCCTCTCTGCCTCTCTGCCTCTCTGCCTCTCTGCCTCTCTGCCTCTCTGCCTCTCTGCCTCTGCCTCCCAAGTGCTGGGATTAAAGCTGTGTGCCTCTACACCTGGCTCAAATGTTGTCTTATGACAAGAGTTTATTTGGGGCTTATGATTTCAGAGGGTTTAGAAACCAGTCAGGTTCCCTGGACCTTCCTCTTATCATTACCTCCAAATGGAGGTCCCATGTTGTTTACTGACAGGGTCCCTTCTGCAAGATGGGTCATCAGATGAAGTCATCATTATGTGAACAACATGGAAACTCTGCCTGGGCTGTGGCTCAGTGGTATGGTATGTGCTTGTTCTATTCAAGACCTAATGTCCAATCCCCAGTGAGGACATCAGCTAACGGGGAGTAAACACACAGCAGAAATAAGAGGGACCCTTGTCTCAATAAGCCGGAAGGAGAGTCCCAATCCCTGGAAGCAATCCTCTGGCCTCCACATGTGCTCTGCGGCATGGGCATGATCTCATGCACATGCATGTCTGCCCACACAAAGATAAATTTAATTTTTAAAAGTAAAAGGTTACTGGTCCATATTGTAAGACCTAGGTAATGGGTACAGGGAAAAGGAGTAAGGACCGAGTCAGAGGGCCCTGGCCTCTGCCCACACTGCTACAGACAGACTCACCTGCACTTCCCTACTATACTGCTTTTCTCTTCAGTGAACCCCATTGAACCCCAGAGACTGTAGGCACAAACACCTATGGTTAATTGGAATTGAACACTATGTAGAGGGAGAACTGGAGAGGTCAGTGTCCAATGGAAGCCAGTTCAGATTCTCCTGCTCACTCACTCTCAGATTCCCCTTACTCTGAAAGGTCTCCTGGGCCAGTCGTCAGCTCCTGGGCCCTCCTGTGTCTAGAGGAACAGGGTGCTGGCTTAGTCTGGAGCCAGAAAATCCAGCTGTGCCATCTGACTCACCCAGATGCCTGAGATGCCTAGCCACAGCCAACGCTGATTCACACATTTCAACCCTTCACCAGACCCTAGTGCTCTCCCTGTTCCTCTCCCTGTCCCCCAGCTACCCTCCTTCCAGGTGACTAAAGGACTGACCTGGACTTCTCTACCTTGGAAGCAGGTGTTAACACTCCTAGGTCAGTGAATGAGACAGTGGTTGATTGCAAAAAGTCAAAGAGAGACTTCTCTTACGCTTGAACAATTGTTCCTTACTCCCATTTCTTATATTCTTATGGCTTGGGGGCCAAAACCAATCTTCTCTTGAGGAGAGGGAATTGAAAATGAAGTTTCTCCTTAGGTTTACATACCATTTTCTCTCTGCAAACTCTTTTGCATACATTGCCTCACACCTTTGACCCACACAGTCATGTGTTTGTTACCGAGGCCTCTGAGAGATCCTGCTCTGCCTTCCTCACCAACTTCTCTTCCTTTTTGGTAGGAGCACAGGAAAGGTTGTCTACAAAGAAGATACTATGGACACTTGAAAGGGGCTCTGCTGTTCCTCAGGAGTGGTGGGAGCTAGGCTAAGGGAGACACCAGGCTGGAACAGTGGAGGCAGAAATCCGTAGCACACACTGGCTTTAGTGTCTCATGGAAATATGTACTACAGGAAACCGCCCGCCGTACCTGGACCAGACCAAAGAAGGCTGCTCTCAGCTTTAATCAGGCTTTGACTGGCAGTGAATGGCACGGTAAATGTAGAGACATTCATGGCTGCTCAAGGTGCTTAGACCAAGTGATTAAGGTGCTTAGGATAAGTAGTGGTTGAGTGGCCCGTCTTATAGCACAAGCTTTAAGGTTCAGATAACATCAGAGGAGTGGAAAAGAACGTAAGAGCTGGAAGTTAGGGAGAAGGACTTCAAGCAGACACCGCCATGGCAAATGATCTCAGAGCAGTTACGTCCCTGCACTGGGCTTGTACGAGATCGCCATGTCAGTAATGGATGAAGGAGGGGCTCATAGCGACAGCCATGCTGAACTCATCGTCTTCAGTTCTGTACCCAGTCGTGAGCCCACCACACTCTGGTGGGTCGTTCCAAACTCAGTCTGTGCTCACAGGGACTCCTGGTTAAAATCAGTGGGTGACAAAAGAAAGCTAAGAGGTATGAATGTGGGAAAGAGACTCACAGGGAAGAGGAGGGGAAAAAAACAGGGGTGACAGGAAGATAAAAAGGGGGTGAGAGGAAACAGAATACACTATATACATGAATAAAATGCCAAAGGATAAATTTAACCAATAAAAACAATTCAAAAAGAAGAAGAGAACTCAGCACTTAGCAAAAGTGAAGAGATCCATGACCTACAAATCCCAGTCACAGAATGTATAAAAGTAAATAAAAAGCAGCAGCCATCTTTGGCTATGTGTGCCGTCACCACCAATTCCCATTACCACAAAAAGGTCCATTACAGGCAAAGTCAGAATATCACCCAGTACACAGTCAGCAGTCCCATGTCCACACTCTGTTTGCTGTCTCTGAGTTTACAGGCTGCTGCATCCTTTTTCCTCAGAGACTCTATATGTTGAAAAAACCAGGATCTTTTCCCTACAGAGTTTCCACAGTCTGGATTGTGCTGTGTGAACTGAAGGAGAAGTTGCCCATGTCACACATTCTACGAGGCTGGCTGGGTGATGATGACGAATGATGACTGTGGGTCTAGAGGGCCAGAACTGTAAAGGCTCAGAATCCATTCCTTGGGCTGTTCTTAGTTTCTTGATAGCCATTTACTGTGATTTACTTAGCTGTAACTAACTCACCACTAACTCAGTGTTCCCACCGATGTGTTTTAAAGTTCTTTTTAATTCATGTGCATGGGTGTTTTGCTTGCATATATGCCTGTGTGAGGGTTTCGGAGCCTCTGGAACTGGAGTTACAGTTGTGAGCTGCGTGCGGGTGCTGGGAATTGAGACTGTGTCCTCTTAAAGAGCTGCCAGTGCTCCTGACTGCTGAGCCATCTCTCCAGCTCCCCCCCTGGACCTCCCCAATGTATTTTTAAAATACCTTGATTGGAGGCTCTTGATGCTCTTGCAGAGGAAACCGAGTTTTGTTTTGTTTTGTTTTGTTTTCCATTTCCAGCACCAACATGGCAGCTGTCTGTAACTCCAGTTCCAGGGGATCCAACGCCCCCTTATGGCTTCTGCAGGCACTGCACATGTGATGCAGAAACATACATGCAAAAACACCCATACTCATAAAATAAAAATAAATAAATATTTTAAATGCTTTGAATTGAGACCAGCAAGATGGCTTAGTATAAACAGCACCTGCTGCCAAGCCTGAATTGTAGATTCCATCCCTGAGACCCACATGCTGGAGAGATTCAACCAATTCCTGCAAGTTCGGTTCTGAAATGTACACACATTCATGTAAGGAAGAAAACAAACAAATAAGATATATATAAATATATGATGATATTGATATAGATATAGACAGACAGACAGATAGATAGATATCTAATTTATGACTTTCCTTATTCTGTTACTATAAAAATTTCAAAAAACTGTTAAAGGTTGGGACATGGTATTTGAGGTAACTTGATTCTGTGTTCCTGAGCCATGGTTGGTCACTCACATTTGGTTCTAGGGTAAATTCTATTCCCTTTACGGTGAGAGCTCTGTTTTTGTGTCAACAGCGGACTGCATGTCTTAAATATCATACTATTTGAGATGTTTCCTGTAATGTGCTAGAGCCATAATCCAAGAAGAGGAGATGCAATTCTGGGCAAAAGTCCTTCATAGAGTATGCACCATTAGGAGGCACATAATGTCTCCTTTGATTCTGTGATGTCCATGGACACTGACAGCCAGTTAGATTGTCTTATCAAGCGTCTATGAAAATGGTTGTGCTGGTATTAACATCTACATTTAACAGCTGGGATTCCTCCAGCCTTACCTCATCACTCCAGATAACAATTCTCTTCCAGTATCATTCCTATAAGAAACGATAGAACTCTCTACCCCCTCCTTTGTTGTTTGCTGCTGTTGTTGTTTTACAGTTTTCAGAATAAGTGTTTCAGTTTGGTCTTTTGCTATGTATTGTAATGCTTAATACTGGCCCCCAAGGCCTGGTTGCCCCCAGGACAAGAGAATCTGCACATCTGCATGTACATAAAGTAATGCTATGTGATCTGGCTCCTCGATTTATAACTATTGGTTGAATAAAGATGCCTACAGCCTATAGCTTGGCAGAAGAGAGATAGGTGGGGTTTGGATTCCTGGGCTTGGGGTAGGGGTGGGGAGACCACAAGGGAAAGAAAGAAGTGGAGAGAGGACAAGAGCCATCGGGTAGATGAATTATGAAAACGTGGTCGTGAGGGCTGGTCAACTGGGGTGAAGAGCAGCCCAGATGGAACATGGGAAGTTGTAACTCTTGGTCATTGATAGGGAAGTAGACAGAACAACATAGAGGGTAGATATCTGCCCAGCTCTAGTGCTGATTAAGGCTTATTATACATATAAAAGTTGTGTGTCTTTCATCTAGGAATTGAATGACCTAAGGTGGGATAGAATCCCCAATCTGAGATTAAATAATTACTACAACAAATAAGTCTGATCTTTACCATGCCATCCAAAGAGACCTATAAGCTAATTCTTGTTTTACAGTAAACTTGGTTTTTTTTTTTTTTTTTTTTTTTTTTTTTTATCCATGTTGGTGCGTTTCAGCTGGCCATCTCACTGATGGCTCTTACTTCTGTCACTCATCTCATCTTGGCTTCCTCAAATTTGTTTTGTCCTCTAAACCAGCCTACATTGTCTTCGGTAGCTCCTTTCCCTTCAGGAATGCTATTTTTAAGTTACATGTTTGATTGTGTGTATATGTGTGTGATGCATGGGTGACTCGCACAACAGAGGTCAGAGGAGCAGAGAGCCCTAGAGCCCCAGTTCACGTGGTTGTCAGCTACAAGATTCAGGCACTGGGAATTGAACTCTGGCCCTCAGGAGGTATGTGCTCTTAACTGCTGAGCCATCTCTCCGGCCCAGGAATGATGTTTTTAAGTTCTTGCATTATCTTGACAATCTCCTGTCCTAGACATTTTTTGAGGAATTCTGACTCCCTTCAGTGGGACCACTATCAGGGTACTAGCTGGGCATACTGCTTAGGAAGTGTCTATTCTACCTCTTAGACCCCAGGGCTAGCCCAAACCCTCAGAAACAGAGGGAACGTTATTAAAGGCCAACAGAAACCTCAGTTTCCCTCATTCTGTCTCTCATTCTACCTGCATACCAATTTGTTACTTTGTAGGGAACAAATACCCTTCTCTCTGTCGAGCACGCTGCCCCTGCCTCAGTTTGGCTTTGCCCTGGTCCATTCTCAATAAAAGGGATGCCTTCCAACAGCCATTCAAAGCCTAGATGCCGTAAAAGGAAAGGGAAGACAATTACATAAAAATTATTGCATGTAAAATACACTGTAAGCTCCATAGATGACAAACTCGGGGAAATTCATTTAACTTATATCAGAACAAAAATCTCGTCTGCCTACAAATCAAGAGATCAAAAAGGAAATGGATGCGGAGACAGAAAACTAAATATAAATGGCTAATAAAAGGATAGTGAGTTTAACTCTTAATAAGAGAAATGCTTTCAAAAGAGGACAGCTTGGGCAGAGGTTTAGCTTAGAGCAATTGCCTCGTGTGTGTGAGGACCTGGGTTCAATCCCAGGACCTCCCCTAGGGGTGATTTTGCAAATTTATCAATGTCCTTTCCCCTTTGGCTGAATAATTCTGAACATGTACAAAATGACTTTATAGCGGGTTCCATTCACTCTTGCCACCCAACAATTAATCCAAGTGCCCATCTAGTAGAAACTAATTTTAAAAAGGCTCATGTGGCATAGAATACTGGGGCCGGTGAGATGAGTCAGTGAGTAAGGATGCTTGGAAGCCAGATCTGATAACCTGAGTTTGATCCCCAGAACCCACAGGATAGAAGGAGAAAACTGATTCATGCAAGAAAACTGGATCTTCTGACTCTCCACACAGAATGTGGCATCTGGGGGGCGCACACCTACACACAGAACAAATAAGCATAAAGAGAAGGGCATACTCCAGACTTTTAAAAAAGGAATGAGATGTTCTTTGTATATTGATAAGAAAGATCTCCAGGGCATGCAATGAATAACCACATTGAGGAAAAAAATCTCCAGAGCATACAATGATTAATCACGGTCTGGAAATGATGTCTATGTGTGTGGCACTGGCCAGCTATTGTCCAAAATGTTTCCTGTTTTCACCTGGGCACAATGCAGATATGATTCTTAGCCTCCTTTATAATCAGATAGGTTATTGACTTAGTTCTGACCATGAAGATGTAAATAAAAGTGACTGAATGCCACTTATCAGAGGTGGTCAATACTGGGAAGCCTTACAAAAATGTATCAGGGCACGTAGGGGAAGTCCGGTGGCAGGCTGCATCCCTAGGTTGAATAAAACCACATGTGGACCACAGGGACAGCTCCCCTGCTGTTAGAGAAAATTGGTGTAAACACAAGAGGAGACAGAGCAAGGCCCAGTCATGGAATGGGCTGGAATTGAAAGTAGTGGTATAGTTCTTTCACTTAGTAGAGAAAAGGGGCCAAGAGGGAGACAGAAAGGGAAGGAGTGCAAGAGAGCAGCAAGGCCTCACACAGTACACTATTAGAAGACCCAGGAGCCCATGTGTGATGGTTTGTCTATGCTCGGCCCACAGAGTGGTGCTGTTAGAGTAGATGTGGCCTTGTTGGAGTAAGTGTGTTACTGGACGTGGACCCTCATTTTAGCTGCCTGGAATCGAATATTCTGCTAGCAGCCTCCAGATGTAGATCTGAACGCTCAGCTCCTCCTGCATCATGCCCGCCTGGAAGCTGCCATGTTCCTGCCTTGATGATAATGGACTGAACCTCTGAACCTGTAAGCCAGCCCCAATTACATGTTGTCCTTATAAGAGTTGCCTTGGTCATGGTGTCTGTTCACAGCAGTAAAACTCTAACCAAGACACCATGGAAAATGAGCCTAATAATAATAATAATAATAGTAATAATAATGTGAGCCTGGATTTTTGTTTTGTTTTGCTTTTTGAGACAGGGTTTCTCTGTGTAGTCCTGGCTGTCCTGGAACTCACTCTGTAGACCAGGCTGGCCTTGAACTCAGAAATCTGCCTGCCTCTGTCTCCCAAGTGCTGGGATTAAAGGTGTGTGCCACCACTGCCTGGCGCCTGGATTTTTTTTAATACTAGAAAATAGAAAATGTTCACAGAATAATGAGGACACATGAAAAGACTTAAACAGTAGCTAGAACTTGTCAAATAGGGTACAATGTGAATATCAAGCATACTTCTAGATGAACAGGTACAGGCAAACAGTGACTGCTGAGAGAGGGAGACTCAGTCTTCTCCAGGGATGAGCCCCTGATAAGTTATCCAGCCATAGTGGTCAGCACTAAACACATGTGCATGTCAGAAACAATAAATGGACCCAGTAGGACACATAAATGAGTCCTCCACGTGGGAATCTGGGAACCGAACCCAGGTGCTCTACAAGAGCAGCAAGTTCTCTAAACCACTGAGCCAGCTCTCCAGCCTCTGATGCATATACATGTTTAAACCCAGCCTGATAAAAACGGTATGTGTAGAAGAATGGGTAGAAGCCGGGCAGTGGTGGTGCACACCTTTAATCCCAGCACTTGGGAGGCAGAAGCAGGCGAATTTCTGAGTTCGAGGCCAGCCTGGTCTACAGAGTGAGTTCCAGGACAGCTAGGGCTACACAGAGAAACCCTGTCTCAAAAAAAAAAAAACAAACAAACAAAAAAAAAAAAAAAAAGGAAGAAGGAAGAAGAAGAATGGGTAGAGCCATAGTAGGGACAGACTTCTCAATGTAAAATATGAGTTTTATTTTAAAGTATATAATCATAGTAACTCTCCAGGAAATAAACCAGTTATAAGACTGATAGAATACACTTAGCAGCTGCCTGGTGACCAGATGACAAAGGTCCATGAGAGCTTAGAGGGGTTATTCCCAGGCCAAGGGCAACAAAAGTTCTTCAGAGAAGGTATCTTCTCATCCTTATGCTTACCCTCTGTCTATGCCCCTCAAACTTTCCTTGCCGTCCTCATTTAGTTATATCTCCCCAAGCCCACCCCAGACCCCCCAGGCGCTGTCCCTGCCACCAGCACACATAGGTACTCGCTTATGCACCCTGGGTAACCCTGAGCACTCCACACACTTGTGGCATTGTCTGATTCACCTGTGTCACCCTGTGACATTCCAAGGAGCCCTCAGAGAACAGTATGGAAGAACACTACCTTCTCTGTAGAAACCTTGCTGGCCCTGGCCTGGGAATCGCTTCTCCTCTGGGCTCTCAGGGCCTTTGTCATGTGGTCACTGTTCAGCTGTTAAGACATCAGACTGCAGTGACCTCACCAGTGCCTCAGGAAGACTTGTCTCCTTCACCAAGCACTCAGACCAGGCAGGAAGGGGACAGGCAACACATGAACTTTTACATAGCTAAACCAGACAAAGAAAAGTTCTCCTGAAAATACTAGACCAGGACAATCAAGAAAAGGATGGGTTTGAAAGAGGGTGGGTGCTCTTCAGGCTCCTCAGAACCCTGATGTTCAGCCTGTGGGACCTCTCCCTCCAGCTCCGCTGTTTTCAAACACAGGTAGGTAGAGGGCATGGTTCTGGGTCCCTTGGGAATGAGAAGTGTTTCTTGGGAAAAGGTTGCAAAGAACGGAGTAGTTGACTCAGGCCATAGTAGCTACTGCTATGTAAATGTAACTTCTCAGCCCAAAGATATGGCAGGGGTGGGTGTTCTCTCTCTCCTAGGACAATCAAAATCCCAGAGAACGGTATGAAAGCAAAAGTGCAAGGCTTTGTCTTCTCCTTCATTGAGGTCAGATGTCTGTGTTCATGTAACCACAGAACACAGAGAACAATTCTCATGTGCTTCTTTTGAACGGGAAAGAGCCATCATCACCTCCCTCCCTCTAAATCATCTAAGTTCAGCGTCATGCCGCAGCCTCGGGAGAAAGAGGCAGCGGTTATGTTTGGAATGTAACACTAGAAGGCACAGCAGGGCCTCCCACCCCCCCATCCCAAACAGCAATTTTTTTCATGCTGTTACCTTCCGTGAACTCCCATCTGAAAAATTAAATGGAAAATTCAGAAATAAGCAATCTATAAAGTTATAAATAACTTTCATCAAAGAATATTGTTATCATTGTTTTATTGCATTCTGTATACTCTTCATTGTGTCTAGTTCATGAATGAAAGGTTACTGTGAGTATGGACATAAAGGAAGAAGCATACTGTACCATGCTTCTTATCCAGGTTCTCTAGAAGTCTCCCTTAGCCTACCTAGAGTGAATTTTGATGTTTGGAATTGAGTAACTCAACTTCAATGAAATGCTTCTAAGTGATAAGCCAATATATATTCATTTATGGATCATATGTTTATTTATGTATTTATCAATCATTATTTATCATGTCTATATAGGTGTTTTGTCTGCATGTATACACATCAAAAAAAGGTATCAGAGTCCATTGGACTACAATTATAGTCCCATAATACAGTTGTGAGCCACCATGTGGGTTCTGGGAATCAAACTCAGGACCCCTGGAAGAGCACCGAGTGCTCTTAACTGCTGAGCCATCTCTGCAGCCTCATAGCTGGCTTTTACATAATTATCCTGTGGCTGCTGTCTCAGTCTGGATGGCAATACATGTCACACATCTATCCCACGCCACTGAAAAAGGTGCACATTGTGGAGATGAGTTCTGCTCAATAAAGTTCTCCTGAGTCCCAGTAGTGGGGAGGTAGTATTGCTGGGAGCTGAATAAAGACCCTGAAGTGCCTGCCCACTGCACACTCCTGGCTTATGGTCGGAGTGCCTCTGGGTTTCTGTGTGTTTAGTGAGGTCATATTCTCTCGGCATGGGGCTGTGAGTCAGCATCAGATCACATGGATCTGCCAGCCCCTTGTGTTGCTGTCGACATCATAATCCTCACGGTATCCTATCACCATCCTGAATGCTTAGTCCCTGGAGCTGCCTTCACAGAGGCTGCCATCTCTCATCATCCCCTTTCAGCTTCTTTCGTCGTAACTCCCTTTCACCTCTCTCCCTTCTCCTTATCTAAGATGGCTGCCTCCTGTCCAGCACCTCTGCCTCTTATTTCCATGGCCATGCAGGGCACCAGACCCTTAACTCATCACTGTCACCCACCAAAAGCCTGACAGGCCACTGGGTCTGTTACTCTCACCAACAACCCTCTTCTCTATCCTCTAGTGACTCCTGTGTTCCTGCTGCCCAGCACTTTCAGGGGAACCGCCCTCCTGGCCCACCTGCTCCTTCCTGTCCATGTACCCTTCTGCATTAGATTGCTTTACACCCCAGACCACACTGCCACCCTCGTCAGTGCATCTATTTGCTCAGTCTTACACTCAGCACCTTCCCCTTTCTACTGTAACCCCTCACCTCTCATCAGACACCCAACACACATACTAGGCTCTCTGACTCACTTTACCATGGCATCCCCTTTTCACATCTGGTTTCCTTGCTAGGGGTCTGAGCCCGAGACACTAACTTGGCCTTCATTCACAACTTAAGCTCATTCTAGGATGTCACTCAGCAGTTCTATCTGCAGTATGGCTGTGCAATTCCAGATGGAGCAAGTGGACCAGCTGCAGTCTTTCTGGTTGTCACCTTCCCTGGGACCTCACGACTCATCTCTCCCACAGGAGTGCTTTCCTTCCATCCCCAGGCCCTTGACCCCACTCCTGCTGCTCAAAGTCACATGTGATATCATCTGCCAGTCTCTCGAAGCTGACCGTTAAGGACTTTGCCCCCATCCCTTCTCTGTAGTAGAACTGGCCCCTGACATTGGTGAGCCCTGGCTTCCTGGCCCATGTGAAGGATACCTAGGTATTGAGAACCTGTGAAGAGACCTCTCAAGTGCTTCTGTCAAGTATGGAAAACAAGGCAAGGGATCTGAATTTGTGGTTCTGATTTTCCAAAGGTCACTGGTGAATTCCCAGAACTATAGAGAGGATGAGTTTGACATTGGTCGCAGATGAAGTCATGCAACCCAAGGGCACACTTTATGTACACAGTCCCTAAGCCTTGCTTCCTTTCCTTCAAGGCTGCAGGACTGGTATACCAGGAAGATGCCAAAAATACTATCTGCACTTCAAACAAGGTGTGTTTTAGTAGCCATGTGAGCAAGGAAGAAAAGATTGCCCAAATAGAGGCAAAATCAGGAGGATTTGTAACTGGTGGAGTATGCTAAATAATGCTGAATATTGGATTGATCTCTGTAGGAGGAGATGTTTGGTAAAGGAACTGTCTAAGACCAGCTGCATTTGATGCTTTTCCAGTTTCCTAATGACAGTATAGATAGGGCACTTATAGACACATAGGTAATATACAAAAGGCATTTACAGACAGAACACTTGCAGACATGTAGATGATACAGACAGGACATTTACAGACACATAAATAATGTAGACAGAACATTTACAGACACATAGGTAATACAGACAGAACGTTTATAAAATGTAGACAGTATAGACAGGGAGTTTACAGACATATAGATGATAGTTATGAGTGTGATTATGGGGCTGGGAAGGTAGGATGGCTGATAAAGTGCTTGTTGTAAAAGCATGATGACTGCAGGGTGATCTCCAGGACCAGGCACAGTGGTTCATGCTGTAACCTCAGGGCTGGGCCAGCAGAGCCCAGGTATAGTGGTTCATGCTGTAACCTCCGGGCTGGGCTAGCAGAGCCCAGGTATGGTGGTTCATGTTGTAACCTTAGTGCCAGAGTAGTAGAGCTCAGGTACAGAGGCTTATGTTGCAAGCCCAGTGACAGTCCACGTGAATCAGCCATCTCCAAGCCATTGAAACACTGTGACCTCCCTTCCACAAAAACAAAAATAAACAAACAACCCCCCCCAAAAAAACAACACTTCAAACATTTAAAAAAAAACTAAGGTGGATGACACCTGAGGAGCAACACCTAAAGTTGACCTCTGTCTTCCACACTTTGAACATATCATACATGTGTCTGCACACACAATAACACACATGCATGCACCCACTCCACAAAGTGATCTTAGAATAACTAATCCGAATTCAAATCAGCTCATTGATGGATTTCAACAAGGAAAATTCATCAAAAACAATATTGAGAGCTAGCAGTGGTGACACAGGCCAATAATGTCGGCAACCACAGAGGTTAATGCAGGAGGACTGAGTGTTCAAGACCAGTCTAGGGTACAGAGTGAGAAGACCTTCTCACAAACAAAGCAACAGATGAACAATAGTCAACAGAAGTTACGAAGAAAAATGACAGTAGGTTCCATCTGAAGTTTAAAGTGAGGAGAAACTAACTGTGGGCTGTTTAGAAGAATGCCCATGGGGGTGGAAGATGGGGAAAGCAGGAAAACATTACAAAAAATTAAGAGCTGTAGGAACTGATGCAAGTGTCCAAAGCAGGCTTTGGGCGTGGGGAGAGGTGCTGTTCCGATCTTGGTCAGGGATGTCTGTCATTGTGCTAACTCTTTACATGACTGTATTTGTTCATGTACTTTTTTGTATATTTGTTGCTAATGTTTTTAAAAAGGTATGCTTTTAAAACCTTATACCAGAGCGCGGGAAATATCAAATACCAGAGTAATCCAGTCAAGCAGAGCATTTGATTGACAATGTGAGTCAATCCTTTCTGCCATGCTCTGCCCATCTCAGGTCCTGGCTGGCAACCCTGCTAAGTTCAAGGGTGGTTCTCTCTGAGGAGTCAGGCAAACAGGGGTTGTTGGGGGCCCATGACTTACTTGAGGAGCCTGCTTTCGTGATCGTAACAAATGAAGTGTTTAGGAGCAGCCACAAGTGGCAGCTGACAGCTGTTTTCAAACTTTTCAAACTGTTATCTGGCAGAGGTCTGGCCTGGTCTCTGCTGTGCCAGATGCCAGAATGGCCACTAGCTGAATCCACTGTGTGGCTTGGATAAACAGCATTAATTCCTAACAAGAGAATACTTGTGCGAAGTCCTGAGCTCCTGCCCCAGACAAGGTTCAGGCCTCCTGTTTAAGCTATTGCAAAGGGTACCAAAAAGAGTAAGGCAGCTCAAATAATGACTTTCACCTCCTGTTCATGAGACTGTGACACATGTACATTGTGTGCACAAAGAGAGACAGAAGCTGACTCTAGAACTAGAGCCTTGTTTTTAAATACAAGCACCATGTCTTCTTGATAGCATTTTTTTTTTAAATCAATGAGTGGTCCTGTATTTCTATTATTCCAATGATAAAGTGATCTGAGACACCACTGCTGCCCAAGAGCAGCTGCAGGAAGCTGTGTTCAACCTCCAGACTATCTGGAAGAATGTGATCCGGATTCATAAGATTTACCAGAAACAGAAGCTGAGACCGGCTTGCTCTCTCTCCTGCCCTCTGCTGGTACATCTCTTATTTGTGCAGGATGCTGATGTCCCTGATTAGGATGGTACAAATCAAGAGCTTCTGTCCCTCAGAGATACATCCATCTGAGTCTTTACCAAGTTCCAGAAAATGACAAACTTTCAGATAAGGGCTTGGAGAAATCTCAGCACTCAAACTGACATGATCCTGCTCAGAACTGAGTGGTAGTTTGTGGGCAATTCATGGCTCACAGCTCATGTGCTGCAGAAGAGCTTGGAGCCAACCTAGAAAAATGTGGAAATTTTATTTAGAACTCTAGATTTTTTTTGTTTGTTTTTGTCTTTTGTTTTTCAAGACAGGGTTTCTCTGTATAGCTCTGGCTGTCCTGGAACTCACTCTGTAGACCAGGCTGGCCTCGAACTCAGAAATCTGTCTGCCTCTGCCTCCCAAGTGCTGGGATTAAAGGCGTGCGCCACCACTGCCAGGCTAAAAGTTTTAAACCTGTTAATTTTAACATTAAAATTAAAAATGGTCATGTTAGAGTAGATGGGTGACCTTTCAGTTTTAAAGTAGAACATAAAACAGCAAGCTGCAGTCAGAAGTTCTAGAGTTAGAAGCTTAGATTCCAGACCTAACATCAGTCTCCACCTCCTAGTCCAGCTTTTGCCCAAGCAAGTTCTCTAAAGTTGTGCTTAGTGAGCGCTCTTTGTGAGGCACCTGGGAGCCCAGCACAGGCAAGACTCCGGGTGCATCCTGTCATTTCTGTCATGAGACAGTGCACCACAGACACAGTGTTCTGGGGGAGTGTTCTGTACAACACAAAACCTTATCATTTGAGTAGAGCTGTGTGTGCTTGCAGGATTTCTCCATGTTTGTCTTCTAGGGCTCAGCTTCTATTGTGGGATGTGCTCAGTGATTTTAAGAGGGTCAGGAAGAGAGTCTTGTACAGCATGTGACAAGTGATACCTTTCAGCCACTTCTGGGCCTAAGCAGAGGGAGAGAGGCAAATCAAAGGCGAGTATCAGGCAAGAGTCCCAGAACCAGAAGCTGAAAGGCCATGATAAAAACACTTAACATGTGCAATTTGATTCCGTGTCTACCCCATAGTCTTAACTGGTCTGCCTGGACTCTGGGCTGGCAATGTTAGTCTGTTCTGTGTTGCTATAATCTAACTTGAAGCTGGATAATTTATATGCAAAAGGTTTACTTGGTTTTGATCTTGGTGACTCTGCCAGGTGCCATGGTGCTAACATCCCAGCAGCAAGGACCCTGTTGTATCATGACACAGAGAAGAGGAAAGGAAAATGGTGGCATGCAGAAGGGACCAGGCATGGGGATGGGCAGGCTTTATAACAACCTACTCTTGGGAGAACTCCTGTGAGACCCTTCAGTCCCTTCATGATGATAGAGCCCTGTTGTAGAGCTTCAGCAGTATCTCATGGACCAAGCTTCCAGCACATGAACTTGTAGGGCCAACCCCAGTAGCTGGAGTGAAGCTACAAGTGTGAAGACATCCTGGGTGGTTTCCCTGGTGACCAGAAGGCTCCGGGTTGGTGTTCATTGGTTCCATGGTTCACCCCTTCATCAGAGCACACACTGTAGTGTTCCTCAGCTGTCAGTAACTCTTCAGCTAGGGGTGGAGGCTCCCTGGCACACAGCTTGACACTGAAATATATGTACATTGAATTGCATGTACCTCCGTCTTCCATGGATTACTTTGTGCCATTCTGACTGCACAGCTGTATGAACTGTTAGAAGAACTCTGAGCTTCTCCTCCACAAAGGTTAAGACTGCACTGCACCCCAAGCACACAACATACGATAGGGCCTTACCACTGCCATGCTCTGACTGGTCCTGACTTGGCATTTCCTACATCTGTGACCAGCCATGGAATGGCAGCCCTGGGAAATACTTGTTCATTCTGGAGAGCCATGTACCTCTCTCTGGTTCTCAGACCTGGTGAGTGAGTAGGTGTTAATATTTAAGGCTGAGAAAAAGAATTCTCCAAAGTCAGTATTGTGCTTCCTTCTTACATCTGCCCCCGGGGGAGATAAAAGCACTTTGCCACACAAGCCAGATGATGTGAGTTTATATTCAGAGCCCGTGTAAAACAATAGAAAAAAAGAGAACAGTCAGATACAGTACCAGACATCTGTAATCCTAGTTACCCCCAAGTGAAATGAGAGCAAACTTGTGGGCAGCCAGCCAGCAATATCACCCAGCAGCAGAAACAGCAAGGTAGAAACCCTCACTTGCAAGCATGCGCACAATGTGCACAAACGTCCCTGAGTTTACATGGGAAATGACCCATAGAGAAAGTCATTTGCCTGTCTGTGCTGGAGGGTGGAGGGTGCAGAGGGAGCATGTGTAGGCAGGAACAGGACTCGCTCTGGGCAACTCCAGACCAGTGCCCTCTTGCCTTTGATTCTCCCCACGATCAGCTTGCTCCCTCAGCCAGATGGGCCCCTGCCATCTCAGCCCATCAGAGAAAAGCAGGAGTGTGGGAGAGGAGATAAGGAAAAGAGGTAAGAAGCATTTGCACACCTGCCCTTCAGGACACAGCCCTTTTATGCTGTTGTGACATGTCTCTGCTCTGAGCTGCCATTTGTCCACTGGAAAGTGAGGAATAAGACCAAAGCAGAGACTATAAATTCCAGTGCCAGCCTATATAGGGCAGGTGACTCCATACTGTGGCCATCCTGAAGATGCAACATGCCAGCTCAGGCAACGTGCCGCCACAGGGAAGCCAAGCTTACAGAGGAAGCCAGTGAGCTGCATTGAAGGAGCTAGATGACACAGGACAAAGGCAGTGGCTTTTCTGCCCAGTCCTTTTCGACAAGGTTTCTCCACCCTTGATGGACATCTTGGGAACAGACCAGATCCCTCAACACTCCAATCGCAACCCATCCTAGAATGGCTTCCTTTTAAAATATTTCTCTTCTACGTTTAACCAAAACTTCCATATTAAACAATCTTCTACATAATACATCCTCAAGACACTCCCACTTTCCTCTTAAGGCCTCAACCTTCCCTCTGCCTCTTCTTCAGCAGCCAGATCTATGCTGCATTCAAAGAAAAGCAGACTTCAGTATCACGATGAAGGACACACTGGAAGACTATTATTTCTCCATTTTGCCACCCTGTTCTGTTTTCCCCTTAAAGGGTCCCAACTCAAAAGAAACATGAGCACCAGCACCCTCCCACCCCCCACCCTTACACACAAGGGTGGTTCAGCTTTGTGTTGAGCTGGAAGCTGGAGTCTTGCTGTATGGCTTACAGTATTTCTTCCTGGGGGTGGCAGCAGGGACAGGACCACTGACAACAAACAATTAAAATCAAACAATTAGAACAATTTAGTATCTATACTTCCAGAAAGAGTTTAAACAGCAAAACACAAAAAGATCCTGGATAGGTTCAACTTTTAAAGCCTGCACCTACTGTTGATGTCAAAACCTTGCCAATTTGGTAAACGCAAGCACCGGGTAAAACCTGCCTTGCCCAGGCATCTGACCTCATATCAACAGTAAGAAATGAGAAAGATGTGCCTACAGCAGCTTGTGAAGTTAACTGAGAGATTAGGCAGGCCGCTTCTGCACAGAGGGAACAGCCAGGAAACTGGAAAGAGATTATAGGGGACATTCACACACACAGAGTGATCAAAGGGGTAACTCATAAGCATAGAACAATCTGGAATTTCCTTATCAAACACTTAGGACACAAGCCAGCAGCAAAAACAGATGGCTTTGATGGCAGTCTGATTCCTGAACTATGTCCTTAAAAGAAAAGGTCTCTGCTTTTCCCTGAGACCAACTGAACTGGAAAAACATAAAACAGGGGCAGAGAGGCAGGGGAACAGCTAAAAGGGTGAGGGGCGAGAGTCAGGTATGAAACCCGGAGAACTCAGAAGAGGCCCAGATAATGTTAAACCTGTGAGTTGCGCTTTGAACTACTTACCCTCGAATGTAAGTTGAGCATCTGACACTGAAGGATAGTCTTCAAAAGTTCCCCCTATGTGTGTTCAAGGTCCTGTAGATACAGAGGCTGGGGGTTGAAAGTGGAGGGGTGGGGGACATAGGCAGTGCTGGCAGCAAAGCCTCCCACTGAAGTGTCTATAGCCAAGAGCTAAAGGAGTTGAAACTTTAAAGGCATCCCTACAGGGATTAGACAGGAGGGCTTGTGGGATTGGGCAGTCCTGACTTCAAACTCCTCCATGCTCAGATCTGACGAAAGGAGGCCACCCTTGCAGGCCCCAAGGCAGAGCTGGAGGGGGATGGGGCTGTGGTCCAATGCTTACCACAAATGCATAAGACCTTGAGTTCAGAGAAGGAACCTATAATAAATGAGTTTTTATAGCACAAGTAGCCTCAAACCAGCTTGGAGGTGGGGGCTGCTCTCTTTTGTAGAAAACAAGTTCTAAGAATTCATATATCAATATCCTTTCTGATAAAAATGATACTTTATTATAATTTTTTTTAAATCACAGAACTCCAGTCTAAATATCACACACACAAACACTCTCTCTCTCTCTCTCTCTCTCTCTCTCTCTCTCTCTCTCTCACACCACACACACACACCACACACACACACACACACACACACAATTCACTCACTGATCTCTGGTGCTGACTTTCATACCCCTCAAATTGGCTCTCCTCAAATTGGCTAACAAGTTATGCCTCAGGGAATTTTCCAGTTCAACTCATACTCAACTTGGAATCCCAGGGACCATCTGTCTGGCTTTGCCCATACGTCAGTGATGACAGCTGGTACATTTGCTGAAGAAATCCTTTCTGCTGGCTCAGCACCCCAGTGCTGTGGGCACTGTGTGGTGTGCTAGAATATGGATCTGCATGCCACTCACTACCCTGCGGGCTTGCTCTCTTACTGTTCTGTTGAGTCTCTACAGGGGTTCCCTTAAACACTGTAACAAAAAGGTATCTACTGGTAGCAGGTGGCTCAGACCAGTACCAATACTACACGTGAAGTCTCTGAGCCAACAACAGGGGTTACAATTCAACGTAAATATTATTCCAAAGTAAGGAAACAGATGCCTTGGCTGGCTAGGGAAAAACGCTTGATTGTTTCTAAAGTTGCAATCCATGGTGGACTTTTGTTTCATGATATAGTTAAGACAATCAAGAAGCGATCTGTCACTCTCACCACTAGCAGAGCACCCTTTCCTATCTCCCTCCACACACAGAAATGGCTTCAAGTCTAGTTGTCATATCTGTGGCCTGGATCAATTATGATTTGGGTGATGAGTTCTCAAGCTTGGTTAAGATCAACTGTGTAACTACGATGCTGAGATGGGGCCCTCATCTCACAGGAGTGAGAACATAACCCTTAGAATAAGCTGAGAGCTGGGCCAGCTACTCTGACCCAGCAAGAAACCTTGCCAATATTGAAATCCAAGTTAAGTAAGCACTGCTTGCTGCCTTCAAACCCACGTGCCTTTCTTCTAGTCAGGAAACCGTCATCAGAGAGGGCCCTGGCCTGAGTAAGCCACCAACTGTCTTCTTCACAGAAGTAGATATTTTAGAAGTAGGAAACATATTTCATGACGTCTGTTCCCAGGACAGACCACAGCCACAGAAACACTTTCCAGAGTAGGTCTGCTCCAATGTCTATCTCAAAAACAAAGGCAGCCAGCCTTCATGAGGTACTGACATATGTTCTGCCAAAAATATTCTCCTTTCCTAAACTTATAAGTTTTCTTCAAGTTCAACTATATTATACATCTGTTCTTTTCATCAGCAAAAAGATGACTTTTTTTTTTTTAAAAATCCACAAACCAATGATGTCTATGTAGAATGAAGGTAGAATTTTGGTTGGTTGGTTTCTGTAATTCAGAACCTAGATGAAATCAAAAGCTCTGTAATAGTCTGCACATTCATGTCTTCCCAGAGTCCTTTGCTCAGCTCACATGAACTCATCAGAATCGTTACCATCCTGCAGGAGACAAAAGAGAGAGTGTGAAGGCCTTGAGCCCACCAGAGTCATAATCATCATGCTGACCCGCAGCCCTTTCTCAGTCCTAATCTCAGGGTGCAGGGGTGCAGAAAGCTAGCAGGAAGATGACCGAGCTCACCACTGCCTGCTGTCATTAGCTTTTATATGACCAAGGAGAGTAGACACACCCTTCAAGTTCCTCAAGTTACTTTAACTTCCAAGTTATAAGGTAAAGCCCACTTCAGCTGGTAGATGGTGGGACAAAACTGTGACTCTGCAGAAGGATAGTGAATAGCTAATCATTTAGCATAAATCCTGAACTTTAAAAATAGAGTGACTGAGAGAGGGCTATGGAACCTGTTCTCCTGGGGTGACTTTACTCTCTGAACACAGCTCATGTCATATCAGATCCTGTGAAACACACACACACACACACACACACACACACACACACCACCACACATTTTAGAAAAGGACTAATCCTTCACAAGTATACTATATAAACAGTATCTTGCTTCCTTATGCCAATAACACTGTCATATAAAAAATATTTGTGTCCTAAATCTCAGTATTTTGAACCTCCTGGTTTTCCTAGATTTGTGATTTCATATGAAAGCTGACTATTTTCCTTCCTTTTTAATAGGCAAAGTCCTTAAGAAGCCAAACATGGGCTATAATCGAGCTAGCCAGCTTGGCCTCTTACACACCACAGCACATGGGGAAAGGCAATCTTACTGCATGGCTGATAAGCCCCAGCTGCCTTCCATCAGCACACACTGGCGAGGTTCTTTCCTAGCACAGGGGCTCGCTTGTGCAGCACTGGCTAGGCCACTGCGCTGGTTTGATTTTTATCTGTTATTGCTTAACAGTAGCACTACCAGAGACAGGGATTGGATTTAGGTCTCGTTTTCTTTTAAGGACCCTTGTTGGAAATGGTAGAAAGACAGTAGGTGAGGTTAGAAAATGGTAGTGTCTATAAAGGCTGTTTTCCTCTGGCTTCATTTAGTGGCTTGCTCTCTGCTGCTCCTCTTCCCACATCTTCTTTAAAAAAAAAAAAAATATCTATTTTAGGAGCTGGAAAGATGGCACAGTGGTTAAAAGCATTTGTTATTCATGCAGAAGACTCGGGTTCGATTCCCAGAACCAATATGGTGCCTCATAATCCTAATTCAAGGGGATCCAACATCTTCTAGCCTCTAGGGCACTGCATGCATGTGCTGCATCACCACACCTGCACACAAAACACCCACACACAAAATAATAAATTAAATTTAAAATAAATTCATTTATTTTAGTGTATGTGTACATGTACCATATGCATGCAAAAACCCTTGGGAAGTCAGAAGAGGGGACTGGATCCCCTGGAACTGGATGTAAGCTGCCGTGTGGGTGCCAGGAATAGAACCCAGGTCTACTGGAAGAGCAGAAAGCTCTGCTACTGCAGACCTATGCCTCCAACCCATGTGCTTCTTTTTTATTAGCACAGGAATCAGAAAAATGGGAAACTTGGCTCAACTGTTTGTGTTTTGTCCCAGTGGTAGGACTGACTGCCTCAGAGTCCTAAACTTCAGGAGCAGCATCAGAGACATCCAACAAACAACTCAGTAAGGTCACCCAGCTGGTAACAATGACTGCACACTCCCTACAGGGGCTACTCCTTGCATGTATGGGCAGGTGCTCTGGCACCCAGGGATGTTTAACTGTGTGTCTGCGGTCCAGGACTGGCCTTGGACAGCTGTCACATTCCGGATTCCCAGTCCCTCTAATATTCAGCTTAGACAGATGAGTCTCTTGTCGTCCAGTGCTAACTGATGAACAAGAGGACTGCAATAGCAACAATCTATGCTGCCAAGCACACATAAAAAAGGACTAAAAATTACACATCAAAGGTTATGCTAAATGGAAAACTAAAAATTCTGATGAACATCTAGCTCAGACAGAGACCAGTGCTCTTCCTGATGAGCTTGTACAGTACTATCTCACCTAAGCATCAGCCTCTGAATGAAGATCAAGTGATCACACTACAAAGAGGTTGTACAATACAAGATGGTAACAGAACAGAAAATGTTCCAAGGAAACTGAAGCCTTTCCATTCAAACACCTCTCGAATGGCAGTCAGTAACAGAGCAGGAGAGGGGAAGGAACGTTTGTCTCATGTCAAAAGCTGTAGTCATCTTCAGATTCTTAATTACATTATCTGTACATACATATGCATGGCTGGTCCTCTGAATCTGTGGGGTCTATATCTGGAGATCCAACCAAACACAGAGAACACTTAGGTGTCCCACAGGCACAGGCACTGGCCTTTTTCTTGCCAACATTTTGTAAGTACTACAGTGTGACAACTATGTGCACCTGCATTTACACTGAATTTGGTGTAAGTGATAATACTCAGAATAAAGCACGTGGGGAGATAAAACAAGAGTTACCGAGAATATTTCTCTATTTCATGAGGGGTTTGAGCATTTACAGATTTTAGAGTTTAGTATTCCTAGGGCCTTGGAACCAATGCCTCAAAAATTTCGAGATGGTGTATGTGAATGTATGTGTGTGTACACATGAGTGTGTGTACATATGCATGTATGTGTTTCCAATTCTAGAAGAACAAGTAAAGCTCTTAAAGGTCCACTGGGGGAACAACAGGTACCAGGCTGAAACACAGGCCAGATTTCCAGTGGAAAGCCACTTCTAAATAAAGTTTCAAAAAGTTTTCAGTCGGCACAGCAGAGACAGGAGCATTAGTTTTTATGAATTTGACTTGGAATCTATCATAGGCCTTTGCTAAGGTTAAAATGTTCTGAGTTTCTGGAAAGCCAAGAATAATTTGCAGAGGGCTAAACAAATTCAGGACTCCAAGTAAGGACCAATGACAATTACCTATGACACGACCAAGTCTAGCATCAGGGTACACCCTTGTTTACAGGTTACGACAACTTCATGAGGTAATGTCTCTACACTGAGCAATAATCCCCCTAAAAAGGCTAAAAATATAGTAGGCTCAGTCCAGTGACAGTTTAAATCTCTTGACTTCACATTCAGTCCTGATGAACTACACAGTGCTATTTTGGAAATTTTCAGAAATAATTTACACAGCCACATCTTGATTCATAAAGGAGCCTTAAAAACTTAGTTCTTCACAGATGTGGTAGTAGAGATGTGTTCTTACCCGTTCCTGGACATAAGCAAAGTCTAAAATCCTACTGACTCCAATCATACACTTAACTTGGAATCTGAGTAGATAACCTTAGGTAGGAAACTGAGCCACTTAGCTTTCTGTAGCTATGGCAGGCTCTTTCTCTGTGCTGAAATAGTAGCCACCTGGCCACACAAAGCTGCTATGGCTGAAGAACACAGGCTTTAAACTTAATTTTCATTTAAACCGCATTTGCAATTCATGTGTGGCATGTCTGACAATACAAGCTAAAGCATACATTTCACAAGCCGTATTATGAAAGAATCTGAGCCAAATGTGGTGGTGCCTGCTTGTAATCCTAGCACTTGGGAAACAGAGGCTGTAAGACTGTGAGTCTGAGACCAGACTGGGTAAGGGGAGTTTCATGGCAGCCTGAGCAACAAAGGAAAAACCTGTCTGGAAAACAAAACAAAACCCTGAAACATGTCAACACTTAGTCCAGGACATAACAAGTATGAAAAGAATCACTGCTGGTATTTAGGCTGTAACATATGGTTTCTATACTTGGTACATTTATTTTTAATTGAAACGAGTAACTCTGACTCTGTTTAACTATATTGTGACGTCTACAGCACCGTTAGTACAGGATTTTAATAAATGGAAATTATTTTTTTTTTCTTTCTTTTTTGCAAAGCCTGGAAATAGGAATAGGAACTAAGAAAGGAGAAAAGAATTGGACTACAGTGCTGTGCCACAGTTGGGTCTGGAAATGTCCCCAAAGGCCACATGCTGAAGGCCTGTTATCCAGCCTGTGCTTCGTCTGGGAGGCAGAACATTTAAAAGTAGTGTCCAGTGTGAAGAAAGTCAGGTTCGGGGCACGCCCTTCCTTCCCAGGTCTGGACTCCTGCCTTCCTCCTTCCCTCTCTGCTCCCAGCTGCTTGCCTTCTCCTGTGTTCCCATCATGATGTTGTCTTAACACTGGACCCAAAGCAGCAGGGCAACTGACCATAGCCCCAAACATCTAAAATCCAAGTGAAAATAAAGCTCCTTTCTTCCTAAATTGATTATCTTAGGCATTGTGCTAGAGAAAGGGAAAGCTGACTGACATACCCTGTAATACTAATAGGCCTGCCCTTCACAGCAGGTGAGGTATTAGAGCCTTTCTTTAAAGTGACCCATACAAAAGCAAACACAAGACCACGGGCAGGAAGGTAATCACACACACACACAGACACACAAACACCCGCTCAGCCTCCTCTTTCATACTAGCTGCCAATCATGGTAAACAAGGTAAGCAATCTACAACACTATGAGAGTCAATAACTCAACTACTAAAGACTCTCTGTGAAATATTTCAAGCACAACAGTAGAGCAAGAAACACGAACATACTTGATTTGAGGACATATTCTCAGCTTTCATTAGTGACGAGTAGCTCCTAGAAGGAAAGCAAAGAGTCAAACTGAGGTTATTTCTCAATAAGCACTTTGTGGGTGGCTAGCACCCTAAAACCCAAATGAGGTTACTGTGTCAACAAGCATCTAACAGATGGTCATCACGTTGGTGGAAGGCTCAGTGGGCTGACTGTCCCCACTCTGAAGAAGGCAGCACACAGCGTGCCTTTCTGAAGGCCACATTTCCTCTGCACTCCCTATTAACCCAACCGCCCCAACACCTTTTGAGATTCCTAAAAGATAGTTCCAGACTTTTGGTCTATATCCAACTCAAAATCTATTCACCTACGGAAACAAACACTTTCATGCTCCTGTTGCCTAGAACAGCATCACTGTCCACTCCATTTCAAACCCAGGAGCATTCTCAGCTTTGCTCTTCAATCCAAACTACCATCAAAGCAAGTCCTCTGACTTTACCAGTGAATTTCCCTCTCACTGAGTTCAAGCTTCATCCGTGGTCTGGACTACTGCCAATCAGTTAACCTCTGGCTCCACTGCCTCTGGGTCTCTCTATAATCTACCAGGCAAAGAGATCTTACTAAAACACAAGTCACCAGCTGGGCCCATGGCTGCAAAACTACCACTCAGGAGGCTTCGACAGGAGACTGCCACAAGTGTGAGGTCAGCCTAGGATACACAGTGAATTCCTGGTCAGGCCAGGGTGCAGAGAGACATGCTGTCTCAAAAAAATGAACTCGCTGACTCACCCACTCAAAGCCTCATCACTTTTGCTTGAAACTTAAAAAAGAAATTATGTCTTGTGTGTATGTGTGTGTAAGTGCAGCATGCCTGTGGAGGTCAGAGGACAGCTCTGCCTCCACCACGAATCATAGCATCTCTATATTACTCAACTCATTCTGAATGAATATTGTATAAATTAACTACAGGGCAGCAGAGCTTTGTAATGTGTTGATTTAAGAATCAGACAACACACTTAGCTATAACTTTCAGCAAGATATGAATCTAGCAAATGTTTAACGTGTCAGCCATGGGCTGGAGAGATGGCTCAGCAGTTAAGAGCACAGACTGCTCTTCCAGAGATCTTGAGTTCAATTCCCAGCAACCACATGGTGGCTACAACCATCTGTAATGGGATCTGATGCCCTCTTCTGGTGTCTGAAGACAGCAACAGTGTACTCATATAAGTGAAATAAATAAATCTTTAAAAAAAAAGTGTCAGCCATTCCTCCTTAGCAAGATGTAAATAAAGTGATAGTGTGTTTCTAACACAAAACATCCATGTTTCTAAATGAAATAGTTAAAGACGCTAAGGAAACAAAAGGGCATATTTTCTTCAATTTTCCCCTACTCCAAACTAAAACAAGAATTAGCTGTTGTGGTAGTTTAAATGAAAATGATGCCCCCCACCCCCACCTGTAGGCTCATAGAGAGTGGCACAATTAGGAGGTGTGGGCTCATTGGAGGAAGTGTGTCATTGGGTGTGGGGCTCTGAGGTTTCAAATGGTCAACTGGCCCAATGTCACTCTCTCTTCCTGCTGCCTTGGGAACAAGATGTAGAGCTCTCAGCTACTCCTCCAATACTATGTCTGCCTGTGTGCCACCATGCTTCCTGTCATGATGATAATGGACTAATAAACCTCTGAAACAATAAGCAAGCTCCAAGTAAATGCTTTTCTTTGTAAGAGTTACTGTGGTCATGGTGTCTCTTCACAGCAATAAAAACCCTAACTAAGACAGCTGCAAATCCTGCTTGCCAGAACTCACAAATGTTACCGGAGTGAACCATTTTAACAACTTAGAGCAGGCTCCCATTTGCAGGCAGTATCAGCTATCCAAGTCTATGTATCTGCCTGCTTCAGTCAACAGACCAGTCCAAGACAACATTCCCTGAGCTCTCCATCTGAATGCTCAACTTTAAAAGAAGTTCCAGACTCAGCAGAACCTGGACAGGAGCACAGCAGGTACATCACACCTGAACACTTGCAGCTATGCCCTTGCCCAGCAAGCTTCCTAAGAACCCAGGGTAGTACGAGAAAGCTGGGTCAGAGCAAGGACAGATACGTGGCTTTTAATCTGATGCCACCCTGCACTTGGGTCCTTTCTGGTGCACACATCACAATGGCATCCATGGAAACCTAGGAGTTCCATGACTACAAGTCACAAGGACAATTTCCTCTTAGGGGATACAAGAGGGGCCTCAGAGACAGAGCTCTATGCTAGAACATTTGCCATGTGCATGAGGCCCTAGTTCAATCCCTAGCACTACATAAAGAAAAGAAGAGAAAAAGTGAAAAGAAAAACAAGGGGTAGCTGGTACATGCTGGTAATCCCAGCACTCAGGAGGCAGATGCTTTACTAGTTTGAGGCTAACTATCTCAAAAAAGCCAATACCACACTCAAAAACATAAACAAGGCAATTGGGCCTGCTCAAATGCAGCAGTACATACTCAATATGGCAGGTGGAATGATGCTTCCAAAGCTCCCCTCCCCCAGGTTATTCACATCCAAATCTCTAGAAGCAACAGACATGTTGTTTTATGTGGACACACACTTTACAGGTATGACAGTTCTTTATGACAGGGAGATAACGAAGGATGGTGCAAGTATGTCTGATCTAGTCACATGGCTCCTTAAAAGCAGAGAAGGCAGGAGACCAGGCAGCAAGGCACAAAATGTGGGCAGCCTCTGGAAACCGAAGAGTCTTCTCTAGAGCCTCCAGAAAGGAATGGCCCTGCTGACTTCTTGTTTGTTTTGATTAGTCAGAACATCTTGGAGGTCTATGCGTGGCTTTGAGGAGTTAAATTTGGGGCCATTTGTTCTAGAAGCAACAGAAAACTGATACAGTCAGCATTCTCATGGCCACCTTCACTAAGATGTCAGGAGCCAAACTGTAATTTACCTGCTGATTAAAACCGTAGGATACTGAAGCAGGTCTCGCCACATTAACACATTCAACTTTCAAAACGCAGAAAAAAAAAACCATTTGAAAACAGCTCTGAGTTGTTCAGCTGCACATCGTGGTTCTAGTGGCCCAGCTGCTCAGGACTACACACTCCTATACCTTTCTTCCCCAAGAACAAACAGGCATCTGAGGAAAGCCCATGGTGGCTTATGGTAGGTAAAACCTTTCATTTTGCTCACTCACACCCAACACTTCTATAACGGGGACCCACCACATCGACACAACCACCTTTAACAACTCAGTCAACTCTCCAAGCTCATATGTGGCCTCCAGTCACTGGGGCATTATCCTCAAAACCTGTGGGGAGAACCCGAGTGAACAGCAAGGCCTCAGCCCCAGCGTACCTAAGTTCATCCATTTCCCTTTTCTTCTTCATTTCTTCTTTCTCTTTCCTTTTCATTTCCTGAATCTGGGCTTTCTTCTCATTCCTCTCTTCGCGGTCTCTGCCTTCTTTCTCTGCTGCTAGGTCCGGAAACTTCTCCAATTTGGTCTTTTCTAATCGGTTCAAGATTTCATTCACTTTCTTCTCCACTGTCACAATCTTTACCTTTGAGGGAGGTAAGGGGAAAAGTACTTAGTCTTAATTATTTTTCCACCTAAGAGGGCATGGCTTTGGCTTTCCAGGGCTTTAGCCACCAGTTTAACACCCATAGGAAGCATAGGACACTCTGCTTGGAGTCAAGCCTCCTGCGGAGGTATGAACACTTACATCCTTCTGCCTGTGAAAGCCTATCTGGCCCACATCCATGTCAGCTGTTTTCTTCAGGTTAGACCATGGCGTGTAAACCACACTAACGTTGTTCATCTTGCAGCCTGCCAAGAAAGACTGTCTTCAGCAGGCAGGAAACATGAGACTGAGTGGCACAGCCCTTACCCAAGCAAAACATCATCCACGCCAGACAAGGCTTAAGAAGAGCTCACTTCCAATGGCCCAAAGCACCAAAGGTGAGTGGGAAATTGAACACTAGGCCAAAGTATTAGAATAGAAAAAGCAAGGGTCCTGGCTCCTGATGCTGAGGAAATGTTTAGGAAGGCTTGTTTGGTTATCAGTGGAGCCTTTTCCCCTAAATAAAATCTATGAGTCTGAACCAAAATGAGTCAATTTAGCAGAAACCAACAAGCTTAATCCCCATCCTCTTGGTACTAAAGCAGAGAGAACTTGGTAACTACAGAGCTGCAAGTGGGGTGTCCTATGCAAGCTCACAATTTTCTTCAGTCCTCAGCACTGCCCTCTGGTACTGAGTAAGAGTGGAACCTGGGGCCTAGCTCCTTTTCTGCTGTGTGATGGATCACTGTGGAAGGCTGAGGAAGGAAGGGAATAAGCCCGTGTCATGACTCTTCTCCTCTGTGTTCTCTAGAACTCATAAACTCTAAGGACATTAAGAAGAAACCAAGCCAAGAATAAAGAGTCTACAGCTATTTAAACCAAGGTTCATCTGCAAGCCAGGGGCATGGGAAAAAACAAGGCTGTGTGGAAGAGGATGGAACACAGAATAAACAGTTTGTTTTAGTTTTTACTTCAGTAACTGAGGATGAGACATCCTACTCTACTCATAAAATAAATTGTCCTCACTCAGAACAACCTGCTGACGACTATGGAGTTGGAAACTGGTGGCTCCAAAAGGCAAACTTTAAGCGTCTTAGTCTATGCACTGGTTTGTAATTAGGGCTGCCTGGGTTGGACTACAGCTAGCAGAGCACATGAAGGAAGGCTGCCAAGCTCTCCTTGTGTAATCACTGACTCCAGTGCCTGTTATCAGCTGTGCTTGCTCTGGATTACCCTCCAACTTCATTTAGAACCAGTTCTCTCTCTCTATTCAGGTCTGCATCCTACCCCTAAAATCTTGTCTATTAGCTCAATCATTTAAACCCACGCCTCTCTCAACCCTCCCCTAACTGCCATCCCTGTCCTCGTAACTATCCTTCTAGACCTTTCCATTAGATTTAATCTTATCTAGAATTACACAGGCACCAAGCCCAGTATTTTTAACTACTGCCCAAAACACATAAGGTGATTGTTCCCAATTCACACTGCACACTGGACTCACTCAGAGAGCTCCTGAAAGATAAGGACACTCACAGACCACCCAGATCGGCTCAATAAGATTTTGTGGGTAAGGAGGACAACAGAGTCAAATGACTCAAAACTTTCACAGATTAAATGAAGGGAAAGCATGGAGAGGAGGAGAAAAGAAAAAGCGTGATTTAAAGACTCTGGCTCTAAGCCTGGTATAGTTAAACATACCTATACTTCCAGTACCCAGAAAGCTGAAATAGGAGAATTGTGAGTTGCCAACCTGGGCCATACACTGAGTTACATGCTAGCCCGGGCTATATAGAGAGATCCCAGTTCAAGATATCCAAACAAGGGGCTGGAGAGATGGCTCAGCAGTTAAGAACACTGGATGCTCTTCTAGAGAATCTGGGTTCAATTTCCTAACAACCACATTGTGGCTCACAATTGTCTGTAGCACCAGTTCCAGGGAATCTGACAACTTTTCTGGGTTCTAAGAGTCAAGAGAGAAAGAAGAGTCAAACTCCGGGAGTGGGATATGAGCTTCTAGTTCTCTGATAAGTCTCAAAACTGTCACCTCCTTCTGTCCTCCTTCACCTCAAAACACGCCTTCTGTTGTCCCCAGACTCATGCTCGCTAAAATGGACTATGATCCAAACACAGAAAAAGTGAATGCTGATTTAGAAAACACGTCTAGGCAAACTGACCTTGAATGCTATTGGCCTTCACAAGCTGGGCACAGTCCATCAGAACCTCCTTTGGAATGTCTTCTATCTTCTCTCCCTGCAACACAAAATAAACCAAATAATCCTCTTGGTTACTGATGGTCACTGGAGCACTAACAAGGCGTCTGCTGCCTTACCTGCTGGACACGGGCTTATAAACAAGCAGGGGCTCTTCAGATGGACTGCAGAACACTGAAGGACGAAGTAAATTTATCATGCCCACCACAGGATGCTACCTGAACTAAGAGAAGGCACTAGCAGAAAACTATTCTTAACACATTTTAAAAACCATGGTGAAGGTATTAACTGCAGTTATATCTTAGTGTTTTTTGCCATCCTCATTCATTTCCAGAAAGCTTAGGGGGAAATGGTGTCCATTCTGAGGGCTAAACACCTTCCTGGCTGAGGTCCCTGTAACCTTCCTTTGAAACAGATGTCCTGGAGTTCTGGATCACTAACATCTCACCAGCCGTCTACCCCCCAGCCAAAACCAGGGTGAAGTTCTTGTGTTCTTCATCTATTGTGCTCCTCCCAATGGAAGATAAAGTAGCCAGTAGAGGCAGCAACAGCAGCAGCAATGGACAAGCTCACACCAGTGAGCCTAGGAACTCAAAAAGTAAAGGCCACAGTTTAGCTTTGAGTCACTTTACACTAGTGAGCTAAACAAAGCTCCCAAGAGTTGTGATTTTTCTATCCCAAAAGGCCGTGTAGTGTCGAATATTGCTGAGAGTCTGGATTGTCATGCTTTGGGTTGGATTCAAACCACAATGAAGGCACACAGTACCTGTCAGATGTTACTCGGCAAAACTTCAAGGTATGCCAGGTCTTACTCTCACAATGACTCAGTAAAGAAAGAGTTGGTCCCTTCTACACAGGAGGAAGTAGGCAGTCATGTGCTACACAGTCAAGATTCCAGACTGCTCTACATACCAAGTTCAAGACCAGCCACAGTGACCAGAAAAAAAAAAAGAAAGAAAGAAAGAAAGAAAGAGGAAGAGAGAGAAAGAAAGAGAAAGAAAGAGAAAGGAAGGAAGGAAGGAAGGAAGGAAGGAAGGAAGGAAGGAAGGAAGGAAGAAAAAAGAAAAAAAGGCCAAAGTCAGGTGTGGTGGTACACACCTACCTATATATAGTCCCATCTACTCAGAAAACTGAGGTAGAAAGGTCTTTTGAACCCAAGAGTTCAAGATCAGCATGGCCAACAGTAAGACTTTCTTTCAAAACAAACAAGCATTTCTAAATAAGGGTTTATAATGCTGAAGAGTTGCACACAATCTAAATTCTGACAAAGTAGCTTTCCTATTAACTGTGCCACTATTATCCGCTCATTACAGGCAATCAAAATAGCAAACAAGAAAACAACATAGTATCAAGTTTATAAACCATGACCCTAAAAAGTAATTCGATCAACCAGGGATAGCTGTAGGCCAAGATTAAATAGTCTAAATGCATCCCAGATGTACAGACAGAATACAAACGACAGCTTAAATTGAACTTTCGGTAACAATGTTTTGGATGGAAACCACAAGGCAGAAGGTCAAAATCATTACACCGCTGTCCTTGAGTTCTCGGCTTCGTAAAGCCTGAGCTGCAGTCTCACAGCCTGGCAACTGCAGGCTTCTGAAACTCACAGTGGTCCCAAATTAATCCATAACCAAACCCTTCTGGCATCACGTCCCGTGTTGCCCAGTGACTTCACTGCAGCCTCAATCTGAACACACAGCAGGTGCATGACGCCATACAACTTGAGGGCAAGAAACACTGCCGGATGCTGCAGCTCAGATTCCAGACACTAGTGTATAAGTTACCATCACGGATGCTTGGAACCCAACATTCTGAAGAGGGATCACAAGTTCAAGGCCAACTTGCTCTAGTTAGTAGGTTCTTGACCAGCTAGGACTCCACAGCAAGACTTGGTTAAATTTGTTTTTGGACTGGCACATGTTTTTGAATCCAGCACTCAGGAGGGAGAGACAGACAAGTTTCTTTGAGTTCGAGGCCAGCCTAGGCTACATAATGAGACTCTGTCTCAAAACAAAAAAAAAATTAGTAACACTTTTTATTCATGAAAAAATAATGAAGAGTTTGGGTGGGTTAGGCAGAGCACAGGAGGCTGAAAGGGATCTCACCAGAGCTGCGTAAGTACGAGCAACAGAACACAGCATCTGAGTCCACGGCAGACAAAAACACAAGTCCTTGCTTATGTAAATCAGGGGGAGAGAAAAGAGTCCCACCCTGCATGAACCCCAAATAATGAAACTAACTCATTCCAAAACACAGAATTACGTTTTGTCCCTGCCTGAGTGGAAGCTGGACCCCACCTTGATCTGTAGTAACCAAGTCTGGAGATCCAGTGCCATGGTGGAGAGAGGTGGCAGGCACAGCTCTGGCCAGGCAGTCCAGGCTCATGTCTCTAGTGTAAGTCATGTTAAAACATGTTCGTACTGTCTGACAGGATGGAGGAGAGGCCACTCCCACTCTGTGATTCTATGTAGTCATGAGAAAAACTAAGAGACATATAAGATCACTAAGTGAACTGTCAAGGTCATAAAAAAGGGACACTGTCATCAAAATCAGGGCAGAAGGGACAAGTGAGCGCAATATGATACCTCACAATGGTTTCTGAAAGAGAAAAGGAACATTAATGGGAAAACTGCTCAAATCAAGTCCAGAACTTAGTTGACAGTAGTGAGTAGATTTGGCCTGCTGGTTGAGCTATCTGCCATGTTACGTGAGATGCTAGCAGCAGGGAAGCCGTATGGCTTTGGTAACTTTCTAAATTCTTGTAAGTCCAAAGTACATTTATTTTTTAAAACATAATACATACAAGTACACATACTATGTAGTTTAACTCCTGAAAATACAGATACAAGCAAATTAGAAAAAAACAGTGGTGCTGTGTTACCAGGGCACCTTCGTTCCTGCATTAGCACTGCTGCTTTAGACTGTCCAAAGACACTCTGACCACAGGGAACAAGAGCCCTCGTCAGCCGGGTGGACTGAGTGAATCAGAGAAGAAGAAACCACTAGAAATAGATGTCAGCATCAACTGAATTGAGGGGAGCACAAGCATGGGGACAGGTGACACGATGAGCTAGCTAGACAAGGTGGGGCTTCCACCTGGGAAATCATCCAGAATTTTCCATAACAATTTTCTGGGTAAGACATTTACTAATCTTTACGACTTTGAACACATTTATTATTTAAGCAACTTACTCAGCACAAAAAGAATGTATGATGTTCATCTCTAGAGGAAAGGTCATGAACCCATGTTGACATTCAGTTACCTTTTGTAAGCGTAGGTATACATGAGCTGAAGAGAGTTTGTCCACGTGAAACCTACAAAGAAGGAAACCACTTTTAGCAACAACAAGACAACCATGTCTTCAGCCACTTGCACTGAAAGCATCTCAATCCAAGACAGTATTCTCTGGGACTTATCATACGTGAGGCTCCACGGAGAGTATAAGACAGTCACCATCTCCAAAGGCTGGCGAGCAACCTGGAGAGGCAAGAGAAACTTGAGAGTTGTGCAGCTGTGCATGGCTATGAGCCCAGGTGAGTCAGATAATAAATATGTAACGTCCTGGGTAGAATGCAGCTTCCAGAGACAACAAGAGCTATCAGTGACCAAAGGCTTTGTGGAAGAGCTGAGATTTGGCTGGCCCGACCAAAGCACAGGCCAAGAAGAAAAACAGGCAGGAATTTCAGATAAGAAAGGATGGGAGAAGTCAGTGAAACCCTGCTGTTGCCGAACTGGGAGCTTTGCAGGACTGAGGTCTGGAGAAGAGGACAATATGGTTTCTGATACCCACAGGTTTCAAGTGATGGCAAAACAATCAAAACCAAGTATCGAGTGCAGAATCAGAGTTAGCTCACTAAGCAGGCTACATCGTTAAATGAACCAGATGAACCAAACTAAGAATTCTTCCAGCCTCACTCCCTGCCACACACACACTGATGATGACCCAGGCATCCCTGGGTGAACGTAGCCTATATGGCACTGAACTCTCTGAAAATCATTCAGAATGCCCCATAGCACACCCTCCTCCCTTTTCCCTTGAGGAAGGGCCTCACTACAAAGCCCTGGCTGGCCTGGTATTTACGATGTAGACTGAACTAACCTTGAATTCACAGAGAACCTCCTGCCTCTGCCTCCTAAGTGCTGGGAATAAGGTGAGACACAACCTTTAATTAAATTCTTAAATTCACTTTTCTTTAGCGTTTGTACTGGCTAGTTTTATGTCAACTTGACACAAGCTAGAGTCATCAGAGGGAAGCTCAATTGAGAAAATGCCTCTATAAGCTTGAGCTATAGGCAAGCCTGTAGGGCATTTTCTTAGTGATTGATGTGGGAGGGCCCAGCCCACTGTGGGTATGGCTACCTCTGAGCTAGTAGTCTTGGGTTCTATAAGAAAGCAGGCTGAGAAAGCCAGTAAGCACACCCCTCCACGGCCTCTGCATCAGCTCCTGCCTCCAAGTCCTGTCATGTGTGAGTTCCTGTGCTCACTGCTTTTGATGGTGAATGTTATATTGAACAGTAACTGAAATAAACCTTTTCTTCCCCAAGCTGCTTTTGGTCATAGTGTTTTTTTGCAGCAATAATAACCCTAACTAAGGCAGGGTTCTTATCGTCCATCAATTTAATGTAATCTTTTAAAACTGTTATTTTTCATTCATTTAATTTAGCAAATAAAGTTGATTCACTTTGTAACACACAGAGATGGGGCTAGAATTTAAGCATCAACAATGAACAAGGCTACACACAACTGACACTGACTCTGTGACCCTGTTAATTTTAGTGGGTACTGTTCCTAACAAGGTTTGGGGAAGCCTATGGAAACGGTGGTTTCCAAAGGTCTGTAGTTCCAGCGGGCAGGAGTACCAGCAGTTCAGGGTCAGCCTGGACTATTTAGGGAAACCCTATCTCAAAAACAAACAAAAACCTAAGAAAGGAAGCATCACTGGATCCCATTACAGATTTCCCCAGGCATTTTCTTGTTATCAACTTCTATTTTAGGTGTTAAAAGGATCACACACTCAGTACAGGATATAACAAGTATGATTCAGTATGAAGGCTTAGATTATGGCCTCAAAGAAGCTAATATCTTATTATTTGTTCTGGATATAGAAACATATTCAGACTTTGGGCAAATGACTTATGTTCCCTCTTATTCTTAGTCATTATTGATAGCCAAAAATGGACATTACATCATATGTGAGTCATGATTTTCCAAGCTGTTCATTTACTCATTTGCATTCCCATGCAAAAGTCATAGTAATTGTCACCTTTAGCTGAGCATTTTTCTGTCCAGAAAAATTCCTATCTTTTACAAATCTAGAAATTTTAAACATCTCATTCTCCTTTCAGGATCTTAAGAAAAATATTATGCTATGAACAGACCTCAACTGAAAAGGTGCACCTGCCATTCTGGCTCCTGCTTGTTTAGTAACAGCTCTTTATTAATAACAGCTCTTCCTACACAGCAAGAGTAGCTCTTTTAGATTCTGTTTTTTTCTTCAAGGTCTCCTAAATGGAATGCTCCTAAATACCAAAATAATTCAATATATGCTAATGAGTTCATCCCTATGTAATCAAAGCACACATAGGAGTAGCATGGCTAGAGTGATGGATTGAATAAGAATGGCCCCCATAGGCTCATACTGGAATGCTTAGTCACCAGGGAGTAGAACTCTTTGAAAGGATTAGGAGGTGTAGGCTTGTTGGTTTAGGTGTGTCCCTGGGGGAGTGGGCTTTGAGGTTTCAAAAGCATAAGTCAGGTCCAGTTTCTCTCCCTCTGTCAGCTGCCTGGAGGTCAGAATACAGCTCTCAGCTACTGCTCCAGTTCCATGTGTGCCACCATACTCTCTGCCATGGTGACAATGGACTAAACCTCTGAAACTGTAAGCAAGGTCCCAAGTAAATGCTTTCTCATATTAAGAGCTGCTGTGGTCATGGTGTCTTTTCACAGCTTGTATATGCCATCTTCAGGCTTACATGTAACGGTATATATCTACAAAGGGTAAAGAAACAGACAGAAGTCCAGGTTTGAAATACCCACCCCCTGAAACAAGTCAGCACAAATGACTTCCTGTAAAAAGTCTTTCTAGTTTTACTGAGAACACTCACTCAGAGTTTAGAGTGCACCCACTTGTACATAGCCCCGTGCCCTTGTCATGTCCTTATCCCTGCTCGCCTTCATATCCCTCACTAATCCAGAGACTAATGTTTTCAATCAAAGAGCAACAACTGCCAGAGGGTGCAGAGGCCCAGGGAGCAACTCAATTCCTTAAAGTGGGGTCTGTGAAAATACTACTCATTAGGCAGTCTGGGGGCAGCAAGGACACTCTTTTCCTCACTTAAAAACTAATTTGCTTCTAATCTCATTTAATCTTTAGAAAGCTCTTTGCTTAAAGGAACCTCAGAAGGTTTACCAGGATAGACTCAAGATGCTGAACCGGGTAAATTCTCCAAACCAGCATCAGAGAATACCAGGTTAAAACGCTGCACTGCAGATGAGCTCAGATGAGCTCAGAGTCGCTCTTGGCTCCCTGGAAGATCATTAGGATTGACAGCACATGAACTGGAATGGGCTCTGAGGTGTGGGTTACTCCAGCTTCCTTGAGTTCTCAAATAGCTTCTGAAAATAAAAGTCAACTGTGCTGAGCTTTGGTCATTCATCCCTGGACTACTAAAGGTGCCAAAGGGAACTCTAGGTAGCTCTCAGCTTGGCGAGCCTCAACCTTAAATAAATAAACAAATAAATAATTCAAGCTGTAATTTACTAGTATGGGCTTTAAATTAGAAATCTGTCTTAAAAAATTAGAAATTCTACCTGTTTAATTTTTTTTTTTTTAAAGTTTAAAAGGTATGGTAATTCAGGTGTATCTGAATATACAACCTTTCCACTTAGGCAGCTCTGCGTCCATCTGTAGGGTAATGTACAGCACATATGAACACAGTAACTGTAGTTCTAACACTTGGAACACTGAGGCAAGAGAGTGAGTTCTAGGAAAGCCTAGAATAGAGTCAAACTCTACCTCAAAAAAACAAATAAATAAAAAAAAAAAGGGGGGGGAAACAAAGGAATAGCAGGTAACTACCTACCCAAGAGGTACAGACACTGGTATCAGAGAGGCTGCAGCTGGGGATGACAGCTCTTCAAAGGGGAGACAAGGAGGTGTTCATGGTGAGGAAGCCTTCAGCATGTGTTACTACGAAGGCAGCAAGTGAGTCAAGTATAAACTCTTGTTACGTGCCAGCAGTGACGACCTCTTGTTCACAAAGCAGGCAAATCATTGTCCTATGGAGGTTGTAGGGCCGTCTGAAGGAAGGCCAGAATTTCCCAGCTGTACAATCTGCCTACCTGAACGAAGGGGCCCTACCTAAAAAGCGTCTAACTTGATGGTACAGTTGAGTGCAGAAGCTAGGACACTGTGCTGGAATAGTTTTGTTTTTTTAAACCTTTCAAATTCCTCATGTTTCTGCCACCCACTGGTTCTCAGTGTGGGCTTTGGAATGACAGAATAAGCCCATTGAAGCCATGAACTAGAGCCCTTCATAACCAAGTAGATTATGAAATAATCCAAGAGACGGTTTGGGGAGCCCTCACAGATACATGGGGCTTCCAAGCAGAGTCGCACATAAGTGGGAGTCTGAGTTACTGTCTGTAAGGCAGTTGCCTGTTGAATGCTCAAGGCCATCTACCTTACTGAAAGCTGAACCAGCTCTTCTGAAAAGTGGCCATCCAACCTCACAGTACTGTAAGGAAATCAGGGGATGGGGAGAAAAGCTGGAGAAAAGGTCTATAGACAGTTACAGCAATGGGCCTGGGGAGGGTGGGGGTCGGGGGCAGGGCACAGTGAACTCAACCAGGAAGAATGGTGCCCTAAGGTGAGGAAAAATCAACATCAACATTTAGAAGATGAGCTGGGCCTGAGAGCCTGGAAGAATGGTGCCCTAAGGTGAGGAAAATCAACATCAACCATTTAGAAGCTGAGCTGGGCCTGTGAGAGCCTGGGCTGGGCCAGTAATAATCAGTGTAGACCCGTTCTGCTCCTCATCAGAAAGGTGGGCACAGGAACAACACTGCATAGGTTGTTGTGAAATTAAATGTATTGACACTTGACAGTGTTTGGCAGTTAAGTGCTTGAAACATGCCCACTACTGCCATCATACCCAAGTAAACATGACCTGAGAACTTCTCCAGGAAGCATGAGACCCACTGACATGGTCAGACTGGGCTCCAGGAGAGAGAATAAGCAGTGGCTGAGAAACTGTGTCGGGAGCCCACCCACACCCTACTCTCGGGTCACAGGGGGAACACTGAAGAGCACAGTGTCTATTTACTCAGGAACTCCAGGATCGAAACACCATGTAGACACACCATGTGTTTAAATTATAGTCAGCAGGTAGATAGATCACCAAGTTTGAAATCTAAATGACAATCTAAATGAAACAGAATAAAAACTGCTACTTACCAAATATCTTCAGGCCAGCCATACTTTATCAGATCTTCATCTACAGTAAGATACAAGAGGAGGGAAAACGAAACTAAGAAAACTGTTAAGTGGACATATACCAGGATTTTTATGTTGGGAAGGGGAAAAAAATACCATCAACCCCCACCCCACTTCCCCTTTCCTTCTTTCTCTTCCTTAATAGAGATAATAGTGGCGGGACTTAGAAGCTTGAAAAGACAGAATGACCTCATTTACAGTCAGACAATATACACTGCATGGTTTTTTTCACACTTCTAATCCAAAACTTGGAGAGGCTTCCTTTGAATGATCTGAATACTGAAAAAATCTCAGCAGCTGGGAGTCAGGAGATTCTGACTGACTGACTATAAGTTTAATGTTAATATGATTTTGTTCAAATTTTAAAATAATGGGTTATGTAGTGCTAATAATAATAATAAAGGTTGGGGAATATAGTTCAGTGGCTGCACTGTTTGCCTTCTATTCCTGAAGCCCTAAGTTTGATCCCAGCACCATGGAAGCTGTGTGTGATTCACATAGCTGTAATCTCAGCAACTGACAAGAGGATCAAAACCCAGGCCACAAAGGAGTTAAGGTCAACCTTAACTGGACTGTGTCTCTAAAGAACAAACAAACAAACAAATGGACAGACCACGAGAAACCTCAAAAACTCGAAGAGTATGGCTGCACACACTTGGGAAGCTGAGCCTAGGGGATGGTGAGTTTGAGGGTGGTCTGGACTAAAAAGCTAGGTCAAGATCAGCTTAGTGAGACCTTGTAAGACCCTGTTTTACAATAGTGCCGATGAGAGAAGACTAAAGACAGTATACTTAAGGATATTACAAACAAACTACATCTAAAAGGAAAATAAAGATCATAAATGGAGATGAGGCAGCAGCAGAGAGATGTGAAAGAGTGAAAAGGAATTGCTCTGGGAGGTAGGAAGCGGAACTCAAGTCTTAGGAGGGATAAAGAGGAACAAGCTTCTGTGGGGGGGAACTGATGGTGTGTGTGTGTTGTATGTGTGTGTACTGTATTATCTGATATTTTAAATTGTACAGGTGGCAGGTAAGCCATTAAAGGTAAAGTCAATTAAAAACTTCTAGGAAAGTATGTGATTCCTATGTGATGGTTTTAAGTGTACCTAAGAAAGGACAGCCTACTACTGGCTAAGCTACACACAACCCTTGGGAGAGGACACTGTTGGCAATAGCTGACACTGGGAGCTTTCTGCTAGACATCAGAAATTTACTATGGGAAGTGGGAAGCTGAACAAATCACCAAAAAAAGTAAAAGAAAAATACTAATGACATTTTTAAGTGTGCTATGAACGGGTGAGGCCACCTGCTGGCTATGGAAGAGAACAGACCTGCCAAGAGTTGAGCAAATACACTACTTAAAACTTCCACTTATGTTGTAACCAGTGTGGTGCTTACTTGGAAACTGCCAGGCTACTGGAAATAAATGGGTGACACCACGAATATTTCCAAAAGGAGGTTTTAAAATGCAGGTTCCTTTCATATAAGGCTAATTTGGAGGGGCCAACAACTCCACTCAACTCTAAGTTTCCTGATGAGCAAATAAATGTTCCATATATACAATACAATGACACGAAACACCAGCGGGTTCTAGATATCCAGACTCACAAATGGACCCTGCATCTAGGTGTGTATCTCTACGCATAAATTCTACCACAAATGTGAAGGCTTCTCAACTCAGTGCCTCAAACCACATTCACCATCTCCCTACAGCATGTTCGAGTACATAATGTAGTAACAACACATTTGTCCACATTTTAAAATATGTTTTATATTTCAGAGCAGTTTTAGGTTCACAACAAAGTCAACACATGCTTTTTGTGTCTGGATGCCACAATGCAGCAAAACCTCCACCTATGTCTTCTTAACAGAGGCTGGAATGAGGCCTCCACATACGTAAAGAGGAGACAACTACAGAAGGAAAAGAGACAGGAGAAAATGTCAGAACCATCGCTAGTCCACCCATGTGAACCAGAACATTGCAGGCCTTTAAGAAATACGTAAAGTTCCCCCACGCCCCAGTTATATAGTACAAAACCTGCATCACTCATGAAGCAGCCTGGCTATAAGTGCTTCCCAGTGGCTGTAGTCTCACACTCCTCCACCTCTGATGTAGTAGAAAGAAAACCACATCTGGCAGCCGATCTGCTTTCATATCCAGTCTAAGTAACTATGGCTCTTGTAGCAGTGGCTTGCTGTTCAGTGTAGAACAGTAGATAGCCTCCTTTCCTCCAGGACCAGTGATATTATGGGCTAAACAAGGAGAAACTAAAACTTAAGTATTAATATAATATGGATGAGCTACCATTAGGTCACACCTTGGTCAATGCCATACACTCATTACAATGAAAGGCTGACTCAAAGCATGAGCTACTTTATTTTGCTGTGATCTGTTGTTTCTCACTTCACACAGTCTTGGTCTTACCAGTTTTGCTTTAGAGCACCCATTTTGGACTTGTTTCATTATTGTCAATATCTCTTATTGAAGAATGGTATGTGTGCTTCTTTTAATGCATATAAACTATCACATTCTAACTGTTGTCAATGTCAAGCTGCACCAAACTAGATACTGATAGTTTTAGAAAGAAACTGGAAAAGCAGACAAAGAGTAACAAAAGATTATACACGGACAACAGTGTGACCACCAGCTCTCAGACCGACCCCAGGGGATGTTCCCAGAGAAGCAAGGTAGGGAGTGGTATCTGGGAGCTTAAGAAGCTCCAGGGATACCTACCAGCTAAGGAGTGCTTCAATGGGGTAGGCATTGTGTAATAGTTTGTATATACTTGGCCTGGGAGTGGCACTGTAGGGAAGTGTGGCCTTGTTGGAGTGGGTGTGTCACTGTGGGCATGGGATTTAATACCCCAGTCCTAGCTGCCTGGAAGGCAGTATTCCACTAGCAGCCTTCAGATGAAGACGTAGAGCTCTCAGCTCTCTGCCTGCACCATGTCTGCCTGGATGCTGCCATACTCCCACCTTGATGATGATGGACTGAACCTCTGAACCTGTAAGCCAGCCCAAATAAATGTTGCCCTTGGTCGTGCTGTCTGTTCACAGCAGTAAAACCCTAAGACAGAAGTTGGTACCAGGGACTGGAGTATTACTGTGATAGGCCTGACCATGCTTTTGTCTGGAAGAATGTGGACTTTGGGACTTTGGATTTGGAAAGCAGTGGAATGCTTTAAATGGGGCTTAATGGGCTATCCTAGTAAAAATATTTGTTGCTAAAATTTCTAAGGTAGCCGGGCAGTGGTGGCGCACGCCTTTAATCCCAGCCACCTGGGAGGCAGAGGCAGGCGGATTTCTGAGTTCGAGGCCAGCCTGGTCTACAGAGTGAGTTCCAGGACAGCCCGGGCTACACAGAGAAACCCTGTCTAAAAAACCAAAAACAACAAACAAACAAACAAACAACAAAAAAAAGATTTCTAAGGTAAAGAGATTTATATTAATTGCATTGACAAAGGAACTCTCAAAAAAGCCCAGCAGAGACTTTGCTCCCTGATTAAGTCTCATGAAGAGCATTTTGAACAAGTGTAGGAAGCTTAGCAAGGAAAAAACATAAAATACATGGTTCAAGTATTAAAGGGGCACCAAGAAATGAAATGGAGCTGAATCCTATGTTCTAGGAGATAACAGATTAAGGGTTTTGGGGGCAAGATCCCATCCAGCTAAGTTTAGATCCAAGCATGGTAGTATACACCTTAATTCCAGAAGGCAAAACCAAACAGATCTCTGAGTACAAGGCCAGCCAGGGACAAAGTCTGTTCTAGGTGAAGAAAAGTTTAAATCCCGTCATGGTGGTACATGAATTTAATCCCAGCATTACAGGAGACAGAGCCATGAAAATCTCTGAGTTCAAGGCCAATCTACAGAACAATTTCCAGGAAAGCCAAGCTTAGGCAGTGAGGGAGTTGGTGATAATATAATAGAATAAGGGGGCCATGTTCCAAGCCCAGCAAGCAGTAGAATATGGCAACTTCAACCATGTGGCTCTGGCTTTAGAGTGAAAAATAGAAGGGACTACTGAGACAATTGATGCTGGTTAGCTGGAGCTAAGAAATTAATGGTGATTAAAAAGAGACCAGCATCACTGAGCTGAAATCTTCTGGGAAGTGTTTTCTGAGAGCACAAAAGAAGCAGTGTTCCAGAGATACCCAACGTATCTCTTGTACTGCAGCTGTACTTGATAATGGGTAAGAGTTACCTAGGTGGTACTGGTTTTGAAGGCATCATGAATTAACAGTTGAGGCTTGGCACTGTGAGAGGCCTTGGAAGGCCAATGGTGAAGGTATAGCCTCAGGTGCAGTCGATGGCCCAGGACTGAAAGGGTCATGCAAAGGATTTGAGGCTTGGTACCATGAAAGAGAGCCTATGAGAGGCTATTGGTGAAGCCTAGTTGCAGCACAAGACCCCAGTGTACTGAAGATGCCAGTGCTATGGTATGACCCTGAGAATGGCAGGGCAGTGGAGTGGATCAACCTGAGCTTAGAGTGCTACAGAGGGCAGAGCTGGGGAAGTGATGTAAGCCCTTTGAAGGAGCCCAGAAGATCATGTGTGCATCCCAGACGTTGAAACAAGAAGCTATAAAATTGAAGTTGCCTTGGAGACCCCAAAATTTCGAGATGCCAGAGCCATGGGATATCTGCTGAGGAATGCTGCTAACAGGAGTGGAACCAGCCCAGGAAAAGAAGTTTGTTGTAGTCAACAAAGATGAAAAAGGAGCTGGAGATCTGAAAACTGCTTTGACATCAGACATGGAGATGCAGAGTTTGGAGTTTGTCCAGTTGGTTTCCTATCTTGATTCAAGGATTACAGTTATGTGATTGGAGGAATCTCAGAAGAGACTTTGGACTTTTGACACTGTTGATACTGCTATAGACTCTGCGGGCTTTGGACTTGGACTAAATGTACTTTTTAAATTATGCTATGGCTAGATATGGCCCCCACAGACTGTTTGAACAAGCCTATGGGGGTCAGGGAGTGGAATATGAAGGTTTGTATATGCTTGGCCCAGGGAAGTGGGACTGTTAGGAGGTTTGGCCTTATTTGATGTAGGTGTGTCACTGTGAGCATTGGATTTAATACCCTAGTCCTAGTTGTCTGGAAGTTAGTATTCCACTAGCAGCCTTCAAATGAAGATGTAGAACTCTCAGCTCCTCCTGCACCATGCCTGCTTAAATGCTGCCATGTTCCTGCCTTGATGATAATGGACTGAATCTCTGAACCTGTAAGCCAGCCCAATTAAATGTTGTCCTTATAAGAGTTGTTCACAGCAGTAAAACCCTAAGCACAGTGCATACAGGTCCTTTTCCCTAATATAGACAACCCTCTGCAGTAGCTACAGCCCATGTGTCTCTTATGTCTAAGAACTCAGAGTCTGAAAAGGTTGCTTACTGCGGCTTGTTTGCTGGGGAGCTGATTCTGGCATGACTTCACAGCTGTCTTCTCTAAACCCTTACACTACCTGTGTTTTCAATCTTGAGGAATGGCACTCTTTCTCTCCAGCTCCTTCTGAGGTTCTGCCTCTCTCACTTTCCTGTGAGGATCAGTGTTGCAAAACTCCATGCTCTCTTGACCACCAAGAAGATCAACTTGAGCTAGTCAGAGTGGTCCATATTTGTAAGCTCAGCTCTCCAGAGGCTGAGGCAGGAGGATGGCTATGAATTCTAAGCCTCTGAGCTATAGAGTGCAATCTTGTCTCAGAAGTGAAAAAAAAAAAGTGTTCAACTAGATCTGGCATATAGCTTAGTTATACTGTTTGTGTTCAGCCTTCATGAGGCCCTCAGTTCCACTATCCCCTATAATGCTGGGATTACAGACATACAAGGGACACACACCTCAACTAAGCTACATGCCAGGCCCAGTTGAACACAACAAGCAGAGAAACAGAAAGTCAAACCTCATAGAAGTAGAGGCTACTGGTGGCTGGGGATCTCTAGGAGAGACTAGTAAATTGGTAAAACAATGATCTGTTAGGAGCATTTCTGGAATTCTGTTGCAGAGTAATACAGTTATCAAAGTATATGCCAAAGTGACTAGAAGACAGGATTTTAAATACTCTAACTGCAAAGGAATAATAAGTGTTTGAGGTGACAGATATGCTATGGATTTCAACTTGATCACCATACAACGTGTACATATATCAAAACACTGTATTCGAAAATGTGGACAACTATTTGTCAAGTCTAATTTTCAAAAGGAATTAAAGAAATCAGTAACAAAACACATAAACCCAACAAACAGGGCACAGGAACAGCACTTACCTGCCTGAAAATTTTAAAATCAAATGCTTTTGTAAACTTACTTTCATATTTATCCTTTCCCATGTAAATAGTGTAAGTAGATGAATTAACTAAAATAAAACAAAAATAAAGAGACAATCAGTGGGGATGCAAAGCAGGGCCATGGGCCACACCTGGCTCACCTACCTGCTCTTGAGCACCCTTTGAGTTAAGAATAAGTTGTATCCTTTTAAATGACTGATAGCAGCTGGTCAAGATTAAACTATAGAGACTGCACAAGTCTTACTGAGCTTAAAATAGTATCTTGTCCCAAAGAAGACATTTAACAATCCTTACTGCTGAATGGTTGCTTTCTCCTTTCGCTCTTGATTTTTTATTTCCCTTTAGGGATAAAGTTTAATGGCAATTTCCAGCTCAGTGCTATACCTTTGCCTTCTTCAATGATAACGAAAATAGTAACAACCAGTCCCCACAATGAACAACAATCTCTACTGCAAACATTTAAAAACAGATTCCTGCACCTGGGAGGCAGAGGCAAGTGGATCTCTGAGTTTCAGGCCAGTCTGGTCTACAGAGTGAGTTCCAGGACATCCAGGGCTACACAGCAACCCTGAATGGAGCTAAATTTGTGACTTGATCTTCAGTCTACAAAGCACAATGCCTGGTAGATAGAAACAGGGTTGGCCAGCAAGTCTGTACTACTGAGCAGAACACACAGAGGGCAGTGATGGTGTTGTATCCCTATAATCCCAGCATTTGAGAGGGAGAAGGGTCTGGAGTTCATGCTGTCCTTGGCTACACAGGCTGGCTCAGAGCAGTCTGGTCTATCTGATGACTCTGACTCAAAAAACAAAAACCAAACAAAAGTTAAGAGACCATACATTTAGAAGGCCAAGGGTTTCTGCCCTCACCTCCTGAATCACAGGATTCCAGGAGTGGACTCCACACTCAGTGTATGTGGTACTAGAAATCAAACCCAGACTTCAGGAATACTAGACAAAGCAACTGTCTGTCACTCCAGTTCCAGGGGATCCATCGCCCTCTTCTGGTCTTGATAGGTACACACAAATGGTGAGTAGATGTGCATGTAGGCAAAATACCTACAGACATAAAATAATTTTTAGAACTAGCATGACTATAAAAAAGAAAAACAAAGAAAGAAACACCCTCACACTGAGGGACACTTCACAAAGTCATTCTTCAATCAAAAGAATCATGAAAAGTTAGGTATGCCTTTAATCCCGCCCTGGGGAGGCAGAGCAGAGGGTGGCAGATCTCTGTGAGTTCAAAGCCAGCATAATCTATACAGGGAGTTGTAGGCCAGCAAAAGCTACACAATGAGATCCTGTCTCAAAAATAAACAAACTAAAAACTACTAAGAGACAAAAACCACCAAACACTAACTCCAGATTGACCAGTGAAAGTAATGCCATCGTTAGGGAGCCTTCAGACAGGAGAGACTATGTTTGAAGCCACCTGAGCCACTCACTGTCTCAAGAAGGGGGGAGGAAATCAACACAGTAAGTAGGGCACTATGCTAAGGAGCAAGACAGACTGCCTCTCAAGAGACCTGCCCTGCAGCTCAAGCAGGCAGCTTTTAAAGCCACATGAGAACAGTCCTAAAGGAATGTTAAGGGGGTCCAGAAAAATATATATTTAATCTTGACAAGGAAACTGGGTCTCACACAGTGTCTTCGAAAAGTCAAGAGCTATCTTAATGGGGTGAGAGTTTAAAATTAGAAATTGATTCTGGATAAAAGGAGCAATATGGGCAGAGAAACTAAGTTGACGCGGCATTTCCTGGAAACCAAAACAGTACTTTCTGGCCTTCCAAAACCAACTCAGTATTACCAGACGTCAACTGGAACATCAACTCTGCCCAGGGAGGGGTTGTACTAACATTCTAGACTTTCTATAGCTTTCCATGGCATCCCAGGCTCGCCCGTCATAGAAGGGCAAGGTACTCTTCCTGTAGGAGACAACTGCTGGCACCTGTCTCACTGGTCAAGTATCGCTCCAAGCTGTGGGCAGAATGCTAGGGCAAAGGCTTGCGACGGGGAGTGGGGCGGCTATGCAGGAACCCACACACTGCCCAAGTCCAGGAAGCGCTGGCGGGTCTGTCAAGTGCGGATGAGAATGATTACCGGGTAATAAGGAAAGCGGGGCGCATTCCCACCGCGACCACTAGGACCAGGGGACGACCAGGCAGCCGAGGGGACGGCCAAACGAGACCCAGGAGGCTCTGGGAGAGGCGCCCGCGGGAGGACGCGGCTCAGGACTAAGTCCAAGCCCAGCAGCGGCTGGGGAATGCCGGCTTTGGAGGCAGCTGCGGGCAGGGCCCCGGCATCACTCACCACTGCTGCTGGTGAAGTAGAACACCATGATCCTTGTAGAAGAGTGGCGACTCCTGCTCAAAACGCGAAGCTCGAGATACCTCCGGCGCGAGGTTGAGCCGGCTTCCAGGCTCTCCTCCGGACACTTCCGGCGGACGTGCGGTCGCGTCACAACGCCGTCCTGTCGGCGCCATCTTTAGTCCTGGCGAAAGGAAGGGTGTTGGCGGAAGGGCGAGTGCCCCGTGGATTTTGAGGATTCCGCTCAAGCCGACTGGTTGAAGGAAATTAGCTGGAAAAAAACATCTTGTTTGAAGCCATAAAGGAAAAATGCCATGGGCACACTTTATTTTCAGAGTCTCTACTAAGTGGTCAAGAGGGTTGGTCATTGCTTTTTATTTGCCTTCACATTCAACCCAATATGGGCTCCATGAATGCAGAAACTGCCTTTTTCATGCATGGTTAAGAGTCCCTGTAATCATTTCCTCAGAAGGCACTCAGTAAGAACCAATTTTAAATAAACTCATTCTCCCGCTACTTGACATAGGTGAGAATTTTGTTGTGTTTTTTTTTTGTTTGTTTGTTTGTTGTTTTTGTTGCCTTGACCAAACTAGTCAGAATAGAGCTGGGTAATTCCCATCAAATCCTATTTAAACCTGAGACGGTCTCAGCAAGAATACAAGATGAAAGAAATGATGCACTGTCTTGCCCTGACACAATTAACTAAATTGCATCAAGGGCAGAAGGTTCTCTAAGGAACTGTCACTGTTACTTCCCAGCGGCACTACGCTTATTGGGATTTGGACTCAGGCTATCATTCCTTTAAATCTAATGTCTGCCCTTATTACCTACAAGACTGAACAAATACCACACTTCTGAAGTTCAGAACCTCTTGCTATAAATTTACAAAATGCTCCCACAGCACCTAGGTTTGACTTGGTAGTTTTTCTTCCGATAAAGAAAAATTATTAGAGTCCATTTTGGACTGTATCCTTCCAACAAACCCCAAAAGTCAGACCAAACAAAAGTGCTACAGAAAAGGAGTTTTACCATCCACGGAGAGCCTAGTCTTTCATAAAACAGGAAATTCTAGTCAAGTAGAACCTGCATGATTAAAAAAAAAAAAAAAAGTTCCCTCCTTGGCTTTAATTCTTTCAAAAGAAGAAACTAGTCATAGTCTCTTACTAACCAGTTTTCCCTATTGTTCTGGGTCTCCTGGTGCTGGTCAATGTTGTGGAGTATCCTCTAGAGAAGACTGCTCCAACATGGATTTAAGCCGATAGAAAGTATTTTTTAGCTGGGCAGATACTACACTTACTGTTTGGGGTGGCAGTATAGCATTTTCTTAGTCTTTCTCAGGGGGAGATTTTAAAACACACACACACACCACACACACACACACCACACACACCGCATGTTCTGGGTTGACATTCTTCAGTTAACAAGAACTAAGAAGCCAAAAAGCAAGGTTAGTACATTTAGAGACTTTCCCAGAACTATGGACTCTGATGGACTAGGCCTTTGTTTTCATATTGGCAAGTGGTGCTGTCTATGTGCTGAGTTTTATAGCCTGACTGACACTTTCATCATGGAGTCAGTTCTGTTAAGGTCTGGGCACTATTACAGTCAGGATTCTAGAACTCAGGAGACAGAATTGTATCGAAGTTTGGAGTAGTGAGGCCTCAATTTCAAAGACATCTCCCTCAACAAAACATACTGTTCTACCATTGCCTAATGGAAACCTTTATTCTGGCTTGTAACACAGAAACTGATCTATTTGTGATTCCTGAAAATAGCCAATAATATGTTAGTTCATTTGTCAATTCACTCGGCCAGCTTTGTTCTATGAAGAAGGTCATCACTCAAACTTATTTAGAACTAAACATGTGTCCAAGACTACTAGACACTGATAACTCCTTAAAAGCCTGTGTTTTAGAACATTTCTGCTCGCCAAAAGACACTTGATAAAAGCAGTGCTGGGTTGGAGTGTCACAGGCCTTCCCTATAAATAGCGATTGTGTTCAGGCCTTCATTTTCATTTTCTGTAAAGGAGTAATAATAATACAAAGTTCACAGATTGTGTGAGGAGTACGTGGAATAAAATATGTAAAGCATCCAGCTCAAGAGATTGGGCTCAGCTATTAAAGTACTTTTGTAGAGGACCTGAGTTCAATTCCTAGCACCCGCATTTGGTGACCTATAACTGTCTAAAACTTGGTTCAGGGAATTCAACTCCTCTAACCTATGCTGGTATCTACACTCACATACAAATACTCACTCACAGACATGCATGTAGTCAAAAAATAAAATCCTTAAAATATATAAAGTATCTAACAAAATTTAGCGAACATTCACACTACAATTTGAATAATAAAATAGTAAAATGGAAACCTAAATTTCATTGTTTTTTCTAAAACGCAAAACCAACAATAGGGCTTCAAATATGAAAAATAAGAGCCTCCAGTGTAAAAGGTCTTGGAGATGTCACTTTATGTTACCTGTTTACACCAAACTGCCTCAGAATTTGACTTCGAATTCAGCTGATCTACAAACTACAATTCCCAGAATGCACTTTCATAAGGCGGCAGTCCGAAGCCAGAAGTTGTTGCAGGATTTTAAGAGGTGTGGCTTCCTTCTCCCCCCCCTCCTCAGTCCCCCCCCCCCTCAGCTTTGCCTCTCAAGGGCGGGAGAATCTTGGAGACCTTCTCTCCGGAAGGCGGGGCAGACTAACGAGAAGCCAATCACGGCGCAGGCTCTAGGGAGCGCTGAGCAGCGACGAATCAGGACGCAGTAGCGTTAGTCTCAAGTAGCGCGCGTTAATTTGAACACACTGGCAGAGCGCCGGGTTCCTGTGAGCAGGGTCGTACGCTTGCTGAGGTGCCGAGGTCTTTCCGTGAGTCCCCCGCAGAAGTGGACGTGGGTCCAGAGGGAGACTGAGGAACGAAGGTAACGTCCCGGGCCAAGGGCCTTGGATGTGGCATGCTGTCTGCTTCTCACGCGGGGCTCGTGCTCGGGTGCCAGCTTCTCTCTCACGCAGACAAGAGAGTCTTCTCTGTTGCCCGTAGACTTTCTGTTTGGCTTAGAGGTCGCGCTTGTGGAGTTCTGCGGGGCTGACATACCCTTTCCGAAGGGAGGGAAAAGAAAGGAAAGACATTCTAGAATTATCTCCCTAAGGGACGAGGCTTGCCTGCTGTGTCTCCTCAGCAGCTGCCTAGTGAGGTCAGGGTCGTTCAAAAATAAGGGAGCTCCTGCAAGCGAGCCCAACTAGGACCTGTGAGGAGGACTGTCCTTCCCACTTTACCTTGCTCAGATTTCCAGGAAGGTCCGAACAGGCTCTGCCTTCACTGAACGTACCGGCTGTGAAGATGGTTGGTTAGTCAAAAAGTGTGCAAAGTGGAATATGGAGGAGGCATGGCATAGCGTTCTAGGGGAGATGGGGACAAAAGCATCCATCAGCGGGCAGAGTGGAAGGGCAGTGCCAAAGAAGGCCTAACACAAGTGGTAAATCTTTTTTTTTTTTTTTTTTTTTTGTTTTTTGTTTCAACAGGGTTTCTAGTGTACCTTGGCTGTCCTGAACTCACTCTGTAACCAGCTGGCCTCGAATCAGAAATCGCTCCTCTGCCCAAGTGCTGGATAAAGGCGTGCCCACCACGCCGCAAGTGGTAAATCTGAGTGATTACTTATTAAAGTGTACCCTAATTAGAGTCCACTGGCCTTGTTAGTAGGCTCACCTTTCAGCTAGAAACGCATCCCTACGTTTCCCTCCTCTCATCTACTGTAGCGCAGTATTTCCCCAAGCCACCCTCCTTCCCTTCTTTTATCACTGTTTAACTCTCTGATAGTTAACTGCTTTTTTTTCTTTTTTTTTTTTTTTTTTTTTTTGAGGCCCCTATACTCAGGCTGACCTCAAACTCAGGATCCCTTTGCCTTGGCCTCCCATTAGCACCCTCACACCTGACTAGGTTTGTTTTGGGGAGTGTGTGTGTATGTTTGGTCGTTGTTGTTTTTCTTAATCTGTTTCCTGGTGACTTAACTTGTGCTTCCAGTCCTGAAAAGCTCAAAAGTTCAAGTTTATCCTTGACAACAGAATGAATGAGTTTGAATTTGAGGCTAACCTCTGCTATGTGAAGCACTAACTCAAAAACAAATTTTCCCATGGGTATTTGCAATCACTTATTTGGAATCCAGACTTTTAAAATACAGCTTTGACATAGTGCATTTTCTTTTTTTTTTTTTTGGTTTTTTGAGACAGGGTTTCTCTGTGTAGCCCGGGCTGTCCTGGAACTCACTCTGTAGACCAGGCTGGCCTCGAACTCAGAGATCCGCCTGCCTCTGCCTCCCAAGTGCTGGGATTAACAAGGCGCTGTGCATTCTATCCCGATGACTTTCATTATTATAACTGACATATTTATTGCCTTTAGGAATTTAGTTAAGATGATGGCAACTTTTACTCTAAGGAAGAGGAAGCGACATACACTGAATGCTGACAGTGATGATAGGTAAGTCTTAACCTATACATAGGAACTCTTTAAGAAAGAAAAATCCAGTCTTGCCAGAGACAATCTATTACAGAAAATTTATCAGAGTGTTTTAGTAGCTAATTGGGAAAAATACATGTAGAATAATTTATACATCTTTTAAAAAAAGTTATTTGATGCATATGAGTGTTTTGTCTGATTTATGTCTGTGTACCACATATGTGCAATGTCCATACAGAGACTGAAGTTACAGACTGTTTGTGAGGGACCAAATGCAGGGAATAAGACCCAGGTCCTCTGGAAGAACAGCCAGTGCTTTTAACAGCTGAGCCATCTCTCCAGCCCTTTGGCATTTTGTTTTGTTTATTTGAAACAATCTTAACTATTTTTTTTTGTTTGTTTTTTTGTTTGTTGTTGTTTTTTTTTTTTTTTCGAGACAGGGTTTCTCTGTGTAGCCTGGGCTGTCCTGGAATTCACTCTAGACCAGGCTGGCCTCGAACTCAGAAATCCGCCTGCCTCTGCCTCCCAAGTGCTGGGATTAAAGGCGTGTGCCACCACCGCCCGTCCCAATCTTAACTATTTAATACCAGGTTGGCCTCTTGCTAATTGAGATCTTCCTGCCTTTGCCTCCTGAGTGTTGGGATTAAAGGTAAATACCACCATGCCCAGATCTAGTGTGGGATCATTTTTATATAGCCTAGACAGAAATCGATTTTGAAATACACTTACTTGTATATCAAAGTTTCTTTGTAAACACTGTTTGCTTTTATAAGTGTTATCTGTTTGGTTTTGAGACAGGGACTCTCTGTAATTTTTGTAGTCCTGAATCTCATATAGATCATGCTGGCCTCCAACTCAGAGTTCCTCCTTCCTCTGCCTCCAAGTGCTGGGGTTAAAGGTGTGTGCCACCCCGTCCAGCTTATGAATGCTATATATATGTTAGAAATATATTTAAATGATTTAATAAAGACAGAATTTGAGGATCCTGTTAAACTAATAGATAATGTGTCAAACAATGGAGAGGGATGTTTTATTTTTATATGACTAGTAGAAAGAAGCTTACTGGTGGCTCTAAATAAATTTTGAAAAAGATCCATAAACTTACCAATGAACTTTCTTTCTTTTAATTTTGTAGCCTATTAACAGATATTTCATCAAACAAATTAAGATTTGCTGAAAATCTATTTCCATCGCCTAATAAGAAACATAATTGTCAAAGCAGTGTTCAAAGGGAAGATGAGTCTTACTCCCACCAATGTCATTTCACTTCAAGTTCACTCAAAACAACTGAAAATAATAGGTTGTCATTTGCAAACTACAGCTCATTATTTAAACCAGCTGTGTCTACTGTGTCTTTCTACAATAAAGATAAGTACTACCTCAATCCACTCGAGAGGAAGTTGATAAGAGAGTGCAGATCTATTTGTCTAGCAACTAAAAATGGAGATAAACCTTTTCCCAGTGTGACAGAAAATATTCAGAGAAAACCAGTCTGTACCAAGAAGAATAAAAAAACCCAGAAGAGTTTAACTACTAAATATCAACCAAATTATAAGCACATCAAGTCCATATCAAGAAGCCTGAAAAATTCTAAGCCAAATCAAGTGGCCTATAAGCCAGTTGTGGACAAAGAGAACAGTTGTTTTCCAGCAGAAAATCATCCAAATTCTCCTCCTCGGGTTCTAAGCCGGAAAATAAAACCACAAGTTACACTCCAAGGTGGAGCAGCATTTTTTGTTAGGAAAAGAAACTCTCCTAAAAAGTCACGTCTGGAAGATAAGCCATTACCAATACTTTTGCAGAAAAATGAACCAGGGTCAATGAAGATGCTCCAGAGGCAAAGCAAGTACCAAAGTCCTTGTTAGTAGATGAGAAATCGAATGTTGAGCTACAGGATGCAAGGAGTAAAAATGAAGAGAAACTGAGAAAGGTAAAGCTAAATGTATCATTTAAGAACAGCTGGCCATTTAATAATGCTTAGATATAAATTATGTGTATATAAGTATGTAGATTATATAAGTAAAATTTGATTTTCTTTATAGTTTGGAGAGCCATCTTTATCAAACCAGAAAGTATAAAGTTAAAGATGGGTAGAAAAAAAAATGTCGTTTCTTCTTTGGGTTTAGGTAGTATGTTCTAGAATGTTAGCAGGAAGTTTTCTACTTTGCTTTTGTAGTTTCTCTGCTACTATCAAATAGTAGGAACTGTTATGGACAAAACTCCCTGGAATGACTTTCAGAATGTGGTTACTATTATTCACAGAGAGAGGTCAGTGGGCAAGCGTTTCTCAGGTGCTATCTATCTACCTTGGATTCGTTTCAGACAGGGGCTCTTCATTAGCCCAGGATTCAACTGTGCTGCCTGCCTTTTCTTCCCTGGCCCAGGGATTACAAGCACAAACTAATGCTGGGGTCCAACTCAGGTCCTCATTCTGCACAGCAGGAGCGTTACCAACCTAAACTACCAGTCTTAAGTTCATGATGAGAATTTGTTTCTCTTACTAGTTTAAGAGAAAGTTTGATATTTTTTTTCCATTTTTGCTAACTTTTAAAAGTTAATTTCATTATAATAAAAAGAATAGTATATAATTTTTTTTACACCATCTTCATCTGTAAGCATACATTTTTAAAAAAAGATTTATTATTAGCTTTAATGTTATGAGTGTTTTGCCTGTCGATAAGTATGTGCTTCTGTGTATAAGTGCCCTCAGGCCAAAAGAGGGAACTGGATTCCCTGGAACTAGAGCTACAGACAGTTGAACCATTTGGTGCTGAGAACCAAACCTGGCTAGATTGCAGCCAGAGCTCTCTTAACTACCGTGCTCTCTCTCCAACCCTCGAAGCATGCATTTTTACAAGTATTGCAGTCTCTATATCTGTTCTCTGATGTTTAAAAGATGAACCATATTGATGAATGCAGAGAAATTTTTTGAAAAAATAGATTGAAAACTTGATGAGTCATGCTATGAAGTATTACACATGATGTGTTGATTTGTTCACTTGAAGGAAATACAACTAAGGATTAGGGATTTTCTTTATTTCTGTTAACCTGTTTATTATTGTTAGAATTCCTCAGGTGCAGTAGTTTCTTCAAAGGAATGTAAACTTGATAAACATAATTTTCCTTCAGAGAATTCACTTGATGAGAACAAGACAAGTAAGTAGAAAATTTGCATTAATTACCCTAGCAACTGTAACTGTGCTTCATTGTGCATATCAATATGAGATTTTATATATACTAATATTTTCTAGGCCTTAAAATTATTATGCCTATCATTAATATCTGTTTATCTCTGGGGAATTGTAGTCTATGGTAAAGCAGTATGTTTTGAAAAGTGGGAAAGGGGCTTTTAGGTTAAAACTTCAGACAAAGGACACATTTATCCGTAGGTAATCTCTGACTATTTCTTTTTCCCAAGCTCTCTTAATGGCATGGTGCATGTGTGGAGGTCAGAGAACAACTTTCTGGCTTTTCTTGTTTCCACCGTGTTTAGTCAGAGTCTCTTGTTTGTGTTTTCTGTATTCCCACTACTAGCCTGTGGTGTCTGTGATGATTCCCTCTCTAACTCCATAGGAGTACCGGGATTACAGGTGCCAAACTCTGCATCTTGATTTTTGTTTTGTTTTGTTTTGTTTTGTTTGTTTGTTTTTTTATTCCATGAACTTGGGATCAGTCCTCCACCTCAGGAAATTTGTCTGCTGAGGCATCTTAACCCTACCGCACTCTCTAGGGAGTTAGACCCTCTCACATTTATCTCTTTTTATTCCTTCACTTAAACCAATGAGCTCATGGATATGTGTCACTATGGATAAGTGAATGCTTATTTTTTTTGCATTTAAATCCAATAGATTTTTATTGTTGAAATTATTCTGTTTTGATCATGAGGGTTGTTTTCAGCTTAATTCCCGTTGGCATGTCTCATCTTTGTTTTTTGAGCACTATCTCAGTTTCTTATGCTTTGGACTCATTCGGTATTTCCCTTTCTCTAGCCCTAAAACCAGCAATTTCTCCACAGAACCTTGACTTCTTTCATTAGAAGTTAAGATCTGGGCAGTGTCTGGGTATAACTGTTACTAGAGTGCCATTGCTCCCAGGTCCTCTCTCCAGACATGACTGGAGAGCATAGGCAGTTGTTCCTGTGAGTCTTCCTCCTCATGCTTTAGCACGAGTTCACACTGACATCTCTAGTCCAGCATTTATCCTTTTTTTTTTCTTTTCTTTTGGGACAGGGTTTCTTTTGTAAACCAGGCTGCCCCTGAACTCTCTGAGATCCACCTGCTTCTCAAGTGCTAGGATTAAAGGCATGCACCAGCACCAACACCACATAATTTACATTTTGATTGGTGATCCATTTTGACGGGGTGCCCTAAAGAGTATCTTTGTCTCTGCCAAAATCATTGCTTTATTTGTTTGGGTCAGTTTTGTTCCATTGACCTACCTGTCTCTTTTTGGCAATTTGTACTATCTTAATTATGGTTGACTCTTGAAGTCAAGCAGTGTAAATTTTTTGTTCTTATTAACCTTCAGAGTCTTATGAGTCAGAGCTCAGATTTTATTCAATAATGCAACCTTCTGCTGCTTTTCCCCTTAACAGTTTCTCCAGAGTCTGTCTATCCATCTTCAGTGTTTCTTCAGTGAACACCAAAAGGTAGGAATTATTTTTGCTTTAATGTTCTAATTTTATTAATTATATAGGTTTCTTTTTTTTTTTTTTTTTTTTTTGGTTTTGCAAGACAGGGTTTCTTTGTGTAGCCCTGGCTGTCCTGGAACCTCACTCTGTAGACCAGGCTGGCCTCGAACTCAGAAATCCGCCTGCCTCTGCCTCCCAAGTGCTGGGATTAAAGGCGTGCGCCACCACCACCCGGCATTATATAGGTTTCTTTTTCTCTCATATAATGCTATATATCTTTTTTTTCTTTACCACTAAGGGGAAATAATAATATTGAGAATAGAAGATGAGATTAGTGTCCTTTTTTATACAGATGGAATAGATCTTCGTGGACTTGAGTAAAATAATTGTTACATTATTACGTAGTACCTAGCCTGTAGTTTATTATTTCACTTAAAGATCCTCAGACAATCTAGAAAATAAACATGATTCATATTGTTATAATTGTAATCATTCATCTGAGGAAACTGAGGAATTTAACCACCATTGCACAGTTAGTAGGTCCTCAGTGCTGTGGCCAGAAATAGAATTCACATTTGAATCAAAAGCCCATTGGGTTATATTTCCTCCCATAGTTGACAATAGATTAACAATAACTAAATTTAATGAACATTTATACTCATGATATAGGTACTAGTAGCTTCCATTTTACAAAAGGGAGAAATTGTGGCCAGAGAAGTAAGTAATAGTAGTTTAGTGCTGTTCTAAGTCATGACTGACTAAATACTGTAATGGGGAGGTAGTGTGTGTAGGTAGAGAATGTGACAAGTAGAAGGTCTAAGTTTTGTATTGTCTGAACATTTTGCTAAAAAAAAAAAAAAAAAAAATTGTTTTTTTTTTTCCCCCTTCACCCATTTGTTGTTGAATGACTAGGTATTCAGAAAAGAAATTTTGGGTTTAGTCCCCCGCACCCATGTGTGCGTGTGCGCATGTACGCGCGTGCGCATTGATGTGGGCACTGTGTACATATATACACAAGCCTATAGAAGTCAGAGGTCACCCTGGGTGATATTCTAAGGAGCTGCCACTGTACTTTGAGTCAGGATTTCTCACTTAAGTGCCCAAGTAACATGTTGCTGGATCCTTATACGATGGTGACTATGGTTTCCTTGGGTTGTAAGATTCAACATTAACATCTGCCTAGGAATTTCTTTCTACTTAAGTGGGTAGATATTGTCCTAAGAAAGAAAAGTCCATTTTTAAAGTGCAGTTAAGCTTCCAGAGCAATTCTTTATATGTGTGTCTAATACTACAGAGGAAAGTTCTTTGGCTTTAAGTCAGATCTGGATTTGAGTCTTGACACTGAATTTACTCATTACATTCCTTTGAGTAAATGATTATTTCTGGGACCTGGGTTTTTCACTGTTCCATATTTACTAACTTTCACTTTCCAGGTCTCCACCTGAAGAACAGTCTTCTGTGGGATCCACTACATGTACTAACTTCTTGAAACAGACAAATGTACAGAAAAATATTAATTCCAGAGATACAAATAAAGGAGGAAAAGACCAGTTCATCATTGTGAGTAATTTTAAAACAAAGGTCTTTCCACACATGGCACATGCAGTCAGCCTTTTAGAATGGTTATCTTAGCTTGTAGATTTCCAAGTTTGTAATTGCCAGTTTTGTTGTGGTAGCATTCAAAGCTAGCCAGTACTTTGGAGCTCATAGTTTTGGGCAGTGCTAGTATTTGAGTAGGATGCTATGAATGGCCTGTTTTCAGGTAAGAAAATTCTTGATCAACGAAAGATTCAGTGGAAATAGCAACATTAAATTAGAACTAAGTTTAGCAAACTGTGGCTGTAGACTGGATTCAGTTCTATAACCTGTGAGTTTGAAAAGTGTAGCTAGCGTTTTTTTATGTGGTTTTGTTTGTTTATGGTTCTAGGAATTGAGCCTGATGTTCTCATTCATGGATAGGCAAGGCCTCGTCACTAAGCTACATTGTACTCCCAGAGGCTTTTTTGAGAAAGAATCTCACTAAGCCTTGAACTCTAAATCTTCCTACCTCCACCTCTGAGGCAGCTGTAATTATAAGCCTGTGCCTCCAAGCCAGGCTTTAAGAAGTTTTGAAGCAAAGAGAAGAATATATACTATATTAGTTAACTTTTTGTGGTACATAAACTACCATGACTTATAGAAGGAAATTTATTTTGGCTTCTGGTTCCAGAAGGGAAGGCATAATGATAAGGAAAACATAATGGATAGCCAGGGTGGAAAGTTGGTTGGTCACATTTTAGCCTCAACAGGAAGCAGAGACAACAGCAAGTCTATAAGCTTTCAAAACCTGCCCCTCAATGATGGACTTCCTCCAGGGAGGCTGCACCTCCTAAATGTTCCATAATCTCCACAAACAGCCCACCAACATGCACCAAGAATTCAAATACAACAGTGGCAGATCACACATGGTCTGAAAAGCCTTAAGTATTTACTTCTACCTTTTCACAGAAAAACTGCCAATCACTGTCTTAAATAATAATTCGGAATCTAGTATTTTCAATGACATTAAAAACAATGTTTTATGAGAGTGGAATTCATAGAGCTGTATCAACTCTTGAGGCAAAGAGTTTAATAATTACAGATAAAGAATTTAACACTCCAGACAACTTAAGGCAAAAAACACTATGAATCATACAGAATGTTATCACTTCTGTTTGAAATGAGGCCTTTTCTTTTTCTTGGTCTTTTATGTGAGCCCTTCCTAAAGAAGGTCTGTTATTCACCCAGTTCTTTGGGTTTATGATTTTGTTTGCTTGTTTGTTCTTCAATTGTAGGATGCAGGTCAGAAATATTTTGGGACCACTATGTGTAAGTCTTGTGGCATGATCTATACTGCTTCCAACCCTGAAGATGAAATACAACATCTCCAACATCACCACAGATTTCTGGAAGGAATTAAATATGTGGTGAGTCAAGAAGTCTTTCAGTTTGTTCTGAAGGTATAACTGTGTGAAAGAAGGCATTTGTACCATAATTGTTGAAAGATCTATATATCCATAAATATTTCGTTGCTCGTGGTAGAGGCTAGCTGGACATGTTAGCTCCCACCTGTGATCCCAGCATTTAGGAAGAAGTTGAGGCATAAGGATCATTGTGAGTTCAGATTTGGTCTTGGGTACATAATGAGTTTCAAGTCAGTCTGTCAGTTTGGGCTATAAGAGTGAGACACTGTCTTAAGAAAACAAACATAACAGGCTGTAGAAAAGGTTTAGAGAGTAAGAGTGCTAGCAACACCAGATGTGGCTGCATAGGAATCCCAGAGCCATAAGGGAATATGCAGAGGAGCAAGTATTCAAATACATTAACTTGTGGGACACATTTCACATTCAAACATCATCTTACATAGGGTAAGACCTATGTAGAATTCATGAAAGGAAAAAGCATTTGAGCTGCAGGATTATCTAGGCTTATTTCTTTCCATTTGTATCCTCTCTTTATAATCTTCTACTTCTTGGAACTCGGCTTACTGCCTAGCTGCCTACATCAGATGGCTTAGCAGGTCTTCTTCAGGTCCAGTGCAGTCTACAACTGCTATGAATTCAGAAGTATAGTTGCTGAGTAATACCCACAAGATGGCACTTGACAGCCCCCCAGCTTCTTCCTCTCTTTTCATATTTTCTCCTCTGCGATGTTCTCTGAGCCTTGGAGGAATTGGTATAAATGAGCTAAACACTCATCAAGCACCTTGAACAGCCATGGGTACCATTCACTGCAGAGAGAATAGTCACTGTGACTCTTTAATACAGTTCCTCATGTTATAGTTACCTCAAACCAAGATTATTGTAAGAAAAATTATAAATTCTAGTTAGGCCATATAAAAAGATACAAAGTCGTATTTATTTACAAGCTGTGAGCCTAGATTGGCAGGTTTGGAGCTGTTCTAACTTACATCCCTACCATGTGTCCCTCCTTATTGCTGTTTCTCCTGGCCAGGTGCTGTAGGCTGCCTCCTCCTCCCTTTCTTCTTTTCTCTCTCTTGTTTTGCCTCAAACCCCTCACTCAATCCTCAAGTCCTGCATTTCTCTCCCTACTGCCCAATCACAGGCCTTTATTAAACAATTAACTTTAAGTTGGGTAGCAAACCTTGCACAACAAAAGCTGGTAAGCTGGTGCACATGAGAATTCACTTGCACTTGGCAACTGGTCTTTTGGTACAGAATTTAGCATATGAATACATAACAGCACTAAAGCAACCCCCAATAGGTTTTTTGTTGTTGTTGTTGTTGTTTCTACTTCCTAACTGTAATTTTGCTACTAGCACAGATCGGAATGTAAGTATCTGATATTTCTGATGGTCTTGTGACCTCTTTGAAAAGGATCTTGACTCATTGGTTGAGAACCACTGGTCTACACCATGGGTAGTCAAGGCCAGAACCTCCATCTTGCATTTCTTGTCACTCATTGCTTGACCATCTGCTATGTTCTAACTAAGGTATTTTATGTGCTCTGTTCATAAATTAACAATGTTTTCTCCTTTACCTGCTTTGTCAGGGCTGGAAAAGAGAACGGGTAGTAGCAGAGTTTTGGGATGGGAAGATCGTGTTGGTCCTGCCACATGATCCAAGTTATGCTATCAAAAAGGTATGTATGGGATTGTTTTTCTCCTCTTTTCTCAAGAAAAGCATCAGTGAAATGTAAACTGCTTTCCTAGTATGCCAACAGCCTTCCTTGTTGCATAGGCTTAAGTGTTCGTACTGCCTTGTACAGAGTTCTGGTCAGATGTTTGTTCTCTCTTGGTGTTGCTTCTGTTTCCTGAGTTGAATGTCGCCCACAGGAATGATAAATCTAAAGCAAGTCTGCCCATGGCTCCGACTCCTCCTCTCTGCTAGGATTCTGAATGTCTGTTAAAAGCATTCTTTAAAAGTATCCTTTTCCCTAAGTACCAGGTGTATTCATCAGTGAACTAAGTTTGAGGGAATACAATTTTAGAAAATAGAGATGATAAAAGATGATAAAAGCTAAATGATGGTGATCATATTTCATAAGATACACGTATTTAATTTTTGTTGTGATTTTTGAAAGAAATTCACCTTTGGTTTTTAATACTGTTAGGTAGAAGATGTCCAAGAACTTGTGGATCTGGAATTGGGTTTCCAGCAGGTTGTTCCCATGTATCCAAACAAAACCAAAACCTTCCTCTTTATTGATGAAAAGAGAGTAGTTGGATGTTTAATTGCGGAACCCATCAAACAGGTGTGTTGTGTGTCTTTAATGTTATTAAATATCTTTGACTGTAATTAAATTCATTCACTTACATTGTGTTTAGTATTTTGTCTATAATATAAATATAAGCAGAGTAAGTCTGTTTTTGTGTAGCCATTTCCCTATCTGGGAGTATAAAAATGTAGTGATTTTTATGTAAGAATCTGTAGACCTAAGTTATTACATCACAGCTCAGCAGATGTATTTAACAAAATAATCATTACTCATTTCTCTCACTTAAAATATTTTTATTTATTTATTTATTTGTTTATTTATTATAAAGGCAGTGTCTGTAGCTCTGTTAGCCTGGAACTCAGGTCTTCCTGCCTCTGCCTCCCAAGTCTGGGACTAAAGGTGTGTCTCTATGCCCAACTACAATCTACTTTAGACACTAATTAGCAGTGTTCTAGAAAACAGTTTTCTTATTAAAAGTTAGAGAAAAGCAGTTTGTGTGCATTATCAGTAAAGAGTAAATACTGTGTTAATCATTTGTCCGTCATACCTTAATATGTTGGTGCTGGGAAAGAAGTCAAGAAACCACTTTTACTAACAACAAAAGAACCCAAAGGAACAATAGAACATTTGGGTAGCATCCACAGGGTTCAAGGTTTGATCCAGGGGTGTGTGTGTGTGTGTGTGTGTGTGTGTGTGTGTGTGTGTATGTATGTATACTTGAAAATTGTTAGCCAGGCAGTGGTGGTGCACACCTTTGATCCTAGCACTTGGGAAGCAGAGGCAGATAGATCTCTGAGTTTGAGGCTAGCATTGTCTACATATCAAGTTCTAGGATAGCCAAGGCTATACAGGGAAATCCTGTCTCAAAAAATAAATAATAATAAATAAAAACAACAGCAATAATGGAGGAGAAGGAAGAAGAAAGAAGAATATAAATTATATCTTTAATGTTTTCCTCATAGGAAAGTATGTATGGTGATAAAAATATTAACTGTCTTGATTTAGTTAACTCATAATGTCATCATAGATTAAAACAGCAGGTTGTGCTTTTTGAAAAAAATTCTCTGCAAGTTGATTCTGTGGGCCTTGAAGTTGTGATCTTCTCCCTCAGTCTCATGTACATGTTTCAGGCCTGTGCCACTGGATGTGGCATACCTACAGCTTAACTATAACCCTATACATGCATATAGATGCATAAATACATTTAAACATATAAACATATGGAGGCCTTAAGTAGAATTTATTATATCTAAATGAAACATTGACAATTCAGATTCTCTATTTGTTAGATTGTGCAAGATCTGCCATTTTGTAATGGCTGATTGGCATGTACTGTGGGTCCATCCGTTTGCCCCAGATGACAAGATTTTATTTTATAGTTGAATAGAATTTCCTCAGCTGTTTTATTTCATTCATTGATGGACACTTAAGTTAATTCTATGCCCTGGATTTTGTGTGTGAAGCTGCAGTGAATGTAGACATCTTTAACTTCCCATTTCTTTTGGAGACATACCCTGAAGTGGGTGCACTGAGTCATATGGTTTTTGTTACTTTAATTTTGGTGTGTTTGAGAGACTTTCCACTCCTGACTGCTACACTCTCACCAGCTGTACACATGGATTCACTTTGTTCCCTATTCACTTTGCTCAAGACTTTTTACTTTTACATAATAATCATTCTAACGTGCTGGGATACTTCCTTATTCCTGTCTGTATTTTCTTGTTTATGATAATATTGAACATTTCTTCAAACACCCCTGAGACACTTGTATGTCCTTTTTCAGGTGTAGTCAGGCCCTTGTCCCACTTTGTATTATTATTGTGTACGTGATGTATGAGAGTGTGGCATGTGTGGGTTCTCTCCTTCCACTGTGAGATCTGGGAGGAAAATTAGGTTGTCAGTGTTGTACAGCAAGTGCTTTTCCTATTGAACCATCTTGCTAGACCATTGTTCCATTTTAAAATTTGGGTTATTTTCTTGCTCTTCAGTGAGTTCCTTGTATATTTTGGACTTTAACCTTCTGACATATGTAATTTGTAGATATTTTCTCCTAAGTTGTCTTTCCCTATGTTGTGTCCTTTCCTATGCTGAAGGTTTCTAGTTTAATTTCAACCTATGGTTTATGACCATTGGTTACTCCAGTTCTTGGGATCCAGTACCCTCTCTGACCTCTGAAGACATCAGGTACACAAGTGCACATACATACGTGCAGAAAAAACACTCATGTATAAATAAATATGATTTAAGGAGTAACAAAATACTTTTTATAGATTAATTATAAGCATGTTTTGTTTAAAGTTTGGATTTTTTGTTTGCTTTTTAAAAGAAAAGTCAACTTGTCTGTGTGTTTAGCTTTAGACACTTCTGTTTGTTATTGCAGGCCTTTCGTGTCCTGTCAGAACCAAGTACTACTAAAGAATGTTCTAGAGCTTGGCGGTGTTCAGATGTACCAGAACCTGCTATTTGTGGAATAAGTAGAATATGGGTCTTCAAACTAAAAAGAAGAAAGCGCATTGCAAGACGACTGGTTGACACTGTCAGGTAAGGAGACAGAATAGCTTTAGACCTTGCACAATGACTTGTAAGGTTTCCCAGAACCTTCCTTGGCTCACAAGCAATACAGAATTTTGCTAAAACATTTCTTTATATATACTGTCAAAGTCAGACCAAGGCAAATGTTAACACTAGAAGGAAATACTCGATATACATTCCATGGCAAGCTTAAGTGTAATCCTTTCCTTCCTTTCCTTCCTTCCTTCCTTCCTTCCTTCCTTCCACCCTCCCTCCCTCTTGCCCTCTCTCTCTCTCCTTTCTCTCTCTCTCTCCTTCTTAAGATGGGGTTTATGGTTGAGATTAGGTCTTATTAGCCTTGGCTGGCCTTCTGCTTCAATTGCTAGAATTGAAAATATGCACCACTATGCCCCTCTCATTTTGTCTTTGTTTTTATTTATGTCTGTGTTTGTATACATGTCTGTTGGGTATAAACCATGTGGGTGCAGCGTTTGAAGGCCAGAAGAGAATATCAGATTTGGAGCTGGAATTAAGGTAGTTGTGAGCCAAATATGATACTGGGAACCAAACTCTAGTCTTCTGTGAGAGCAGTACTATTTCAGTTACAGACATTACTGTGTCAAAACAGTATGACCAAGGCAACTTATGTAAACCAGCATTTAATTTGGGAGCTCATGGTTACAGAGGGTTAGGGTCTATAACAATCAGTAAGCAGGCTGGAAGGCACAGTCCTAGAGAAGTATCTCATCTCATCCACAAGCATGAGTCAGGGAAAGCTAATTGGAAATGGCATGGGCTTTTGAAATATCAAAACTGACACTCTCCTCTAACAAGATCACACTTCCTCATCCTTCCCAAATAATTCTACCAACTAGGACTGAATATTCAAATATATGAACCTATAGGGGCCATTCTTCTTCAAACTACCACAAGTACATATGTACTACTAACCAGTAAGCCATTTCTTCTATCTCCCTCCCTCAACCCCCTCCCATTTATTTTTCTTTTTAGTTTTTCAAGACAGGGTTTCTCTGTGTAGCCCGGGCTGTCCTGGAACTCACTCTATAGACCAGGTTGGCCTCGAACTCAGAAATCTGCCTGCCTCTGCCTCCCAAGTGCTGGGCTTAAAGGCGTGCACCACCACCACCCGGCCCATTTATTTTTCTTACATTTAAGTTCTTAAGTGACCACAGAACAGTCAAGTTCAAGAAACTTAATATCACTGGGCGGACGCCTTTTTAACCCAGCACTTGGGAGGCAGAGGCAGGCGGATTTCTGAGTTTGAGGCCAAAGAAACTTAATATCAACATCATCTTTATCTTGTTGGTAGTTCAGGTTTCATTTTCCTCACTTATTTCAAATACCTTTCACTAGTTTTTGTTTTTAATGCAGGATCATATTGTATAGTGGTTGTTTCTTAGTTTTCTTATTCCTTTCACTCTATGGACCTTTGAGTTTCTTATCTCTAAATCTAAGGCATTTTGTTATCAAATAATAGTTTTAAGTCAATTGCTTTTAATTAATGTTTAATTGAAATCCAAAATTTTAGTTACTAAATGGTATTTTCCTGTTTTTTTTTTTTTTTTTCCTGTAGGAATTGCTTCATGTTTGGCTGTTTCCTGAGCACTAATGAAATTGCATTTTCTGACCCAACACCAGATGGCAAATTATTTGCAACCAAGTACTGCAATACCCCTAATTTCCTTGTATATAATTTTCATAGTTAAAGCCAATTACAACCACAAATCTGATATGTGGAAATTACTAGATACTAATTAGTATCAGAATGAAAATCGTAAGACTACACATGTACATACTAGTTTTTTTCTTTATGTGTTATTTAATTTGTTGCGAATTGTTTGGGATTCAAAGAAAAAAATTCTTAATTCTGAAAAGCTTCACAGCAAGGTGGCTTTTGCAGAAACTGGGCCACTTTATAAGGACCACATGAACACACTTTAGACATGGTTGTCTCGTGCTCCATCAGTAGAGGCAAATCTAAATATAGGCTATGAGATAATTCCTGAATTCCTCATGTAGGATCCCACTTTACAAAGTATGCCGTAGCAGCTAAGTTGAAAATATTTAAAAGTATTTTGAATTTCTGATTTGTAAGAAGATAGCAGGAATTATTATCTCATATCAACTTATAAAATTGAATTAAGACTATTTGGCACTGTTATCTGATTTTTTATTACATGAAAATGCTGGTAGGTAATTGAAGTCATGAATCAGACTAATGAACCGAAGAACGTAATGATTTTATGGAATACTTGTACACCTAAGTGCACTTAGATTTTCTGAATTTGGATATTCATTTGTAAAGCAGAAAATTCAGGTTGCTTTAATTCCTAAAGGACATTTAACTGATACCTGGCATGAGACATGAAGAAATTTTTCTTTTTTGTATTATTGTTTGTTGTAAAATTGGTTCATCTTTAGTCTAGCTTGCCTGTAATACTTTCAAAAATAGTGAAGAAGTATTAAAATTATCTATAATTATGCAAACATTTTTAATGCTATTTTCTGCAGAAAATCTCTTTAAATGTTTTAAATTTTTTTTTTTTTTTGCTTTCTTCTTCCTTTATTTATTTTATTTATATGCATACACTGTCATCGGTGTCTTCTAAAACACCAGAAAAGGGAGTCTGTTCTGATTACAGACCTCTGGAAGAGAAGTCAGTGCTCCAGATGCTGGGGGACTTTCTTCTCTGTCTGTTGTTGCTTCTTCAGGACCTCAGAGACCCTGTTCCGTTCTTCCTCCATGTGTTTCAGTTTCTTCTGGAGGTGCATCAGCTGCTCTTCCACCTGCTCAAGTATCTTCTCCATGTCTGTCAGGTCCTCGATGCGATTTAGGAGGTGCATCTGCTTCCTCTTCCACTGTTCAAGCTTGTCTTCAGCACTTTTCTTTTCCGCCTCAGCCTGCTCAGTGTGGCTGATGGTATTCTGCTTTTCTAGCTTCAGCATCTGTATCTCTTTCATGATGGCCTCCTCCACAGTTTTGTTTCTCTTGGCCATGTTGATCCGCTCCGTTTTCTTCTATTTTATTAACATTTCATTATTCAGTGGCTTGTGAGAAATCAAATACAATTGTTTTTTATGATTGTTACTAGTGTGTGTGTGTGTTTGTGTGTGCATGAATGCATTTCAAGGTGCCTCCAAGGAGGTTTAGAAAACAACCCTTGGGAGTCACTTCTCTCCTACCATAGCTTCCAAGGATCCAAGTCAGGTAGCCAGGCTTCTGCAAGTACCACATGAAGTGATAATTTGAGTCCATACTAAAAAATTTATTACGGACAATAGTCCACATATCCTAAGGAGTATAGCAGTGGAAAGGAGGAAAATGAGTATTGCACTAGCAGGTACCCTGCCAAGAATAGCAACAGCCATGTTACTGTGTTGATATTTGGTTTGCTACATCAGAAGGGTATTTACCTTTCTCAAATATAATTCGATGTGAACATGAACTAAAACATCAGACAAGTTCCAGTGGGCGTTGTACAAAATACCTAACCACCATACCCTAAAACTCAAAAACAATGAAAAACAAAAATCTGAAACTTAGTTAAGGGGTCATGACATCCCCAAGTGTGGCATTTGAGTGGGATCTTGGAACAGAAAAAGTCACTGAGCAGTAAATCTGAATTAAGTATGGAGTTGAATTGCATTTCGGTACTGGTTTATTGTGACAGGTACAGTGATGTAAAGTGATATATGGAAAATGGGGTGTCTATAGGAACTGCTAAGAATAAATCTCTCAAAGTGCCAGTTTATATGTTTGAGCCAATTCATGCTTTATGGCCAGTAAGTAGGACCTGTCACTTGGGCAAACCTACTTAAAATTACACATCAGAGAAGGGGCAGATAAGACTACTGAGTCTCAGTGTGCACTTACACAATTTTTCCATAAGTAAACTTTCTTTTTTTTTTTTTTTTTTTTGTTTTTTCGAGACAGGGTTTCTCTGTATAGCCCTGGCTGTCCTGGAACTCACTCTGTAACCAGGCTGGCCTCGAACTCAGAAATCCACCTGCCTTGCCTCCAAGTGCTGGGATTAAAGGCGTGCGCCACCACCCCGGCCATAAGTAAACTTTCAATTTGATGTCACTTCCACTACTGTTTTGATGGACAATATACTAATTAGTGATCTGTTTGGTATACTCCTAAGAGGAGCCTACCAGGAAATTCTAGAGGATGATGCTTCCTATCTGTTGCCAAGTCAGAGTACACCACCTGATTTCACCATTTTAGTTAATTCTGGTAATTGCAGAGAGCTGTGACTCAACTGACACAACCTCACTTTATATATAAGAAAACAAGGTTGAGAAACCACTCATTCCACAAATCCAGTGGTTAACACATCAACAAAAACAGAAGATAATGCTGAGGTGCCTGGTACTAAAACTCTTTTATTTGTTTATTCTTATTAAGACTTAAGATATAGTCAGTAAAAACAAAGTTAGATGCTAAGATGTGGAAAGAGGCAAGACAGTAACTAGGGTCTGAAACACCCCAGGAGCTAGCTTCTGAACCATGCTCTTCTCAACTCCAGGGCACATGGGCCAGTAAAGGGTGGACACTATCAGCAGACAGATTAACTGTGTACCATATATAGTGAAATTTTTAGTAACTCATTAAAGAAGCAAGAATATCTAAATCTTTAACAAAGTAATGGTCCCTTGATTCAAAGTCCTCTTAGACAGGGGTCTCTAGTGTCTCAGAGGCAGCATCTAGATACCTGGAGTTTTTTAAACGTCTTAGACTATCCAGTACAATAAATGCATATATAAGAAATAATAAAGTTATACAAATATTAACTGTACAATGGTCCTAAAATAAGCTACTTCTAGTGTCTACGTACTATAAGTTATATTAACTAAACATCTAATTAAGGGTTCCCATACAAGCTATGCTTCGAGCTTAGACTACCCCCACATTGACCATCTGTTCCAAAGCTTCAACAATGTGTGCAGCAGATGGGCGATCTTTAGGATCCTGGTTAGTACACACACAGAAGAGTTCGATGACCTTCTGGTAGGATTCATCCAGTTCTTCCATGTTGATGGATGGCCTTGTCCCCAGAGCTGCATAGTATGCTTCATCATCAAAGTCACTCTCATCAAAGGTTGCATCTGCACATGAAGTTAGAGATGAAAACAAGTAAAATCATGTAGGTCATGGAATAGCTCAATGGTTTACCCTCCTGTAACGAGAAGGTTATCCAGTATGCATTCCCCTAGACCACAGGCAGTCTGTTCAACTCTTCCTGCCACAGAGTTTAGCTATTTTCTCTCCAGCAAAAAGTTGTTAAGGACACTGTTCAATTAGATACTCCACTCACCCAATGTAGATTTTAAAAAAATGAGAACCCATGAGTGGAGAGAGATACACCTTATCTTCCTATTATCAATCTCTATTCATTTATATAGATTAAATCTAGCCAATTAATCACAGTATTGCTATAATCTTAAACAACTGTTTAATTTAGTGGAAAGACAGTTTTATATACTAATCTGGAAAGATTCAGATTTATGTTGAAACCTATTTGTATTTATACCTTCATCATCATCATCGTCTGGAAGATTGATGTGTGGAATACATAAAGTCATCATTTCCCACAGAGTAAGGCCAAAAGCAAACATATCTGCCTTGTCAGTAATAATGCCATTTTCCTCCAACGCTTCCTTGGGTTTCCATGGCTCAGTACCAATATAACAGGCCTCGGGATCAGTCACTGAAAATACAAGTAGAATAGTCATGAGAGCAACCAACAAAACAACACAAGCAAAACCCATTTGTATGGGGAGTTCAGAGGTTAATCACTATATTTAACCTCACTATAAAGGATCTGTCCCTTACCAGATTGGCAAGTATTAAAAAATCTCATCAGTTGGTGGGAATGTAAGAAAACAGTAGTTCAGGCAGTGGTGGCTCAAGCCTTTAATTCCCACACTCAGGAGGCAGAGACAGGTGGATCTCTCAAGAGCTACACAAAGAAACCCTGTCTCAAAAGGAGACAAATGAAAATATAGATGTCAAAATTCCAGGCAAGCTAGTACACCTTGCTTGGCTTCAAAGACTTGCAAGTTGTGTAACACTGCAGACCATTTCAAAAAACCTTGGGTTTTCTGCAAGCAACAAAGTCACAGGTTGAGAACCAAATGACAGGATTGCTGAGTCAGGAAAACCAGAAAGGGTAAGAACACACTGGTCTTTAAAGTCTGCCTAGGAATAGCACATGCCACTCATAGTCCCTGTACAATATAAAGTCATTTTGTCAATTGCAATAGAAAAACAACAAAAACCTGGCAAAAATTGATTAGGAAAGGACAGACTCTTAAATCAATCTACAAAAAAATGAACATCTCAATAGTATCAGTTTTCTAACAGATCTTTTCCATCTAGTTCCATTTAGTGATGCTTTATGACTTCCAGACTAGAGGCTTATACTTAGTGGATTAATTAACTTTTTTATTCTTATATTTTTAAATATCTTGAGGTTTTAACAGTTAAGTGGAAATTTTAAGTTTTAATTTTCCTATTTTACTAATATATATAAATATAATTTATAACTTCAGTCATTCTAGTATCACTTTTCTTCTAAAATCAACCATGTAAGATTCTTTGTAGGAATGTTTCTTTACTAGACAGAGATTTTTGGACTTCCTAGTTCTTATGTCAATTTTTTTTTTCCACCCACACTCACAGACTTTTTTATTACAAGACACTAGCTTCCTAGTGCTACATTTTAATCAATATATTACATTTAAAGTCTTGATTTCTGAATGAATCTTTAGTACTATGCAACATGATGGAGTTAACTGCTGGAGGCCTCTTGACATCTACAGGGAAATGCTTGATTTAAAATATGAACAGGATGAGACTGTATCAGAAGCACTGAGACACTAGTGGGTGGACAGGGAAGGTACTTCTCCATCAGTGGCCATTCATAATTTTGTCTTTAGAAACTTGGAAGAAATTGTCATCTTTGAGTTTCAAATGTTCTGGTAAATCCAGTTGTTTTTTAGCTTCTTCAATATCACCTTGAATCGCAGAAATAAGTGACTCCAAAGAATCAAAGTTCTTTTCAGGTCTGAGGTAGCCAACAATGGCCACACTGAGAATTTCCCCATAGAAGTCTTCTTTGAAGGTATGGATGATGTGGGTTTCCATGGACTTTTTCACATTCTTGTAGTATGGATTCCATCCTATGCTCACCACCATTTTATGGACATCTCCACTTCCAACGCTGGCCCAACCGTAATAAATGCCAGTGGACACATCAGCTGGAAGATTGTCTACTACTTGTTCAGGAAAATTGGCTGTGGGGATGCCCAGTTGCTTGGAGCCGCGGCCAAAGCCGCGCACCACCTGGCCGCGCGGCAGAAGAACGGCAGGCTCCTCATGAGGCTGACCTCAAAGGACACGGGCTGCTCCTTGCTCCGTACCTGCGACGGAGCCGCCGTGAGTGCGGCGCCCGAGCCCGGACCAGCCGGGGATCCCGCGGGAGCTGGGCCGGAGGAGCGGGACACCCGCTGCTACCAGTGCCTGCCCGCAGGACAGCTGCCAGGCGCCAGAATCCAGCCGCCCGCTCGGCCAGAACTGCGACAACCACGGCGAACACACAGCCTCTGCCTCCCAAGTGCTGGGCTTAAAGGCATGCGCCACCACCGCCCGGCTATGTCAATTTTGATAATTATATTTTTCTAGGAAATTATCATTTTCATCTATGCTCACAACTTGGTGAAATACAAATTCCTTACAAATGTGTAGAACATGCAGCTGTGACCCTCTTCATGCCTAATACTGGTGGTTATATTCTCTCTTTTCTCAATCTTGTAGAGAATTTTTATTTTTCCACAGATCCAGCTTTTGGCTTTATTATTATTAACATTTTTCAGGATTTGTTTTTTTTTTTGACTTCTATTCCTGTCTTTCTTATTCCTTTCATGGACTCTGCTCTGCTCTTCCTTTCCTGGCTGACGAGGAAATGCAGCCAATGGGGGTGAGTTTTGTCTTTTTTAACATAATCACTAATAGCTACTAGTTTTCCTAGGAAACTATCACTTATGAATCAATTCTCTGTGAATACTCTCCTATAATTATATACATTTACATTGCTAGACTTCCAAATACTCAAGGTTCCCCTAGATATTTTGTTAGTAGTCTCTAATTTAATTCCTTTTTCTAGTAAAGTATTATACCTATGATATCTTCCTTAAGGCAAATTTTGCTTTACATGTTTAAAAACTCCATTCTGTAACTAAGATAAATCAAATTCACTGGATAGTTTTAAAGTATTAATTTTTCAGTATTTCATTACTACAATCTCCATTTTTACACAAGTAAGGATAGAATTGAAAACAAAATGCTTATATAACTCACTTCCAAACAAGTGGGGAGAAAAACAAGCAGTTTATTTAATCAAAGTTTATCTTCAAAATTCTATTTTGAGGTTTTCAATAAAATGACAACTAGAGGAAAGAAACATTTGAAGGGAAAAGGGAAGATGTATTAGTCCCTACTAATTAGCATGATTAGATTAGAAAGCCTAGAAGCTGGGGAAGCTCTAGTTTAGTGGGTGTGTCTTGCCCACAGTTATTCAGTTAAAATCCATAAATCCATGCTATTCGGGCCAGTGTGGGCACAGGCTGAAGACTGGGAGGCCTGGGAGCCCGAGGCCATCCTAAACTGACGTATTTAAAACAAATCAAAGTAAGACAAAATATACAGACACACTACCAAGAAGGCAAGGGAAGGAGCTGGGGACTCGGGAGACAAAACACTGAAAACACGCTCTATTGTACACTTTTCAAAAATAGTTCATTTAAACCATGTGGGTTTATTATGTTTTACAATGCAAAAATTGTACAAATTTAAAACAATGCTACTTACCAGTCATATTTTCATCCAGTGGCAGAGAGACTCCTACATCACAGATTTTAATTGTTTCAAAATCACCTTTAATTACAACATTTGAAGACTTTATGTCTCCATGAAGTAGCTTCTTTTCTTGATGCAGATACTAAAATTGGAAAAAGCAATCAAATACATGAGCAGAAAAATTAATAAAAACTCTTTCAATAAAACAATGACTTGAATTCTCTTGTAAACTAGACTTATTTGTCCATTTCAAAGTATCTGACGCCAGGAAGGAAACATGCCATGTCATCTAGAAGTTTTCTTAAAGTTGTTTGAATTCTAAAAGCCCATATAATTTTCTATCCAGAAGATTTCCAAACACTCGAATTTCACTTGAGGTCAATAGTTCTAAACTTAATTTTGGAATCTTTACAATAAAGCAAACTTACCTCAACTTTGATGTAATACAAGAAAAGCAGGTGACATGGGGCCACCATAATTCATGAGAAGCAAAAAGGTAATTCAAAGCTATAATATGGTTTATACATTAACTTCTTGGGTTGCAAACAATTACAGTCACATTTTGAACAATGGCTATCTGTCCATTTGTCAGCATTTGAGCACTACACCATGAGCCTAACTTTGAAATGAGAGGCCATTCTTGCTGTGATCTGTTCCTACACAAGAGCTTACTATGCTTATTTCAAATGTAGCCTATCATGTGTTGATGAGGCCCCAATATGGTTACACAGTAATTTATTCACTTCAATATATATTTAGAGTCATTAGTAATTCAGATGTTTCTATCCTTTGCTGTTCTGGAATTCACTATGCTGGCCTTGAACTTAGAGATCTGCCCACTTCTGAAAATTAAAGGGTGTATACTACCATGCCCAGCTCTATCCTATCAAAAGTAATCTAAAAATATACTTTAAAAAAATGTATTTTAAATGCTTTTTTCTCATTACACCTTGAGTAGTTCTCTAGAGTCACTACTACAGTGTTTAATTAATATAATTTCTTCTTTTTTTTTCTTGTTTTTTCCAAGACAGAGTATATCTCACTGTAGCCCTTTCCTCAAAACTCGAAGATCCACCTTGCCTTTGCCTGTTTCTTTTCTTCTATCTATCCAGAAACACAGCAACAGAGGTACAACACATGTTTAATTTCTTCATAGTTCACCAAAGCTGTTTAATATACATCGACATAGTTACCTTTAGCCCTCTTGCCATATGCAAAGCAACTCTGAGAATTACAGCTGCAGGAAAAGGACTTCCACTGTCTTTGTTCCGCTCTTCTATTAGGTCATTCAGAGACTTTTCACCTCCATACTCCATAGCAAGGCACAAACTACCATCACTGGCTTCAGTAAAAGCACGATACCCTTAAGAAAACATGACATTTTTCTATTAAACTCTTCATTAATATAACATGGACCTGGACTAGCACAATGAAGCAGCTACTATTTACAAGCCCATAGCATAATTCAAATGCCTTCAAGTGTGTCTAGCAGTACAGATCAAAATACTTTTACTAAGCTTCTGTAAACAGAATGATTCCACCAACCCTATTAGTACCAAAAATGCAAAGTGAAAACAATGCAAGAATCAGTCTAAATGAATATGAATGTCTACATGAGGACCATTCTACATTCCTGAACTCTTCACAGTACTAGCACTAAAACAACTACTTCCAACTCAACTCTATGAAGGTTAAATACAAATCTAAAATATGTGATTTTTTTAAAATATTTTATTTATTTTATGAATATTTTGTCTGCATGTTTATATATGCACCACATGCGTGCCTGTTGCCAGTAGACATCAAGACATTATAATCTCCATGGATGGCTGTGAGTCACCATGTGGGTGCCAAGAACTGAACCTGAGTCCTCTGCAAGCATGACAGGTCCTCTTACTTGCTGATCCAACTCTTCAGGCCCTTATGTGAATTTTTGCTTCAGACAAGTCACATTAACTTGCTTCCCAACAACATGTAGACCTAATGTTATTACCAAAACCAGTAGCTATATAGAACATTGCTCTACCATATACTGCCACAAAGTACATGTAGACTCACCTATAATGTTTGGGTGATTAAGATTTTTTAAAATCTTAGCTTCATCAGTTAGTCTCTTCTGATACACAGTTCGATATTGACCATCACATAAAGGATTTATCTTTTTCACAGCCCAAGGAGAATGAGACAACCCTCTAGGAGATCTAAAATATACATATGTAGACTTAAAGATACAAAATGAATAAAAAACACCAACACACAAACTTTTCTCCATAGAAGTAGATTTTTAAAAGTATATAAAATTCTTTAGCTCATCAACACCTGTTACATCTCTGCTTTGACTAAATCAGTGTCACGATTTAATCAGATACCCTAAACAGCACCTGATATCTATGGTCTGAGAAGGGATTAAAGAAAAAATAAGCATGTGGGGGTTAGGAACTCATCAAAGTACAATTAAACTTCAGAACTGAGCCAGGCGGTGGTGGCGCACGCCTTTAAGCCCAGCACTTGGGAGGCAGAAGGCAGGCTGGATTTCTGAGTTCGAGGCACAGCCTGGTCTACAGAGTGAGTTCCAGGACAGCCAGGGCTACACAGAGAAACCCTGTCTCGAAAAAAAAAAAAAAAAAAAAAAAAAAAAAAAAAAAAAAAAAAAAAAATCCAAAAAATCAAAAAAAAACACTTCAGAACTGCTACACTGTTTTCTAACAATCTATCCTGGCATGTCAGCTTACTACTTAATCAGCATTTATCTATATGTATCAGAGATGAGTTATAACATGCTATAATTAGTGTTAAAGAAATTTAAAGATAGTTTCTATATAAAAGTATTCTATTCTTTCATTATTATTTGAAATTTGATACATATATGTTTTGATCAAATCTACTTTCCGCTCCCTCCTCCAGTTCCTCTTCTATTCCACCACCACTATTTTCCCTCCTAACTTCATGTGTTCTTTATTTTTTAAGCCCACTGAGTCCACTTAGTGCTTGGTTATAGGACTTACTACTGGAGCATGGGTAGCCTCTCGCTGACTTCATCCCTAAAGAGAGCTGACTCTCCCTTCCCTAGAGCCAGTAACTGCCAATGGTTCCCATCCCTAGCATGCTCTTCTTCACTAACAGCTATTTCAACTCCACACAGAACAATTCTACATCTGTTCACCACACTCAAAGATGTGTTCTAAGATCTTTCTACCATGTTGCCTTCTTATAGAGCTAGAAGGAAAATGGATTAAGCTACTTCCCTTTAAATAATCTACCAGGAGGAATCTAGAAGTAAAGTATTAGGTAGGGTCAGAGCTCTGGCAGTTATCCAGATTCTAAGAACTGGAATGTAGCCTTCAGGTGTGATGAGGAACTTCCCCAATCCAAGCAAAAGGGACCTATAGTCCCCCAAGCAGGGAATCTTGCACTTACCTTTTCATTAGGTAAACGCTGACGCCAGTCCAAAGCCAAGCTTCTGCATAAATGGAGAGGCAGGGATATTTACACATGGAGTTGAACATAATACTAAAAAGCAAAAGCAAAAACTTAGCATTTGAAAGAGCAGTACAAAATCATCCTAACAGTCTTATAGCCCTGTAAGATTAGTAATGATATAGGTTTTTTTTTAAAAGAGTGTTCGAGTACCCTTTGACTAAGATGACTTCTGCAACTCTCACACTAACACTAATGTAAATGGCTTGTTTTTTATGGCTTACAAGCTAAGAATCTCAAAGTTCCAATCAATTGTGTATATACATGGTATGTCTGTATGTCTGTGTATGCAAATCTACTTTCTGCTCCCTCCTCTCCACTTCCTCTTCCATTTCACCACCACTACTATGCTATGGCACACATGTGGAAGTCAGATGACAGCTTTGTGAATTTGGTTCTATTTGGGCAGATCACAGGGTCAACCTGTTGAGCCATCTCCCTGGCCCATTTCTACATTCTTAAAAGGCTACTTTAAAGAATACTGAGGTTGGTAAGATGACTCAGTGGTCAAGAGCACTTGCTGCTCTTACAGAGACCCAGAATTTGATTCCTAGCACACATATCAGGCAGTTTATAACCATCTGTAACTCCAATTTCCAGGGAATCCAATGCCCTCTTCTGGCCTCTAAGAAGCCATGTGGGGCACGCACTGCACACCCACACAAATAAAAATATATCCTCTTGATCACCAACAAGAAGGATCACCAACAAGCAAGCATAAGGAAGACCTAATGTGGTCCTCAGAGTCTACCAGGATCATCAACTTTGTGACACTATGACAGGTTGACATCTATAAAGAACAAGCTCAAAATTTCACTTGTTAAAAATCATAAAATTGGAGGAAAACCTTGTAAGTACTTTTTTTTTAAAACATAAAAGTTTTAAGTACTTTTATGATTCTGTACTAAGCCACATTCATAGTTATATTGAGGTGCATATGACCTGTGGGCCACAAGCTGTGCATGTCTGGAACTTTGTATACATCTGCCTTTTACAGTCTCCTGACCCCATGGCACATGCCCAATGAGACCACACACACACATATACACATGCATATCCTATGTAAACATGTTTGAATACTAGAATTTGTTTTGGCATCTGTAAAAACAAAACCAAAATATGTAAATATAATTTAGAGCATTCTATAATTATTAAAGATAAAATAGTTCTGCTTCTAATCAGGGATAACTAACTATTCTTGGAGCTGCTCTCTCTGTGAACTGCAAAACCTGACAAAATATAATAGTTTTCAGATATATGACAAGAGGCAGAACAGAGCTAAGACCTCTGAGCAAAGACAACAGTAAGCCCTGTAGCACTGAAAGGCAGTCCCATGCTTGAACACAGAGGAAATAGTCACACCACAGAGACAAAGTAGAGGTCAAGGACAACTAGGTAGCTGGAGGCTATGGAGCAGAACACAGGAGGGAGCTAAAAGAAAAGGGAGGACTGAAAAGACCCACAAAGTTCTTGGCCAAGTACTTAACTACACACATCTTGTTTAGCATCCCCAAAGCCAGGAAAGCAATAGGCTAAATAACTGGAATGACAAGAGTCTAGGAATAAGATCACTTTACCATTAGCCAGACCAGGTGGTCCTGCAGCAGACTGTTGAGTAAAGCCCTCTAAAGGGTAGCAACTCAGTGCTACAGCTAACTTTTAGCCCAAGCAAAGTCTGTAAGAAAGTTTAAAAGCCAGTCTCAAAAGTAGCAGGCTTATCACCATTCAGTTATATGAGCTTTGGAGCTCTGTAGAGTGCTCCAAAGACCACTTTTACCACTTTGTAGAGTGATAGAATCCAGCACTCAATGACATAAAATATCTACCTCCTAATCAAAAATTACCAGTATGGAAGAAGCAAAAAACACAGCTCATGCCATAAGAAAAATAAATCAATTGAAACATTCCATCAAATGACAGGAGTGATAGAAGAACAAATAATAAAAACATAGACAGCTCAGAAAGATACTGATGTAAAAGATAGTCTGGGCACACTATCTATAGACATTAGTCTTAAAGATCCTCATGGACTAGGTGTGGGAGCACAAGTTGTAATCTCAGACTCGGAGGCAGCAGAGGAACTGGAGTATAATAAGGGCATCTGTAAACAACTGTATCTGATAGATACATTGGGAACAACACTAATGTGTCTACTAGCACTTTATTCAAAAATGTGCTGAGCCAGTGTAACAAGGTAAGTTTTTTATGGCCAGTGGTGGTGCACGGCAGCAGTCGGAGGCGGCCGTCAGTCTCTCCCGCGTTCGAATCTCTGTCCTTGCCTGTCAATCATCAATGACAGAAAAAAAAAAAAACTTTGCCGGGCGGTGGTGGCGCAAGCCTTTAAGCCCAGTACTTGGGAGGCAGAGGCAGGTGGATTTCTGAGTTCGAGGCCAGCCTGGTCTACAGAGTGAGTTCCAGGGCAGCCCGGGCTACACAGAGAAACCCTGTCTCGAAAAACCAAAAAAAAAAAAAAAAAAAAAAGAAAAAAAAGGTAAGTTTTTAAAGAAGTAGGAAAAAAAGGCAGTGTGCTATTAATCTACATATGACCAACTAAAGACATCTTAAACAATCTTCAAGACACTTCCACAGATAAAAGTGCTTGCTATGCAAGCCTGATGCTCGATTCCTGGATCCCATCTACAAGGAATACAACTCCTATTATCCTCTAGTTCAAGCTAGAAGACCATTACTAGGCAGGTCCTAAAATCCAGAATGCCCATTAGTGAGTGGACAGAAAGTCTGGCTGTGCTGGTAGAATCTCCATTAGCTATAGTTAACACTGTTATAATGACCAGTAGTACAACTGTTTATAGACAATGACAAAGGAACAAACACTAAAAGGTTTCTAATAGAAACAGCAACAAGAAAAGGTCTTTTGCAATCTTACCAGATTTCCTTTTTTCCCGATAATTTGTTTGGTGTCTTGAAATTATTGATTCCTTCCATTGTAGCAATCACGTTAGGTCCTGTAATGAAAACAAGCTAAGTTATACTGCACCTATTTAAAATACTCTCAAGCCAGGCAATGGTGGCACAGGCCTTTAATCCCAGCACTTAGGAGGCAGAGGCAGGCGGATTTCTGAGTTCGAGGCCAGCCTGGTCTACAGAGTAAGTTTCAGGACAGCTAGGGCTACACAGAGAAATCCTGTCTTGAAAAAACAAAAGAAAAAGAAAAAAGAAAAAAAAAAGAAACCAGATAGAGAAAGCCACACATGAGAGTCCAATGGTTGAGAATGTCTAGAGCTGTCCAGAAAGTGTCATGATTCCTGATGGCTTAACTGTGGCAAGAAAGAAAAGAGTAAAAAACAGAAGGAAGTGGCTTTCTAGATCAAACAAATGAAAAAACAAAAGTGGGTACTGGAGATTGGGAGCTCATTTTTGGATGCTTTACTAGACATCTTGGTGAAAAGGTTGAACAGGCAGCCAAATACAGATCTGGAACAAAGCTGAAGTCATGACTTTGTGGGCTTATCAACAGAAGTGGGATTAAAGAGAAAGACTTAGACTGCCTTCAACTGGCTGTGTGTACTAAGCTGATATCCAACATGACATACTCCTGCTTCAATCCCCAGGCACTGAGGCCATATGTGTGCCATGATTGGTTATCCTGATAACTGCTTTGATTTTCCATCATGTAGCTTCCATCGTGTGGTGTGTGTGGTGTGTGTGTGTGTGTGTGTGTCAGGCGGTGGGTGGTATATGCACAACAGTACAGGAGCCTGAAGTGAAGGACTCCTCTAGAAATACATGTAGTTGTTTGTGAGACACTCCACATGGGTGCTGCCAATCAGCTCAGGGCCTCTGCAAAAGCACCGCAGGCTCTAACCACTCAATCAACGCTCCAGCGTCCCCCACCCATAACTTTATAATATTGTTTTAACACTGCTTGACTTTTCAAAAGTATCTTTTTATTAGTATATGCTAACTCTACATGATTGTCACTATGAATTTTCATATATGCATGTAAATATATTTTTTAAAGTAATACCAGTATTCCCGTGTATAAAATTCTACCACAGCCACATTCCCTAGCACTGGGACCACAGATAATCACTACTGCTCCCAGGTTTTTAGGTCCTGAAGATGGATCCCAGGGCTGCAAGCATGCTGGGCATAGACTGTACCCAATGAGTCATTTCCCTACCACAGGCCACCTTTCTACTGTGGCCTCACCTTAAAAGCAGAGGCATTAGCTGAGAAGTGCTTCCCCGCCTCCTTCACGGAGAAGGAGGTAACTTTCTCCCTGAACCCTCAAACTCTCCAAGATCAAGGAGCTCAGGGTCAGGGACTTGGAGGTGCGCGATGGTTCCAAGGGGTTCCCCTATTCTCCTCCATCCACTGTCTTCCCTGGGTCTTTTCTCAATCCTCCCCTAACCGCTGTGTACCCTCAGTTTGCTGTTCTTCCCCGCAGATCTCCTCCAGGTCCTAGACCCTCCCGTCCGCGACCCCTCCCCTCAGGTCCTCGAAGCTCCACCCCTCACCCCCGTCCACTGTCAACCTTTGTGTCAGCCAGGTTTTCCCTTACCACAGTCGAACCCTCGGATAAAAAAGTGAAAATGATGAGCTGGCTCAAAGTTGTCTGGACACCTAGTCCGGAAGGTGCAGGAACAGCTCCTGCCAACTCTGTAACCGCCGCAGCGTTTAGGGCGCGCGCGTTTTCAAAGGTCCCCGCCAGAAGACTACGGGGCAGCGCTAGGGTCCAAACTCACGCGTTCGCGCAGTCCGCCCAGGTTTGACTTAGACCCAAGAGAAGCCTTCCAAAGCAATGGCTAGAAAGGTATAGCAAGTGTCAGACAGATGCTGACGGAAAACAAAATATATGTCTGTTTTGAAGGCAAATCAACCTAAATTACAAACACTGCTCAGAATATGCAATTAGGTAGGAGGTTTTATTGCAGATTTATGTGATCTTAAAACACTAACTAGAAATGTGTAGAGTTTCGTCATTTGGGGCTGAGAAATTTTCCGAACTTAAAAAATTATTACTCGTGTGTGTATATGTGTGTGCGTGTAAATGTGTGTGTTTTTGCCACCCAGTGAGGAGGTCAGAGGACAACTGCAGAAACCAGTTCCTTCCTTCCCCCTTAGATTCTGAGATCGAAATCAAAAGGTCAGGCTCTGGCACCAAGGTCTTATCCTTGTTGAGCCTTCTCACTGGCCCAGTTTTGTTAATTCTTGGAATTACCACATTCTACTTAACAACTATTTTCAGAGTACCTACTGTGTGTCAGGTATCTGGGCTTGAGTGTCCACTGCATAACATAATCTACTGTGTTCACTACAGAGAAATGAATTAAGTTTAGGAGAACAGGAAGACATTCCCATACCTCCTATGTGGTTCAAAGACAGGTGATACCTTAAAAAAAAAGAAAGAAAGAAAAAAAGAAAACATGCAACATAATACAAGAAACACTGAGATGCCTCCCCAACATTGCTGCATTGTGCTGCGTTGTAACCTCTTCAAACCTTTGGAGAAATTCAACCACAGTCTGAGCCCAGATAGATAGGGACAGCTTCTTTGTGAAGATAGTATCACACACTTGCATGACTCATAGGTATTCACGTGTTTATATACATTAACATACACACTTGTCTAGTGACATCAATTTCATTGGCACTAATACCTACTTTATTTCTATGATTCGGTTTCTCAAATGTTTTCACTTACATATTTTCTTTTTCTCTCTCTCTCTCTTTCTTTCTCTCTCTCTCTCTTTCTTTTTTTTTAGTATGTAGCCCTGGCTGACCTGGAACCTGATATGTAGCCCAGGCTGGGAAGAGTCCTCAAGAAGAACAGCCAGCTCTCAGCTGCTGAGCCATTTCTCCAGCACCGTGACTTCTTTTCTAAGTATGGAGAATTTTTTCTGGGTTTAGAACTCACTGACATCATTCAAGCAAAATAAATTTATTGTTCATTCTTTGCCCTATAATAATTAAGCAACTGTTGGAAATCCATGCTGAGGAGAGGCCATCCTGGAGGCTGGCAAGGAACTCTGTCCCACACAGCTCTGCTCCCCAGCAGTTTCAGCTACTCAGATAAAACGGAGATCACTCACAGACTCCTGCCCTATGTCCACCCTTTAGAGTCAAATCCATCCACATCTGTAACGTTCTTTAGCCCGTTTCATTGGCCACAGAAAAGGACCCTCCTCTTGCCTAGGGCACCCAGTCAATCCAGAAGCTCTGGAGTCCTCTCATTCTCTCCCACACCACTGCCAAATCACCCCCCTCCCCTTCATCTTCACCTTCTCTAAAGGTCTTAAAAAACAAAATGGTAACAGTAATACCAAGCACTTATTTAGCATGTATGATGTGTCTGACATGGATACTCTTGCTTTACATGTATTAATGGATCTAATCCTCAGAAGTCTATCATATGGATTGGTCAACCTCATTTCTCTGTAATCACGTATATGTGTTTTTTAAATCTAGACTCCTCATAGGAAGAAAACATGTTTTTCTCATCCTGAGTCTGCTCTAATGTCTTTAATATATGACTCCCAGGTTGTTGTTTTCCTGCAAATTGCATGATAAACGTCATTTTTTCAAATGAGAAAACTGAGAAAGAAAAGAGTCAAATAATATAAGCAATATGCCTGAGATCAGAGCTAATAATTTACGTAAACATATGTTGAACTTAGTATTCCTCTTAAACAGATATGCTCAAAATCTCTTCCATCACACTTACACACGCATGCACGCACACATGTCGCGCACACACATACACAGACACACACACACACACACACACACACACACACACACACGAACACGAACACACACGCATGCCCTTACCTCCACTCCCAGAATTTTCCCATTTTAGATCACTCTCTTCCAAGCATAGAAACACAGTGTCTTCTCTCACCTCCCCTGCCTCTTGCCTCTTCATTGATTGATTGATTGATTGAGAGAGGTTCTTGCTACATAGCCCTGGCTGGCTTAGAACTCACAATATAGACTAGGCTAGCCTCAGATTCAGAGATTCACCTGTTTCGGCCTCCCAAGTACTGAGATTAAAGATATGTACCACCATGTCAGTGTGTGTGTTGTGTGTGTGTGTGTGTGTGTGTTCAAGTGCCCTTCAAGGCCAGAAGTGGGTGTCAAATTCTCTGGAACTAGAGTTATAGACACTTGTGAGCTACCCAGTCTGTGTACCAGGTCTCAGGTGCTCTCCAAGAGCAACAAACACTCTTACCTCTTCAGTCCTATCTTAATACTTTTTGTGAGTGTAAACATGGTATTATACACTTTGCCTTCATTAAATATCTATATGTTCTATGTTTTTATTAAGTCTTAGGTTTTTACAAGCCTTCTGTGTTCTTTTCTTAGTAGATAATAAAATTCTGCCTAAAGCCAGACCCCCCCAAAATCTTCTTAATTATTTACTGCTTGTGAAAAGACTCTTTAGGGAGATGGAATTATTGGCACAATATAAACCAAGGCTAAAAAAGAAAAATCAGTGAAAATAAAGGCCCTTGCCTAACAGTTACAACTATCCTGCTCTGTTTCCAGTCTTGGACCTGTAAAAGAACCCCCAGAGATTACCCCCAGAAACACGTGATCATCACAAGTTTATTGCTATTGCCTGTGAAATGTGTCCATTAATTTCAAAACCTTGCCTGCTAGTCAGTTGTCATAGAGAGCAGCTCCACCTGGATCAGCTGTTTCTTTCAGTGTGTAAAGCTCTACTCCCACTGTTTCAACTAAAGAACCAACTCTACTTTGACTCCAGCAGATTGGCTTCAAAGTAACACTGGCACTTTTGCTTGTTTTTTTTTTTTTTTTTTTTTTTTTTTTTAGGTTTTTCAAGACAGGGTTTGTAGTAGAGGAAATTATTGAAACCCCAAATTTGTTGGCGGTAAGATCTTCTACCCGAAGGAGACCAGACAGGAGAAACACAACTCAATAATCATGGTATAATTATTGCACGCCTAGATTGGACAGGTTTACCACTACACTACTCTAATCCTATGAGATCCTTTATAACTTGCGATTATCCCAGGCCATGTCCTTGTCCTCAGAACTCCAGCTCCTCCATCGTCGGCTTCCTTCTATCTCCGGCTTCCTTCTGCCTGCTTCCTCCTGCTTCTACTTCTCCTCTTCTCTCTGCTTCTCCTCTGCTTCTACCACCTTTTATATCGAATTCCTCTCACTCTCTCCTCCCCTAAGCCTTTTTCTCTGCCTCCCCTTCTACTGCCCAATCTCTGGCTCTAGCCTTATTTTACAGGTTTTAATTGGACAGAAGGTTTACAAGAAGTCATCTGTGTACAGATTCAATCATCCTCTGCAGCCCCTCCCAGAAGGGTGGAACTAGGATCAAAATACAAGCCTGGGGCTATCCACTGGGAACTAGGATCAAAATACAAGGCTGAGGCTATCTACAACAAGGGTTTCTCTGTGTAGCCCTGGCTATTCTGGAACTCACTCTGTAGACCAGGCTGGCCTCGAACTCAGAAATCCACCTGCCTCTGCCTCCCAAGTGCTGGGATTAAAGGCGTGTGCCACCACTGCCCGGCTTGTTTGTTTTTTGAGACAGTGCTTCTGACAGACCAGTTTGTCCTTGAACTTGCTATGTAGTCAAGGATGATCTTGAACTCTGATCTTCTTACTTCTTCCTCCTGAGTGCTGAGACCACCAAGCCCTGTTTATGCCATGCTGGGGATGGAACCCAAGGCTTTATGCAAAGAACTAAGTCTCACAGCCACACCATTTTAGGGTCATTTGGTTTTCCAAGACTTACTTTGAGAGTTTTAACACTTCTCTTTCTTTCTAGAGTGTTGTCCCCCTCTTTCTCTTTTCTTTATGGCTGCTGAGTTCTAATTCTCTTTGAGATTGTGTCCTTGCTGCTGATTGGCTAGAAGGTTGGTGAGACTGTTTAGGAAAGAAGAAGAAAAAATGTTAGTATTAAGCCCGAACTCAGTGAGTGATGTCTGACTTCTACCTCGTTGCTAAGACAACCGCCAAACATTCCCACAATCCACCTGACTACCTCACCTGGTACCTAGGAAAGAGAATACATCACGGCCCATATAAATAGGCAGAGACACCAACCCCCACGTTCTCTTCTCTCCTCCATCTTTCTCCCTGCTCCTTTCCCACTCTCTACCCTAATAAATACACAAACACACACACACACACACACACACACACACACACACACACACACACACACACCTGTGGAACTAGCTGGTCTGCTGTGTTCTGTTCTAAGCTGCGTTCCGTAACCTTTCAAAAAATTTTATCTTGTTGCTTCTGTATTTCCAAACAGTCAGTTCAGCATGGTTCTGGACATGCCACAAGTTCTGGCATCCTGAGGTCTTTAGATATGGGTCCCCTGTCCCCAACTCAGGATACAGAGATGCTAAGGAGCAGAGTCCTGGATGGCCATGAGTATGGTGGTGTAAAGACACAGGAGACTGTGTGGGAAGGCAGCTCATTTATTGAAATGACAGTGGTTGGCTAGTTTTTATAACTGAGAAAGGGAAGAGGGGAAGAAAGGGAACAAGAGAGGAAATGCACCTAATTTGCATTTGTGGACCTGATTGAAGACAGACAAATGTTAATGAGCGCCAATTCAAATTCCAAGGCAAGCTGGAATAGCCTTGCCTCAGAATTTAGATTAGCAGGCTGTAGGTCACATGATTTCTGAGAAGTTAGTTCTCTGGTGTGGAAACCAGAAGCCTAACTGGGTTTATCATGATGTGGCCTTTGTCTCTATTGGGTTGAGTAGCCCCAAGCCTGACTTGGGTAGGGAGCAGCCCCACTCCTACTGTGATCTCTGAGAGCTTTGGGGGATTAGGGGAGTATGGGCAGCACTGTACCCTCATCTAGCTTGGCAACCCACATTGCAGTCCCAAGGTGAAGGCACCGGAGCCTCCGGCTTATACTCCCGTGTGCTGTCCTTTGTTTCTCTATATCCAGGGCCTGAACTGGAGATTCCCTTTTATCCCAGACAGAGTTATGTCAGCTTGACACAAGCTAAAGTCATTTGAGGGGAGGGAATGCCACTGAGAAAATGTCTCCATAAGATCCAGTTGTAGGGCATTTTCTTAATCAGTGATGGATGGGAGAGGGCCCAGTCCATTGCAGGTGGGGTAATTCCTGGGCTGTGGTACTGGGTTGTGTAAGAAAGCAGGCTTAGCAGGCCATGATGAGCAAGCCCTAAGCGGCACTCCTCTGGTGTCTTTCCATCAGCTCCTGCCTCCAGGTTCCTGCCCTGTTTAAGTTCCGGCCTTCACTGCTTTTGATAGTGAGCTGTTGATTGGAACTGTAAACAAAATAAGCCCTTTTCTCCCCAAGTTGGGCTTTTTTGTTTGGTTGGTTTTTGGTCCTAGTGTTTGATCACAGCTAGGACACCTTTATTACGCATCTCTGTTCTGACCTCTCTTTCTCCTGCATCTTTAAGTCTCTTCCTTTCTCTGCCTAGACTACCGAGCACTCAGAGCACTGTTAACCTCCCAGCTTACCACCCGCTACAGGCCCCTCCTCCCTTCTTTTCACCTTGAAGTCTGCTTAGTCTTTTTGTCTAGAAACTTCATCCTGTCATGCCCCAAATCCTCAAGGGACCTTGTAAACCTCAGGACAAAAATTTTCCATCTTTGTGATCTGACCCCAAATGTCTTTTCCCGGAGTTTGCCTCACTGGGTTCCTGGGCTCTGGTAAAGATGTGGCTGTGCCTGGAGAGCTCATGGTTTTTCTCATCTCTCCAGCACAGACACACACTCTCAGCACCGAATGCCCTTCCTGTCTGGATTAGCAGCACCTCGCCCTCCACTATTTTCTCCTCACACAGTCCACTGTTGTGGGGTGCCTCCTCATTCTCCTAGTCTAGAACATTCCCACCCAGTGGGATTCTCTTCACTTGTGTCTGCCTCCTGCAGCGTCAGTTCTAGATCATTCTCCTGGGGTGCGCTCAGAAACGCAGAGAAACAGATGAGAACTCTGTTCCTAGACTCATCTCCTTCCGGACATTGCACTAGTCGAACATCCCTGAGCTGACTGTTTATGTTTGACATACTCCCTTGAGCCACATTTGCACTGTCTCAGATGAGCTGGTGTCTACATTTCAGACTCCCTCTCAGGAAAAATTCACACTCAAATCCCTAGACTACATCTGATGTAGTTTGGAATGACCTCCAATTGTAGACACTAACAAAATTTGGAGATGTCCAAGGTGGCTAGTTGACAGGTCACAGTTCAGAGAAATCACCAAGGCCCTGATACATGTTAGGTCCAGTTAATGCAAGATACTAGACCAAAATTCAAAACCCACTAAGCACAGTTCATGCCACCTTCTGCTACTAGACAATCGATTAGGACCGGTTACCCAACTGTCCCCTTCGCTATAATTGGACCCCCCAGGTTCAGGCATTTTCTAGATCTATTCATAGAACTAAGGAAATAGTTGACTTACTGTTGTCAGTTATTACAAAGGACGTTTTATCCATATGAAAAAGTACAGAAAAGGTCCAGAAAGATGCCCAAAGCATAAATTTCTGTCCCTGTGCAGTTAGGGTTCACCACTCTCTTGATACATGGACACACTTAACAATCTAGTAGCCTCCTGAATCCCATCTTTTTAGGGATGCCTATGAAGGTTTCATTATATAGCTATGGTAAATTATTAACTCAATCTTTGCTTCTCTGTGTCTCCAAGGATGGGGAGTGGACTCATGCCTCTGTCATTCTGGTGAAGAACCTGTAAGAACAACTGATGTGTCTTTCCATCACCCAGGAAGCTCCAAGGCATTAAAAGCACTGGGCCAGCAACCACCAGGCATCTGGGAGAGAAGTCACAGCTACAGCCCTTTGGAGAAAGAAAGGAGAGGCATAGGAAGGCCTTTAGGGCCACCTGCTTAGAAGGTTCAGTCCATGCTCAACCTAAACGTGTCATACAGCTTCCAGTAATAAGTGGAATTTGCTGGTACTGGGAACACAGGGCTTGCTTAAAAAACAAGAAGCACTTTAGAAAATGTGCTATGATCTCAGATGCCTATAATTGATGAGTTCCTGATTTCCATTGTGGTCCAGTCCACAACGTGACAGGGAATTCAAACCCTCCCAAGGGAAGATGCCCACTGCATGCCTAACAACGCTGAGAGAGTTCATCTGCTATGGTTGTGTAAGACTCCAGGCTGGCCCCAGCAGCTGGCCACAGTCTCAGTGTCCTGACGTCATTTCTGCTCCTCAATGCTCTTCTCTCTAACTCAGCTGGAAAAAGAAAGTATCAGTTCTCAATATCCAAGGGTGAATGAATCCAATGAATGATGGGAAATAAGTTTTGGCGGTTTGTATTTTTTTACTATTCACTTCCCACTTGGAATGTGTACGGTGGGCGGGGGTTACAGGCAGTAGAAGTCCTTTTGCCTACTGCCCTGTATCTGACATTGTCCTGGCAGAGAAGCAGTATTTCCACCAAACATACTGTTATGGCTAATCTTGATCATCAGTTTGATATATCTGGAATCAACTAAGAGACATGTCTCTGGGCAGGCTGTGAGACCATCAAGGAAGGGTTAAATGATGGAAAAGATCTGCCCAGAGTAAGGTACACCCTCCCTCAGTGATCCAAATAAAGAGGTCCAGAGGGCCTGAGAGAGCTGACCTAGAAACATCCTCCCAGGAACTAGCTGTGCACCACAATAATGGCTAGTGTGGCAAGATATCCCTAAGGATGCAATAGTGGTACTCATGTCTTGATAGTAGCCAACAGCCATCTAATTGGACTTATGGCCCACTCAACAGGAAGGAAAAATATGCCTAGTACTGGAAACCTAGTTAACTTCCCGACACTAGTGAGATTGTGAATCTTAGAGGACACCTTATACCAACATTTTCCTAAACCAATGCAATTCTTAAACTATATTCTAAAAGTTATTCTTACACCCACAATTACAGTATAGCTTTCATGCCCCATCAAAGAAACTTCTCTTTACAACACATAGAAACCATTATAGAATATCACAACTGTTCTGAATAAAAGAATACTGGTCATGGGGAATCCCAGCCACAGGGCATAATCTATCCCACAACTCCTGAACCTAAGGATCAGGAAACATCACAGGAGAGAGGTTAGAAGGATTATAAAAGCCAAGGGTCAAGAAATCTATTTTGAGATTGTGTCTCCTAGAATTTATATATATTCCTATCAGTTCTGGTCTTCTAACAACTCTGACCAGCACAATACTATTTGAAGAAAAATAAATCCATATATTCTCAGGAAAATCTTTGGCCCTTTTCTTGAGGAAGATGATAAAATCAGGGAACTGTTCAAAGCAGGTTTTAAAAATAGCCAAAGCCTATAGTTGTTTTGACTCCTTTTCTAGAAAGTCACCTTCTCAGCAACATGTCTTTTTGCCACTTTGGGATAAGGATTCCTCAAGTACTGTGAAGTGGCTCAAACCATTAAGGTATCACTTGAATGTCCTCAGAAAACTTCATGCTAAGGTATTAAAAGAAGGTGTGTGGTTTCAACGAATCCCACAGACTCATATACTTGAATGTTCGTTTCCCAGTTGGTAGAACTGTTAAGGAAGGATTAGGAGGTGTGGCCTTGTTGGAGGAGAGTGTGCCAGGGGCCAGCCCAGGCATCCAGGAATTGAGGAAAGCAGCTGATGGGAGGTATGGCATTGGTGATCATAGCCAAAGCTGCTTACCTTTGGCAATTTCTAGATTCTTTAGCTCTTTGCTAGTCTGTGGCCAAAAGCAGATGGCTTTCAGTAATTAACTCCTGTTGATAGCAGCAAGGAATTAGGAAAAAAGCTTGGTTACCTGGGCTCTTTCTCTTTGACTCAAGGACTCCTCACTGGCCAAGCAAGAGGCTCAGAGTTCATTAATTATTCATGAGCCAGAGAGAAAAGAAAAGAAAGAAAAAAAGAAAGTCAGGCACACACACACACACACACACACACACACACACACACTTTAGCTGGGCCCAACCACCTGTTAGATCAATTCCACAAGTGTTCACGCATTCTTATATACACACATACCTACAAATGTATGTATATACATACATATAGACAGATAGACATATACATATATACATTTGGTGGATAGGGCACAGCCCCAAAGCCACACTTTATTTCTTCTCTCTGGCCTTTTTATACCTTCTTAGACAAAAGTTCCTTATAAAATTACCTCACAGATAAAATGTTACACAAAAGGGAGTTACAGAAGGATGTAAGTTCAAAGCAGTGTTTCATTCTATAAGGTCATTATAAGTTCAAAGCAACAGTTTCACACAGCCGGCATTGCTTTATCATAGTGCACACCTGTGTTTTCATTCTTGGACCTGACCTAGAATGAATGTTTTCCCTTGATCACAAATCTGTCCAAAGCCTATTTCTCTTCTTGTGCAATTATGAAGGCTCATTGTATTCCTTACCATGAAGCCTTTCCTTACTATTCTATGAGGAAGGGGCACATTCTATTCTTGATTCTTTATTGCATCTCTGAGCTGTCTCTCCAGCCCAGGAAGGAATGCAGCTTAGGAACTGCTCATAAACTGGCCAGTAGGGGATGCTTGTGGGTAGGCAGACTTCAGTCATATAGGTATATAGAGCTCAGTCTCCTAGGAAAGGAAAGAAGAGGCTCTGATTGACACATGTTGGAGAAATGAAAGCTGCTGTTGGTACAACAGAACACAGTCAGGTGGGACTTCTCCATTACTAGATGAGCTCTGTGGGTGCCCACTTCTCCATTAACACCATTATTCTGGCTCTCTTGGTGAGATCTGAAATTTATTGAACAAAAAGGCATCTCCAGGATTCAGATGAGGATGGGTGTTGCTTATTCTGTTTCTCAAGCCCAGATAGAAGAGTTCATCATTGAAGGATGTGATATCAAAGTTACTTCAAGTTAAGCTGCTTTAATTCAGCAAGTCGGGACAGTTGGGAAGCAAGGATATGAGAAACCTTGTGGACATGGCTATGTTTCCGAAAGGAGGAAACTGTGTAGCATGCCAGATGAGTAGAACCTGAGCTGCCAGCTGCAGGTCTTGGATTATAAAAAGAACAGACTGTGTTACCATAATGCAAGATGGATCATAGATAAAAGCATTTGCCACCAAAGCCCAGTGATCTGAGTTTGTTCCCTGAATGCGATAGTACCTGCCTCTACTCTCAGTGCACCAACGGGTAGGTGGGAAGCAAGATAAACGATTCTCCTACAAGATTGGAGCTAGCCCAGAGAACACATTCCAGCATTGAACAACAGGACAGGCCCCGCCTCAAAAACAAGGTGGAGGGACTAGAGAGGCTCAAGGGTTAAGAGCATAGGTTGCTCTTTCAGAGTGCTCAAATTCAATTCCCAGCAACCACATAAATAAATCTTAGAAAAAAGACAATAGAAGTCAAGGACCAAGACCTGAGGTTATCCTTTAATACACACATTCACACCCTTACACCACATATACACACACTTTACACACATACACACACTAAATACATTTAAAGAGATTTTATGTGTTTATTTTATCTTGTGTATGAGTGATTTGCCTACATGTGTGTTATATATATATATATTTTATATATATATATATATTTATATATATATTGGTATACAAAAAGTAAAATTTATCCCCAACTTTCATGTGGTTTTTTTTTTTTTTTCTTTCCAGGCTGTGAGCAAGACAGCTGGACTCGAACGGAGAGACAGCCTCTTCGGACTCCTGAGCGCTGCGACTGCAGCGGTGCACCACCGCTGGTGGCTGGAACTTTAGTTTTAAAATTGAGTTTTAGTCAGTTATGAGTCACAGTGGCTATTGGGAACCAAACCTAAGTCCTCTGCAAGAACAGTAAGTGTTCTTACCTAACCTCTGAGCCATCTCTCCAGCCCCAGTAAATACTTAGAAAAAATAATTTCATGGAGGGAAGAAGGAAAACTATTACCTTCAAGCAGTTTTGGGTTCACAAAAAGATTTTTGCAAGCAAGTACAGTTTCTATGCACTTCCTACCCCATACACACATAGGTCCAGACACTTCCAGTATCCTCCATCAGAGGGACACAGTTGTCACAGCCCACACTGCCGCATCAGTCCACCTTTGACCTCACACAGTCCAGGGATCTGAAGAATGTATAATGAGTGTGTCATGACATTCTCATGCACAAACTTTCCACTTCTCCAAGTTTTTTTTTTTTTTGTGTTCTAACTTCCCACTCCTCTCCCATCCCAGATTCTTGCCCACCTTTAATGTTTTTACTGTCTCCACACTGTGTTTTTCAGAATGTCTTATTCGGAAAGCCGCGCAGCCTTTTCAGGTGGCTTTGTTCACCGAGTGATGTGCATTTAAGGTTCCTCGATGTCTTGTCACGGCTTCATGGCTCATCATCTTCAATGCTGAATAACAGCCATTGTGTGCTGGTTATGTGTTCCTCCAGCCACCCAAGGGCATGTTGGCTGCTTCCGTGTTTGGCATTGTGAATAAGACTGCTATAAATATCCACGTGAGCCGATAGAAATATCCATCTGCGGATTTCTGTGCAGATGTTAGATGTCAACTCCTTCAAATAAATATCAGGATCTGAAAGTCACTGCCCCTCCAAGAATACTCACTGTTCACATGAGTTTCATAATTTTCCATCTTACCATGGAGTTTGTGGTCTACATAGGTTAATTTTTGTATAGGGTGAAGCCTGAATAAGTATCTGTGTTAATTTTTTCTCTCAGCATGTGACTGTCCACTGGCTCCAGCACCCACTGTGGAAAAGGCTGTATTGCTTTTGTTCCTTTGATGTGGGTGTCTCTTCTGACCCTCTGATATAGTTGTCTATTTTCTGCCAGAAAGAAATATGGTGGCGAGTGATGGAGCAAGACAGGCACATTTACTTCCGGCCTCCATGCACACACTCAGATGTGGGTGCTCGAGCACACACATTCTCATTCAACCCTTAGTGTTGGCTATGCACTCACTCTCACTTCCCAAAGCAGCCATATCTGAATCCCATTTTCGGGGGACCCTTTTGGCCTTTTAACCCCAGGCTTAGCTTTTACTCATGTCTGCCAGGTCCTATGAACTTATATGTCACCTCCATTTTCAGATAATGCTGCTTCTGCCCCACCCACACTGCCTCATTTTTGTAACTGTATACCTAGGAATAATATGCTTTATTCTTAACATATATGTCAAGTCTACTACTTGTAGCCCTGAGTCTCTCATTATCCTGATTTTATTTCTTAATTTTTTTATGTGTGCGGTATGTATGTTCTCTCATATGTGTGCATGCACATGTATGAGGAGAATGTGTGCATGTATGTGTGTGGGTCAAATTTTATTCAATGGCTTTTAACTTTATTTGTGGAGGCAGAGTCTCTTGCTGAACCCAGAGATCACCATTCTGGCTAGTCTAGTCATGCAACTTTTCCTGAAAGTTCCTGTCTCTGTCTTTCGAGTGCTGGCATCACCAGGAGCTGCCATGTCTGCCCAGGGCATCTGAACTCTGGTGCCCATGCTTGCATTGCAAGCACTCTACCTCCCAAGCCATCTCTCCAGGCCTCACCTTTTTTTTTTTTTTTTTGTTTTTCGAGACAGGGTTTCTCTGTGTAGCTGGGCTGTCTGGAACTCACTCTGTAGACCAGGCTGCCTCGAACTCAGAAATCCGCCTGCCTCTGCCTCCAAGTGCTGGATTAAGGCATGGCCACCACCGCCGGCTAGGCCTCACCTTAATAATCTTTTTTTTTTTTTTTTTCGAGACAGGGTTTCTCTGTGTAGCCTTGGCTGTCCTGGAACTCATTCTGTATACCAGGCTGTCCTCGAACTCAGAAATCTGCCTGCCTCTGCCTCCCAAGTGCTGGGATTAAAGGCGTGCGCCACCACTGCCTGGCCACCTTAATAATCTTAATCCAAGAGTTTACTGCTCCTCAGTAAATATTAATAGTAAAGAACTGAAGCTCTCCTGAGCTTGCCTAAGATGAGATGGTTCGAGTTGGAACAAGTTGTTCCTGGTGTGTTTCTTTTCACCCCACTGCCTTTGCCTTGTGTGTCCCTTGGTAATCTCATTACTCGGGTTTTTGGACCCCAAGCTTGTGTTCCCCTGAACACCTCTAGATTCATATGCAGTTGATCTGGACTTTCTGATTCTGTCAGTTAAACTCTTGTTGTAGTTTTGTATGATTTAATTGTGTCTATCAAAGTTTATGTGCTAGGAGGTTGGTACCCCCACTCCCAAGCTTTACAGTGCTAAAATGATGTAATCTCATTGTGGAAGGTGTGGTGATTTAAATGAGATGTCTTCCATAGTTTTAGACATTTGAACCCCTGGTGATACTGTTTGAGTAGGTTTAGGAGATGTAGCCTTCCTTAGGGAAGTATGTCACTAGGGGTAGGTTTTGAGGTTTCCAAAGCCATAGTGTGCTAGCTGCTGCCTGTGGCTGGGGATGTGAGCTGTCAGCTCTTCTTGCTGCCATGCTCCAGTGCACTGTCATGCTTCCATACTTTGATGGTGATGGCCTCTTATCAAGTCCAAAATAAGCCCTTCCTTCTATAAATTGCTTCAGTCACAGTGTTTTGTTTAAGTAATAGAAGAGTAACTAATCCAGAAAGTGACTAACTCTTTCGCATCACCCCCAGAAAGGGTTAATGCATGCCGCTTGGATCTGGATTAGTTCCTGCAGGAATCGATTGCCATAAGGGAACTTTGCACCTCTCCAGAATGTCTCTTCTGCATGTGCCATTTGCCACTCTTGTCTGAGTTGCCACCACTGGGATGTGAATGTCTGTGATATCATACCAGAGCTAAGAGGAGTTCATTCCATGCTCTTGAGCTTCCTGAACCATGAGCCTAAGAAACCAAACTATCCAGGTTAGGATGCTTTGTGAGAACAACAGAAAATGGATCAACACAAATCGTTTTGTTGTTGTTGCTGTTGCTGCTGCTGTTTTGCTATCGTTGTTGTTGTTAACCTGGATGTGGACTGACTGGTTACCAAAACTGTGTCAACAGTCCTGATTCCTAGGTGCTGTTTGGTTTGGCCAACTGTAAGCTACAACCAAAGCCTTCATACCTGCAAAATCCCTAGGACATGCTGACCGTAAGGCAGGTGCACCTTCTCAAACACAAAGAGAATTTCCTTAAAGAGCCATGGAATACCAGAATGTGGATTCTGGCTTGTTCAGGATCTAATCTTACCTCTCCACTCTAAACACTAGAGTAGATCTTTCCAGAATTATGATCCGTTTCTAAGCATGTTATAGTCCGCAGAACGTTCTGAAGAAAAGGCACTATTTGTTGGGGAAGATATTTTGTTTTGTCCCATTGATTGTCCTACTCCAGATAGTTTGTGGGAAGGCTGGATGACTTGATTCCCCTTGCAAAGAGGAAAGAAAGAAGAGAAACTAAAAACCCCTCAGAATTCTTTGAAGGAGTGACATAGAATTAGAGATGGAAAAGGAGGTATCCGGTGGCACGCAATGTACCTTCAGTGAGCACCGCATCGGGGGGTGCCTTAACCGCAGGAGTGTCACACTACAAAGGGTGCCAACTTTCTTTTTCAAATGCAGTGTATTTTCCATAGAACTTGATTCTGCTCTTTGTGCTGACTGCCTGTGGCCACTCGGTTACTGGAAACCTGCTGTGCCAGTTCTCTGCTAAGTGGCTTTGGCAAGGTCTCTGCTAGCATTTAATCACAGTAAGAAGCCTCCAGAGACTTTATTAGATGTAGAAAGAATTACAGAGATGTTAGTCGGAGCTGGATGATGTCCAGCGCAGCTGCAGTGTTCTTTAAGCATAGAATTTCCCAGAGAGATTTTAAGCGAGCAGAGAACATCCTGGGATTTAGTCTGAAATCATATTATAAAAGACCATGAGTATCCCATAATTCACAGCATTCTTGGAAATTGTTATGTAAATCCTACTTTCCCATTCAATATATTATGATTTTCGATGTGCTTAATCTGCATTCATGGCTAAATGTCAGTGTATATACCCATGTCTCTTACTGGAGAAATTCCTCTATTTCATAAAGCTTCATTGCAACTATTTAAATATGACAATGTAAACATACCAGGGTGTCTATCTAGTTGAAGAAATATTTTTTGACTATTTCTGTAAAGTAAATATCAATTTAGTGTTTTGATATTTATGTATTACAAGAATTAAGTCTTGGCTTCTTCCAAAATGTATAATTTGGCTCACTTAACTTGGCTTGATTTACCTTCTAAAATGTATTTCATGGTTTGAATCTAAAGTGTCTCCTGTGGGTTCATGTTTTGATTGCCTTGTTCCTAGCCTTGTGATGCTGTTTTGAAGTCTGTGGGTCACAGGGGAGGTAGGCTCTGGCTAACAGAAGTAGGCCACTATGGGTTTGTTTTTGAAGTTATACTTGCTTTTGACTCTGGCCTATTTTCTCTGCCTCTTCATCTACAGCCATGTTAGTGATCTGCTGACACGTGCTCTCACTGCCATGGACCAAACACCCTGCTTTACCTTTCTCTCTGTGGAGATTGAGCACAGACAATCTTTCTTCTCTTGAGGTGTTTCTTTCTGGCATTTTGGCACAGTGATGAGAACAGAATGAATGCAGAAAATAGTGCCCAGGAGTGGTGTCACTGCTGCAGAAACCCAACGATTTGGTCCTTTGGCCTTGGAACTGGACTTCAGGAGAAATAAGAGAAGTCTTAGACTATTATAAGCAGAACTTAAGGTACCATTCTGTGGAAGTTCAGAAGGCCAGACTACTGCTGGAAGTATAGGGAGTAAAACCTTTCATGAGGCTGAGATACGAATAAGGAATCTATCAGGAATTGAGTTAGAGGGCATTTGTATTACATTCTGGCAAATAAATAAATAAATAAATAAATAAATAAATAGGACTACATTTTGCCCATGACCATAAATTTTGAGTGAGCTGAATTAGAAAGCAACGAATTCATTAATCTGCTATAGCATAACAAGTGTACATTGTGGCTGTGGCATTGTTACTGCTGCCTGCATTTAGCCAGGTTTATAGTGAGCAAAGATATAAAGGCATGCAGTTTGGTAAGGAAAGAAGCATGGGCACACTTAAAGCTTCAGGTATAAGGTGACTGTCATTAGGATTAGAACTGTTTAAGAGATCCTACACATGGCATCAGGGCATAGGAAAGGTCCTAGAGGGATGCAAGGTGTCAAAATGTTAATGCATTTGAAAGATCTTCTCTGGAGAAGAGAGTATCTGGGTGGTAGAGTATTTGCCTAGAGCATTTATACCTTTGGGTTTAATCCTCAGCAATACAAAAAAAAAAAAAAAAAAAAAAAAAGAAAAGGAAAGGAAAGGAAAGGAAAGGAAAGGAAAGGAAAGGAAAGGAAAGGAAAGGAAAGGAAAAAGGAAAACAAAGGAGAGTGTCTGGAAAGAGGAAGCCCAGGACATTGAGATGGAAAGGACCTGAAAAAGTGTTTTTCCTCTTTCTTTCACCTAGGCACTTGGAAGTCACTGGCTGAAGCAATTATAAAGAGGCCCTGTGTCAGGCCTGGTGGCACATGCATTTAATCCCAGTGCTTGGAAGGAAGAGGCAGGCAGATCTCTGGGAGTTTGAGGCCAGCCTGGTCAACACAGTGAGTTGCAGGCCAAGAAAATAAATAAAATAAAAAATTTCAAAGAAAGAAAGAAAACAAAAGAAAAAAGAAAAGAAAGAAAGAAAAGAAAGAAAGAAAGAAAGAAAGAAAGAAAAAAGAAAGAAAGAAAGAAAGAAAGAAAGAAAGAGGCTGGCTGTTGGCTAGGGTGGCAGCATAGCGCAGCATTATCCATGTGGCACTGCTTTGCAGGTGAGCGGAATGTAAGGCTCGTCTGGTCATGGCGGCTTGCACCATGATTTAAGAAGCACAGCTTGGGTGGCCCTATGATGTGCAGTGAGGCTCAATTGTTTACACTGAGCCCCTGAGTAGGGTAGATAGGATTTTTTTTAGGGCGAATCCAAGTTGTAATCGAGACCACAGGATGTTGGAGATTCAAGAATACAGGACATATGCTGAGGAAAGCCGAAGGCACCGAGTAGAGTTGGCTCAAGAAGCGGGCCACGTGTGCTTTGAGTTGCAGGGCTACTCCAACCTGTTGGGAGTTCAGAGGATGCCAACATATGCTTAGATCCTGGGCTGTAGCTACAGAATCTAATTCCTTCCACACTGGGTATAAATTTTGCCTCAGCCCAAAGTTTCTTTGCTATTGTCCTTCACTTTCCTTTTGGGGTCAGGATGTTGCTCTGTGCCATTGCACACTGGAATTATGTAGCTTCCTATTTTATTAATTTTCAGGGGCTCGCAGCTGGGAGATTGCCTCGAGACTCAGTAAACTCTCGGAACTTTGGACTTTTGAACAGTGTTCGTACTGCTGAGACAATGGGGATTTAAAAAAATGTTACATTTTAAATAAGTGTGTGCGTGTGATGGTTTAAATATGCTTGGCCCAGGGAGTGGCACTATTAGAAGGTGTGGTCCTGTTGGGGTAGGTGTGTCACTGTGGGTGTGAGCTATAAGACCCTTATCCCAGCTGCCTGGAAGCCAGTTTTCTCCTAACAGTCTTCAGATGAAGCTGTAGAACTCTCAGCTCCTCCTGCACCATGCCTGCCTGGATGCTGCCATGCTCCTGCCTTGATGATAATGAACTGAACTCTGAACCTGCAAGCCAGCCTCAATTAAATGTTGTTCTTCATAAGAGTTGCCTTGGTCATGGTGTCTGTTCACAGTAGTAAAACCCTAAGACTGTGTGTGTGTGTGTGTGTGTGTGTGTGTGTGGTGTGTGTGTAAGTGTATAGAGAAGCCAAAAGAGGGTATTAGATCCCTTGAAGTTAAAGTCACAAACAGCTGTGACACATCTGACGTGGTGCAGTGGGAACTGAACTCCATCCTCCATAAGAGCAGTAAGTGCTCTGGACTCGTGAGCCTCATTTCTTCAGCCCCACTATGGAGACTTTTAATAGTTGGGCTAAATGCATTTTGCATTATGTAAGGACACAGATCCTTCGGGATGAGAATCAGTGTTTATAAGGGTTTGGCTTCCTGCCTAGGAAGCTATAGCATTCACACCCGTGGGTCAACCTGTGGGTCATGACCCCCACAGGGGTCACATATCAGATATTCTGCATATCAGATCTTTACATTAGGATCATTACGGTGGAAAAATTACAGTTACAAAGTAGCAAGGAAAATAATTTTATGGTTGAGGGTTCCCACATATGAGGAATTGTATTAAAGGGTTGCAGCATTAGGAAGGTTGAGAACCACCACTTTACACAACAGTGTCTATCTGGCTGGAAGGTCACTACTGCATGCTAGTGAAGTTTATCTGCTTCAGGTTCTAGCCTATTTTCTCTGCCCACTGGTCAGTGGCTATATCAATAAGATGCTACCGCACACGCCACCACCAAGGACTGAGATGTTTTGCTTTGCTTTTCCTGCCACTACGAACTTATGAGCCTTTGAAACCAGGAGCCAATATAAAGATTTCCTTTCCTAAGTTGTTTCTGTCTGGTATTTTCTCATAGCAAAAGTAATGCAACAAATGCAATGCATTTTGCCTGCATTTGTCTACTCCCAAGAGGTGGCAGTGTTTTCAATACTGACTGCTCCTCCTGCTAAAATTATTTTAAAATATTTCATGTCCAAACTAAGACAAGTTTTTTTTTTTCTTTTTGAGACAAAATCTCTTGTAGCAGCCCAAACTCACTATGTAGCAGATGACCTTAAACTTCGGGTCCTCTCTCGTTCCCACCTCTGAGGTTGCGTGCACCAGACAACCCATGAGTTGCATCCACGGTCCTGTTGATTGTAGGTATCCTCATTTTCAACTTAACCACTTGTCAATGTATTGCAACGCTTTCTTGTCTCAGTGTTTCTTCAATTCCGTGCAGGCTCTAGTTCTCTGTGCCACAAAACAAATGGTCACACTCTTATTACCTTAAAACCACAAACATTGTGGTTTCCACTTACTGAGTGACAGGCAGGCAGTGCCTCAGTCTCCAACCAAGCAAATAGACTGAGGAAATTGGGAGCAAAATCCAGAACATTCGCTCTGGAAATTATCCTAAGGGTATACAGCAAATAAAGAAAAATTTATTCAAGAAAAAGCAGTAAAACTTGGTTAGAACAGTGGGTGTGGCTTTGAACCATGATTCCCATCCTTTCTAACCCCCAGCTCACTGTGTCAGAAACTCCACACTCAACAGTGATGAGCAGGCTGCCACAAGTTTGTAGCCCACCTTCTCAGTCACATGTTGAAGTCCAGGTGAGTCCAGTAGAAAAGCCAGATGTTCTCCCCATTAGCCAGCATCCACCTAATGGGGTAAGATTCCATATTAAGGCCTAAGAATCCACACCAAATATGAAAGCTCCTTCTGTGGCCCAGCTTGTTTGTAGGGAGGAGGTTTTACTATGGGAGAAAGGCCAAAGAGGCCTGTCCTTTGCTTAAAGCAAGGAACTACTCACAAGGATTCAGCAGGCCACTTCCAAACCAGGGTTGGGGCTTAGAGGTTTCATTAAGGAGAGAGAGATAAAGCTCCAGGCTTTTCCTCAGAGGATTCAACCTAATTCAAAACAGAGTATGAGGAGGCTAAAGCCTCAGCAGCAAGAGGTCTCGGTTGTAACTAACATGAGTGTGTTAGCTTAGTCAGTTTAGCAGAAAGAACCAAGGGAAGGAGCTTTCTCATTGCTAGGATGAACCACTGGCTTCAAACGTTACCCTTACAAAAATGGCCCACCTTGTTGGATCAGAACGTGTGATAAAGTTTCTACCCCTGGACATTTGTAGAAAACTATAGAGTGATACACAGAATGAGTGGAGACTGTCAGATGGGTGTGGTCAGGGAAAGACAGCCAAAAAGAACCTTGCAAAAAAAAAAAATAGCTCTCTTCCTAGGAAGAATATGAGCAAGCCCAAGGCTGTGTATCTGAGGAGCAACCCAGACTTCATATTGCAAGGAGACCTGAGCCGGTAAATATCCCAGCTTGAATGGAGTGGGGGATCACAAAGCAGAGGAGCTTCTGGCTTTGCTGGTGGTTGTGAGAAAAGTTCTGGGTGTGTGGCTTCTGGTAGGATACCCATTTCCACACATGGCCCTACACCCACACATGTACAGGAAGCACTGGCTGGACTCAATAGAAAAGACTGCACTCCGACTTGCATCCTATAAGTGAACTCCTGGGGTACGTGAAGGGGCAGGTCCTGCAGAGGCAAAGCTGCAGGATCTCCATGAAGAGAGAGCTCTGAGAGGAGTCCCAGTGAAGATGTGGTATTGAAAATGCAGCAGAAGCCAGAGGCCTGGAACCAGACCAATGACTCATTGCAATGAACATTTGCAAGTAAAGAAGTGTGGACAGACAGGTATACTGTGGGACACACTGGGACACAGCACAGCTGTGAGATTTTGGTTTTGTTTTATGTTTTTATTTGGATTGTTTTGTTTGTTTTTATTGGTTCTTTTATTTCTATTTTTATTTCTTTTTGGCAGGAAGTTGCAATGGGGAAAGAGAGATATCTACATACGAAGGGATGGGGAGATGAATGGAATTGGGGTGTATGATGGGAAATTCACAAAAAAAAATTACTAAAAATTAATCAAATAAAAAAAAAGAAAAGAAAAAGAAATGCTGGGTGGTGATGGCACATGCCTTTAATCGCAGCACTTGGGAGGCAGAGGCAGGCAGATTTCTGAGTTCGAGGCCAGCCTGGTCTACAGAGTGAGTTCCAGGACAGCCAGGGCTATACAGAGAAACCCTGTCTTGAAAAAACAAAAAACAAAAACAAAAAACAAAAAAGAAAAGAGATCATGAAGCTGGGAAACTGTGTCTTCCCAAACTCACGGTGAAACTTCTTCTACTCCAGTATTAAGAGGTGTGCTTTAAAGAGGTGAGTAAGCCATGTGACTCCACCTTCACAAGTTATTTCTTCATACAAAAGCATGAAGCCAAGGGTCTGGCTCACACCTGTAATCCCAGTCCCTGAGAGGCTCAGGCAGGATCACTGTGAGTTCTAGGCCAGTCTGGACTGCAAAGAGATAGAAGCTTGCCTCAAAATTAAAAATAACAACAACAACAACAAGATAACCACATAAAGCAATACTAGTGGTAGTGGTGGCAGCAGCACAGAGCAGAACTGAGGCTTAAGGTGAGCTCTGCTTCCCTCTCTACTGAGTGAGTCTAAAGTGTATCACTACTTCCCTGCTCTCATCTCATGTGAAGATCGCAGCATCGCACCCAACAGAGGGAACAGCAACAAGGTACCACAGGCTGCTTGAGCTCCTGAGAAGTTGGCTCTAGAAGTAGGGTTGCCTCTGCCCCATTTCAGACTCAAGCACATATTTCAAGTGTTCTTCAAGGGCCTTTATCTAGAGAAGGCTGGCACCATTAACAAGGAGTCTCCCCACCCTTGACAGGGAGGGAAGAGGAGAGAAAACACCCCAAGAGTAAAAGTGTCATGTCCTTAAAAACAGTGAGAAAGGCGAGCCACAGATTACAATTGTTTCTCTCATGGGGACAAAGCTCAGATGGGAACTCCAGCTACACTACCTCAGCTTTCCAATTGGGTTTCTGCTGGATGCTCTGAGCACTTGATCTGATAAAGACATCTCTGATTCTATTTCTTCTTTCATGGGGACACTCAGCCTTGGACATTCTTTATCAGGAACCTCAGCTGACTGGCTTAACAAGATCTCTTAGGTTTTTATTGCTTTAAAGAGACACCATGACCAAGGCCACTCTTATAAAGGAAAACATTTAATTAGGGCTGGCTCACAGTTTCAGAGATTCAGTCCGTTATCATCATGGCAGGGAGTGTGGCAGCCTGCAGGCAGACATGGTGCTGGAAGAGTTGAGAGTCCATCGTGTGGCTGACTTCCATATTGGCTTAAGGCAAACAGCATGAGTGTTCCTTCTCTTCTACCTCTTCCTCCCCCACCCCTCCTCCTCCTCTTCTTCCTCCTCCTTCTCTTCCTCCTCCTCCAAGCAGCTGTTAAGAGATGCCCCCGTGTTTTTCTTTTAAACTCTGATTAAATTACTCTTGAGCTTTCTTCTGGGTTTGTTCTTCAATTATTCTTTATTAATGGGACTAAGAATCTCATAAAGGGACACTGATTTATCTTGCAACAGTGACAACTCCACGGGGACTCGCCCAAATTTTAAAAAAACACTACCCCTGAGGCAGGGGCTTACTCCTGCAGCTCGACCATCGACTGTCTCCCTGTTATGATACCAGTTCAGCCTGTCCTACTTATGACAAAATTACAAGTTGGTAAAGAAATGTTGCCACACCATGGGGCAGCACAAGGGACTGTCTCTAGGTTGACTCAAAAAGTGAACTCAGCAACCCAGTTAGACAGCCAGGAGCGTGGTATGGAGTGACAGTGTGTGTCCAAATGTGGTGACTGGAACACCAACCACAACACACCCTCCGAACTTTCCTCCTGTCTGTGACTCACAAGTTTTTAGGATAAGTCATGAGGAGAATGGTCTCCAACCTCCAGCCCCTGCAAGGTCCAGAGCCATCCCCTGCAGAATCATGTAAATTTGCTCCAAGTTTGTCTTGTTTGGGATAAAGGTTCCTGTCACACTAGTTCAGGCTGTTGATAGTGCAAGGCCTTTGGAAGAGGAAGTCATTTCCAACAGCTCTGGTGACAATGTCCCTCAGAGATGGAAGCTAATTTTTTTAGAGCAATTTCTGTTCAAGGCTTGCAGGCATAAATGATAGTTGTACTTTTGATAGTTTCATTCAAAGAAAAGCATCAAAGATACTTCTAGAAAAAATATTTAAGGAGTATTCAATAATCCTTAACACAATGAACAGCGTTCACTAGTAATTGATGGAGCTTAACCCCAGCCCCAGTCCCTGGGGGAGTTGTTTGTTTTACCAACACAGAAATCTCTAGAGAGCTTTGGTTTGTTCGGTAGCCCTGAACAGAAGATGGATTGGAATCTGCTGGTCAGGGAACGGGAAGAAGGAAATGGAGTAGGCAGAAGACCTCATTTGGGATTTGGCTTTGAAGAGGAAACAGGATGGTGGCAGGAAGTCAAGAAAATCAAGGAAACCATGTTTTTAAGCCATGGCCAACAATTGAGAGATCCATTCACTCATTCCACTCAGTGTAAATAGGTCTGGACATGTGCCCAAACCTGAACCATTTACTGAGGAGATAAAGCTGAATGAGACTCAGGCCACAGGTGACAGTCAACTAGCTGTATAAACGGCTCTCTCACATACACTGGACAGGACAGATGGCCGTAAGTGTGACATACAGGACAAAAGACATCTTGCTTATAGTAGCAGATTTTTCTACTATACTGATTTTGGCCGAGCAGGGTGTTTGGTTTTTCTTGTTACTATTTTATTGTTGTTGTTGTTCATGTTTGTGTATTTTTTGTATTTTGTGTATATGTGAGTGTGTATGCACTTGTGTGTGTTTATGTGTGTGTGTATGTTTGGTGTGAATGTGTGCATGTGTGTGAGTGCATATGTGTTTATGTGTGTGTGTGTTTGTGTGTGTGTGTGTGTTTGAGTGTGTGCATATGTATATGTGTTTATGTGCATGTGTTTGAGTGTGTGTGTATGTGTGTATGTAAGTGTTTATGTGTGTGTTTGAGTGTGAGGGATGTGCATGTGTATATGTGTTTATGTGCACGTGTGCATATGTGTATATGTGTGAGTATGTGTATCTGTGCTTGAGTGTGAGTGCACCATCTGTGTATGTGTGAAAGTGTATGTATGTGTGTCAGTGTGAGTGTATGTTTGTGTGTTTCTGTGTGAGTGTGAGTATTGTGTGTGTATGTGCATGTGAGGGTATGAGTATATGTTTGTGTGTGTTTGTATGAGTGTGAATGAGTGTATGTGTGTGAGCGAGTATATGTGTGTGTTTGTGTGTGCCACAGAATGAATGTATTGCTCAGAGGACAACTTTTGTCAGTTGGTTTTCTCCAATCACCATGTAGGTTACAGGAATTAAATTCAGGTCATTAGGCTTGTGTGGCAAACACTTTTAGCTGCTGAACCATCTTGCTAGCAGGTGAAGAGGTTTTGAGGTAATAAAATACTGGCTCTGGAAGAGAACAGAGATATCTAATTCCAGCCCTCCCTCTTACAAACTCAGAAATGTGAGTTCCGAAGAGGCTACGATGCTTGCCCAAGGACACATCCGGCCAGTGGCCGACTCCAGGAGAAAGCTCTTATCTTCTGCTTCTCCAGTGCAGAGAATTTTCCACTGCCCCTGCCAGATTACACATGCAAGCATCACTTTTGCATTCTAAGCTCCCATACCTTAGCCACTTCTTTAAATGGTAATGTTTGTGAATTCCAGGAGTCTGTGCTTATTTTCTGTATTCTGACAATTAATTGTGGTTTGGAGATAATCCATTCCAAGTCCCTGAGCTGTAAAGTGTGGCGTCAACTGATCTTTTTTCAAGGTAATTCATTCAAAACCTTGAATCAATTACACCTATTACAGTTCAGTCTTCGAGTTAAAAATCAATAGTGTTATTCGTTTTCCCCACAGCAAGGTTACTGGGAGGAACTGTTTGTTTCCTGTTTGAAGACTATGTAGCCCAGGCAGGTCCAGAGCTGGCCTCCAGCTCGAAATGATCTGCCTGCCTCTGTCTCCTGCATGCTGGGATTAAAGGCTTGTACCACTACACATGACTTTTAGAGTAACTATACCACTGTGGACTGCAGGCTGTCCACAGGACTGAAGTAGATATCCTGGGGAGTGAAAAGGGTCAGGCTTGAAGGAGCCCCACCATCGCTTGGTGGGTGACAGGCAGGAATAGTCTGGGGTCTGCTCTTCTCTATTACTGCAGCCAGAAGCAATAGTAAGAAGGACCCACTGTTATCTGGAAGCCCCAAGCCCTCCACCCCTCTTCCCAGCAGTCTACACTGGGCCACTACCATCTGGAAATTATGAAGTTCGTTTGGAAGCCAGAAGCACCTTCCACAGCATCTAAAATGGATTATTTCCTTAGTCAACAGCACGTCCAAAAATAAGAAAACAATTAGGCATTGTACAAACCGCCATTTTCATAGCCAACACTTCTGGCTATCAAATTAACCTTTGATGGCTTCTGACTCACAAACTATTCTGTCAAAGAGCCAAAGATGTGTTCACAGAAGGGAAGAGGAGGCCATATGGGCCAGTGTGTGTTTGGACAACACGGCACTGATATGGCTTTCTGATGTGGTTTGAGATAGCCAATGCTAGACATCTGGGGGACAAAGCAATGACTGACACTGAATGTTTGAGGATCCACAAAGTAAGCAGTGACCTTTTATAAATCTGTGACCTTTTATAAACCTGTGACCTTTTATAAACCTGTTCATGGCAGATACCATTTTTGTGTGATTCTCTATAAATGCACCCTTGATGCCAGAGGTGAACGCCTTTGCCTTTTGTGTTTGTCAGCCAACCTGTGTAGGTGTTTGTGCCCACCTGTGACCTGTGTGCCTGTCTACCTGTATGACTGTGTGTACCCAGGTGTCTGCCTAGTGGCCAGTGTGCCTATAATTACAGTTTCCCCTATCTGTTGATGATTCCTTGGATTCTCTTTACCTTCTGGCTATGTATAACCCTCTTCTGTTCCTGGCTTTGGAACTTGGACCTCACAGGCGCTCTCTCGTCTAGCAGTGCAGATCTGGGCCAACCATTAAACATATGAGCCAGAAAGTACAGGAGAAGAAGAAAAAGAAGAGGAGAGGAATGCGGGGCTGTAGCTCGCTGTGGTGCCCGTGCAGGCGGGGGTCCTGTTGGGCTTGTGTGGTGGTTCCCACGTGTCTGTCACGGCTCAGGGAGGCAGAAGCATGGGAATTTGACTGAGTTTCCTCTATGCCGCACAAGGTGGAAGCTGGGCTGTGAGAAGCTGCAGAGCTCTGCCAGGACATGGAGAGGTCTCCGCCTGAAGTCTCGTAGGGGCAGAGCCTTAGTGGGGGGTGGGGAGAGTCTCCGGGCCAAAGCGACTAGATGGGGAGACCGGTGGTCTCAGCCCTTGGACACCCAGACACAGCTGAGAGCAGCGTGGAAGAACCGAGAAGGAGTGGGCATAAGGGCTGGACTGGCCCACAGCGAGAGGGATGAGGGAGAGAAGCTCTGGCAGCACCTTACAGGTAGGAGACTCTTGGTTAAGGCACTCACTTGGCTGGCTAGCTTGCTTGAGTTGGCAGGCCTCCGTGGCAGGAACGCAGGATGAAGGCTCGATAGTTGAAGACCTTCTCCATGGTTCTCCATGGCGGGCCCAAAGACACTAGGAAGTTCATAGTTTTAAAAGGTTTATTGTCATGGTGGAAAGTAGATGTGACTGTACTCTCCCCATTTCTCAGGGAGGGGCTGAGGTAAATAGGGAGGGAGGAGGGTCTGGGGAGAAAAGCTTAATTGGCTTTGCCCTCTGGCCTTTAGGTATCTCATTAATATGGAGATCTCTTGAGGCTCTGTGGCCTGTAGTCACTTCCTCTACCTGTGGAGGGGCTGGTAGGGGCATTGCCCTATGTGACTAAAAGGCACTGATCAATGGAGGTCTTAGGCTGTATGTCAGGAGCCTGGAGTCTGGGGAGCAAGGCAGAACACCTACTGTTCCATTAGGGTCCGGGTTCGAGGCCTGTGCTTGACCAGGAACCAAGCTATCTTTCCACGATCCCACAGAGGAAGAGTTCTTTTTATCCTTCTTTCCTGTTGTCTAGGTCTCTTATAACAAAAGACAGCTTTACAAAAGGTAAACAAACAGATGTGTACTAACATGTATGTCTCCTATACTTGTTAGAAGAAATCCAGAGGTAAACAGACTCTCAAAGACATAGCGTAGAACTAACTCAGACTTAAAGAGACCGTCAACAGACAACAGACAGCACTGGGGGCAGTACAAGGTGGAAATATAAATATGTGTGAAGCTAATTACCACATAGGCTTCTTCATTGCATAGAATATCCTAGTGTGGTGTCCAGGCTGTGAAGGGTCTTAGGTCATCTTGTGTGATAATTTAATTCCTATTGGTAGAGAAGGAAGGGGGACGACTTTATGAAGTTTTACCCCACTCTAGGGGAAAGGTAGAAAGATGTGTCTCATGTATGTTTCTCCTTAATTGGTTTCAGCTTGAGACAGACATTATGTCAAAGTAACATATATGGGGGATTCATATTCTGACGCCGTTTGAAAGCCTTCCTGGGCACTCATGGTTCTATATTACAGACAAAGCCATAAAGCTTAGGAAACAAAACATTGAATGTGCTTGCGCAGTTCTCTCTGTTTGCAGCTTTCCTGCCTATAAAACAAGGAGGCTGATTAAGCGACCTCTAGTATCCTTTCCACCTCTGATAGCCATGCACTGGAGGTTTTGCTGAACCTGGCTCCTCCTCAAATGTCTGGGGGCAAGCAGCAGCGGAGGCGGCAGCAGCAGCCAGGAGTTTCTCAGAGATTCAGCATGACCACCTCTGTCCCAGTCTTACTGATGGGACAGTATGGTGATCCTCATGTACTTAAGACCTGGCTTCAAATCCAAGGTTGACTCTAGACTAGACTCCTTGGAGTTGTTTCTCTGAAGGTTCCTTCCTGTTTCTCTTGTTGGCCTGTAGATGTCACCCGAGAGCTGGCAGCAGACACACTGAAGCAGGGGTAAATTTAGTAAAGTTTGATTTGCTCCCAGCTTTTCAGATAATTCTCCTTAGCTTTCTGACCTGATGTCCTATGAAACTATAGAGAAGTGAACCCCAACATGGTTTTTTTATAATATACATTTATTTATTTAATGTACACTGTCACTCTCTTCAGAAATACCAGAAGAGTGCATCAGATCCCATTACAGATGGTCGTGAGCCACCAGCAACCACATGTGGTTGCTGGGAATTGAACTCAGGACCTCTGGAAGAGCAGTCAGTGCTTTCCAACATGTTTTTTTTAAGCTACCCACACTGCAGACATTTAAGTGCCTGCCGATTTAGAACAGACTTGAATCTAAGGGCCTCTGAGCAACCCACATGGAATAATTTAAAACAAACAAACAAACAAACAAAAACCCAAACCCAAAAATTCCAGTGTTCTCTTTTTATTTGTGTGTTTTAAGACAGGGTCTCACCAAGTCTGGGCTGGTAGAGGCGCGGTATAGTGAAGTGGAAGGGGTGCCTCTGTGGGCCCATGCTGAGACATCCCTTCCCTCTGAGGTACATGGGTAGGGGAAGGGACAGGGGGGTGTGGGGGAGGGAGAGGCTGTCTAGGAACATGTGGAGAGAGAGCAGGGAGGGGGAGGGGAATGGGGAGAGAAGGGACAGAGAGGGTGAGTAAAAGAGTAGGAGAATGAGAAAGTAAGATACAGAGGAGAGGGCGAACAGCCCCTTTTATAGTGAGTCAGGCATACCAGGCTGTTGCCAGGTAACTGTGGGCGGAGCCTAGAAGGAATGCTAACATTCTGGTGCTCCAGACTCCTCCTCCCAGGGCTAGTATTCCACCCTCCACCTGCTTCCCATGCAGTGCTTTGCTTGCTGCCGGGGACTCTAGCAACCGGGTGACATGCCCATAACCACCTTTTATTTATGTTTCAAGTTTAGACAAAATTATGTTGGATGTTGCCACTGTAATAATGTCATCTACTGAAATACAACTCGTTCTTGGCCTAGAATATTCATGAAGGATCTGTCACACTATAGTTTCTATTTCTTTACATATTCATTTTATTTTATGTGTGTGGGTGTTCAGACTGCATGCATGTGCATTATGTGTGTGCATGGTACTCAAGACCAGAAAAGGGTGCCAGATTCTTTAGACCTGTAACTGCAGATGGCTGTGAGTCACCATGTGGGTGCTGGGAACTGAACCTGGGTCTTCTATAAGAACAGGAGTACTCCTAACCACTGAGCAATCCCTCCAGCCTCTGTGTTATTCTTTAAAAAAAAAAAAATGGATATTTTCTTTATTTACATTTCAATTGTTTTCCCTTTTCCAGGTCTCTCCTTCGGGAAACCCCCTAACCCATCCCCCTCCTCCCTCTATGAGAGTGCTCCTCCAACACCCCCCCACTCCCATCTTCCCGCCTTGGCATTCCCCTACACTGGGGCATGGAATACCCTCAGGCCTAAGGGCCGTTCCTCCCACTGATGTCCAGCAAGGCCATCCTCTGCCACATGTGTACTCTTTGGTTGGTGGTCCAGTCTCCAGGAGCTCTGGGGGCTCTGGCCTATTGACACTGTTGTTCCCCCCATGGGGCTGCAAACCCCCTCAGCTCCTTCAGTCCCTTCTCCAACTCCTCCATCGGGGACCTGCGCTCTTTATTGCCTACCAATTCCCCACAGTTTTAAAAGCAAGTGATCACATCTCCCATAAACCAGAATCTTCCATGTTATCCAAACTATTATTTATGTATTGCTTCAGAGTTTGCAAACCACTTTCAAATGAGCTTTTTTTTTTTAAACCCTCATAACGAAAGGTGCCTAGGATGCATCCATTTATAACAATGGCTGGAAGCCTTTCTTCTTCCACAAATTTGTGGAACCAAGATCAGAATCCAGGTCCTTCGATCCCATATTCCTGTCAAATAAAACTTTATAGGAGACATTGATTTGGACTAAGCCCAGCAGCCAAGCCAATATGGAATTTAATCACAGTAGCTGGCCTTTATTTAGTTCATTGCAGGAGGCTCTGTAGCCAATTATCTAATTAAGCTGTAACCAATTAAATTGTCTCTCACAGTTCCATTTTCTATAAATGTCAGATTACGCTGTTGGTTGGAGCTCTCAGAATCTGCTCCAGTTTTGGAAGCAACCCGATTCTTGAACCATTTTTTGGCTTTTGCTTTTTCTTGTGCTTACTTTTGTTTGGTTTTTCTTGCTCAAACTAATTTTGCTAAGTGTAATTGGTCACAGGAATTTTCCTTTCAGCATTCTATAATCTTTCTATTGTACCAACGACCTCCACTAATTATATAAAATCTCTGCTCTGTAATCATGCCAAACTGCAGTCACCCACGACTGAGACGTTTCATGTAGGGATTTAACAGCTTTATTTTTGTCTCAAAATGATTTATTATTATTATTATTATTATTATTATTATTATTATTTGTGTGTGTGTGTGTGTGTGTGTGTGTGTAAACATGTGCATGCTACAGTGTACATTTGGAAGTCAGAGAACAACTTGAGAGTCAGTTCTCTCTCTTCCACCATGGGATCTGGGGGTTGAACTCCAGTCAAGTTTGGGATGTAAGCGCTTTTACAGGGAGAGCTACATTGCCAGCCCTCCATCTGTATCTGCTGATATTTTCTTCAGCAGTAACGCAGAAGGCAGATACTACCATCCCCAAAGATGAGCCCATCGAGTCTGCTATTGGAAAGCTGCTTACAGGGTTTGAAAGTGATGTTCCAACAACAACAACAAAAATGGTGATGTTTACCCGGAGAGCAAATCATGTCCCTAGTTCCCGTACACCACCATACTTCTTTCCAGTGCAAAGAGTATTTTTCCTGATCCTTTTCATTTTCTTCCTTCTCCTAGATATTACATACCTAGTGTCCCATTTGAGAGAGTGCCACCTCTCCGATCCAGTTACTGCCTTAGGGTTCCAACTTCTACCACCATCTTGGGTGTTAAATTTGAATGTCTGAATTCAGACCATTGCACTAGCATTTACCAGCCCTGTATCCAGGCCTGATGATTCAGTGACTACTACCCTGCTCCTGCCTTCACAGAATTAACTGTCTATTGAAGTTGGACACGGGAAAAGCGAAGTGGTAATGTGGAGGGATGGGGTTACATGACAGCTAATAGTGAGGGGACCACAGCATGGGAGTCAGGCAAACATCTGGTCCCTGAGCCTTGGAGGAGGTGAAATGGGTGCTGATATACTCCACAATTGGTTCTTTGTCTTTCTGAAATATCCAGTTAAGAGTTTTTCTGAAATGAGCAGACTTGGAAGGTTGAAGGTTACATCTTACTTATACTTGCTTGTGACTGAGGTATCTGCATTCTAGTAAGTTCCTATAGATGTTCTGTTTTTAAATTGTCTGTGTGGAGCATTGCTGTGGGGTGTTGTATGCACACATAGAGTGGGCAGCTTCAGAACAGAGAAAGTCAATCACTCTCTGCCTTTTCCCTCTGAGACAGGGTCTCTCATGAACTTGGCACTAGTCTGGCAGCCAGTACATCCTAGTTTCTGCCTCTGCCCTCTACAGTGCTGGGTTCAAGCATACAAGGCCACACCCCAGATATTCACATGGGTCCTGGAGATTTGGACTCAGACCCTCCTGCTTTTTTAGTACCTGCTTTTACCTACTGAGCCATCTGCTGAATCCCTTATTCAGGAATTTTATAAATGTGAGTCCTCGCCTATAAATGTTTAACTCTGTTTCCTTTCCAGACCTAGTCCTTTCCTCTCCTTGCTGTGCATGCTGGGTCTCTGGACATGGCAGAAAAACAGTAGAGACAGACTGACACTTCACTTTATTTATTGCCATGTTCACACTTAAAATATTTACGTTAATATCTGCTTATTCCACCTTGTTGATAGAGTCTCTTTATCTGTTTTTCTTTTTTTTTTTTTTTTTTGTTTCGACAGGGTTTCTCTGTGTAGCTCGGGCTGTCCTGAACTCACTCTGAGACCAGCTGGCTGAATGAAACCGCCTGCCTCGCCCCCAAGTGCTGGGATTAAAGGCTCGCCACCACGCCCGCTTTCTGTTTTTCAAGACAGTTTTTCTGTTACTCCTTCGAACTTCTCTATAAGCCAGTGCTAAACCTGCTTCTGAGTGCTGGATTAGCTCTATGCTGTGTTGACAGAGGTCTCTTGGAAGTCATCAACTTTCAGCCACTAAAAGTTTTTATTGTACATAAATATTGAATTTTCTGTGTTTACTGAGATAGTCGTATAAAAAAATATACTCCTTGAGTCTGTTAACATGAAGAGCAGTAATTATGGATTTTTGTTATATTAAACCAAGTTTGCATTTCTAGGAAAGCTCCAACTCAGCCTGATGTATAATTCTTGACGCTTGGTGGGTTCTGCCTGCTAAAATGTTGTTTGTGGCTTTTGTATGTATGTTGCTGGGTGAGACAGGCCTGGGATCTTTCTGCTTTCCTGTCTTTTTTTTCTTTCTTGTTTTGTTATGAAAGTGATTCAGGTTTCACAGAATGACTCAATGTGCTTTCCCACTGTCATGCTCGCCCTATGTTCTCTGAGAGCTAGGCTTCACCTTTTAAGTCATCTGTGCTGCTTCCCTTGTGGGAAGCGTTCCAACCACAGGTTCCATGCTCTTGGACTTACTGACTATGCAGGTCTTTCTCTGGATTCTGTTTCTTCAGATGCATCAAACTGCAGTCTCACCTAATTTCCCCAAATTGCATTGTTATAACCTTGCTTTATAATAGTCTTTTGCTACGATCTCCTATGTTGCTACTTCTCTTCCTTGTCCTCATTCACATTCCCAATACTTGTATTTACTTTTTAAATATTCCTTCGGAGTAGCCGTTATTATTATTAATTTGAGGAACTAAGGACTGACCTCAGGTCCTATGTGCTATATAAGTACTCTGCCACTGAGCTACATCCTGATCTTTTGAGATTTTTTTTTGTTGTTGTTCTGAAAAGACCTTACTGCCAGGCGGTGGTGGCACACGCCTTTAATTCCAGCACTTAGGAGGCAGAGGCAGGTGGATTTCTGAGTTCGAGGCCAGCCTGGTCTACAGAGTGAGTTCCAGGACAGCCAAGGCTACACAGAGAAACTCTGTCTCGAAAAACCAAAAAAAAAAGACCTTACTAAGTTACTCAGACAGGCCTTGAGCTCATGATCCTCCTGCCTTAGCCTCCTGACTAGCTGAGATTACAGATGTGTGTCACCATGCCATTTTAAAGCTCATGACCAAAAGCAACTTAGGAAGGAAAGGTCTCATTTGGCTTACACCTCCACATCACAGTCCATCACTGACGGAGTCCGGGCAGGAACTTGAGAGGAGGAACTGGACCAGAAATCTCGGAGGAATACCATGTTGTGTTTCTGTGCAACAAGCTGTTGTGTTTTGCAAACAAATTCAGCAAACAAGCACTGATTCCTTCAGCTGTGCATTTCCTGTCATCGGATAGTAATCTCCCTGGGTTGTCAGTGTTATACTGAAGGGTAGTGACAAGAAGAGTTTCTGTGATCAAATTTGTACATACCTGCCCCTTTCTCTAATGTGCTTTATGCAGAGAATGCAAGGCACGTCCTGTTAACACCTGTTAACCTTAGCAAATGGGCCTCACACACTGTAGATGCTCAATCAGCACACAGTAATGTGGTGGTATGAATGAAGATGGCCCCCACAGACTCACAGGGAGGAGCATCACCGGAGGTGGGCCTTGTTGAAGTAGTGTGGCCTTGTTGGAGGAAGTGTGTCACAGGGCCTGGGGGTGGGGCTGGCTTTGAGGTTTCAGAAACTCAAGCCAGGGCCAGTTTCACTCTCTCTTCCTGCTGCCTGGGGATCCAGATGTAGAACTCGGCTATCTCTCCAGCACCAGGTCTGCTTGCACGCTGCCATGCTTCCCGCCATGAATGATGACAATGGACTGAACCTCTTAACTGTAAGCCAGCCCTAGTTAAATGTTTTCCTTTGTGAGAGTTGCTGTGGTCATGGTGTCTGTTCACAGCCATAGAGACCCTAACTAAGACAATCAGTGACTAAATAAATGAGCAGGATATAAGATCTGCGTCCGTGACACTTCTCTAAAGAGAGGGCATGGGTTTCTGCAAGGAAAGAAGACTGACTCACAGTGCCCATTAAAACGAGTCTGCCTTTGCCCACCGCAGAAGTATGAGGTCTGTCCTCAGGACAACCATGTCACCAGGAGTGGAACCCAGGTGGGTGACAGGGATCATAGCTTGGATGATAAGAAATTGGACCCTGGTGATGATTATACAAGACCTGACAGGCAAGTGAGCTGGGCAAGGGGACACCAAAGTGCTGCCAGCTCTTTGGGGCCACAACGCAAGCTGCTATTGACTACTTTGACGTCTGTCTGGTTAAGCCTGTTTATATTTTTACTGAAATGATCTCCTAGTTGCTCACCCATGGCTTAGTTCTGCAAATGCTGAAGGAGAACCCATGACAAACCTTGGGACTGACCTTGGAAGGGTGTCTGGAGGGGGAGGGCCTGGGGCAGGGTGGAGGAGGGGCTGCAAAGAGAATGTTATGGGAAGGTTTTGCTTATTCAGTCACCTCTCCCAACCAGATTTTTCCAGAGCTCATCTTTGCCAGATGGTGCCATGTTTGAGCAAACATATTCTGTTATGATTCTCCTGAACTAGTAAATAGCTATAGGGAAGACTTCTACTTCTAGCCTTGGAGAATACTTACCAGAATTACCCACCTTCTGATATAATTGGAAAATTGCAAATTGCACAACTTTTTGGAAACCTATCATTTTAGACATTGAGCAGCATGTAACTCGGAGACTGAAATCCTAAGTAGAGGGGAGCAAGTGGGAAGCTCGACCTTGGCCTGGATTCTTTTTTTTTTTTTTTTGCAGTATCAGGAGTAATCCGGGTCTACCAGCTGTTCAGACATAAGGAATGATGCTTAGAGATGAGAGGCCGAGTTTTGCAGAATTTCTCAGTATTTGAGGAGAGGGAATGACACAGAGAAAGTTCCAGAGAGGTGTATAGGCCTTCCTTTGAAGTTTTGGCAACTGTGATAGTTTGTATATGCTCTGCACAGGGAGTGGCACTATTAGAATGTGTGGCCCTGTTGAAGTAGGTGTGTCACTGTGGGTGTGAGCTATAAGACCCTCATCCTAGCTGCCTGGAAGCCAGTCTTCTCCTAACAGCCTTCAGATGAAGATGTAGAACTCTCAGTTCTTCCTGTACCATGCCTGCCTGGATGCTGCCATGTTCTGGCCTTGATTATAATGGACTGAACCTCTGAACCTGTAAGCCAGCCCCAATTAAATGTTGTCCTTATAAGAGTTGCCTTCGTCATGGTATCTGTTCACAGCCATAAAACCATAACTAAGATTGAAGTTTGTACCAGCAACTGGGGTATTACTGTAATAGGCCTGTTCATGCTTTTGTCTGGAAGAATGTGAATTTGGGACTCTGGATTTGGAAAGCAGTGGAATGCTTTAAATGGGGCTTAATGGGCTATCCTAGTAAGAATATGGAAGACTTTGTTACTGAGAGTGATTTGAATTGTGTGGGACTGGCCCAAGAGGTTTCAGTGGAGAATTTCAATATGTGGCCTAGACACTGTTTTTATGGTATTTTGTGTGAAGAATGTGACTGGTTTTTGCACCTTGTCTGAAGAGTCTGCCTGAGGTTAAATCGAAGAGACTTACATTAATTGCATTGACAAAGGAAGTCTCAAAAACGCCCAGCAGAGACTTTGTTCTGTGGTTAAGTCCCATGAAGAGCATTTTAAACAAGCATAGCAAGCTGAGAAAAGAAAAGTATATACTTTCAGTATTAAAGGGGCACCAGGAAGTGAAATGGAGCTGAATCCTGTGTTCAAGGATATTAAATTGAATTAAGAGAGTAGTGACCTTAGGGCAAGATCCCACCCAGCTAAGTTTATGTCCAGGCATGGTAGTACAAGCCTTTAATCCCAGGAGGCAAAGACAAGCAGATCTCTGAATTCAAGCCCAGCCTAGAACAGAGCCAGTTCTAGGTGAAGAAAAACTTAAATCCAGGCTTGGTAGACCACACCTTTAATCCCAGTGTTTAGGAGACAGGCATGAAGATCTCTGAGTTCAAAGTTAGTCTGCAGAGCAAGTTCCGGGACAGCCAAGCTTAGGCAGTGAAGGAGTTGGAAAACAGGAAGCTGGTGATAATGTAATAGAACAAGGGGGCCATGTTCCAGTTCCAGCAAGCAGCAGAACTCGGCAGCTTTGGCCACGTGGCTCTGACTTACTTCAGAGTCCAGAGAAGAAGGGACTACTGGGACAATTGATGCTGGTTGGCTGGAGCTAAGAAATTAGTGGTGATTAAAAAAAGACCAGCATCACTAAAGTGAAATCTTCTGGGAAGTGTTTTCTGAGAGCACAAAGAAGCTGTGTTCCAGAGATAGCCAAGGTTATACCTTATGCTACAGCTCTATTTGGTAATGTTTTTTTTTTTTTTTAATTTTTATTTTCAGCAAATCAAAAAAATTTAAAAAGCATTCAAACAGAATAAAATGAAAAGAAACAAACAAGCAAAATACCAAGGGTCAGATATACTTATACAAGAATTCTATAGAGCCTTCAAACAAGCAACACTTTTTGAGTTATGTTGAAAAAAATTCAGAACCACAATAAGCTCCCTAACAAAGCAAATAATATTGAAATAGTGAAATCAAGTGTAAACCCAGCAAAAATATATAAATTATAGTCCAGTATCCCTCATGAATATACATACAAAAATTCTCAATGAAGTAGTTGCAAACTGAATACAAGAGATATAAAAAAATAATATTCCATGAATAACTGATCAACTGTTTTTTTTTTTTTTTTTTTTTTTTTTTAGAAGACCGTACTCCATATACAGGCTGCATGTTTTGGGATAGCCCCCACTCCAGATGTTTGAGACCTACATGAAAACCAAGCTGCACATTTACAACATATGTGCAGGGAGGCCTAGGTTCAGCCCATGGAGGTAGATCTGTGTAGACTAGGTATGCTCCACGGTTGGTGATTCAGTCTCTGAGAGCTCCAAGGGTTCAGGTTCGTTTACTTTCAACAAATGGTGCTGGTCCAACTGGAGGTCAACTTGTAGAAGAATGCAAATTGATCCATACTTATCTCCTTGTACAAAGCTCAATTCCAAGTGGATCAAGGACCTCCACATAAAACCAGCTACACTGAAACTAATAGAAGAGAAAATAGGGAAAAGCCTTGATCATATGGGCACAGGGGAAAAGTTCCTGAACAGAACACCAATGGCGTATGCTCTAAGATCAAGAATTGACAAATGGGATCTCATAAAACTGCAAAGCTTCTGTAAAGCAAAGGATACGGTCAACAGGACAAAGCGGGAACCAACAGACTGGGAAAAGATCTTCACCAACCTTACATCTGATAGAGGGCTAATATCCAAGGTATACAAAGAACTGAAGAAACTAGATTCCAGACCATCAAATAACCCTATTAAAAAATGGGGTAGAGAGTTGAACAAAGAACTCTCAACTGAGGAAACTCGAATGATTGAGAAACATCTAAAGAAGTGCTCAGCATCCCTAGTCATCAGGGAAATGCAAATGAAACAACACTGAGATTCCACCTCACACCAGTCAGATTGGCTAAGATCCAAAACACAGGTGACAGCAGATGTTGGCGAGGATGTGGAGAAAGAGGAACACTCCTCCATTGTTGGTGGGATTGCAAGCTGGTACAACCACTATGGAAAGCAGTCTGGCGATATCTCAGAAAATTGAACATGGTGTTACCTGAGGACCCAGCTATACCCCTCCTGGGTATATACCCAGAAGATATTTCAACATGCAACAGGGCCACATGCTCCACTATGTTTTAGCGGCCTTATTCATAATAGCCAGAAGCTGGAAAGAACCCAGATGTCCTTCAACAGAAGAATGGATACAGAAAATGTGGTACATTTACACAATGGAGTACTACTCAGCCATTAAAAATAATGAGCTCATGAAATTCTTAGACAAATGGATGGAGCTAGAAAATATCATCCTGAGTGAGATGACCCAATCACAAAAGAACACACATGGTATGCACTCACTGATAAGCGGATATTAGCCCCAAAACACACAATACCTAAGATGCAACGCATAAACCTCATGAAACTCAAAAAGAAGGAGGAAGACCAAAGTGAGGGTTTTTTGTCCTTTTTAGAACGAGTATCAAAAGATTCAACCAGAGCTCCCAGGATCTAAACCTCCAACCTGAGAACAGACCGGCAAGCTGTCCTCTGAGAGGCTCTAACCAGCAGCTGACTCAGACAGATACAGACATCCAGAGCCAAACAGTGGATGGAGCTTGAGGACTCTTAAAGAAGAATAGGTGGAAGGATTGTGGGCCCTAAGGAGATAGGAACTGCACAGGAAGATCAACAGAGTAAACGAATCTATTTGGTAATGTTTAAGAGTCACCCAGGTACAACTCCAGTTGCAGTTGATGGCCCAGGATTGAAGAGGTCATGCAAACAAAAGATCTGAGGCTTGACACCATGAAAAGAGCCTATGAGAGGCTATTGGTGAAGCCTAGTTGCAGCAGAAGAATCCAGCGTATTGGAGATGCCAGTATCCTGGATGACCACCAAGAACAGCAGCGGCAGTGGAGTGGATCCAACCTGAGCTTAGAATGCTACAAAGAGCAGAGCTGGAGAAGTGACCCAAGTCCTTTGAAGGAACTCAGAAGGTCATGCGTGCATTCCAGACATTGGAACAAGAAGCTGTAACAAGGAAGTTGCCTTGAAGACCCCAAGATGTTCCAGATGTCAAAACCATGGGCTATCTGCTGAGGAAAGCTGATAGGAAGTGGAACCAGCCCAGAAGAAAGAAGTTTGTTGTAATCAACAAAGATGAAAAAGGAGTTGGAGATCTGAAGACCACTTTGACATTAGACATGAATATGCAGTTTGGAGTTTGCCCAGCTGGTTTCCTGTCTTGCTTTGCAGATTACAGTTAAGTGATTGGATAAATCTCAGAAGAGACTTTGAACTTTGGACTTTTAACATTGTTGAGACTGCTATAGACTATGGGGACTTTGGAAGTTGGACTAAATGTATTTTGCATTATGCTATGTTTAGGATGGCCCCCATAGACTCATATATTTGAACAAGCCTATGGGGGCAAGGGAGTGGAATGTGATGGTTTGTATATGCTCAGCCCAGGGAGTGTACTATTAGAAGGTGTAGCCCTGTTGGAGTAGGTGTGCCCTTGTTGGAGTAGGTGTGTTACTGTGGGTGTGGGCTTTAAGACCCCCATCCTAGTTGCCTGGACGTCAGTATTCTGCTAGCAGCCTTCAGATGAAGATGTAGAACTCTCAGCACCTCCTCCACCATGCCTGCCTGGATGCTGCCATGTTCCCACCTTGATGATAATGGGCTGAACCTCTGAATGTGTAAGCCAGCCCCAATTAAATGTTGCCCTTAGAAGAGTTGCCTCGGTCATGGTGTCTGTTCACAGCAGTAAAACCCTAAGACAGCAGCTCAGCATTGGTCAGCACATATGTGAAGCTCATGTGGCTGATACAACTTCTAAAGAAAGACCTAAGGTTAGAGTGTACTCTACTGACTCTGTTTGGACTCTATCAAGGACTCCCCTAGAGAGTAAATGTTCATCTTGAAAGCTGCTTTACCTCTTCTACTTGGTGGAGAAGGATGAATAGGAAGGATCTGACAGGTAGAACCCACCTTAGCTCTAAAGCTATAGGTGGAGGGAGGAGAAGAATGCAAAGCTTGGTGGGGCATGTATGTTCTACAGAAGGTTTTCGGGTAGGGAGATAGTTTATGAACAAAACCAAAGTGAGTCACCTCTGGACCTGTTAGAGACTGTTAACATGACTTTTATTATTTTGTCATCCAAGTCAGTGAAGAAAATTGGGGCAGGAGTTCGAGAAACTTGTCCAAAATATATACACATTGTCTACTTTGGAAGTGGCTAGTGTTTGACTTCTAGACAGTGGGGCAGACAGCAAATGTAGAGGGTGCTGCCTTCCTCCAGGGTCTTGATCACATAGCCGGAATCACTATGATATCTATAGGGAAGGGAGGAGGGAGGGATGGGAGGGAGGGAAGACTACCATCCAGGCTTTTGGAAAGAGGAGGAAAAGCATACTTCTTTGAGGATTTCCAGAAACATCTGATTTTTAGCACACTGCAGTAGCCCACAGTAAACACAGGGTATAAGGACTTTAATGAGCAGCCACCTAGGAACATCTAGGACTGTGGAGTCCAGACCTCTCCTCACAGGCTGCTGTGGTTCTGTGCTGGACACTCCTGCCTATTGTTAGATGATAGGGCTTAGGAACTGCACACTTAGTACTTAATTGGACTGCCTTAGCATCAGTGATGGTTCGAATGAAAATGCTCCCATAGACCCACAGGGAGTGGCACTGTTAGGAGGTGTGACCTTGTTGGAGTAGGTGTGCCTTTTCGGAGGAAGTGTGTCACTGGGGGTGAGCTTTGATGTTTCAGTTGCTCAAGCCAGGCGAGTGTTTCTCTTCCTGCTGCCTGTGGATTCAGATGTAGAACTTTCGACTCCTCTCCAGTACCATGTCTGTCTGCAGGCTGCCATGTTTCCAGCCATGACAATAATGGAGTGACCTAATAAAACTGCTGGCTAACCCCAAGTAAATGTTTTTTTTTTGTAAAAGTTGTTGTGGTCTGTTGAGAGCTGCTTGCCACTTCTCAGAAGAAGGAGAGAGAGAGAGAGAGAGAGAGAGAGAGAGAGAGAGAGAGAGAGAGAGAGGAATCTGCTTGCCAGGCAGAGTCAAGGCAGGTCAGGGCCTATTGGCAGATTTCCTGACTTGCTGAGGCATGGACCGATAAGAGGAGGTGCATCTGAGTCTCAGGGCTAGGGGCTGAAGATTCTATTGACCTTGGTGGAAGGAACAGAGAGGTTTTTGGGATGGGAACAAATGTCTTGTGTACATTTTAGCAAAATTGTTTTTGTTTTAGCTTGTGGCTTTGCTTCCCACGTATGTTGTATAAGAAGACTATGAGAAATACACTTGCCTCTGTCTGGTATCCATCAAGCAGCCCTCCCATGCCTGTCTCTCGCCTCCCTTTTCTATCTTTCCTATAATCAGCCTCCCCTCCTCCCCTCATAGGACTGTTTGACTTCATACCGGCAGGACCAGTACAGTGGTCATGGTGTCTCTTTCACAGAAATAGAAACTCTTGGAAGTTGGTAGCAGACACTGGGATATTGTTGTAAGAGGCCCGACCATGCTTTTGTTTGGGGGAATATGGACTTTGTAACTTGGATCAGAAAAGCAGTTAAACACTTACATGGGCCTTAATGGGGCATCATAGTAGGAACATGGAAGACAGTGTTTACTGAAGGTCATTTGAACTGTGTGGGTCCAGCTCATGAGGTTTCAGAGAAGAATTTTACTATGTTGCCTAGAGGCTGGTCTTTTGATAAAGAATGTGGCTGCTTTTTTTGCCTTTGTCCAAAAAAAAAAAAAAAAAAAAAAAAAAAAAAAAAAAAATCTGAGGCTAAATTGAAGACCTTAAGAGCTTTGCAGAGGACATTTCCAAACAGCCTAGCATTGACTGTGTTGTGTGATAATTAGTGGCCAGTCTCGTGCAGATCTATAATGAAAAGGAGCAAGCTGAGTAAGAGAAATACAAACTGTACAGTTGGAGAATAGGAGTCCCAGGAAGTGTGAACAGACTTCAGAAAAGCCTGATGCCAAATAGAATAAAGAGGACAGTGACCTCAGAGCAAAAATCCATCCATCAAAGCTTTCCAATGTGTGGAAACGAATTAAAGAAAAGTGGAAAAGAAAAGTTTAGGACCAGGTATGGGTGGTACATACCTTTAATCCCAGCACTTGGAAGGCAGAGGCAGACGGATCTCTAAATTCAAGGCCAGCCTGGTCTACAGAGTGAGTTCCAGGACAGTGAAGCTTAGGCAATGAAGGAAACCATCTGTCTCAATCCAGATTTCTATTCCTACACAAACATCATGACCAAGAAGCAAGTTGGGGAGGAAAGGCTTATTCAGCTTACGCTTCCACATTGCTGTTCATCACCAAAGGTAAGTCAGGACTGGAACTCAAGCAGGTCAGGAAGCAGGAGCTGATGCAGAGGCCAATGGAGGGTGCTGCTTACTGCTTGCCCAGCTTGCTTCTTCTTCTCTCTTTTCTTTTTCTTTCTTTCTCTTCTCTCTCTCTCTTCCTCTCTTTTTTTTTGGTTTTTCGAGACAGGTTTTTCTCTGTGTAGCCCTGGCTGTCCTGGAACTCACTCTGTAGACCAGGCTGGCCTCGAACTCAGAAATCTGCCTGCCTCTGCCTCCCAAGTGCTGGGATTAAAGGCGTGTGCAACCACTGCCCAGCTTCAGCTTGCTTTCTTATAGAACCCAGGACTACCAGGACAACTAGTCCAGGGATGGCACCACTCACAATGGGCCCTCCCACTCTTGATCACTAATTGAGAAAATACCTTACAGCTGGATCTCATGGAGGCATTTCCTCAAGGGAGGCTCCTTTCTCTGTGATAACGCCAGCTTGTGTCAAGTTGACACACAAAACCAGCCAGTACATCATTTAAAAAGGAAGCTTACAAAAATGTATTTGAAGAAAGAGCCATCTTCCGACCTCAGCAAGCAGCAGAACTTGGCAACTTCACCCATGTGGCTCTGGATGTAGAGTCAAGGATACAAGAAAGGGGTTATGGAATCTCCCTTCACATGTGGCAGGGGCGTCCCTGCATGGAGGCCTAGAGAGGCCACTGTGTGAAGCTATGAAGCTGAAGCCTGCATTGCCTTGGAGACTCCAAGAGGTTAGGGATGCCAGAGTCATGGATACCTGTCAAGAAGAGCTGCTAACAGGGAGTGAAACCAGCTAAAGAGAAAGAAAGAAATGTGTTGCAGTCGACAAAGCTGCCTGTGGATCCAGATGTAGAACTCTCTGCTACCTCTCCAGCACCATGTCTGCCTGTTGCTGCCATGCTTGTAATAATGGACTAAACCTCTGAAACTGTAAGCCAGCCCCAAGGAAATGTTTTCCTTTTTAAGAGTTGCCATAGTCATGGTGTCTCTTCAAAGTCATAAAACTCCAACAAGACATTGGCGGGGGTGTCAGGTACAAACAGGAGCACTTTCTTTTGGGTAAGATCAAGTGCAGTTCAAAACCATTCTCATGAATGGCCTCAAGGGCTGTTCTGTTGCTTGGAATCTGACTTCCTTGGTGACCACCAAATTGGGCTTAAATGACATGGTCCTGCTGCAAGTTGAGTTCATCGCCCCCCACACCTGCAGGTGTGGACCCTTGATTCCTCAATGTGGCAGTTTGAGGAGGTGCCCAAGTGACAGGGGTGGAGTCCTCGTGGATGGTAGTTCTAGTTCATTCTAAAGCAAGCCTGCCTGCATGCTTGGTCTCTGCTGTACAGACCCCTTGTCCTCTTCCTTCTGCCTTGAGTTGAAGCAGCACAAGGCCCTTGCCAGATATGGCTGCCCAGTTTTGGACTTTCAGTATGATAGATAAACCTGTTTTCTTTATAAATCTACCTCACCTTGGGTATTCTGTTATGGCAACAGAAAAGACTAAAACGTGTCCTATCACATGATCGGTCTAGACATATGTGTTGGATGTCTTCTGAAAGCATGGAGATGGCTTTTCATGGGCAGCACATGCTAACAACTCTCACTGGAAAGAGTCAGATTGCCTTACCAACACTGTCCACAGACCCTGGGTTTTCGTGAGAAAGAATATGATGGACCACTTGTCAGCAACATCTATTTCAATGTTTGCTTTATTGAGATTTTTTCTATAAAACATCTGAAGTATTTTAGGCCTAGTTTCCATTAGTCCCTGAAATACAGGCCATGGTCATTTCCACGCCCTCGTAGGTAGGTCTGTAAACTAGCTGACTTTTATTTTTATGGTTAAAATACTTTTCAACATTGCTTTTATAGACATAAAGCCAAACTTGTGTTTCCACCATGTGAAGACCAAGTGAGAAAGTTACTGAGTCTTCATCATTGGGTTAACTGGATTCTTTCCCACAACTCTCAAAGTGATGCTTAGGCACTTTTAAAATACCTATTTTTTTAAATATTGTCTTTAGCATATCTTTTAAAACGTAACCATTGTGACATGCTGAGCCATGTAATAGGAGTGCTATGCTTGTACAGGTATACATACATCGACTCTGGAAGAAAATGCATGAGTACATGCATGTTATGTAAACATAACAGTTGGTCAGATCAGGAGAACAGTAGTGAGTAACACATATTGCAAGCAAGAATGACCAAGATCACATATTGACTGAGTGGCCAGTCAGGATCTTTGGAGCAACTACACCTGGAGGTACCTACGTCTTCTTGATCCCGAGCAGGATAATGCTCACTTCATAGGATATGTGATTGTGTCTGTGACTCTACTATAGCCAGACAGGTCTGCACTCAGTTGCTGCCCTGTAGCTCCCCCAGTTCTAGAACACATGTACAATCTAGTTCAACCTCCTCCTTGGGTCAATAGCAGATTATGTTTTCTTTGGAAGCAGGAGAGAAGTGCAACTCACAGGCTTGAAGAATCCCAAGGCCTCTCATTTCCCACAGGAAGGTTATAGGAATTTCATACTTCTTTCTACCCTTGAGGGGTTTATCAAGATTGCATTCCTTGGATCACAGGATTCTGTTTAGAGAGGCCTGGAAGGTAAAATGTCACCAACAACCCCGAGACACAGTCTCTAATGACTGATGGGCACAATGTGGATAGCTCCCATGTCACTCTTCAAATCAGCCCTCTTGGGTGTACACTTGACTTAGAAACCCATTATGTCTAATCTTGCATGTGCTTGCTATAGGATTTGGGGCACACAACCTTCTAATAAGCAATGTCTACAGCCTAAGCCTGTTGCTCAGTCCTAACAAGGGCACACTAAAATTCATGTGGGAACCTGGTTTCAGTCTTAGTCATTCTTGGTCTTCTAGCTTGGAAGCCAGATGAACAGGCCAGGTGAGCACTCCCAGGAGGCAGGGTCCTGTCCTGAGGGACATGCCTTGTATTATTAACACAGCAATATGGATAAGTGAGTCCAGCACCCAAGATATGATGTAGCACAGCATGGCAGTTATTGCCCTCCCTTCCCAGCTCCAGCTGGGTTCTTTAGGTGCCTGCCATTTTCTTATGTTTCCCATAACTGGCTTCTCTGCTGCCCCTTCATCAAACTAACATATAGTATGAAGAGGCAGAGGAAAAGAAGGGAAACAGAGTCATTAAGGGTTTCTACTTGCTGGGGAGGTGAATGGTGGTGGGTGAAACTGTAGGATTTGAGAATTATTGGCAAAGTAAATGACCCATAACACCTCCCACCTCCATTGCTGTTCTCGCCTATGACGTCATATCAGCATCCATCTATAACCAAGAGACCAAAGGAATCCCCAGACCTGGGAATGGATCCCAGACCCTTATGAATCCACTTCAGATAGCTGAACATACTGCTGGTTCAATTGACTGGGGCTCCCCATGTAGAAACCTTGATGGAAGGGAAAGACAGAATGGAGGTCCCACTGAGCACTTTGGAGCATTTGTCTGCAAAGAAAGTGACACCAGGTCACCTTGGAACCACAGTAGGGCCAACTGGCACAAGGTAGGGTGGTGTTGGATTGGGCATGAGCCATGGTTAGGTGGCTCCAAGCAATTCCTCCTTCCCCAGAGACACAGGAGTGTGGCTCAGCGGTAGTGCCCTGGCCTTGGGTCGTGGCTGCTTTCAGAGGACAGTACAAGTCACCCCAGCGTCCTCAGCATGCCCGCAGTTTGTCACCCCCCATTTGGAGAACTGGCAGTGGAAGATGGAGCTCTCAGTTCCCTTGCAGTTCACATCGTCCATCCAAATCCTCCCTGTGCCTGTGAAGAGAGGCAAACAAACGTCTTAGCAGTGATTCAGAAGCAGGAAGGAGGAGAAAAGGGATTGTGCCTGTAAATGACATGGCCACACTCTGGATGTTCCTGCTGTTGCTTCTCAAATCTGGTGGTGGCCATCTTCCCTCTCTGCTCTACTGAGAATGCATCCTTCATTATAAGCATAGCTTCCTGTAGGTAGAGTAACAGTAATAGAGATATTGGTGTTTGTCTCTTCTATGAATCAGGCTTCTTTCAGATATAAGCCTCTATAAGTCCTCACCATTATGCTTTGGGGTAGACAGTAAGAGACACATTCTGTAAGTGAGAAAATTTCAGCTCAGAGAGCAATTGGTACCAGATTACACCGTTTATAACTAGTAGACACTAAATTCAAACTCAACTCTGCGACCCACCCACCTACGCCCAGGCTCACACTTGGTAACTGACTCTCCCTGCCACTGAGATACAGTATCTAGACACTTTTATGAATGGGCAATTTGGCAAGGCCTAATCAGAAGGGTAATGTCAGACAGATTCTGGATTATCCTGTGGCCCAGAACTGAGTTCGTTAGTAGCAAATTACTATATGGTTCCATTCTGTGAGCCCAAGATCATAGTACTGGAAATATAAAGCATTCCCAATTTTGACTTTGTCATCAGACATCTCCAAGACAAGTCCTTAGGTTAGCCCTCAAACACAGAGTCCCTAAGACTTGCAGCCAGCCTTGTTCGCTGAGCTGTAATGGGTCAACCTGCTGGTCTGAAGGTGGCCATACATGGAGATCCTGGTGCTCTCTGTTTGGGGAGACTGTGGAACCTTTAAGAGGTGGGGCCTATTTAGCAAAAGGAAGAAGATCAATAAAGAGCAGACTTTGATTTGTCTGCTTCCTAGTTCACTAGAATGGAAGGGGCCATCTCCCACTAGTAGCACCTGTCACCATGTCTTCCCTACCGGAACGGCTGCTACTCTCTAAAACCACATGCTAAAACAAATTTTCTTCCCTTGAGTTGTTATGTATGATATTTTGGTCACAGTAATAAGAAAAATAATGAGTACCACAAAGAAGCATAAGGTAAAAGGTTAAGGGTCTTAACCCAGGTTCCAGTGTTACTGGTATTTCATCCCACATTAGTTGACTGGATGTTTCTATATTGGGAAGGGCTATGGATCCATGAAAGCCTACAAGAGAGGTAGCTCGGGGATTAGACCCATAGCTGACCACACTGTACCCTCCCTCACAGCCAGATAGTCCCTCTCTTTTTTATTGGAATCACTGAGCCTTTGAAAATCTTCAGCTCGGTCATTCATTCTAGATCTGCCCTGTTCTATCCCTTTACAAAGAAGTTTGAGGGACCTTCTGAGCCACCGTGCTATTGATTAAAACAACTACATGAATTAAGCCGCTTAGACATGTTCCCTGGAGATTCTCAGTGTCCTCTATCACAGGATTGCCACGCAGTGAGGCAAGGTCAGACCGAGGAGGAGAGCCTCCTTCCGCTGTCTGCCTGGACAATGTCTTTACCACAGCCTCTCCCTGGCTCTTACACAATAAGCCCTTTGAGGGACAGCAATAACTTGCAGATTAAACATCTCCTGGAAAACACATCACTTCACAAATTACCCAGGAGAAGGCAGCAGGCCCAAGAGCTCCATTAGATTAGTCACACCCAAAGCAAATAAAGGGAACTAACAAATAAAGAACAGGCCCAGGCTGCCCGTCCCAAATGCGTTTGCAGGATGTGGGCACTGTAAGAACAGCCTGGGGCTCCACCAGGATGTTTCCTCTATGAGTACACTTGAAGCAGGGAATAGAAAGCAGCCCAAACTGCCATTCTTACACGTGTGTGTGGGCATTGCTAAGGAAGCTGCAAATATTTATGCCCCTCACCCCATGTCACAGAAGCCAGTGCTCTAAAGATTACAAGTACTCGTCTCCTGGATTAGAACAGTCCTCTGTCTACACAAGGAGAGGTCCCAGGACCAGCCTGAGAACTTGTTAGGAAGTTATTTTGTCCCGGGTGATCCAGGGATATATGTAGGTCTGAGGAAACCTGCTCAGGCTAGGCAACTCCACTCTGGTTGTCCCTCTCAAGGTGCACAATAAAGTCCTGTAGCTGCTTGTATTATGAATGCTAATTGGGTCCTCTGTGCAAAACAGTTTGTACAAGAGTGTCTGCATGTAGCTTCTGGGAACCTGCCCCCAGTTAATTCTGATTGGTAAATAAAGATGCCAGCAGCCAATAGCTGGGGAGAAGAGAGAGAGGTGAGGGGTCAGGGTTAGATTTCCTGGGCTTGGGACCTCGAGGAAGGAGGAGAGAGAGACTTGCCATGCTTTAGGATAGTGTGGAGAGAGGAGAGACACAGAGGTCTCCATGGGGTAGAGAAGCAAGGAGAGCACCCTGGGCTCTGGGCCAAGAAAGCATGGCCCAGAGGGCTGCTCAGTTGGGTCCAGAGCACCAAGTTGGAACATAGTAAGTAGTAAGAAATTAGTAAGTAGTAACTCAGAATTATCAGTGGGAGGTAGATTCTAGCAGCATAGAGGCTAGGCAGCCACCCAGCTATTGTGCTGCTTAGGGCATATTAAAATATAAAGACTGTGTATCTTTCATTCGGGAACATAAGCCACTGAGATGGGAAGAAACTCTGTGCCAGGGCATTTATTAAAATATTTAATACTATGAAGTCCCCTAGGGTAAAAACGATCAGCACAGCACCTCCTGGTGAACAGAGGAGAAAACAGCACAAGAGGTGCTCTTCATGGGTGAGATCGAGACTATAGAGCATGTTGTGTACAACACTAGGTTGGAGATGACCATTCATTCATTCAATAAATAATCTGAGGTCCTGCTCAACACCTGGAACTTTTCTGCATACTTAGAATCCCCCAGTGAACAACACAGATGACAGACACCTGCATAGAACGCCACAGGAGCTAAAGTGTATGCTCATTGTGAGCTGAGGTATCAGAGGCCCTGGAAAGCTTCTTCCAGGAGACAAAACTGAGCTGCCTTTTAGAGCTGATGGGGAAAGGTAACATACAGAGTCAGGGTGACAGGAAACACCATCAGGTGGCCTCAGAAGCACAGTAGACCCCTGCATAGAAGCACCCTGGGACAAGCGAGGAGTGACAGGAAGTGGCTTAAGAAGAGCTTTAGTTAGGGCTCTGTAGTAGTGGTGCAATTAAAATCCCTTCACTTGAGTGAGCTGAAGCAGGAGGATTGCAAGTTAGAGAGTAGCCTGAGAGACATAGTGAGTCCAAGGCCAACCTGAACTATATACTAGACTGTCTCAAGTAACATTGCTGGGTGGAATAAAGAACCACTTAAGTTTCAGGAATGGGTTAACACGAGCTATTGCTCATTGAAGACAGATTTCTAGCAGCTATAAAAGGCAGGCCCAGAAACCAACCTGCAGGTTGTAGTGAGACAATTCAAATTTCAAATGTTCATGAAAGCTCAAGGATACACTCAGGCCCCTTGGACTGACAGCCATCTTCACTCAATAGGTAGCAAACAGAGATGGGCAATGGTGCCTACACCATGCTAACTGCTTGGCACATGCAACCTCATCTAACATCGACAGCTTGTCTTTAAAAGAGAGAATTGAAGCTCAGCGAGATTAAGAAATCTGCTCTAGGGTGTCACTGGATTCAAACAAGGATGTTTGACTCCAGAGTTTCTATCCTAAGCTCTGCCCTGCCCTGCCCTGCCATGCCCTGCCATGCCATGCCCTGCCCTGCTCTGCTGAATACTGTAAGGTGTGCAGCAAGGAAGAAGGGGAGGAGACAGATTTAGAAGACCCTGGAGGGGTGGATGTAGATAGAATCTGTAAGACTTGGGGATGGGACAGTTAACTAGTTGGTAGTAGGGTGGAAGTGCCCAGAGTCTGGTTTAGATGGAATCTAACACAAAATGGTGCTGTAGGCTTGATAGAGGTAAAAGATTTGATGGGAAGAAAATGTGGCCCATTGACAGGTCCATGCCAAGTCTGAGTGGTGCTGTCTGGGAAGTAGTGGGATTCTGAGGGGTCTGAGGCTCAAGGTACTATTTCAGGGTAGAGAGAATGACCTGGGCCATGATTGAAGCCCCAGATATAGAGATGGGCTCCAGGGACAGCCTCCAGAGTGCGAGGAGGAAGAGGAGGAGGAGGAGCAAGAAGAAGACGAGGAAGAAGAGGAAGAGGAGGAGGAAGAAGAAGAGGAGGGGGAGCCATACACCCTCTTTCCTCACACTACACTAGCAGTCCCTGTAATTATTTTAGCTCAGAGGAATAGAAAGCCTAAGCTTTGGGTAAGATGGTGGGCTTCTCTGGCACTACTCCACAACCCCAAAGCTCCTATGGTGGCTGCCACTCACAGGTCAGCAGACTACCTGACAGCTGAGGGTGATATGATCAGCTCAAATCTTAATCCTCCCCACACCAGAATACAGGTGTTTACAACAGCTAATTGGCAGCAATGCTGTTAGATCCTGCTGGGAAACATTGCAGATTCTGTAAGCAGAGCTCCCAGACAGACACACCAAGACAGTGGAGAGGGGTCAGGCAAGTACGCACAGCCAAGGAACAGGGTACACCAAATAGATTGGGGAGAGGTTCTCCAATCCATGCTTTGGGAACTGTTGTTTTGGGTTCAAGTCCAACCAAGTTTCTTCCTGTTCAAGTTCTATAGAGAGGGAGTGTTTATAAGTATGAGGTGTGTACTGAGAACAGGACTGAGGGATTGGTGTCCCCAGAGCCCAGTTGGCCTGTGTGAGCTATATCACATGAAGGTGACACAGGCTTTGGGGAAGGAGACCAGGCCTAGCATCCATGGCTCTCTTCCATGTTGTCTAATCTGTACTTTATTTCGCCATCCTTACCTTGCCCAAAACGAGCTGTCCGGTACACCTCCTCAACACCATGGAAGCCCAGCATGCGGCACACCACGTCCCCATCCTTCTTGTCCCAGCCGTCATCACACACTGTGCCCCAGCGACGATCATGGAACACCTCCACCCGGCCCTGGTGTGGGCCAGAGCCATTTACCAGACGAATCATTGTGAAATCCATATCACCTGCCGGGAGAGTCATTATTACTACCCATCCCTGGACACCCAGGACCTGACCCAGCCTCCTAAATGAGCATCCTTCCACACAGGGAAGAGAGAGCTAAGACTAAAACCATGAGGCCACCTTGTGTCATGCCAGGTTTTTTTTTATTTGTTTTGTTTTGCTTTGTTCTGAGACAGGGTCTCACACAGCCCAGCTGCCCCCATTCCTGCACACCCTAATGCTTGCATTGTGGCTATATACCACCACACCTGGCTTTCTTCTTACTCATTGTCAGCTTTCTTCTTGCCAGCTGATTTCTAAAAGGTGTTCACAATAAAACTGGCCAGAACATCTCTTCTCAGTATTCAGTGAGTTTCCTCCCTGACCAGGCAGCGAGCCATGCCTGACAGTTACTGAAAGCCTAGCTCCTGCTGGCACCCTGAAAAGGAAACTGTGGTGGGAAGGTAGAACCCAGAAGCCAAGTGTGACCAGGGTAACTCCCTGGGGACAGTAAGGAGGAAACGGTGACACCAAAATAGATCAGAGGCTTGACCTCAGATTGGCTACAAGTTTCCCAGACCTGCCTTGCCTCTGGTCAATCCCAGATCGCTTGAGAGTATGTGCATGGTGCTATGCCATGAGGCTGAGAACAGGAGCCTCTGTGTGAGGACAGAGGAGGCAGGAGGAAGCTATGGGTTGTCAGGTCAGAGCAAGAGCAAGAGATGGAATGTAACAAGGATAGTGAGGCTGACGTTCAGAGAGTCTCTGACTTATTCTGTTCCCTTTCCCACAAATGAGCAAGCATTGGTTAGAGGACAGTGGACACACACATGAGTTAGGGATGTGCCTTAAGAAAGCTGAGACTGGGAGTTGGGGTTGTTGACAAAAGCCTGGGGAACAATTAGTAAAGCCAGGGGTCATGGCACACATCTGTAGTCCCAGCACCTGGCAGGTTGACATAGGAGTATCATTAGATCATCGTCCAGCCTGGGCCATATTGTTAAGACCCTATCTCACTACATGAATTCTCAAGTAATGTTACGTGTATAGATAGGGACTGGAGTAGGTGGTGAGAAAGGAACACTTAGAAATGTAGATGAGAAAGTGGATGGAGTGGGGTGAGATGCCACTTTGAAGGATGAACAAGAGAGAGTGAAGAGAAAGACCATCTTGGAAGCTAGGCAAGGAGGGGAGTGACAAGTGAAGGAAGGCACTATATTGGAAGTTAGATTAGAAAAGAGGGTGGAAGGTCAGGAGAGGAGGCATCTAGGAAGTGTGGACCAAGTAGGGTATGAAGAGTGAAGGGAGGCACTGTATTGGAAACTAGACAAGGAAGGGAGTTGGAAGTGGGAAGAGGCACCATCCCAGAGATGTGGCCAAGAAAGGGAAGGAGTAGTGGGCCAAGAGACGGGAGGAAGGGTGTGGAAACGGAAAACCCCTTTTACGTATATGCGGCCCTCAACTTCTCTAGGCCCACACACAGATGTCTCCTTCTCTCAGAAACTTACCCTAGTCCCACTCTGGCTTTGATCTTTATTTCTTCATAATATAATGGCTGTTTTATGGCACGGTGTCAGGGATGGTTATCCCAATTTGACAGTTTGTCCCTAACCTGCAGCCCTCAGCTCTTGGGCAGAGCTGTAGCCTTCACCTTCCCAAACTAAGCTGAGATACCAAGATGTCCACAGGGCTGGGCCTCAGTTCTTTTCTCTTCTGCTTTGGGGTTGAGAATTGTGGACACCCACAACACCTGGATGTAAGTGGTTTTCCTTTATACTAAGAAGCCTGCAGTCATCCCTTGGCTTAGTCTAGAAGCATCAATGCTCCGAAGAAACACATAAGGTAGTTAGGACTGGACATTGGCCCTTTGCAGTCACATAGCTCTTGCAGTTCAAAGGGCACATTGGTTTACCTACAAGTTTCCTGGGATGTCAGGGCTTCTGAACTCTGCTTATAGTTTCCTACCTTGCTACTCCAGCTCCTAGAAACTGCCTCCTATTCCCTGGCATGCTGAACTGCTTTTGCCCATTACCCAGGCTGTTTCTGGTCATCTCCCACATTCCTGAAGAAAGCCCCAGGGTTCCCAGACCCATCCCACCTCTCCAGTTAAGAGGGAAAGGGGCACCCCTGGGGTCAGGCCACGGAGAAACAAGTGGGTCTGGACTAGGAAACTCTACATGTCCCCTGGCTATGGCTGGCAGCTGCATGCTGCAGCTTAGCTGTGGGCTTCAGGTGTCCCATCACATATCGAATGGAGCTCTTTTAATTAACGGCAACACAATCACTGGCCTTTCCCAATCATCATAAATGACAGAGAAGCACGAAATTTGTCAGCTGGCCAAGACTTCGAGATGACGTAAAGCCATCATGTGACAGGAGGACCCAAAGGCCCAGAGAGATGATGTGACTTATCCAAGTCATCCTCTGTGAGTAGGAGAGCTGAGGTCTGCACTGGGTACTCAACCTTCTGGGCTGGTTCTATTAATCTGCCTCACAACTATGATGGAGCAGAAGCCCAGGAAAGTTACTTTAATTGCAGCGTGTTCATTAGAAATTCATAGAAATGTGTCTGCTTTCCCCACCCCAGCTCCCGAGTTGCATGGGTGAACCATGATGGCTGTCACACCCTTGCAGGGCACAGATTTTCTGAGTGACATTGGAAGTGAACGCTGCTCTGCTAGGCAGGGGAAGGATGAAGCTGAGCACTGGAGGAAAGCCCGGTGAGTCTGTCTGTCTCTCATGCATCACCTACTCACGTCTCGTAATTTCTGTTTCCAACTGCTCACTTAGCTCTCCATCCAGATTCACCTCTGGAACTCCCAACCACATTCCACGGTTAAAATGGATGCCAAGAGAGAGTGGGACCATTGTCTTTCACCTTGAGTCACAGGATGCCAACAGCAGCTGGGGACTCAGGGATTCCCAGGCTGCCCCAGCCCCATGCTGAGATGAGGAAGCTGGAACTGAGGAAGCTATTGCTCCTGGAAGGCCCCTTTCACAGAGCACTGTTTCTATCTTCACTCCCAGAACTGGGTCACCCACCCAGGGAAGATGGTGGATGGTTATCTCTGGCTGCCAAGAGTCCGGAGACAGCACTCCATAGACCAGAGAGCCCTTGCTTGAAATGGCTCTAGGAAGCTTCCAACCTCAGGCTACATGTGCCTACCCCATTTCCCTTGGAATGACAGTCCTGGACACTCAGTATTGATTCAGGTTAGCTTTGAGAACTAAACACAGTTTTGACGGCCAGAGCTGTATGGATGGATGGGTGCTTATCTTCATGAGCAAGCATAGAATGTTCTTCTTGTTCCTATCTCATACCCATCAGGGCCTGACAGGATACCAATAAGAGGCATATGATCCCATCTTTTTTTTTTTTTTTTTTTGACACAATGTTGTGGAGCAATCCTAGCTCATGCCCTGCTAAACGCAGCAACTCTGGGTCTGAAGCAGCATCCCCAGGCAGTGAGGAGAGGAGCATGTTGGGGGGTGGGCGGGAACAAGCTGGATGGGTAGGACACACCAAGGCGTGCAGTGAGTGTTCCTTTGAGTCTGATACACAAGGTCGACTACCTCTCTCTGTTGCTTCCATTTCCCAGCCTGATCAGGGGATCTGTGGCAAAAGGTGGCTCCATGGCCGAACCCAACTCAGGCCCCTTTGAATTCTCCCCTTAACTGGAAATTCAAACTTGGCCTAAAACTACTCAAGAAGACACAGATATCATTTCCAACAACTCAATGTCAATGCCCCAGAATCACTATAAGCCTGCTTACAGGAGCTGTCAGAGTCAACAGTAAGTTCCTGGAGCAGACTTGAGGTCTCCCACATGAATACTGATAGCAAGACCTCTGTCTCCAGCATCTCCTGAACCGCAGTCATTCACTTTGATAAACACCAGTTACAGAGCCCATATGAGTTCCCCTGGAACCACCCAGCTTCCACCTTTTTGTAACTTTACTTTTCTGGCCCCACCAAGCCCTTCTTGGCCCCTCTTCATGTCACCTCTGTTCAAATTGAGATAGAGTACGGTTTGTGCAGAATTCTTTTCCCTGTGGCAGTAGTTACTGCTGTTTGAATCTGTTCTATACCCTGTCCCTAGTGCCAACTTGACTTTGCCAATTAATGTGGTAAGGCTATGACATTCGATGAATCGATCAAGGAGTGTGATGTGCCCACAGCCTGTGGCTCTTTCTTGTTTGTGGGAAAGGCCCAGAAGGTCTGTCCAAACTGCTGTAGTGAAAATTACAGAATCACTCAGAATCTCTCAAGAATATGAGCTGGGGAATGTGGAGGTGGTGGGAGAGTGTAGGCTGGAGAAAAATGGCTGAGAATCAGGAATTGGGGTCACTAGGCCATGTCTGAGATGAGACACTAGACAAGCTGACCCCTTATGGCAGTGTGCCCAGAGTAGCCTTGGGTCCCAGTAACCCCTTCATTCCAGGCTGTGCAAGGCTTGCCGATATGATGGGTCTTTTCCCAGGCCCCATTACCTAAAGTGACTCGATGACTCCCAGAAACATCTGACGAGAACAGAACACTGGGGGAGGGAGGGGAGGGAAATGTCATACCCATCTAATGACTGACTGGTAACCTGCCTTTGAGGGCCCCGTGTGAGTACAGGTTTGTATAAAGTCAGGCAGGTTTGCTCCTTTGATCCTGGTGAGTAGAAATGGAGTACCTCTGCCTCTGGGGGCTAGGTTGGAGTGTTGGCACCACTGGCCTTTGCTATCTCTGGAAACATAGATGGAATGGTCGCAGAGAGAGCAACCATGAGTGTCAAAGACTTAGAACATCCAACACCTCAAATTCCAGCAGACAGGTCAGCACACGAGTTATCTCTGGGTGTCTCCATGCACTTCTGAGGACAGCTTGCATAGCATGGGCCCTAGCAGAAGTGGCATACAGAAAACTGATCTGCACAGGATCAGGGGTTGCTCCCTACACTTGGATGGGTCCCTCCTCACGTCCTCTCCTCTCTCCAGTTTCTGGCTCCTCTCTATGCTAGGGCAGGGAGTGGGGATGCAGAAGCATGGTTCCTGCTGTCAGCAACTCTCTGCATACTAATGTAAACTGGATGTGATTTGCTAACCAAGGCAGTTCTGGAATGATATGGGATTTCTGCACTATGGCCCAGGCCATTCTTGGGCGCCTAACACAGCACTTATAAATCTAATGTGTGGGCATCCTTGTCTCAAAGCAAACATTGCTTTGCTCTCACTATCCTGTAAATACACATGTGGAAGAAGCAGGATCCTGGGGAAAGAGTCTGGATCTGGTTCATGATTCCCTAAGCACCAGGTGGGGAGTGGCTTTGTTTTAGGTTTCTCCCCATCTCTACCCCAGACTCAGGACTCAGATCTCTGATCTTTCCACAAGCCTGACAGCTGCTTACCCTGCCTCTGGGCATAGGAGGGAAGGCACAATCTCTCTTGGGAATCCATCCCAGGACTTTCATACTAGCATCTGGTTTCACTTCCAGGGTGCTGGCATCTCTGGCTGTCCCTGGCCTTTCTTCATCCACAGGCCCCCTTACCTTGTTTGCACACCCCGTTTGGGGTTTTGTGGCTTTTACTGGGGGTAAACTGTGAAATGTCTTTCTGCTCTCAGCATAACTGAGCAAGCTGCTCCATCCCTCTGCCCCCAGGCAGATTTGGGAGGGTCATGGTTTTCAGGCTGAAGTAGCCTTGGAACTTCCAGCATGCCTTGGTCTCAGATGGCTCAGAGCGGTCCCCAGACCCAACCACATCAAAGCCCTGTCCTGGGCATATCACAGGGGGAGCTTGCAAGTGAAGCAGGATCAGCAAGGAAAATGGAATTCTACCTACTGCCTTTGCTGAATGCCACGTGCTCTGCAAAGTACTCTGTGTGTATCTTACTGTCTGTCATTCACAACTACTCCATGACTTGGTTGTCATAGCTTCTCTCATTCAACAGAAGACATGGGCCCAGAACAGTCAAGTGATTTGCCCTGGGGTCACATAGCTGCTACATGATGCTCAGAGCAATAGCCTCTCCTTTTCCAAACAGTGTGAGTCTCAGGCTGAAAACTCTGATGGCTGCTGTCTAACAGCAGTTCTCACCAAACGCAAGATGCAATTTATTTAGGACAGCCCCTCGAGGTCTTCAGCACTTACTACCCTGAGCTACAGGGTCTGTGTCTTAGACTTAAAAACCCTGCCTGACCGTACACAGTTATCAGCTGGAGATTTAAAAGCCTCCAATACAGGGGCAGTTTTGAATGATCTGGGGTGTTTTGAATACTTTGAAGGTGGTCTTCCTGTATATTTAAAGCAGTATTAATGGAGGAGGAGAGGAGTAGATGGGTGAGTAGGACTCAGACAACATTTAAGGGCTCTAAGAACCAAATAGAACACTACCTTCCTCAGAACCTCCCTTGGCTCTGCATGGAGAGTCCTAGGGCCCCGGGGGTTTCTGCTTCTAAAGCAAGGGGGAGAGCTCAAGCTATGGTCAGAATGGTTCAGTCTCCTGATGTTTGTTTTCCGTGCCTTTCAGTCCCTCCTACCAAAGCAAAAACAGGGAGGAAGAAAGGAGGTTGTAGAGAGTGGAAATAAACACACAGGGCTGGGGAAATGGGCTCTGCAGTTTCTGCAGCTGCGAAGGGGCGGGTTGAGGGGGATAATTCGGACCATCTGCCCATTAAGGAAGCTGAACTTTCATTCTGTTATAAAGGAAGAACTCCTCATGCCCCGAGCTGGCCTGAAGTCCCCACCCCCTAGGCTGGGGTGACACTTCTCAACAGGAAATGTGATCCATATGGGAGCTTGGGGGCCATCCCTGAAGTGAAAGAAGGCGTTTCTGGGGAGGCTCTCCCGGGGGTATTGCCTGTGGGTACAAAACACCATTTCTTGGGGTGGATGTCTGCTCTGACCCTAATAGGGGACTTGGCCCCTCTTCAGGATATTTTATTAAATGTTCTCAAGGGACCATTGCATCTCTCTTTCAAGGAGTGTGAAGAAGGGAAAAAGACTTTCTCTAGGTCAGCTGAAGAAATGACCACTCCTGGGTCTTTCCTGTGCTATGTCCCCCTTGTGATGGGTCTCTGGATGGAAGTCACAACAGAATATTCAAAATTTTACTGGGTCGAAGATGTTGCAGATACATTCCCCAAGGTGTCATTGCCCTGACTGCATTGTTTGCTATCTCTCTGTCTCTGTCTCTGTCTCTGTCTCTGTCTCTGTCTCTCTCTCTCTCTCTCTCTCCATCTCCATCTGTCTGTCTGTCTGTCTGTCTGTCTGTGGTGTTGCCTGTGGAGGCCAGAGATCAGAGTCAGGTGTCTTCCACCTCCTTTTCTCCTTCTCTTTTGAGTCAGGGTCTCTCCCTGAGACTGGACTTCACCATTCAGGAGGACTAGCAGGCCTGGAATCCTCTGTGATCTCTTGTCCGGCACTAAGATTCCACATGTGTACCTCCACACTGACTCTTTATGTGGGTTCTGGGGATCTGAACTCAGGTCCTCCTGCCCATGTGGCAAGCCCTTTACCAATACAGCCATCCTCAAGCCTCCAGTCTTGGCCCTTTAAATTGCTGACTTCCTCTCCCCAGTTTGGTCACATAGTCTTTGAAAACTATGTGCACGACTTTCTGATGCTGCTATTCCTGGCTGCCTGGTTCCCGGCACTTGACAGTAAAGATATGTCTAGGGACTAGTAACATGGCTCTATAACACTCTGCCAAGCTTGACAACCTGAGTCTGATCCCTGGAGCTTCTGTGGTAGGAGGAGAGAACAGACTCCTGCAAGTTGTCCTCTGACCTCCACATATATACAGAATAAATAAATAAATCCTATAAGATGCATCTTGGGGCTGGAGAGACAGCTCAGTGGCCAAAAGTGCAATCTGCTCTTGGAGGGGATGATGAGTTTGATTCCCAGCACCTACAGGAGATAGCTCACAACCATCTGTAATGCTAGCTCTAGTGGCTGAGGCCTCTGTCTTAGGTACCTATTCTTGTGCACACTCATACACATACGCACACACACACACACACACACACAATTAAAAAGAGTAAAACTAAATCTTAAAGAAGATGTGTCTGTTAAACAATAAATGAAGAATGCTTGGAGCTAGAGGGAGCTAGTGGGAGAGGGTCAAAGCCCAAAGTGTCTCACAACTACCACAGCATCTACTGGGCAGCTCTTCTCCATCCATGTTTTTTCTTGGTTTCAAATGGCACCAACAGGTAATAGCCAACAAACCTCTTTTTTTAGAGCTAGAAAGGGAGCCAAGAGAGCCAGGCGACAGTCAAAGAGTGCTGATTGTTTATGTCAGCAAGCCTTGAGCCTTCCTGACTCAAGCCCTCCAGGGAGACATGCTGACATTTGAAAGACCTCCCTGGCAAAGGCTTTATGGATCTATTGCTTAATCAGCTCCATTCCTGCATCCCTTCAGTCCAATGGCCACTCCGGGGCCGGGAGGTTCTTTCTCCTTCCATATCCTGGTTCCTATGTTAGTCTGGACTTTTCCAAGTCTAGGAGCAAGCACGGTACATCCATACTGCAAGCCCTCACCTGGAGACCCAAACTTAGTACTAACACTGTCACCCTGAGTGAGGACATGCCCTCTCTGTAGTGTCTGTCTGAGGGAATGGCAGACAAAACACTGAGAACTGGCTGGTGGTCTGTCTCTGTGGTGTGAAACTCAGCATGAGCCAGAGGGAAGACCATGGTGGGGACTGCAGTGTGGTGGCAAGTGTCCCTCCCAGGCTGAGTCAGTAAGAAAGCCAACATGAAGCTCTACCATCACAGCACCCACAAGACCGCCCTGGAGATCGCTCATTTCTTTCCTTTTCTATCTAAATCTCACTAACATCTCCTTGAAGAAAAGAAGCTGGCTGTCACCCATGGCAGGAGGCAAGGCCATCTGAAACTGACTCCAAGTACCCACCAAGGTGTCTTCTACATCTGAGGATGGGAGGGGTTGTGGAGTTAGGACATCAAGCCCTGGCAGCCCTGCTCTTCTGCAGTTTGCATCTGCAGGGACCTCATCACCCTCTACCACCCAGCATCACAAGGACAGAGCGAGAGAGCCCAGGGTCCTGGGGACTGGGAATCACTCTTGGGTTTGTTTGAAATGCTTTCTAAACAAACAGTCTGGTCACTCCTAGTTTTCATGTACATCTCAACTCTGCTTCAACCTAAACTTTATTTGTAGAAAACCCACATCAATGAAGCAAGCTTCAGTTCTTTGGTGGTTTTGCCCACCCCCACCCCCGCCTTTTTGTTGTTTTTAAATTTTAGTTGAGATTTTTTTTTTATGTGTATGTCATGTGTGTGTAGTCCTGAAGAGAGTTTGGGATCTTCTGTTGGAGCTGGAGGTACAGGCATCGTGAGCTACCTCTCTTGGGAGTCCTCTGTTAGAGCAGCAAGCTTGTTTAACTGTAGAGCCATCTCTCCAGCACTGTTAAGACATTGCTCACCTTCTCTCTGAGGTTTGTGTTACTAAGAGTTTTCTTGCAGGGCCAACCTCCGAGAATAAACCTCTGAGTCCTAAGGGAACTGCCTCCTGGCACTGGACAGAAAGATTAACTAGCACAGAGCCATGGGGTGCGCTAGCACAGGACTGGACCCAGAACAGAAACTGGTTGGTTTGTCTAGCAGGCATGAATATCCCACGAGAATAGCAGTTCAAAGCATCCAGCCCTCCCAAATCCTGAATATGCCCCTGGCTGCTAACTCTTGCTTAGTGCACATGCCAAACATTCATTTGTTTATTGTTTCCTAATAGCTACCCTTCTCAGGCACTGGCCCGAGACTCTTGCACTCACTTACATGTGTTTAGAATACAGATATTAGCAGTCTCTTGATGGCCTCAGCACTGCTGGCTTCCCAAGGGGGACTTCACTTTTTTTGACATTGACCTTAGTCTTAGACAAGACCCCATTCTTGTCTCTCTTCAGCTGCCCAAGGATGATGAGAATATCCTTTATAAGGGAGGAAACAGGAAGAGGTACCACTCTGTGAGCCACCCTAGCAAATGACTGAACTCAAGGAGTTCATGGGGCACACCAATTATGGCAACTGGATCTAAAGTCGGGGTCCTGTGAGATTGAGCACTGAGCCTGTGGGGTCCGTACTAACTTGGAGCAGATAAAGCAGGACACCTGACTGGTGCCAGGAACCTGTGGTCTGGGAAAAGCCAGCTTGAGGTCATAGCATGTGAGTGGGCTCAGAAGAAACAAGTGGTTTTCTCTGAGCTGCCCTGTGGTTCATATTGTTTATTTAGAGTTTTGTGGAGTTTGGGTCTTGTCTTTGTTTTGGATGATGCTTCTGAAGAAGAAGACTTTGCTAAAGACAGGGCCCCCTGAGACCCAAGCAGGAGCTGGAGCAGAGGAGCAGCCTGGACTTACAGAGGGGACTGTCCCCAGGGGAGGAAGGGCATGCCTCAGGTCTTGCCCTTCAGGTCTCAGGAAGGAGGAGGGCTGTCAGAAATGACAGCCTCTGGTCAGTCCTCCTAGCCATCCCACAGTGCTCACTTGTGCTTACAACCTGCTGGTGGCTTTCTAAAGTGAATAGGTCAAAGCTAACCTCCCAACCACTGCAAAGTTCTGCAGGGATTCTCACTTGTCCCCTGGGCTTGGATTTTTGTTTCAAATGCCTTAGAGTCTTCCTCAGCCCATCTCCAGGAATATCAGCTCCATGCACAGCTCCCTGTATCTGGGATGCTGCCATCCATCACCTTCCACAAGCACCTACTGGATCTCAACTTTCCCTTCAGAGTTTGGATCACAACTCCTCTCTGACCTGGCTCCCCCCACTTCCACCATGGCTCCTCCTAAGGTCACCAGGGTAACTTTTAACGAGTCTCTCCTTCTCTGCTAGATGGAAATTCCTGGTGAGAACACTCAATAGACATTTGCCAAAGGAGTGGGTGCCCAGTGCTCTCTTCACTCATGCTCCCTTTCCATCCACATACCTGCCTTCTTATTCTGATAGAAGTAAAGGAGGCCAGTCTCCACTGCCCGAGAGTCTCCTCATCTTCTCTGGCCTCTACTCCTTTTCAAAGTCAGTTCTGCCCTTGCCCGTGTCCTGACCCCTGCCTGCCCTGGGGCTGGCTCTGCTGTACTTCACCTCCATGTCCACGGGTCTCATTTACCATTTCCTCGTTATTCTGCTCTGACATTTTGTAGTTTGCTTCAGTTTTTGCTTCAAGCTGATTTTCCTGAGTGAAGTGTGTATCTATATATTTCAGTTACTAGCTGTGAACTTTAGTGTGTGTGTGTGTGTGTGTGTGTGTGTGTGCATGTGTGTGTATGTATGTGTTTGGGTCTGGATCCTGCTGGGACCCAGATGCCCCTCTACTTAAACAACAACAACAACAACAACACACACACACACACACACACACACACACACACACACACCTAAATATTTTCCCAGCCTTCTGACCTCCCAGTGATAACTATTGATTAATATTGGCTTGGGGATTCGCCCCATGTCAGGCTGCATAGTTTCTTCTCATGTGAAACCAAATTGAGTAAAGTTTTTGTTGTTTGCTTTTTGTTGTTTTAAAACAACCTGAGCTTATATACTGCTTAAAATGTATGCACTGGGATTTAAACAAAACTTTGTACACACGTACGTATCTTGCAAATAGATCATATTCCAAGGTAAAAATATGTCTGTCTTCCTTGAGATGTACATATGGATCTTGTTTTTTGCCGGCCAAATCTCCAAAGCCAGGATTATTTAATGGGATTTTATGGGATGATTGATGTCACTAAGGCCCAAAGGGAAAATAAAAATCTTTACTTCTCATCAAGAAAAACACCAAGAGGTCTGGATTTTAGACCCAGTGCAACCATCATCTCAGCAGGTAACCTTAGAGCCCTCCACCTCTCGGGTCAATGACCTGCGGGGTGGAGCTAGGAACGGGACAGGAAGTGATCTGAAACCTATCCAAATTCCCAAATCCCACTACTCCAGATTCAATATGGGTAAACACAGGCAAGAATTTTGTTATAAAAAGCATGTTAACACTGACTGCAAACATGGTCCCCAGGAGTTTTCCCTAATATCATGCACTGGCTAGCAGCCAGTTAGAGGTGTCTATCTTGATGTTGTCATGGATACTATTACTATAGTAACAGTCCCTGCTAGAAGGAACTTCAGGCATTTGAAATGCAGGTTAACCTTAGGAATTTGGTAAAGGTTTCAAGCCTCTGGCAAAGGCACCAGCTGCCAGAACTCAGCCAGGCGAACTGGCTCTGCACCACTCAGCTCAGAGTTTTGAGGTTCTCTGGTGCTGAGAACTCACGCTTCCTACTCCAGAGATCCCACGGTGGGACTGCCAAGGATCCAGGGAATGACTAAGAAAGCCCCAGTAGTAGTAGGCACTGTGTCCATCAGAATTTCCATACTTTTCTGAAAGATGAGCCATGGGCCTGTCCTCAGAGCCTGGGTCTCAGGGATATAAGTAATACCTCGGGGACAGGGGACATATGACTAGGCATGGCCAGGAGCAACCTAGGAAGCTGAGGCCGTGGGAAGATAACCCTGCTGCCAACCAGATTCAGACCTCAGTTCTGAACTGAGGCAAAGGTTCCATTGGCTTGGGTCTTTCATTAGCATCTAGAGCAATGAGGGAAGAGGAACTCACTAGGACTCTGGGGAGGCCAGTCCTACCACCCAAGACTCCACTGCCCCAAGACTGGTCTGACTTCTCATTCCAGATTCAGGAAGCCGGGAACCCAGTGCTCAGTCCTGGACCTCTAACAGTGGGGAAGGTAAATGGTAGACTTCCAGTATCATGGTTCTAGAATTCCTGTACATCTTTGATGCCCTTTCTCATATCATGAGTAGATTATAGTCTGCTAAGCCCCCTCATCTGCCAGTTCCATGGCACAAGGAGACCAATTCTGGGAGCTTTGAAAGGTAGCTAAAAGTTTTGTACAAGCTATGGGCTTAGGATTTGTATATTTAGTCTGGATATAGCCTCCTTATGACAGGAAAGTAACCTTCCTTCCCTTGGGAAACATATCCAGAGCTGAGGTCAGTCCCTGTCTGTGCCGTCCATAGGCTGTAAGGTCAAGTGGATAGGCGCTCTTCCCTACCGTCGAGCTGGGAAGCCTCACACCATCCAGCTTGGCTTCCACCTCCTTTGTCTCAGAGCCTAACCAGCTCTGTCCAGGTAGACAGTGACCATATTCACTCTGCTGGCTGTGACTCCTGTTTGGGTTCTCAAGTCAGCTAAGAGAACAGTTGGCAGACAGTTTCCAGTGAGACCCCTCTGGTATGTGGGCAGTGTTTCTGATCTCATTCTCAAAGGTCATCTCTCCACACAACTCCTCTCTTCCTGCCCAATCCCACACAAATTGTTTATGTCTCAGAACTAAATGCCACAATCTAGTCCTTCTCAGCCACCTTGGCAACATTCTGTCAGAAAACACAAAAATGCTTGATACTAAGCCCAGGAGTAGACAGCACCCTAAAGACCAAGTTCACCACCCTGTCCTTTGGAGGAGGTCCTCAGTAACAGTCCAGATTGTACTTCCCCAGCTCCTGTTCACAGACCATATCCCCTGAAGTAATGCCCGGAGCACAGGTGCCCACAGACATGGTAAGCCACCCACGCTTTCCTGAATATACACTCGGAGCCAATGGCGCCACAGGCTGGGTGTTCTATTCTTGTTTGGAACTTGGCTAAGAGGTTCTGTGTGTTCTTCCAACAGTCTCTCTGGGAGTCTACACATGGCATTTTGGGGGAAGAAACACCTCATAGAAATGTGGTTCAGCTAGATCAGCCAGCTCTCTTGCAACTGCTACAGGAAGGGCTTCAGCAGAGGTGCCCATTCCCACGTAAAACTGTGGTTGCTACGGAGTGCCTTTAGCCTCATGGCTTCAGAAGGAGCAAGGGAGAAGATGAAAGAGGGCCCACTGAGCCTCAGCATGTGGAGACAGGAGCATTGCATGAGCGGTTTCTACAAAGTCTGGAGCTGAGTTTTAGCAAACATCTCCAGTGATTTTAGGAAGTATGTCTTGAGTTGGTGTGTGGTACGGAATATTAATGGCTAATAACTCATGACCCTTGAATCGCGTGTCCAGACTCTTGTTATAGTCTCACCATCGCCCTAAGAGATCAGAAGTCTTAATTCTCTCCATTTTACAAAGATTGTATATAGGTAGCTGGTGGTGCTGCAGGGTGCTTCGGGGAGAAAACCTCTAGCTCCATCTATACAACCCCAGGCCTACACCCGAGGATTTGATGATGCATATTGCTGGACCAGTGAGGGCTAAAAAGGGGGAGGGGACTCTTTGATGCTCAAGTCCCAGAGTGTGGTTTCAGCACCTGACCCCTTGATCTTATAGGGCTCCACCTGTGCCCCAGAGTGCGCCATAACCCAGCAGAACTTCCTTACCAGCTCTCTCTCCTCTCTCTCCTTTCTCTCCTTTTGGGCCTCGCTCACCTGCAACCGAAGGAAAACAGGCATTAGAAATGGAAACAAACACCACAAATAAGATTTTATCTATGGACTTGCTAACTCAAGACCAGGGAACCCCTCAGGCAGGGGCCAGCTGTCACCAGAAGGCGCTGTGGGGAAGATAATTATAGCATCTGCTCTGGTCATAAAGGAAAATTAGGGCCCAGTGAGAAAGCACATTAGAGCCCCATCTACAATATAGCATTATACAAGGAATGCCTGGCAGGGGACAAAGCTAGTCAAAGTTGCAGAAATTCACACCCAAGCTCATCGGAGAGGAAGGGGTTGAGCTCCAGTCGTCCATGGAGATAGGTTGTAAGTCAGACTGGCTTTTCTGGTAGGGAAAACAGTAGAGTCAGTTTCCAAGGACTTGTGGAATTTCCTTTCCAGGGTTGACTTAAAACGTCAGATCTTTCTTAGCATCTGCCTTGCTCTACAAAGAAGGAAAATTTCCCAGCACCACTCAGTGGACCATAAAAAGATGGGGGGTGGGGGGATCCTATTTTAAGGTTTTCCCAACATATATCTCTGCAAGTCCAAAACCCACTGAATACTGTGGGTGAAGAAACAAGTCAGAAATGTTCAGGAGAGAGCATTTACTGTGATCCCAGATTTGAAAAGAAGGAAACCAACCACATACATGGTTTAACATGTTTAGAGAAATATCCACTAGTGTGTGCTCCAAAGGTTTCACAGTGGTTATTCTGAAGAGTCAGAGCTAAGCCAAAGAAGAAAGGACTTCCAGTCTACTTTACTCTTTGTGTATGTCTATGCTGTCTAGTCATTTTTCAACCAGCACTGACTCTCTTTATATGGTCTTTTTAAAAATTACACATTTTCAGATTAAGATCATAAAAGAAAAACCTCAGTCCATCTTATCACCAGAGAGTAGAATATGATTTCCCAATGATACAAGAACAGAAGACCTCCCAGTCACAGGGGTGTGTGAGGGGGGATGGGGGTGGAGATGATGAGCAGTACCTTTTCTGAGTTGTCATGGTAATGAGTGAAATGTAGGCAGCTTGTGCAAAGAGTATCAGGTATCCTTGTCTTCTATCTATGTATCTATCTATGTATCTATCTATGTATCTATCTATGTATCTATCTATGTATCTATCTATGTATCTATCTATCTATCTATCTATCTATCTATCTATCTATCTATCTATCTATCTATCTATGTATCTATGTATCTATGTATCTATCTATCTATCTATCTATCTATCTATCTATCCATCCATCCATCTATCTATCCATCTGACACATGGTCCTCTATGTAGTCCTGGTTCCGGGTGTCTTGGAATTCACTGTGTATACTAGGGTGGCCTTGGAATCACAGAGACCTACCTGCCTCTGCTTCCTGAGTGCTAGGATTAATGGTATACAGCACCACACCTGGCCAATCTGACAATCCAAACTGACCCTGGAGAAGTAGGTTCCCATAAGGATGAACAAGAGGACTAGCCACAGAAAGAAGAAAAATATCAGAAGAAGCACTGTTGGCAAAGTAAAACCGAGAAAGGAAGTTAAGTCGTAAGCATAGGGCTTGGGGGCATGCAGAAGGAGAGGAGTCTGGTAGGACTGAGGACAAGTGATAAGGGGCTTGCAGTCTGGTTCTGTTCCCAGAGACTCCTCACTAGCTTCCCTGCTTTTATCTCTGTATTGCAACCTGTATACACATACCCACGTGCCCACACATTCATATGCACGTGTGCACACACACACACACACACACACACACATGCCTGCATGCATGCATGCACACACAGAAGGTGCTCTCCTGGATGGCTCCTATGCTATTCAAGGACTGAAGGTATGTGAGGCTCCAGGGTGCAGCAAGCTTCAGTATTACCTTTGAATCCGCGCATGCCCATGGGGCCTGTGGCCCCTAGCTTCCCATCATCACCTTTGGGACCAGGCAGTCCTGGGTCACCCCTCTCTCCTGGCAGACCTGGGGTGAGAAGAGACAAGGGTGGAGCTGCAGACTCAGGTCCATTAGATGCCGTTTTCTGGTTTAATAATTAATATGAACTTGGTCTTCCATAACCTCTGCTTCCCCTTGCTTAGCATCCTGCAGGGCAGCTCAGAGCCTCCCCATACACACGTACATCACTCTTCCCTGGCCCCTCGCCCTTGAAAGGCCTAGTATTGTTGTGGTGGTAGTAGTGCCAGTCCCATTCAGATACCTGTAAGCATGCTGGACTTCTAAATTCGGCATACATCTTTTGGATTACTCTTTGTGTGCCAGGCATAAAGAATCTCATTAATCCTTATAACATGCATGGGGATGTTATTGTACCCATACTACAAATAAAGAAACTAAGCCTCCTGGATGTTTGCTCCAGGGCACACAGCAAAGGGCTTTGGAAGCAGGATCTGAGTCTCCCTCTTTCTTACAGAAAGTTTATGATTAGTTAACATTATGTCATACTTTAGGCTAAGGGTCTCACTGATCCTTAGGGAAGGGAACACTGTGCGGATGGCATTAGTGAGTGGGAGGAGGCTGAGGTGATGCCTTAACCTATTTAAAGGAAGAGGAAAAAAAAAAGACAAATAAAAAAAAAACCCAAAACACTCCCTTTCTTTCCACAAACAAAGTGTCAAAAGCACAAGGAGTCCATAAAACCAATCAATGGGTGCATAGCCTGCCACCCCATTAGGCCTTTTGCTCCAAGGTTCTTGGCTATCAGACCCCATGGTCACAGCCTGCACTGAATGTACCATGGAGAGCCAGAATCAACAAACACTTTTATGGAGTGAGAGTCCAAGGCCCAAGAGTCCTGACCTAAGACTAGTCATCGCTGTAGAACACAGTTCTCTTAATCAAGTTCCTAATTGTTCTTTCCTGTTTAGAGAGCAAGCTGGTTTTCATTGGCCTTCTTTTTCCACAGACCAAGAAACCTGTCTCCCAGTTATTACCTCAGGGCTAATAGCAAATGACTGGGGGAGGGCAGTGGCCTCCCAAGGGTGTCAGGACGTCAAAGAAATTGATGGAATGTCTTTCTTTTCCTTCTTGATATGATGCATCTGTTCCCAGAGTCTAAGAGTCCTGCGGTGATCTCTGAGTCTACTGCAGAATGTGCCCAAAGGCCCCCACCCTATGATTCATTAGGCAGGAAAAGTGGCTCTTCTGTCCTGAGAGCCTAAGGGCATCCTCTGCTGTGGAGCTGAAGACAGAGGGGAGATCAGGCTGGAGCACTCCCCTTCCATGCCCTGTCTTCTCCCTCTGTCTGTAATGTATCTAGAGATTTGGCAGGAATAACCCCCTAAAATAAATAACCAGACCCTTCCCCGCTAAGCTTCCTGTCCTTGCATCAGCTTGAAGCCTCTTCACTCAGAGGAACATTGCATGCAGCACGGGCTCAGGAATGGGCACACTCAGATGTTTGTCAGAATCCCTGATAGGAAACTTCTGAGACTATGAGCCTAAGAAAGGCTTCAGGGCATCAGGCAGTGGGATGGAGCAGGAGAGTGTCAGGCTCCTAGCATCATAGAACGTCTTCAATTGAAGGCCCTGACCATGTGAACCCCAATTCCTATGTAGGCAGTGGCTCAGTGAATCTGGGGACTCTTGGGAGCTCCTTCCTTCAGATCCTGGTACTTCTTAGGGAAAAGCATTTGGCCCATTCTACGGCTAAGTTGACAACCTCTTAGTCACCTGGTGGAAGAGCAAGCGGTGGATGGTGGATGTCTGTCATCCCTAGGAAGACAGTGTCAGGGTAGACTTGAAGTACTACCCCCCCCCCGGTTCCTCCCAGTGTACCCCATTACCTCGAGATCCAGGAAGTCCGGGCTACCTGGCTTTCCCTCTTTCCCTTCATTCCCTTGATCACCTTTGGGTCCTGGTGGCCCTGAAAGATGACAAGAAGAACGAGAAGATTAGAGGGCTAGAAAGCCAAGACATTGGTAGAAAAAGCAAACAATTCCCTCTGAGATAAGAGGAAGAGACAGAATTCTGTGCTAGAAACATATAACAGCAGCTACTCAGCTTTTGGGGGCACCAGAGGAAGTTCTATAAAATCCCATTCAGGAAGAAACAGGTCCTAGCTAAGTGAAGAAGGGTGGAGGGTATTCGGGGATATTGGTGTCCCTCTCAAATCTACATGTTGAAGTTCTTACCCCCAAGGATTATGGTTTGGAAAGGTGGGGCTATGAGGTCATGGGTCATGGTGACTGACTGGATTTAGATGAGGTTATAGGGATGGCCCCACCTCAATGGGATTAGTGTCTTTATAAAATGAAAAATGTCAGTTATAGTAGAGTATGCCTATAGTTCTAGTATTTATTCAGGAGGCAGAGGTAGAAGGATGGTGAACTCAGGGCCAGCCTGGGCTATATCCTGAGACCCAGTCTGGAGTTGGGGGACACCATTGACCTTAGTGCTAGCATTCCTTTCCTCTCTCTTCACCTCTGTCCCTTACCACCCAGCCCCACTCCAACATCTCTCTCTATCCTAGACCAGGATATGGCAAACAAGTGGTCATATACACAGCAGGGAAGGAAGCCCTCACCAGAATCCAACTATGGCAGTACCCTGAACTCAGATTTCCAGTTTCCTGAACTGAAAAGAAAGCAATGTCTGTGGTCAAAGCCCCCCCAACCCCCAGCCCATTTCAGCAGTCAGGACTGACCAAGGCAGAATGAAGAGGGAGCAATTCTGTGCAGAGAAAGCATCCCTACATCGTCCCTAAAGGTGACAATGTAGCTGTGTAAGCTATAGTGAACCTAGCAGCAGGAGCTCAGTGGGCTGGGAAAGTGGGAGTATTGGAAGCCGAGATGCTGGACTGGATTCTGGCCAGGAGGGACCAGGAGCTTTGGAAGGTGCCCGGTAGGAAAGCCACATCAGATCTGCGCACAACTAAGGGAGGAAGGTGGCTGGGCTGTGGTGTAAGAGAAAGACAAAACAGAAAGAAGGTGAAAGGCAAGGTGGCCGGGGCTGTGGTCCATTGAGTGAGAGGTAGAGGAACCCTGGGCTAGGAAAGGGGCCAGACTGTTTAGAATGTAGGATAGCTGTTGGCTCCCTCTGGGGACGCAGTGGAGGGGAGGCCTGGCTAAGCTCAGGTTTCAGCTGGGCACCTGGGTGGAGGGTGTCTAATTGCTTGTGAAAGGGAGAGGCTCCAGTGTGGCGGAGATTCAAATGTACATGACTGAGTTCAGTCTCCACTATACCTATGCCATATGTTGAAGTTACTTGTCTGAGGCCACACAGGCAGCCACAGTGATCTCAGTCCAGGTCTGTCTGGCTCTTATCCTTTCTGCCACACCCACAAGACCAGACATCTCACCCTTGGCACCTTCCTGCCACTCATCCAGTCATCCAGAAGGCCTCCCTGTCAATTCCCCATGACTATGATCTGAGGATGCTCCTTGTTGTTTTGCTGCTGATCTTTCTTGGTCCCATGATTCCTGCTGGCATGGGGGCAAGCCGGACAAGCAGATCTGGGTCACTTTGATGCATCCTGTACACCTGACCCTGCTGTGGGAATCCAGGCTGCAAGCACTCACCTCCTGCTGTACTAGCTGAATAGTGCTCCCAACTCATCTGTCCCCAGAACCTCCTCACCTTCCTTAGGACGTTGGGTTCCTACAGATGTCATTAGTTAAGGGCATACTGGAGAGGGAGAGACCCTAATCTTGTGACTGGGGTCCTGTAAACAGACAGAGGCACAGGATGACAGAAGCAGAGAGGGAAATGAGGCATCTGCAGACCAACATTGCCCCAGCCACCAGAAGTTCAGAAGACATAGGGAAGACCCTCTCTCAGAGTTTCAGGGGTGAACCCCACAGATGCCTGGGTTGAAGGCTTGCAATCTCTCGACAATAAACTGTTATTTTTAGCCCCAGTATGTGCTGCTCTCCCTGGAACCCCAAGCATGTAGGCTCTTAGCAGAGCAGTGTCTTGCACAATCAATACTTGACAAATGAATGAGGATATGAGACCAAAGGGTGTTAATACACACAAAACAACCCGGCTGCCAAGATCAAGATGTACTGATACATTCCAAAAGTTGGCACTGTCCTCAGACCCTAACCAAAGCTGACAGCTATTTAACAATTCAATGGCTCAAAAGCAAGAGGAAAGTAGCTAACATGTTTGGAAATTCACAAGTTATGTAAAACATTTAAGGAAAGTTGGAGTTTTTAGGTATCATCATATTTTTTTTATCCCAATTCTCAGATAACAGGATCAAGACATGAAACCTGGTTTGCCAAGAGTTATACAGCCAATGATATTAGCCAAGGCAGAGCTAAGATGCAAATGAGCGCGCCACTGCCCACACCCACCTCTTCCCCATCCCTGTCCCGTACTGCCCTGTCTCCTCTCCGTCAAGCTCAGCAGCAAAGCATAGATCTCTGTTGTGAAAGTTCACCCAGTCCAAACACTCCAACCCATTTTACTCTTCATCTCTCCCTGGACCCTGAGCTGCTGGAATCTGAGCCTGCTATAGCTGTGCCAATCCACAGCTGGCATTCTGAAGTGACATCTGGGCAGTATATGTGGTTATGGCTGCAGTTGCACCTAGGCTTGCCCACAGGAACCCTTTTTTATCTCTCAGAGTTTTATAGTCACGAGTCTTTTTTCTCATTTTCTGAGGTAGATCACAACGTAGAGGGGTTGGGATAAAGTCTGTCGACCATTGGAGTCCACATGGTCCCTGCCACTGATGACTCTGCCTCAGTTTTCTCATGCTACAGGGCCCATAAGAGCATCCTGACTCCTTCCTCATTCAAAACATCTCTACCTGAGAAAAAGACAGGGAAGAGACTGTTGCTTCATTCCACAGCCAGGGGAGCAGCACCCACAGGAAGTTCAGGGGCAGCCCTGCTGGAGGGACACTCAAGGGTAAAGGAATGGGAACAGGATGCACCAATCAGCTCTCCTTCACAGAGTATCTTGCATCCACTTTGAGGAAGGTAAGAGGACAGCCGGTCACACAACCTACCCAGGACCTGTACACACACCCCATACCCTCATAGAGCAGATACACTTGTTTTACAAGTGGCTCCATTCACAGATGGACATCTTGGTCCGCTTCTTTTAACTGGGAGGCAGAGTCCCTTGTCAGCCCTAGAATCCAGCCCCCCACTCCTTTACTCCACACACTTTACAGAAGGCACTGAGGGGAACTCCATCCTCCATCCACTAGTTGGTGTTTTCTATTGAAAACAAAGCAGCGGCAAGATAAAGCTGCTTTGAAAACTTGTTTTCATTCATCAAGAGGTTTGACATTTGACTTGGACAAGTCATTGCTCCTCCTGGGGCCTTGTTCTCCACTATGATACAGGAGGATTAGACCAGATGATTTCAGAGGTCTATTCCCACTCCAAAGAATTCTAGAAAGCTTTCATTTTAGCCATCTGCATATGGCTTGGGTGGCCTGCCTCAAGGCTTGTCTTACGATGTGTTCTGGCATGTCTCCCTCTCTGATTTTCCTCCTTCTCCAGGGATGCCGCCCTCTCTGACAATCTAAGTTCTCTGTGCCTTTAAATTGCACAGGCAGATTTTGACAGACCTCATCAATGCCAAAAGATCCAAAGCAGAAGAAAACACTGCTTTGCTCAAATGTCTACGAAAGATGAACTGGAGTCGAAACTCATAGAAAACTGCCAGCAAAGTGAGAGAATGAAAATCATTTGCAGCTCAAGGAGAATGTAAATGCTCTCATCTTTGAAAAACACACGCTCTTGAGTATTTATGAGTATGAGCCAGAAAAGAGCAAAGAGGCAGGGCATGGTATCTGTGCTTGTCTGTATGTGTACATACGTGTGAGCTATGCATATAGGGTGTCTGTGTTTGTATATACGTACACATGTGTGTACCTGAGTTATGCATTCACATATGTGTGTTTGTTCATATGTGTATACACATACATGTGACTTATGCATGCAGGTGTTTGTGTATGTGTGTGTGCTGTCGAGTTATGCATGGAGGTGTCTATGTGTGTGCTTGTGCATGTATATGCCTATTTGTGCACAAGTAAGTTATGTATCCAGGTGTTTGTGTATGTACATATAAACACATGTAAACTGTGCATGCAGGTATATGTGTTTGTGAATATATCTGTGCATGTGTGTGTGCATGTGAGTTATACATTCAGGTGTGTGTGTGTGTACAGGAATGTATATGCAAGCATGCATATGTGTGTGCATGAATATGTACATGTGTGTTTAGAGAGGTATAAATTAGAAACAAATTAGGTAGATTTATGGCAGGAAGGCCACTCCGACAACAGTATAAAAGTTAACGGAAGCATACTAGAGCACTCTGGACATGCAGAGCTAAAGGCAGTTCAGAGGAGGGACTGCAGTGTGATGAGGAGAGGACTTGGGGCTGGAAGAGGTGAACTGGAGAGATTCAGATAGCTCTGTCTACCTCTCTGTTTGGGAGCAGAAAGCAGACAGGACCAGCGGGAATGCTCCAGAAAACAAAACAGAAGTCATAGAAGCATGGCTGCACAAAGGTCAGAATGCATGCCTGGTTTTACTCCCACCTCACCCTGCAACCTGGGCAGGCTCTGTAAGCTTCCTGGGTCTCAGTGCCCATGGCAGCACCCAAGGGGACAGTGACACTTCCCTAGACAGGTGTTTCTCTTAAGAGATGCTGTGTGGCATGCCCTTGGTACACACCCATGTACAGCAGGTGTACTAATGAGGACAAGTTCAGTAGAGCCTACTGCCAGACTACTCAGGGTCTCATGAATCCCAGAGCTGGGCAGGGGAGAAGATAGTGGTTTATCAGAAGAGGAGAGCCCAGTCTCTAGGCTAACAGCTATTGAGTTGTGCTGGCTAGTTTTATGTCAGTTTGACACAAGCTACAGTTGAGGAGAGAAGGGAACCTCAATTGAGAGAACAACGCCTCCCTAAGATCAGACTGTAGGCAAGCCTGTAGTGGGTGGTGCAACCCCAATGCTGGTGGTTTGGGGGTTCTACAAGAGAGCAGGTCAAGCAAGCCACGAAGAGCAAGTTAATAAGAAGCACCCCTCCATGTCCTTTTAATTAGCTCTTGCTTACAGGTTCCTGCTTAGTTTAACTTCCTGCCCTGACATCTTTCAATAATGGACTACGATATGGAACTACAAGCCCAATAAACCTCTTCTCCAATTTGCTTTTGAACACGGTGTCTCATCACAGCAATAGCAACCCATTCATTAGTGACTTCATTCATTAATATACAGGATCTTTTTATATAGACCAATCTGGCCTCCATCTGTTAGTCTTTGCACCTCCATTTCTCAAGGGCTCTGCTCACAGGCATGTGCCAGCACACACTGCCAATCGTATTTAGGAAATAAATTCAACGAATCCAAACGTACTCTACCTGACAAACACAGTCTTCTTCTTTTGTTTTGTTTGGCTTTTTGTTTGTTTGTTTTGTTTTTTGTTTTGAGACAGGGTTATTCTGAGTAGCTAGCTATCCTGGAACCTTGCACTTAAGACCAGGCTGGCCTCAAACTCAGAGATTCACCTACCTCTGCCTCCTGAGTGCTAGGATTAAAGGCATGTGCCACTACTGCCTGGACAAACATTTTTCTAACTGTCTAGTAGACCAAGTTCAAGTTTGAAATTCTCTAATCCTTGAAGCTCCATTCATTAGAATCTTTGCAACTGAAGGATCCCTCTGCCCTGCAGTCAAATCCTATAGCAGGACCCTCTTCTGTCTCTTGAAGGCTGCAGAGGGCACACCAAATCTCTGGCCACCCAACCCATCAGCATCCACCCTTGGTTGTTTTCCTGCCTAGGGGTGTGGATGCTGAGTCCATTCTCTGCTCTAGGGAAATTTACTCAGCAGAGAGACCTAGGTAGGCCTGGAAATGGCACAGGTCATTTAGGTAGAACATTCCAGAGTCATACAGTGTAAGACTTAAAGGTGACGGTGTAAGTTTTAACTTACACTCCAGGGTGGGCCTTTAGGGATGAGCTTTACCTTAGTAGGAAGGGTAGGCAGGAGGGATAACGGACAGGTGGGTCACCCAAGTACCTTTGGCAAGGGTGATGTTCCTCAAGGCAATAGAGTGTTCCCAGTCCTTCAGACGCAGGTCCTCGGTCACCACATTGAGTGTGGCCAGCTCCTGCTTGAGCTGCATCTCCAAGTCCATGTGCACCAGCCTCATCCGGCGCGTGTCTGCGCTGGCATGCTCACCAGCACTTGCAGGTCCTGTAGCCACGTGCTGTGCAGGGCCACGTCATAGGACAGGCTGTGGTTGAGGCCACGGAGAGCACCGCCCACATCAGCCAGCTCCTCACCCAGGACCCCACCCTGCGTGCTAGCCCATCCAGCAGGCCCGCGTGCCGCTGCAGCAGCAGCTGGCTTCGATTGCTTTCCACCTGCAACTGGTAGAGTTCCAGCTGTGCAGAGTCACTCTGCTGTCCCGTTCGGTCACGCAGCAGGGCCATCGCCTGCTCCGTCTGGGCCGCCTGTGCGTGCAGCCCCCACAGTGTGCCCTCCAGCCTCTGCACCAAGCCTGCCAGGGCCAACAATGAGTCTGTCTGGTTCTGCAGCGCATCCTGAACCTTCCACACCTGTTCTGTCAGGTCTGCCTGCAATGGAGCCTGCAGCAGCCGCAGCTGCATGTCCTCGGAAGCTCTCATTCAGCCGGTTGACATTTCGAGTCAGCGCCTTTAAGTCATCCGGGGAGCTGCGAGGCCGGGACACTGTGGAAGAGGTGAGGAGTGAGAAGGGCTTGAGCAGGGAGGACCAAAATAACAGCAGGCAAGTCTATTGCATATAGCAGGTGCTCAATAAAAGGTGACTGAAAGGGAGGGGTAGCAGATACTGAAAGCTTCAGTAGACCCCAGGCCCTGTGCTAACAGTGATCTGCAGACCTATCTGTCACTATAATCACCTGCAGATATTGCTGATACCAGGCAGGATGTTGCCTTTGGGACTTTAAAAGATTCCTAGCAACTCTAAGATAGAGCCTAGTTAGTATTCTGTTGCATAAATATACACAGCACGTATTAGGTTGATCCCCCAGGAAATGGCCATTATTTTCCATTGGCTAGAGATTGGATATGAACAGTTTATGGAATTCAACTTAAGATATTGGTGTTCCATGCACTCGGGAGGCGGAGGCAGGTAGATTTCAGCGAGTTCAAGGCCAGCCTGGTCTACAGAGTGAGTTCCAGGACAGCCAGATCTACACAGAGAAAACCCTGTCTCAAAAGAAAAAAAGTCATTGGTTGTTTTCTCCACAGCCCAGGGTACATCCTGGCAGAGGTAGAAAGGATGTGAATGCAGGAGGAGGGGTGGGTGGGGCTGTGCAAGGATGCTTTCCAGGGGTGGCAGGGACGTCGCATACATGCACTTACAGAACCTGTGCAAGACTGAGCTATCAGCGTTCTGTCCTAGAGGGGAGAGGAGTGCACGAGGTCCCATCCCCCTGAAGATCTATTGGCAGCTAATGGTTGCCTGAGAAGGTGCTGGGGACCCTGGACCACCATCCCAGGTAATGAAAGTTGTGAACTGCCTTTATGAGAAACTGCCTCCTTTGGGAGAACCTGACCTTCGACCAAGGAAGAATCTCCTGTTCTGTCAAGAGCCAAGCCCAGTAAACTACCTGCTGTTCTGGGAGAGCCTCAGGAAACTACCTGCTGTTCTAAGAGAACCTCAGGAAATTACCTGCTGTTCTGGAAAGATTAATCAGTACCACGTTAAGAAAAGACTTCCTCGGGTCTCAGGTCTCAGGAACTTAAAGAACATCTGGCATTTCCTGGGGGCTGACGATGGAGGGATGGCCCTGGGCAGGGATCCCCGCCCCGTTCTTTGCCCCCCTTTCTCCCTTGTGGAAGACTATATATTGTAACTGCTCCCCCATTAAAGTGAGACCGTGACAAAACTTCCTGCTGCATGGTCTCTGTTCTCTTTTCCCCGCCTGTTCTATTTTTCAGGTGACAGTCCACCTTGATACCCCACGAATAATCAGACCCGTGGGTCGGGTCAAGAAGGGAGATGTTTTCTTCAGTGATATGGCCTCTGGCTGGTTAGCTGCCTGTGCTCCTCTAAGAGTTCATCAGTGTTCCTGTAAACATTCGCATTAAACTTGGTTGCAAACACACACACACACATACATACACACACACATACATACACACACACTCACCACACACACACACACACACATACATACACACACACTCACCACACACACACACACACACACACACACACACCACACACACACATACACACACACACACACTCACCACACACACACACACACACACACACCCTGAAAGAAAGAGTGTTTATGTGTTATGATCCCTTCCACTTTGGGAAGTAGGTACCAGCAATGGTCGAAAGTTCTCCTGCAGGAATTAAAGATCTAACAGCCAGTGATCACATTAAAAGGTGAGGCATTTTGGACGTGACTAGGCCATGTGGGTAGAACTTACATGAAGTCCAAGGAAGCTTTCTACCTTACCCTCTATGGGAGGACACACAAGGGGTGCCATCAGGTGTTGAATCATTTGGGGCCTTGATCCTGGACATCCAGCCTCCAGAACCATGAGCAAGAAATTTCTGTTGCTCATAAACTATCCAGTTTAAGAAGTTTCATTATAGTGACCCAAAAGACTAAGCCAATTTTATTAAACCCTTTCTTCAGCTAGACTGTTAATGTGGCTCAGCGTCACACAGCAAATCCTATCCCACTGGGCTATCCCAGAACTGGGCTATATTCTAAGCCACTGGTTCTCAACCTGTGGGTCACAACCCTTTTGGCAAATCTCTATCTCCAAAAATATTTACATTACATTATGAAGTATCAATGAAAATAATTTTACAGTGTAGGGTCACCACAACGTCAGGAACTGTATTAAGGGTTACAGCATCAGGAAGGTTGAAAATCCCTATGTTATGCCTTCCCTAGAGCTGCTTAAAGCAACCCCGTCTGGCAATAGGCAGAACCAGGCTGACAGCTACAGGGCTGGTTTTGTGGCTTCCTCCACTCAAGGTCCCATCTCTTTCTGCTGCAGCAAGAGCACCTCCAGGCAGGGGAGAGTGTTTCTCTGAGCTTCTAGGTTTAATATGCTCCTGCCCAGCAAAACAAGCCACTCTGCCCCTCCCAACATTTCCTCGTGGAGAGGTCTTTTCCCTGGTTATGAAAATTCCTAAGACAAGGCATCTTCATCACTAGGTTCTATCACATCATCCTAGTGTCTCCTGGGAGCTCATGTAAACTGGATGCTGAGGTTTCTAGGGACACATGGGTCTGTAGAGCCTGAAATGGAAACAGTAGCTGCAGTGAGATGGGGCAGGAAGGAGATAATTCTGCTTTGGAAATCTTGAAACCCAGAACACCAGGAACTTAGTCCAAAGCTTGGTCAAGCAAGAAAACCAACAGCATAACTTCTCTTTGAGGACTTTGTTCTGGGAATCGATAGGTGACAGGGGCAATGTTGAGGGTCACACTTGTATTCTGCGTTACAGACACATACTTGCTGCACTCTGTGTCGTAAGAAGGAAGCAGGCCATACATGGTTTGCCAGCTTGGCATCCACATACTGATGGTGGTTTGTTCGTACTGAGATACCTCCCCACCCCAACTGAGATACCCTTAGAGAAACACAAAGTTGAAACCAGCGGAAACTATCTTGACTCGGCGCTTCTAGAAGTTCTTGAGGCCACATAGCCACAGAATGAGGATGGGTGCAAGGAATGATAAGGAGAGAGGCACAGACACTGCACATCTCAGAAACATGCTGACACCTGAGCAGTGGGCAAGCCTGAGCCCAGAAGGATTGACTGGCTTTGCTCCGTTTTCTCCCTGTGAGATCTACTGGCTGAAAAAAAAAAAGATGAAATGAAGGTATTTACGGTACCAATCCACTGTCTGCTCAGATTGCCAGCCTGCAAATTAAGAGAAACATGAAGATTCAATGCCTGTCTCTAATTCTGAGGTCCCAAGTATCATGAACGTAATTCTGGCCATGGAGAGGGAAAACAGGAAAAGAGGACATGAGGTTTCTTGGACCATGTGATAACTCGCTGCTGTGCTCCTTCTGTGATGTTCCTGGAATCACACAGCATTTGTGATGACCCCTTTTGGAGAACACAAGTCACTTTAGATAAGATTCTGTGGTGTGAAATGTGCAGGTTCTATACCCTAGGCAAAGAGACAGATCCATGGATAGGAACCCCACCGTGGCCAATTCAAACACGAACAGAATGTGAACCAATCTGACGGTAGAACAAACTGAAGGTGGAGGGGCTGAGGAAGCACTTGGCAGTGCCTTTCGTGGGTCAAAGCAATGAGGGAAAGCTGAAGCAGGGCCTAAGGCTTCACTCAGTCCCATGCTGTTCAAAACCTACACTTTCCCTGTTCATTTTCTCAAGACCAGGCTTAGACTCCAGACATCTTAGTTGCCTTCTGTACTTGTTCTAGTCTCACAACAGCCACTTACAGGTTGAACAAAGATATGAACAGTCAGAGTCTAGCAAAAGGATAAGTTCCTTTACTCTAGTCAGGAGTAGACTCTGGCTTCTGGTGAGGAACCCAAGCCAGGCATGCTCAGCCCCATCTGCGCTCTACAGAACTCAGCCACTGAATGGGTCTCCACAGTCTCTGCTACTGAACGTCTACCCCATTCTCCTGATGAAGAGACTGAGGCCAGGAGGTCTAATGACCATTAGTGACATGCCTCCTGACTTGTGTTCCCATGGCCACACCATTGCTGCCCTCTGGAAGCTGAACTGAAGTGGTGTCAATATAAAGGCAGCTTCCAGGGAAACGAAGTCATGAGCAGCCAGAGGCAGGCGTCCACAGGACTGGGAGCTGGAGAGACCACAGACAGTGCTTGACTAAGTGTAAAATCAGTATGTCTGTGCACATCCCACCCACACTGACTGAGGCACGGAGATGGGGCAGGTGGAGAACAGAGATCCCAACACTTTCCCGTAAGTCTCTGCCTCAGAGCTCAGGCAAACCTGAGTTCCTCAGAGGTAGGAAGGACACCCTGGGGGTTTTAATGTGACTGTGAGATCCTGGGCTGAAGTCACAGGAGTAGTTTAAAGCTGTATTTGCCCAGAGTCCAGATAGTGAGCTAAGCAACCTTTTTCTTCTTTATCTTTCCAGCCTGAGGGCCCCAAACCCTGCTCATCGACCCTTCTTTGGTACCCGCAAGCTTTAGGTCTTTCTCTTTGTCAGGGAATGGAGCTAAGTCTGTGTTTATATGGAGACATCTGACAATGACCTTCCCCCACCCTAGGGAGTCCCTCTGGGTCCTAGATCATTGCACAACCAATCTGAATCCAAATTAAAGGAAGAAACTTCTCCCCAAGTCCACACCCTCCATCAAAGCACTGTTTGCCTTGTTTTCTCAGCTCATCCATTTGCATGCCCGGACTTTACAGTGCCATTTCTGCAGAGTTTTCCACTTACTATTATAATTATAATTATCTCATAAGAATTTTACCATCTTTCTTTTAGTCTCTTTTAATTTTGTTGACTGAAAAGAGTTTCTGGAGGGGACACACTATTTATCCTAGCAAATAAATGCAGATATTTCTTTTTTTTTTTTTTTCTTCTTCTCCTTCTCTCCCCACCCCCTCTCTCTCAAGATTTTCATAGCAATAAAGTCTCAGAAGTTGAAATAGTAGGTTGAAAGATATATAGACATTTTATAACTTTTTAAAAATTCCATAACCAGATATAGTGGCTCACAACAAATACTATGGAATCTGAGGCAGGAGGAGTGACATGAGTTTGAAGCCAGCCTAGGCTACATAGTAAATTATAAGCCAGCCTGGGCTATAGACCACCCTCACCCTGTCTCAAAAGCCAAAACCAAACAAATAAAAAACCCACACAGTTAAATGACTCTCCCCAAATCATGCTAATTTACACTTAGAGCGTGGAAGTTTAATGGAGTCGGTTTACACCCCTACTTCACTCTGGATCGCCCTGTTCTTGTTGCTCCTTCCACAGAGAAAAAGTGGCACCTTGCTATTAGCGTCAAACTGTTACAGAAGCAGCCTTGTCAAGGTGATGTCTTTGTTCATTGGAATGGCCTAGATAGTTTAGGTACCTAGACCAATCAGATCACTGTTTATGAGGTCAAATTTTTGGGGCCCTACTCATGCTGGCCAAGCCTAGAGCGATGTCCTTCCTTTGGGAGCATTTAAGCACAGCGGAGTTAATTATCTCCTTCCAACAGTCCCAAGTGTTCCCTGCTCATGACCCGCCCCCTCCCCCCTTTAATTCCTTCCAGATGGTTGCTGTCCTCAGCAGGGAACAATTCTTCCTTGAGTGTGACCTCTTAATTTGTGTTTATGCAAACAGCTCATTTATCTCCCTTCCTGGCATTTCTACTTTTAATGTGTTTTAATTATTCTTCAGCTTTTATACTTTCACAAGTGGGAAAATAAATATAGCCTAACAGTAAGAGCGGGGCTCTCCTGAGTCCTCGTTGTGTGCCAAGCACTCTTCTGAGTATGTTCTTCCACGCTAATACAAAGACTCTCAAGCCCCTGCCATGTGAGCCTCAATTATCATTTGCATCTTCATGGTCCAATCGAGGAGATGAGGCAAACAGAGGGTAAGTCACTCACAAGGTCACAGGGCGGAAGGCAGCGGGGAACTGATTTAGGCTCTGAAAGTGTGGTGGCCGAGTCCCCAGTATGAACCTTTGCTCTCTGGTGACAGGACTGAATGTGGAGAGCAAACCCTGTCACAGACACACTCCGTGCCAGATAAATTAGGAAGATAGTGAGCTCCCCAGCTTAAACCCGGCTGGAGCCAGGGTTCTCGGTAGAAATCACACAGATATGTAAGTTCAGATCTCATTGCTGGGCCCTCTTTGATGAATGAGTACATATTTCATGACACTCTACAGTCAGTGTGGGAGTGAATGCCTGCCTCAGGCTGCGGTAAGATCAGCATCTTAAATAAGCCTGCTTCTCATAACTTTCTTTGTGCCACCTGGCCCTCCATCCACACTCAGTCCTGAGTCAGCTCCCCGGCCGGCACAGCTGTCCTGTCATGAATAAACCGTCACTGTCAGGCTCAGGCAGGGTGCTCCAGATGTGACCTGACCAGTGACTTATTTCCTCAGCATAGGAGAGTGCACTGGTAACAGGGAAGCTGTTGTGTGTGTGTGTGTGTGTGTGTGTGTGTGTGTGTGTGTGTGTGTGTGTAGGCCAGAGTTCAGCTTCAGGTGTCCTTCCTCAAGCACCATCCGACTTGGTTTTTGAGACAGGCTCTCTCATTCTGCGTTGTGCTTGCCAGTTTTATTTCCCAGCACCGGGATTATAAATATGTGCCACATGACCCAAGTTTATGCGGTTGTTAGGGGCTAAATTCAGGTCTTCATGTTTGCAGGCCAAGTACCAACACAGCCAATGCTCCACCCTGCTTCCGATATGTTTGTGAGGGACCACATATCTATTATGCTCCTTCATTTTTTACCCACCTTCCCTTTGAGAAGTGAGAGGATACATTTATAAAATCCATACCCTTCTTTATCTGAGATGGGATGCCAAGAGATTGTCTGAAGCATAAAACAACGGGCACTTGGGTCATCTGCCCCTTCCTGGTGCTCTCTCTGAACCTGCTGCCAGGGTAGTCACTCACGTGCCAAATCAAAGCAGGAAGAAAGGAAGGGAAAAGGATAGTTATCACTATCTACTGTCTGTCAAACAGTCCTGGCTTTTAGAAGCTGTTCTCTTGCCCTTCCCAGCAAGCTTGGGAAGTAGAAAAGCCACACCACTTCCAGGTGATGCAGATCCGAGAGGTGGGCAGGCTAGGCTGCTGGGCAGGGAAGGCCCTGGAACCACAGCTGTCACCCACTGAACAAAGCTGCATGGAGCAGCCTCCCACTGGATGGGTGTGCTTGCCAAGTGTCCTTCAGTCCCCCTGTGGTCCTTCTGCTCCCAAGGATAGACAGTGTCACTGCTGGGAAAATCTAAACACAGGCCTCCCAGTCGCTAAGCTCAAGGCCATCCTGCTAGTAGGAGTGAGTTGTAAGCCTATACTCCTACCAAGGTCCCAGCACAAACCCTGCTATCTTCAGGCCAGTGACGCAGAAGGCAAGCAGGTATCAGAACTCACAGAACATTATATTCAGGGCAGAGTGTGGGAGAGCACAGGACTGGACGATAATGGCAAAACCAGCACATTCGCAGAAGCATCAGGAACAGGGGCACGATTTTCAGATGGGCCTGGCACAGGTCTGTTACGTGAGGTCACAGTGAGTGATGCGAATGAAAATTTCATTTTAAATCAGAGTTCAGAGCCAGAGTAACTGAATCGGGCACTTGCTGTGCAATCGTGAGAACTTGTACAAAGCCTGTGTAAAAAGTCTGAGCATGGTGGCATGAATCTGCAGCCCCCGCACTGGTGAGGCAGAGACAGGGGGACCCTGGGGCTCACCGCCAACTCAGCCTACTCAGCCAATTCCAGGCCAGCGAGAGACCTTGTCTCCAAAAGCAGGGTGGAGGGCACCTGACGAATGCCACTTCATGGGTGACCACTGGCCTCCTCATGCATTCTCACACATGTGCACTACGCCCACACACGTACACAAAAGCAGAGCCCATATCCTTTCAGCACTTGTAATGGGGAGTCTATCACAGGGCTGTAACGTGGAATGTATTGCCAGCCTCGCTAGTGTCTCCTGATACCCTTCCTTCGTGTGTCACCAGAGCCAACACACAGGACCACCACGCTTTGCATTTAGTCCTGCCAAGACTCCTTTCTGCAAGTGGACATCAATTTATCTGTCAGCTTGTGTTTTCCCAGTGAAGGACCATGGGACGAACAAATCTGGCTTTTGCCTTGCCGCTGTGTCGATGTGTCAGATTTTCCTCTCAGCATCAGGATGCGGTTTAACCCTCTGACCTCCACCTATCATGTCTTCTTTGTCCATGGTAGGAACAGTCAGGGTGGGCTCCAGCACCTGTGATGGGTCCAGAAAGGAGCCTAGGTGACTATGAAGGCTTCCACAGACCAGTGTGTCCCCATGCCCAGGATACACAGCAATGCACAGCAAATATAAAATCCTGGCACCTTTTCTCCATTCGCAGGATACAGGGCCTTCATTTTTGCTGTGTGTTTGGCCCTCAGATGCCACAGGTGGGCCTGACTCAAACTCAGCACTGGAGATAGCAAGCTAGTTCTGGGAGTGAGGGGGTGTGATGGAAGTCAGTTCCACTGCCATGGAGAAGACCACAGCCTGGGAAGCTTACACAGGAGGTTGGAAGTCTGAGTTCATGGTGCTCTCAACGCTGGCTTTCTCCTGAGGCCTTCCACCAGGCAGGACACTCAGATTCCTGTACTCCTGGTGTCTCCTTCTAAAACCATAGGACCATGTCCCACCGGTATGACCTCCTTATGTCCCTCCTTCAGTCTATAGCTGAGTCCTAGAATATTCCCAGTGAGTGGAGACACACAGACACATGGGGTCTGTGCTTCTGTTGTGCTCTCTGTGAGCAGAGAATGTTCTTTGCCTACCAGCAGCAGAGGGAACCCACACTCCCAAGATGGTAGACAGTGAAATGGTGAGATTATGGCAGATTACTAACAGTGTGGACACTCTCTCAAGTCTATAGTGTAAGCTTGTATTAGTATAATGCATGGGAAGCAATTCGGCTCGTGTGTGTGTGTGTGTGTGTGTGTGTGTGTGTGTGTGTGTGTGTGTAAATAAACATGTGCAGATACCTATGGTGGCCTAGAGGAAGATGTTGGGTCTTTGGAGTTGGAGTTAGGGTAGGGAAAGAGAAGAAAAGAGCTAGGAGACCAGCATGGACTCTGATGTGTTCTTGCGGTGCTGAGGGAGCCTGGAGGCCAGCATGAGCTTAGCATCCCAATAGGCACCATAGGTGATACAGGAAATGGCTTCTTTGGGTAGAGAAGAACTGACTTCGCAAATTCCTGAGGAATTCTGGTTTTTGCTTAACCACCAGACTTTGAAGACACAGAGTTTCCTTTGGACCTGACAGTTGTGAGTTGCCCACTGTGGGTGCTAGGAATCCAAGTTAGGATCCTCTAAGAGCAGTCTGTGCTTATAACTGCTGAGCCATCTCCCCAGCCTCTTGGCTGGGTTTATTTTTTCAGAGTCAAAAAAAAAAAATGTCTACCATTTGACCTACTAATCCAACTTCTGGGAACTTACTGTTAGGAAAAAATTTCAAAAGATGGGGAAAGGTTTCTGTGTTTATTTACCAAGCTTGAACAGGAGACTCACCAGGAAGAGACTGGGTCAGTTACAATGTGTCCCAGTGTTGTTGCAAAATATGTCTTTGTTCTTCATCCCCGTTTCCTGGCTTAGGACTGCTAATCACCTCAAAATCTGCACTATACTATCAGAAATGTCTCCTGGTGTGCTAACGGAGGGAATGATGGTTGCCAATCCCCAGGAACTTCGGGAACGGTATCTGGTCACTAGGAAAACCAAGAGACAGTTTGGGACAGTTGGGAATTTTCAGTCCTAACACCACCACCACCCCTCCCATGCTGCCAACCTTTAGAAAGGGAGGAGGAGCTGAAGGCTGAGTGTCTACCATGGCCAATGATGTAATCAATCAAATCCCAGAAGACCTGGATAGCTAGTGGATGATGGCATGCCAAGGAACTTCGGTGCTCTTAGCATCCACATTGGGCAGCTCGAACTGTCAGGTCCAAGAAAATTGCCTGCTGTGTCCCATGCACATCTTGGAATGCCCTTTATGATAAATCCTTAAGTATAAGTGCTTCCCTGGATAGTAAATGCATAAAAAAAAGCAATATAAGCAAATGCATTAAACCCGACGACAGGTTTCTGGAAATACCCATGTGTAGCTCACCAAGCAGAAGCACAGGTCAAACAAACCTGAGCCTGCAGCTGTCCCTGGAGGTGGCTAAGTCCTGGAGACTAAGCCCTCAGCCTGTGGGGACTGACTCTATTTGAGTGGATAGTCAGACGTAAATTAGAAGACACACAATTGTCATCTTGGCAGAACCTCTTGCTTGCTTGGTGTATGGGGAGAAAGATTCACTCCCTGATGCCATGTGCCATTTTTCTCCTCTGATTGTTGACTGAGAACCAAAGAAGAAAGTTTGTTTTTGTCTCAGGGTCCCCTTGTGGGAGTCTTTTCAGTCCTTAAAATTATAAATGACCAGGAGAAGGATGCTAAAATTCTCATGAAATCATTATACGAATAATATTAGGTGGAACAGCTCCCCAGAAGTGACTTTGTACAGCCTAAATATGCAAATGAGTGGATCTGAAACAAAGCAACACACTGATTTGATGGAGGGTGTAGGCTTTGGGAGGATTTTTTTCCCTTAATTTGGATTTATGGTCAAATTAGTTGTGCAATGATCAAGGCCCACAGAGGCCTCAGGGAAGCTGATTGTCAATTGTTCCTGCAGGGGCACGGTCTCATCCCACTTCCTGTTCATAGAGAAGGACTCAGAGCTGGCATGGTCTGAGGAGGGATGGACAGGCAGGGTCTGAGGCTTCCAGGGCCCTAGGGACCAGTGGGCTGTGGATGAAGGAGAAAAGGGAAGGAGTTGCTTATCTTGATGCATGGCCTGTAGGAAAATATGTCCTTAAACTATCCTGTGATTTCAGCCAAAGGTCTGGAACTCTCTCACTCACTCCCAATTGTAATGTCAGAAGCAGAGTACCCATACCTCAGGGTGTCCTTCCTACCTCTGAGGAACTCAGGTTTGCCTAGACTCTGGGGTGTCCTGAGCAGAGACTTATGGGAAAGTGTTGGGATCTCTGTTCTCCACCTGCCCCATCTCCGTGCCTCAGTCAGTGTGGGTGGAACGTAACAGAAACATACTAATTTTACACTTAGTCGAGCACTGTCTGTGGTCTCTCCAGCTCCCAGTCCTGTGGACGCCTGCCTCTGGCTGCTCATGGCTTCATTTCCCTGGAAGCTGCCTTTATATTGACACCTCTTCAGTTCAGCTTCCAGAGGGCAGCAATGGTGTGGCCATGGGAACACAAGTCAGGAGGCATGTCACTAATGGTCATTCGACCTTCCTGGCCTCAGTCTCTTCATCAGGAGAATGGGGGAGACGTTCAGTAGCAGAGACTGTGGAGACCCATTCAGTGGCTGAGCTCTGTAGACGCAGATGGGGCTGAGCATGCTTGGCTTGGGTCACCTCACCAGAAGTATCATGGTCAGAATAAAGGGGACAACCCTTCCACCACACTCTACCATACTTGTCTGCACCTTGAAAAGTTACCTCAGCTCTGAATGGTCTACAAATAAGTCTAGTCCCTGGCACATTGCTGGCACACAGGCTGGAAAAGGGCCACCAGCCAGTCACCCACCCCATATTAGAATGCCCTTTCAGAACTTCAAAGGAGTCCATTCCCACCAATGTGCTTGTTATTGTCCCCAGAGGCCAGACTGGATACATTGTATATACTGTGTCCTGGCAGAAAGTTGCCTGATCCTGATCCAAGCACACAGTGTCTCTAATCGTTTCTGCTGATTACTGTGAAAAGAGATCCAAGATGAATTATAAACCAAAAAGCCTCCGACGAGGAGATTAGCCTGGCTTCCCATTTTGGAGGCTGAAATCATGGCCAGGCACTCCAAATAACCCCAAGAGTTTTCACTAGGCTCATGTACCTGATAGGAAAAGAACTGACTCTTTCCAAGTGCAAGTCAAGACTGCTTAGACCAGCATGATGCTTGACACACAGGGTCTTGACCTTCATAGGCAATGAGCAAACAATTGTCAAAAGTGTCCCTGAATGATTGAAAATGGAGGGTGTCATGAAACACAAGTGTCCTCAGGTCTCCCTGGAAAAAGATAGACTTAGACTGGCTGTTTTGGCAGGTCCTGGGCTGTGACTTCTGCCCTGAGCAGCCCGAGTCCCCTAAGATGCTGCCCATATAATTCCACAACCCAATTCTCCTTCCCATCTCTAGCTTCCTGCATCCAGTGCATCTGGCATCTCAGAGACGTGAAGAATGACTTTTGAATTATGCTTTCATGCCATTGATCCCTGGGAGATCCTGATGGAAGGAGAGCAGGAGCCAGTTGATTATGCTTTCTTGGAACAGACAGCTTGAGGCTCTTGTGACCAGCTCCTTAGTTAGCAGAAAAGGGCGGAGTCCCAGTGGAGACCAACTCAAAGTCATGTGCTGACCTCGGCTTTCTCTATTTCCTGGTTTTATTCTTCCACCATGGCTCACACTTCAACACCAGCTACTAGGCTTCCACCTTGCACTCCGGTTCCACAGAAATCCCAGGCCAAAATGAGAAGCATGCCTTCCTCCACTACAACATCAGAGTAACCCAAATCCCATCTTCCTTTGTCTTTTAGCTTCTTCACTTCATGACTCCCCACAGTCTTGAGAAACCACATATGAGTTTGGGTTTAAACTGTAGATCTTACACATTTTAAGTCATCTGATCCATGAATGTGTAGTAGCTACTCAATATATAGTAGTCTCAATAGTCTCATGGTTGATGAATACATAAGCCTAAAACACAAGCTCTTCTACAAGTATAGTAGGGGAAAAAACTACATGTAAAGGAGACCTTATTGAGGATGGAGAGATTGCTCAGTGGTTAGCAGCACTGGCCATTCTATAGAAGACATGGGTTGGACTCCCAGCACTCACATAGCTGCTCACAACTGTTTATAAGTCCAATTCCAGGGGATCTAAGACCATCGTCTGGCCTCTGAGGGCACTGTACACATACGGTCCACAGATATGCATTCAAGCAAAACACTCGTGCACATACAATTAAATTAAAATGTGAAAACACTTACTTAAAAAGTAAGAACTTATCCATAAACTTTGCTTGGAAAGGCAAAGCCCAACATGAAGATGCTCTAAAGACGTCACACGCTGAGTGGACATTCCTCATATATGTGCAACAGAGAGGTGCTTCTAAAATGCTTCTGTCAGCAATGAGGAGAATGTACCAGAGGGGACTGGGACGCTGAGGAGGCTCAGGAAGCTGTGGTCCTGATGAGAGGGCTGTGGTTTGAAGTGTTCCCCCAAAACTCGAATGAGAAAGACTTGCTTGGTCTCCAGCCTATGGTGCTAACTGGGAGATGGTAGAACTGTCATGAGGCAGGGTCTGGTGGAAGGAAGTTAGGTCATAAGGATGCATCCTTAAGGAAGCTTACCTCCTGGTTACTAATGAGGTCAGCAAATTGTTCCTGCTTTGACTTCCCCTCGAGGATGGTTTGTTAACACAGGAGTGTAAACTGAATAAGCCCTTCATCCTCTCAGTTGCTTTCTGTAGGGATATTTTTGTCACAGCAGCAGAACTGAAACTAGAACACACCCCAGCAGCCTCATTTAAACCCAATCACCTCTCTAAAGAGGTCTTTGTGTGTATCAGTTTCAGGTAACTAGAAGTCAGGATTACACCACGTGACTTTTAGAGGGCAAGATTCAACCTCCAAAAAGTAGCTAAGTACTGAAAATTAACTGGAAAAAATACAGAGTACACATGAAAGACAGCTGCCAATTCTCATCTTCACAAGATTAGGCAAACTGACCCAGGATACTCAAAAGGCTCTACAGTAGCAGTTCTCAACCTGTGGTTTGACTCCTCTGAGGGCCTTTTCACAGGGGTCACCTAAGACCATCAGAAAACATGGATATTTACATTGTAATTCATAACAGTAGCAAAATTCCAGTTATGAAGTAACAACAAAAATGATTTTATGGTTGAGGGTCACCAAAACATGAGGAACTGTATTAAAAGGTCACAGCATTAGGAAGGTTGAGAGCCACTGCTCTACAGGATACACACTCTGAGTCTTTTGGGGCCTGGTGGCCCGGAATTCCCAGAACCAAGCCACCCTTGGGCTCACGCTTGTATGATCTGATGATAGCAGTTCAGAAATGTACAAATATCCCAGTGGGCATGAGAGCATGAATGTGCTTCACGCTACCGACTTTACTTGAGCATGATTAAGAGACTCAGTGTAGTGGCATGAGACTGTACCATAATTTATAAAACAAAACAAAACCTCCTGTGGGCCACTTCTCTATAAGGCAATGCATGTTACCGGTGCTTTTTGTGGTTGTTTCAATGACTGGCTAACAGAATACTTACTATAGACATAAAGAGAAAAAACATGTTCAGGCAAGTTAGGAGCCAGTCTTCAATCACATGCAGAATGCAGAGTGCCCCGCAGAGAATAGTGACATGCTCACTGACTCTCCCAGGTATCTCAGCATTGCATTGAAGCAAAAATAATTCCCAGATGGCTTGCAAGAAAAATAAAGGCCCCACCCGCAGTGATGTAATACACAGAGAGAGACATGAATGCGGATTGCTCTTGTAGAGCCCAGCTCTGGTCTTATCTCCAGAGGTTTCATTACTATTTGAGAAGTGCAGGATGGAAATAAACCCTGACAAGCTGGAGTTCATGTACTTCTCAGCCCCTTTACATAAATGTAACACCCACCCATCATAAAACAGTAACTCCCTTCTGGAATTTTATTTCATCACCGAGCTAGCAAAATGATCATCTACACATTTTAAAAACAAACACATGGTTTAAACTGTATTAGGTATTGTATGTTATACTCATTTCCCCTCGTTAAATTTATTCTTTGAGAATTTCAAACATTATTTTTATTATATTCCTTCCCATCCCCCTACTCTTCCCAGATCTTCCCCACAACCTATCCAACTTCATGGTCTTTCTCTTTCCTGAGGGGGGAAAATCCACTAGAAAACATAGAGTCTGATTTGTGCTGGCCATCTATTTCTGAGCAGTGTCTGCCCTGGACTGTGGTTCATCTACTCAGTATCTCTTCACTGAAGAAAACCAGATTTTTTTTCTCTTCCAGAAGCTATAACTTGTAAAGCTTCTTGGCTAGGGTGGTACTTTGTGCCCACTTCCCCTCCTTCATGCTGGGATTTTTTATCTGGTTTGATCTTTGTCTGGTTGAGCCTTCAGGCCTGGGGACTCCAAGGTCTCTCACTCTCTGCACACTGTCCAGTTGTGGATCTCTGTGTTAGTCCCCATCTACTGCAAAGAAGTACCTCTGATGAGGGTTAAGTGGTGCAGTGATCTGCAAATTTTCTTTTTCTTAACAGCTGAGTAATATTCTATTGTGTAAATGTACCATACTTTCATTATTCACTTCAGTTGATGGACATCTTAACTGTTCCCAGAATCTGTCTGTTATGAAGAGAGCAGCAAAGAACATGGATGAGCAAGCGTCTCTCTGGTAGGATGTAGAGCCATTGGTGTGTATCCTCAAGAGTGGTGTAGCTGGATCTTGTAGTGGATTATTCCCAGCTTCCAAAGAGTCACCATAGTGATTTGCATAGTGATTGTACCAGTTTTTACTCCTCCAGCAATGACTAAGTGGTCTCTCTCCCCACATCCTCGCCAGCATGTGTTGTCATTTGAGTTGTGGATTTTAGCTATTTTGACTACCCGTAAGATGAAATTTCTAAGCAGTTTTGATTTGCATTTTCCTGATGGCTAAGGATGTTGACTATTATTTAAGTGTTTCTCAGACATTTGTGTTCATCTTCTGAGCACTCTGTTTAAATCCCATTATTTAAAATTAGGTTATTTGTTTTTCTTGAAGTTTTTATTTCTTTGTATATCTACAATACTAACTCTCAATCTGATGTATAATTGGTAGATATTTTTCCCCATTCTGTAAGTTTTCTCTTTTTACAAACAATAGTGTCCTTTACTATACAGAAGTTTTAGTTTTGTTTTGTTTTTAAACTTCATGAGGTACCACCTATTAATTTTTAGTCTTAATGCCTGTGCTATCAGGGTCCTGTCCCAGGAGCTCAACCATATTCCCTATTTTCTTTGTATCAGATTCAGGGTTTCTTACATGAGGTCCTTGAACTATTTGGAGTTGAGTTTTGTGCAGGTGATGGGCGTGGGTCTATTTGGATTCTTTACAATCAACTATCTAGTTTGACCCCACCACTTGTGAAGGTGTGTCCTTTCTCCTGTGTGCACTTTTTGCTTGATATCATTTTACTGTAGAGTTATAACAATTGAGCTCTAAATAATTCTTCAGAAGGAATGCTTTCATTTAGTCTTCATTTAAACTGATAGCCAGGCACCATGCTGGGCAGTTTTTCACATACAGAATGATATGTGACAGATTTTCATTTTTGTTTTTTAAAGATTTGTTTGTAAGTTACATCTATGTACCTGTGTTTGTGTGTGGGTATGTGCCTGTGAGTGCAGGTGATTCAGAGGCCAGAGAGGGCACCAGATCTTCTTGAGTGAGGCTAGAGGCAGGTGTGAGTCACCTGTTTTGGATGCTGGAAAACAAAACTGGGGTCCTCTGCAAAAGCAATACATACTCTTGGCTGTTGAGTCATTTCTTCTCATTTTTAATAGCAGTCTTCAGGGATAGGTGATGTGTGAAAACTAGGGTCTGGCAAGATACTCCAATAATTGGGAAAATGAAATTAAATGTGAGAGAACAGAGACTTTTTGCTCTGTTTTATCACTGCTGTATCCTTTCTTCTTGCCTCATAAAAACTTGGGTCTGTAGTCAGATGCTGGGGAGACGTGGGCTCCAAAGAGAGTTTCAGTGTGGGTGGCTGTGACAGAGGTGGGGTCTAGGCTCACATTAGCAGGGACAGTTTGTCTCTTGATCCAGCATCATGCTTCCAACCCCCAAGCCAGTGGGTATACTCTGCCTTTTCACACCTACTAGGAGTCTCCTTTCTCTGCCCTTTCATTATTATTATTATCGACATCTAGCTATATATGTATGTATATTATATATATACATATACATATATATACATTTGTGTACACATGGTTGGTTGTGTCTGTCAGTTTAGAGGACAGAGTTAATGTTGAGTGTCTTCCTCAGTTGCTCTCCGCCTTGTGTTCTAAGATAGAGTCATCCACTGTTTTTGTTCAATTGACTAACCAGTGTGTTACAGGACTAATCCTGTTCCTAGCTCCCCAGTGTTGGGATTACAGGCCCATGTTGCCATGATGGACATACAGATGGGATGAGGAACCTAGAGGTCTATCTTCTTCACTGCAGTGGACAGAAAGGGAGCTAACACTAATGTGTGTCTACTCACAGCCAGGCAGAGAGCCTTTGGCTCATTGTGCCCTGGTCTAATTTATGTATGCAGCTTAGGAAGGCTAACTGTCTTGTTCACAATAATTTCACTCAAGAACAGCAAATGCAGGGTTTAAACCAGTGTGTCTACCTCATTTTGTCTCACTTCCGTGCAAAGTCCATCGTTCTGGCTAGAGCAGGAACCCACTGAGGCTGAGCAAGTCTCCTCCTGTGTTTCCCTGGGATACTTCCTAGCTCCGTCCCAGAGGCTGGGATCTGATATCGTCAAGGGCAGCCAGCGTGCTCCCCCACTCTGTCTTTTTGGACAATTTGTTCTGTAAGCTCTTGTTTTCAAACAGCTCAACATCTCTCCCTCAGGGGGGCCACACTGCTTTTCGTTTGAGCAATGTTGGCTAGTTTTCTTAGATCCATGTTTCTTCACTTGTTGAGCCTGTCATAAACTTTTTAAGGAGGCTAAAAATTATCCTCACTAACAAGCATGTAAGGAATCCGGGACAGACTTGCCAGGACTCTAGGCATTTATTGAGATTTCTCTCCGAACTAGAGGTTTGGCGCCTTTGAATTTCTCTCATCTCTGTTTTCCAAAATGTGGACTGAGAAGACAATAAAATCCTGGACACTTCAAGCTGAGAGTGACCTTAATTTACTCCCTTTACTTTCAGATGAAGAAATTGGGCCCGGAAAAGGTGGTGTGACATGTTTTGGATCACTTATATCACTGGTGATGCAATCAAGACTCATGCACATATTTCTGCAGACAGTTTGTATCTTATTCTCCTATATCATACTGCTGCCAAGGAAACCAGAATTAGGTATCTATCTATCCATTTTCTACCTGCCTATTTATTCATCCATCCCATGACTCACCTGCTTTGTATCAGCCACCTACCCATTCATCTACCCAACCATCCTTCCTTTCTTCCTTCCATAATAATTTATCCATCTATCCATTAACATTAATCTAATCATCTAGTCATTAATCATTCATCTATCCCTACCCACCTATCCATTCACACATACATGTGTGCACTCATCCATCCATTCACCTACCCACCATCATTAGCTATCCATTCATGCATTCATTTGTCTACCATGTATTGACCTATATGTGCATACATCTACCTACCCGTATTCACTCACCTGAATCTGTTCTGACAGTAATACAAAGAACATTTCTATATGGTCAGAATCATTCTGATCAAAACCATTAACACAAATAATTGTTTGGGAGGACTGATTGGTCCCCAGAGTATTTGGCATTATAACGTCAGTGGGATAGCTCCAGTATTACAAAAATATGTAGTATTGCAAAAGACTTGTATGAAACCTTGCCAGCAACGGTCATCAGTCACAGTATGGTATTAGATGGATCCAGACCCTTTCTGAACCAAAGAGAACAATTTTGATGACAACATTTAACACATTGTAATAAAAAACAACTACATTCATGTCATGTTTACAGTTTTTCAAACTCTGGCAGTGCAGAAGGTTACACTGAGGAAGTGGGTCTGGAATTTTAGAGTCGGATGATATGTTAGACATAGCTAAGTTAGAAAGGAAGGGGATCACTAACTTGTAATCTAAACAACCGGTTCAAATCCTGTCTGCCACAACTCTGTTATATACTCCTCAGCAAAGGAATCTGTCTTTTTGCGTATCTCATTTTCATATAAAATTTCACTTTCAACATCTGTCCCAAGGAGTTGTGTGAAGACTCAAGGAAAGAACGAGCTCTAGGGGAATACCTACTATGAGCCAGACTGTGATTTTTTTTACGCAGATTTTCTTCCATGTGAGGAAATCAAATATGTGGGAAGAAGATTTGGCATACATTACAAAGCCCAGCTCAAATCCAAGCTATGGCTACGGTCCCCGTCTACACCCTTTGATGCACCCCCACTGTATTTGATGCATCCCCTTTCTTCACTGACTATCAGATTTGTTGGTATTAGTGTTCAAACACAGAGCAAAGGACATTTGGTCAGCATTCAACATCCATGCATATCAGATAAGAACTGAGGCCAATGAACAGAAATGATATTCCCACTACTGGTCTGTGACAACCAGGCCCTGAGGTGGAATTCAGGACTCTTAAGTCAGGACGCCTGTTTCCATGGCCTGATCTCAGGCCGATGACTTAAAAACCTGGACACACAGTTCTTTACCCTGCTCATCTTTGTGGCCACAAGGCTAGCTCTCCCTGAGGTTTAATGATCACTTGATGCTTTCTAAAAAGGTCTAGAACACTGTATTCTCCTTTCATCCACCCATGCTAAAGCTATCATACCCCAAACTTCTCTTGTCCCCATTCCTGTATCCACCACTAAGCCATCCACCCATCTACTCCATCAACCAATATATCTACCCATATCTATCTATCCACCCATCCATCCATCTATCCAACCATCTACCCATTTACCAATCTATTCATCTACCATCTACCAATCTAACCTATTCATCCACCCATTTACCCATCTACCATTCTATCTATCCATCTACACACCCACCCATCTACCAATCCATCCATCCATCCACACATCCATCCAACTATCTATCCCATCCATCTATACATCTAACCAGCCACCACTCAGTTACCTACCCATCATCCATATATTCACCTATCACCTACACGTTTATTCATGCCTGTGTACATCCATCCATCTTTCTACCCACATATATATATTGCTTAACCACCTAACCATCTATCAACCTAGCACTATCTAATTATATCTAATTAATGTTAGAAAACTACCTACAAGCTAAGTGGTCACAATATGAAACATAAATGGATAGTTTGACATTCTCTGTCAGTTCTATTTGGTAATCACTGTCATGCCTGGAGTACGGGCTGTGCTCACACACACTTGTCTTCTACATAACTTTGCTACTTCTAGACCTACAAATGATCATCCTTAGTCATGGGTACCCAACTTCTCTCCCTGCTTTAACTCTGGGATCACATGAAACTTCTATCTGGACATTTTCTGTGCTCTTTGAACACACGTGGAGTTGAATTGTCTTGAATGGGTAGGTGAGTAGGAACAGAATCTCTTTCGCTGCCACCCAAAACCTTCTTCACACTCCTTAACACTCAGGCCTGCCTCATCATCTCATTTTTAGATGTGACTCAACCCACATTGCAAAGAATATGAAAGTCACATAGCATGAACTCTGCCCACTGTGTACCTTACAGTGTCTGCATTTGAGTGGTTTCCATGAGGATCAGAATAAGAAGGGCCCCTCTTCCCTTCTCCAAGTGACTTCATAATACATATGCAAACATTTTAATTAAAAAAAACCCTGAAATTCTTGTTCCAAGTATTTCAGATAAGAGATATTCAACCTTAAGTTATTTGGACAAGAACTACCAGTGGATGCTAAGATCATTAAGAGAATTATTGGGAAGTCATGCATATTTACACAGTATATCAGAGGATCTCCCAACATATTACTGATTTGTGTATGTGTGCACAGGTATATATGTGTGCATATGTGTGTATGTGTAAGCCAGAGGTTAGCCTTAAGCCTTGTTCCTTAAGAGCCACTCCCCTTGCTGTGGAGACAAGGTGTCATCTTGATTAGGCTAGACTGGTCAGCCAGTGAGCTCAAGGAATCTGCCTATCTCTGTCTCCATGGTGCTGGATTACAAGTACAGCCTATCATGCCTAGCTTTTAAAATTGATGCTGGGCTGCAACTTGTGTCCTCATGATTGCACAGCAAGCCACTCGCCAGCTGAGCTCTTTCTCCTAATTCAGATCGATTCCTAATAACAGATAATCGAAGAAGCCTTGAGAGTATGTAAATATAGATAGTGCCATTTTAAAGAAGGCTTAGACTTCTTGCCAATCTGCTTCCTGGGCAGGAGGTAGTAAGAATGCCAACGATGTCTAACCTACATCTGTCATGGGGACACCGATCAAACTCCCCACTGTTGTAGAAGAGTATGTCCAGGAGCCATTCTAGATGGCAGAGCAATTAGACATGACACCCACATATATGACCCAGCCTGAATGGTGCCCCAGAATCAAAAGAATGCTGTAATTGACATTACTGGAGCAACTGAAGAACTTTAACACAGAGGAATAGATTTATGTTCAAACTGTATCAATGTTAATAAATTATTATAAATTCCTGAATTTATCAGTTGCATAGAGATGATAGAAGAGAGTGCCTTTGATTTTGTGAATTCTTAACTAATTTAAGGGGTAGTGTTTGTGCCCCATTCTCAAATGGTTTTGAGAAAAAAATACAAAGCAAGGAGAGAAAGAAAGAGGAAAGAAGCAAGAAACAACCAAAATGTAGCAAAGAATTCACAGTCGATGACTCAAATAAAGGACATGTGGGTGCTGGTTACATTGTCCCCTTCTCTGTAGGTTTAAAACAAAGGCAGTCCAATATGCATTGGGCTGAATAGGGCGATCACACTCCTGATTCTATGAGCTGTACTTCTATTAATTTAACTTTGGTAACAATAGCATCAAATGGCCTCTGTGTCACCTTTACTTATACTGAGTATGATACTTGCCTCAAACGCAAACCTTGGTTTAAAAATGGTTGTCAAACATTGAATTGAAGCTGTGCATAGTAACTAATTCACATCCAGAAGGCCAGCACTTGAAAATCGAGGCAGGAGGTTTACTCCAAGTCTAAGGCCAGTCTGAGCTACAGAGTGAGTTTTCGGGTCAACCTAGAGCACAGATTGAGACCATGTCTCCAAACAAAGAAGAAAACCCACAAGATGAAATTTCACACTGTACCCCATGTTATTATTATTATAAGCATTAAAATTATGATTTGTTGCCTTCCAGCTTCTGAGCTATTAATTCAGCATTATCAATATTAAATGGCTGGGTCTGAGCTCTCTCTCTCTCTGAGATTCGGGCTTATGCTGGATTCAAAGTCTACGTTCCTTACAGTTCAGTACAGAACTCCAAAAACCACAAAAAGATAAACACGTTATTTGGGATTGAACTGCATAGAACAAAATAGCATGACACACATATGACATAGGAAGCAACACCATATAAATAAGATGCCATAATCACTCATAACCCTCTGGCGGATAAGAGCAAGCTTCCCTCGGTCACCCCATAGTTGCCTCTGGCGGATAAGAAGCAAGCTTCCCTCGGTCACCCCATAGTTGCCTATGGTGGTAAGACATTATATGTAACTAACTGACTTCACATTTCACAGCACAGACATGAAGCTTAAAGATTCAGTTCCAGTAAGCTATAATACAATTAATAAACATATGGATTTAAAAACATCATGAGATTATTATCTAGCAAAAAGAAAGCAAAACGAAAAAGAAACTGTCTTGAAATATAACGCGCAGTGCTGCGTCATGCTGGCGAGACCACAGTGAAAGCCAACGTGTTTATGCATTGCTGATGACTGTGCTAAATTCTTCTGGAGAACAATCTGGCAAATTTCATCTTGAGCCTTACAAAGTGTTCTCATTGCTCATAAACTATTCTCCCTCCTGGGGTTACCCCCGCAAAAAAAAAAAAGTAAATGAAAAGATTCAAAAGAACAGAGATGCATAGTAGGGGAAAGTCATCAGTCGCTCATCTGTAGTCTGTGAAGACCTGGAGAGTCATGGATGTGCAATTGAGAATAATTAAATCGTAACACATTAAGTACAGGGACTCTGCTAAAGCCCTCAATATGAGAGCCCCGAGGGCTCTTACATAACACCACTGAAAGGCACGTGCTGCAGTAGTAAGCGAATGTGTGTATGCACGTGAACACAGGATGAAAAGGAAGCTGTCTGTCACTCTTGAAAATAACCGATCCAGAGCACAGGATGGTGAGTGGGTTCTTATAGACCCAGACAGTGCTGCTATGTTTGAGCCGCATAAGAAATTTGACTTAATCACCTATTGACCAAAGGAAGAAAGGGTTGAACTGTGTCTCCCCCTAAATTCATCTGTCGAAGTCCCAGAGCCCAGCACCATACACCTCATATTCAGAGAAAGCCTTGAGGGAAGCAGAAAGGGCTAAAGGGGGGAGGGAAAGGGTTTCCTAATTCACACGGTGTGCCCACATACATGCAAAGATGCATACACATAGCATATATGCTACACACTATATATACCACACACACACCATATCCCCGCTCTCTAATCTTACACACATACATACACATACACACCACACACACCACATACCATACATACCATACACACCATATATCCCATATCCCCTCATCAAATATATACACCACACATTCATACCACACACCATACACATACATACACACCACGCATACCACATACCATACATACCCACACACCACATATCCTATATACCCCATCACATGCACACCACACACAGACCACACCATAGACACACTCCACACCACATATTCATACTACACACACTACAACATACATGACACACATGTGAAGAGTGGGGGAAATGGATGGCAGAGACTCAGCAGCAGACTAGTTTACACACTCAATAACAGCAGTATTCATTAGAACTCAGAAGCAACCTTACATGCCCAGCCTACAACCATGAAGACTTTCAGTGAAATCAACTCCTCACAAAAGGACAGATCCCATCTGCAGGAGTTACCTCATGCAGTCACAGGAAGTAGGTAGAGAGGTCAGGCACTAACAGGGGTGAGATGGGGTGAGCGCTTGATGAACACAGTTCCCCCTTGAGTTGCTGAAGCTGGAGCTGCAGCTGGTGGTTATGGTCACACAACAGTGTGGACACATGCAATGTCATTAAACCATGCACTTAAAGATTGGGTGTGGTGACATATGCCTTTGATCCCAGAACTTATGTGGCAGAGGCAGGCGGATCTGTGAGTTCAAGACCAGCCTCATTTACATAATGAGGTCCAGGTCAACCAGACCAACATAGTGAGACCCCATTTCAGAAAAAGAAAGAAAGAAAGAAAGAAAGAAAGAAAGAAAGAAAGAGAAAGAAAGAAAGAAAGAAAGAAAGAAAGAGGAAAAGAAAAGGAAAGGAAAGGAAAGAAATCTGTACACTTAAAATGGTTATGAGGGTAGATTTTCTGCTGCGCATTTTCCCACAATGAAATGATTCCAAATGGTAATTTAAGAGGGGTGTTGAGTAGGGTGGAGGGTGGGAAGATGGACTGAGTTTCAGTCTGGGTCTTGAGATTCAACCCCAGGGATGATGGAGGCAACTTGAGGGAGAGTCTGACTCGAGTCAGGCAAGCTCTCCAGGCAAGCGATTACTCAGCGTCCGCCGGTCCCACCCAAGTCCATATGATGGATGGGCCAGCTGGGAGGGACCCATGAAGGCCCAACTAAGCTTTCACAATCGAAATTTGGGAACCTGGCTCTGAGCCCATCGGCTAGAGTCTTCATTCTTCACAGCCTCTTATCCTTTCTTCCATCAAATAAAGAGGTCGTGGGACCTGGGTTGGGCTTGTTCTACGGGCTTGTCCCAAGTGTAGGCTAACCCCTCTGCCGAGTAGGTACCAGGAGCCTGGGCTTTGTGTAGCTGGGGACTTCTGAGTTCCTCAAACTACCCCATTCCCATGGGCTTTTGGGGGGTAACATTTCCAAGCCCCTCTCCTAGGAAGAAAAACAAACAGCTGAGAGCAGGCATCCCCAGCTGCTGCACATGTTCCAAAGCCAAGAGGGGGAAAAAGTTATCCCAGCCCCAGATGTCTAGTTAAATGGGAAGCAACAGGCGATGGGAGGGAATGGGAACATTTCCATAAAGCCGTTTTATCAAGGAAATTTGAAAAGCCATCCCTGAGAGCTCGTGTGTTTTGCTTCGTAATTTTACCGTGGTACTGTGATACCTCTGCACATCTGGGTACGAGCATGTGCCATAAAACAGACCTCGTAAAAACCCACACACCCAGGCTGTATGCACAGGGCCCAAATGAAGGGAACAGAGAATTGGCTTGGTACTTGCTTCCATGTGGAAAACTCACCCCTTATGTCAATCACTTCTGGCTGATTCATCCCCACCGCAACCCCCACACTTACTAAGAATCCAATGGACAATTTAAGACCTGAAGTCTGGCTTGAAATAATCACATGTGAACAGAGCTCTGCCTGGCCCAGGTTTTTAGGTTCAACTGGTCTACATTGCTTTTGTGGAGGCCAGGTATAAATCATGACTGGACAATGGGAGCTTGTAGGACAGGCTTTGAGCTAGGAACACCCCACCCCCTACCCCAACCACTAGTGCCATTTAAGTTGCTTGAACTCCTGTGCACCCAATTTTGTTACTGTTGGTGGTAATGTGTATGTGTGTGTGTATGTGTGTATATGCATGTATATATGGTTGTATGCGCCTGTAGAGGCCAGAAGTCATGTCAAGTGTCTCTCTGTATTATTTTCCACCTTAGTTTTTGAGACAGAGTCTCTGGCTGAACCTGGAACTCGTTTAATGGCTGGATGTTTGTCAGTGAACCTTCCATATCCTCCTGTACCTCCGTCTCCATCACAAGGGTTACAAGGACACGCTGCCACATTTAGGCTTTTATGTGGGTGCTGAGGAGTTGAACTTGGGTCCTCACGTTTGTGTGGCAGGTGCTTTACCCTGAACCAACTCCTGTGCCCATCTCTCCTGACTTATTATTATCTTCTGTGGGAACTATGGCTCTCACTGGGCTTTTGTCTTCTCACCTGTGAATGGAGATGACACTATAGCACACTAGGGGCACCAGTTGACATGTCGGATGTGAGAGAGAACCACTACTGTAATGTAATGGTGGAACTGGTACAGAGCTCTCATATGCAAGGTCATGATGCCTGGGTGGTACAAATGGAGCAGGTTGGAATGCAACCATTTTGCTGCTCGATGACATTTTAGAGGAAGGACAGATAAGTGCAGATTAGCAGAGGGCCTTCACATAGCTGCACCTGACCCCTTCCACTCCTGGCCACATCCCATTCCCTGTGGAAATATAACTACAGAAACCAGAGCCAGCCAGCCAGAAAAATCCTGACAGGGTTTCAGATCTGTGGCCTCTCAAAATCTGCTATGTGTGGAAGGGGTCATGGGTGTGAACCTGGCTCCTGAAAAGGCCCCATGATGTCAATGGTGAGACACGGAAATGATTGCTGAAGAGTGTTCTGGAAGTGGCACCAGCTGGTAGGTGGATAGTGGTTCATCTTGGCGGATTCCTTGGAAAGGTTGTGGGCTGTGGCTTTTATTTTTCCTGCCTTTTCTGACACCACTCAAGGCAGTGGTTGTTGACTTTCCCAATGCTGCAGTTAACAGAGTTCCTTATGTTGTGGTGACATCGAACCATAAAATTATTTCATTGCTACTTCATAACTATAATTTTACTACTCTTATGAATCGTATGTAAATATTTTTGGGGGTCAAGGTTTGCCAAGGTGTTGCTACCGACGAGTTGAGAACCACTGACCTAAGGGGAGTGGATACTATATACACACCACAGCAGTTCTCCCATATCCTGGACCTCTCTGTTGGTTGCCCAAAGTGTAACGAAGCCATCTGCTGTATTTTTCTTGGTTACATGAATGATGTTTCTTGTGGACCCAATAATAACAAATCATTTACACATACTCACAGAGACAGGGTAAACTTAAAATGGTATAACCTTTATATAAAGACATAAAATCACATCTTTACCTCTTTAGAGCACCAATAAGAGTATAGCCCAGGGAATGTTTGGCCATGTGGATGATGGCTTCCATGTAAGCATTATCTGCACAGCAAATGGCACACCCCCAGTTCCTTTTGATACCAGGGACATGCCATGCTAGATTAACAGAAGGTGGCCTTTCATCATGAGCCACAAAGAAAGGGAAGGGATCCTTTGTGCCATCACAGTATGGGACAGTTTCACTCACAGTGGGTCATCTGCATGATAGAGTGTGATCTGTGTAGATGCCTGACCCAGAAGCAGGACTGAGAAGAGCTCTCTCTCCCTACACTTGAACCCAGGAGAGACATTACTGTGTGACACCAGGACCAATGGCTAAGAAGACTTAGTAGGATGGGAGAAGAGGCATCTAAAACCAGGAAGGGAGGAGGGAGACTTTCCCAGTCAGAGGTGGGTAGGGTTCAGGAAAGGGCTACCTCTCCTAGAGCCCAAGAGACCAAATCCAAACTGCATGGGCTAGCCTATCACAGGAGCTCTGTGCTTCTCTCTCCACCAGAGCCCAGGCTCAAGAGCAATCCAGCCTCCTTCCTGGCCTTTGCCTGCTGGTGAACTCTCTATCATTAATCTTGGCTCTCTCTTGACCCTCAGGTATGGAGTTAGAAGCCTTAGCTCCCAGCAAGAGGGATTTAGTTCTAATAGGATGCTATACTTGTCAAATTGGGTCCCACCCTAGGTGGACCATGTCAATAATGAAGATGAAGGTGGAGGGGATTGGTGACCGTGGGCTTCTTCTGGTAAAGTAGAAGCCTTTAGAGTCTCCACCAGGAGCTCTTTGGAAAGCAAGTGCCTACACAGAAAGAAGTGGGGCCTCCATGTTAGAACACAAATAATGTAGCTCAAGCATGGCAGACTATGGTTCACTGAGGATGCCCCTCTGGTCCTGGGAAGGTGAGTCTCAGGGAAGAAGTCATCCAGATACATCACTTAAGGGGAAATGTAATATTTGATTCATAGCTTACTAAGGAAGGAAGGAAGGAAGGAAGGAAGGAAGGAAGGAAGGAAGGAAGGAAAGGAAGGAAGGAAGGAAAGAAGAAAAATGGTATAAGTGCATTGTGATTTTGCTTTTGTGTGTTAATTAGTGAAATAACAGGCTTCAAGAACCAAGGAACCAGAAGAGTGTGTATGGCTATTGCAGCAGTTGAGACCCCTGAGGAGGAAGGCGGGCTTCTGGAACCAGAGCCTACAAGCAAGGCCCTCTGCTTCATCTCCACCCTGGCCTCAGCCCCATTTACAGAGTTGAGGTGGGGCTAATGTTCCTTAGCCTCCACCTTGCCTTGTGTGTACCCCTTCCCAGCTCTGCCCCTAGCTCTCATTTCAGAGGCCTCTGCTGGCCAGCTTGCTGGGCAGGTAGAGCAATATCTGGACAGAGGTTAGAGGAAACCCTCTGAGCCACCTTGGGGTGGAGACTGATTGTATACACTCCCTCAGGGCTGCAGAAACTCCACTGGGTGCTGAGCTCACTGGATTGGAGAGGGATTCCTGTGGCATTTTAAAAGGGCTGTTTGATTACCAAAACCAACAGAGTTAGAGACAATTGAAAAGAAAAAAAATGTATCCTAGAAAAGCCCCCACCCATCCTACCACGAGGGTTGTCATGATTTTGAGTTCCCCTCTCTTAATCCCTTTATATACATATTTATATAACAGTCCTCCAAGTGTATACACACAACTGGGGGGTTCTCTTTCCCTGAAACATGACTTTGTAGTTAAGGCTAAAATATACATACAGATTTTAAGGCACTACACATTAGGCAGCATCTTTTATGAGAGACCAGTTTAAGAGAATCTTAACCCCAGACACTTCCCTGCCTGAGAGTGAGTGGTCCACCAGTTCAACTTCCTTCATTAACATTCGCAAATTTCTCACGGGCTGATAAGGACCCCTCCCCCAACAACCTACTTTTCCAGTGAGGATCTGTTGGATTATGGATAGAGAGAACTCTTAACAGAACCCCAAACAACCAAACAATTGACTAGTGTAACCGAGTGACTGGTAGCCACTGACTGGTCCTAGGTCTCTGGATGAAAAACTAAGAATAGTGTCACCCAGGTCATGCTTAGTCAGGGGCTGACTCTGGATTCACTGCATCATCAGGTGACCTCAGATCTAATGTAAGAGTCTTGCTTCCCCACTCTTTAGATCTTGTCCACTATCCACTGCCTTGTCCTTAGTGGTCATAGTGACTTAAGCCTGGCCTGAGGCTGTGAACCACCCCTCCAACTGAATGAGAGTATGGCTAGGCACTTTATATGTAGTGAGGTATTTGTTCTTATGACCAGATACACGCTCCTCCTGGTCCTCTTCCAAGGAGAACACCAGTAGGGCATTAACATGTTCAGACACAGTGCACCAAGCTTGCACACTGAAAGCCTTATCCTCACCTCCTATAATGTTGTATTTGCTTCAGAACAGAGCAATTCGAAGTCACTGGTTGCACAATGTAAGCACAGGTGCATTTGCATGAACACACACACACACACACACACACACACACACACAACACTTTGCTTTTTTGACACTGGCAGCTTTAGATGGAGACTGGGAGGAGCCACGTGAGAGGCAAGGATGTGGGCGTGCTGACGGAGTGCATGGTGAGTGAGGATGAGGTTGTGCAAGGAGGATTCCTCTCTTTGGAACCCACGCTTGAGTAGAGAGCAGGACTATTTACAGAGATGGAGAATACTGGGGGAGAAAAAGATCTGGGTGGGAAAATCAAGAGTTCTGTCTAAATGCTAAGTCTGATGTAATCCAGTGGTCATGAAATGTATTAGATTGGGATCCAGGAGAAGGATCAGAGGGGAAGACAGACAGAATTCCAGAGGACACAATAGTGACGTGGGTCACTAGGAAGACAATGCGGCCCAGGAATGAGATCCTTGTTCCCCAAGATGTACAGGTTGGGGTGAGAAGCCAAGAGCACATAGTGATTGTATCTGAGCTCTGCAGGGAAGCAATTCATTGAGGACTCTCCTGGTATAAGGCAGGCGACCGCAGAGGCACTTTAGAGGTGACAGCCTGGAATGTAAGGAGACACTCACATCTCCTTCTTAATGCTTTTAAAGCATGAAGCTCAGGGGAGCTTAATTCACTTCCCCAGATCACAGATCACAGATGATCTAGCTGGGGACAGCTAGAGATAGCTCAGCTGCTACTAGCACATTCTGGTCTGCAGAGGACCAAGTTCAGTTCCCAGCATCCACACTGGGTAGCTTACAACCACCTGTAACTCCAACTCCAGGGGCATTGGATGCCTTTGACCTCAGCAGGCACATACACATACCTTCACACAGAGACACATATATGTACTTGTAACTTAAAAAAAAATTTTTTTTAAAAAGGACAATCAAGCTAAGACATGAACTGTGGTCTGCTGAATCCAAAACATCTCTGCTAATTCTGTGTGTCACGGCTGTCTGCTCCACCACTAGGCCTGATCTCTATGGCTAGGACAGTTCCTTGATCCTCCTCCTCCTCCTCCTCCTCTTCCTTCTTCTCTTCTTCCTCCTGTTCCTCATCTTCCTTCAGTTCCACCACTTCTTCCTCCACCTTATCCTCCTCTGCCTCTTCCACTTCCTCTGCCTCTACCTTCTTCTTCTCCTCCTCCTCCTCCACCTCCACCCTCTCCTCCTTCCCCTCCTCCTCCTCCTGTGTCTCCCACAGTGTGTGGCATTTGGCTGGCTCTTGGGAAGTGATGAGTTGGCTTTGATGAGGGCAGGCTCTGAGTCCTTGGGTGTGCCCATCAAGTCATGTTGCCTACAGGATTAGCACGGAAATTCCATGCGTTTACGACTTCTCACCAATAATGTGGAAACAAAAGCATGCCAGCTGCTTGGCTTCAATCCCAGTCCAAACTCACGGCCCCCAGTTAGTGGCAGAATCTCCTCAGCAGCCCTGGGCAACCCCAGCAGAAGGCAGAAAGACAGGTAGATTGAGCCCTGAACAGGTGTGTGTGGAGGCGGCACAGAGGACTTCCCACCTCTTCCTGAATTGGGGAATGAAGGGTGATGTGCGTGAGTGCGTGAGTGCTTGCGTGCGTGTGTGCATGCGTGCGTGCGTGCGTGCGTGCGTGCGTGCGTGCGTGGTGTGTGTGGTGTGTGTGTGTGTGTGTGGTGTGTGTGTGTTGTAGATAGAGGCACTAAGGATTAGTCCTGTGGAATTTCTTGTCCATAATCAGTTGCAAAGCCAAGATTTGTTCTCCCACAGTCTGTGTCCGATGCTCCTGTGCTTCTCCACCAGGCAGTAGATTCTACCTCACACCAGGAGCCTCAGGTAAAGGAAATACCATGGTCTCCTGATATTCTTCCATATTCCAGGCCTGAACCCTAGCCCTACAGGTCCATGGACCACAACACAAAACTCACTCTGAAAATAAAATGTTTCCTAGACTCCTCATGGAGATGACAAATCTACCTGAAACCCTATGAAAATCGTGAAGCAGACAGGGAGGGTCTGGGAGCCAGCTGAAGAGCACAAAGGCCAAAAGCAGAGTTCCCAAACCCTTTCTCTCAAGGGTCAAGCATGAGGCTCTGTAGGTCATCTAATGGCTATTACTGCTAACTTAGCTGTTACAGAGTGAAAGCAGCCATGGGTATATGTGAATGAATGAGTGTGGCAGTGTTCTAATAAAACTTTATTTATAGAAACAGGTGATGATCAGATGTAGTCCTTTGCCTAAAAGAAAGATGTAGCTGAAATTTCTCTGCTCTTTCCCTATTTGGCATCCAAGACTCTATTGGTAACCCAGAGAGAGAACTTCGAAGCTTGCTGTCACTGTGTTGTCTGCCTCTGTCCCTTACCTTCCTCACCTTAAAGGAAGTCAAAGGCATCAACCTGGATGATGTAGTTAGGGTTGGGGGTATCAGGGTTTCAAAGTTATTCCTATCCTTTCTTTTCCTACCACTTGAGACCTAAGAGATGATGGGAGATGTTTTGACAGGCGGGGAACCCAGCAGAGTGAGGTGAGATTTAGGGGAACAGTAGTCGCTCGGGTGAGTGTTGGTCAGATCTAAGGATCTTAGAGGTCACCTATCTCTTCTTTCAGGGCACAACGGTGAAAGTAAAAATCTGAGCTGGTGAGCCCCTGGTCACATTCTCCAGAGAAGTGTACATGTGGCAGCAGGCTATGGAGTGGGGATTGGATTGGGACACTGGCACAAGAACGCTGAATGACAGATATCTGCACTCATCAAGTTGATGCAATAGACTGCAATGTTTGGCAGAAATCATGTGATGACATTTCACTGGGATCTCTGACAACATCTGCATGTAAGTTGAAACAGCAACAAAACCAATAAAGCTTGTTTTCCTAGCATAGAATTGAGAGCTCCTGCCACGAAGTGTGTCTTTTGAAAGAGATCCAGGGGAGAGATGGGAAATGGCCATGATTGTTGGGGGCTGCATACTATTCCATAATAAGAACTCTATAGGCCAGAGAACACTTGCCTCAGTCTCAGGCTGCCCTGGCCACAGCACACCATGAGCAGGGCCTATGTTTATCTCTCAAGCCTGGAGCTTGTTGGGAGAATGGGTGTTGATGATAAATGGCCATGTGCTTATTCTATTAATTTAGTATTGATTATACACAGGGAATTAATAATACAAGAGGTAATGGGGCAGTGGTTCACACTTTTAATCCTCAGGAAGCAGAGGCAGACGGATCTCTGTGAGTTCAAGGCCAGCCTGGTCTACAGAAGTTCCAGGACTGCCAACGCAATACAGAGAAATGCTGTCTTGAACAAACAAAACAAAATAACAACAACAAAAATGACAACAAGAGGTAGTGCCTCATCATAAAAGAGTTCTCTTACAATGGAAGGGAACAGGGATCCATACCAATAACTTCAATATGCAAATGTAAAGAGTGAGATTTCCATACACAGGGGTCTTAAACCAGGTCTGTTGAGGAACTGCTGTTGGAGGGAATGGGCTTGCTCACTCTAGGGGTTCTAGCTGATCAGCATTACAACCAGCATGAGGAGCAGCAAGTCATGAGTGCTTAGGCTAAACCAGGGGGCCCGATAATCTTTTGCTATTCTCAAAGCAAAATCCCTCCAAGTGTGTTAATAATAATAATAATCTAATGGTCTTTGAGTTCCTTTCCTGCGCCAAGAACTAAGAGTTTTCACGTATTAATTTTTTTAATCTTCACAGCGATCCTACAGGGGCGTGTGTGCTATTTTATAAATGAGGAAATAAGAAATATTAAAGGTTACTCTGTTTGCCCCCAAGACGACACAGTCATTCAGTGGTGGAGCCTGGAGTTAAACACAAGTTTGGCCTCCGAGCCCAGAGCCGAGTGGGAACAGTGCTCTTATTACAATATGTGAAAGACTCGGAGAAAAAATAAAACTGTCATTTGACCCATTATGTTTTAGACTATGGCTGTGTTCCATTCTGAGATTATGAAATGAGTGGCTGGGCTGGGATTGTTTTAAAAACTAGAAAGAATGGAGTGGAATGGGACAGAAAATCAGGATAGAAAACCATCAGTGGGATCAGATGTCTCCTGTCAGGTTTGTGTGTGGGCAGGCTGTGATGGAAAATGTGCCAAGGTCATGGTAATAAAAGAAAGGAAAGGAAAAGAAAGACAAGACACCGCGTCAGGTCTACTCTGCTGACATTATAAGTGAATAATCTAATGTCCATATACCAGAGAGATGCTCTGAGAGCACAGGATATAGGAGATGAAAACTACATTTCAGTTTGGTTGACTGGAAAGGAAATCAAGGAAAAGAGTGACAGTATCCACGGCTTTAATAGACCAGCTCCTCTCTATGTTGGGTGCGTGTCAGCTTTAGATATGTCGACCCATTTAACCTTCACAGCAATCCAATGCGGCAAGTCGGAATGCCAGCTTCCCCTTTCAGTATAACCACCCTTATATTGAAAGGAGAAGTGCAGAAAGGTCAGGTGATACGGCCAACATCACATGGTGGTGGAGAACCTAAAGTTCAAGCCTTGGGGGGGGGGCTGCTCACCTATGGGGGGGACTGGCTCCAAGATCCAGACTCACACCAGTGTGAACTGCTTCATCACCCTTTCTGTCTTAATACTCTCTCTGAAGACTACAGGGTCAGAACATACTGAGATGAATATGTGTTCACGTCCTCAGCTACATAACTCTAAGTCTCCGGGCCAAATGTTCTGGAAGGGAAATTCAATATTCATATATTTAGATACTTGATTAAAGTGAAAATAACCGTCTTTTTTTTCCACTTGAGCATTTTCCCAAGGCTGTCTCCTTCCTTCCTTCCCCTTCCTTCCTTCCTTCCCTTCCTTCCTTCCTTCCTTCCTTCCTCCATGCATGCATGCATTTGAAAATAGGCACCTGAAGAACCAAACCAAAACAGATGAAAAACTGTAAGGAAAAGCCAATTACAACACCCTTCTCTGTTCTAGAAGGGACTGAGGACATTGATGAGGAGACTGAAATACACCATGATGGGAGTTGATGAGAGCAGGCCTAGGAAGGGCAAATGCAGAGGCCTCAAGAGGATCATACATGAGGTGTCCCCCAAAATTCTTTCCCTGTGGTCTATGTACTTTCTATGGGTGAACTGCAGATCTGTCTCTCAGTTCTCATTTTATTTACTTCCAAATTCCTACAAGGTACAACAGGTGACAGCTGACTCTGTCCACGTTAATTGCTTCCTCCAAAGTGATTTTAATGACCTAAGATTCACAGCCTCCTGGGGAGAAAGCCAGCTTACTCTTCACAAATGTATACCTCCTTCTACAACCAGGCAGGAAAACTCTCTCTGCTAACCTCAGACTCAGGATCCTGTAACATAATGGGTGATGTCCTTGACAGCAGCCACAAACACAGGGCAGAATGTCACAGGATTGTCTTAACAAAGACGGATGGTATCACACTCTGACCTCCAAGATGATTGATGCAATCAGAATCTACAGCACAGAGGCTGCATGCTCTAAGTGCACTTCCTCATCTGCAGGTTTCAGGGAACCAACTTGCTTGAAACAAAGTGATTGAAAAGTGAGCCCTCAGTTCAGATGACAGTTGGCCAGATTTCCCCTAGGCTGAGGACACCAAATCTCTAGCTTTAGGAATGGGACATTCTTTTTGCATAAATTTGCTATGTAACATAAGCTACAGTGTGTGTGTGTCTATGTGTGTGACTGTATGTGTGTCTGTGTGTGTATGTCTCTGTGTGTGTATGTTTCTGTGTGTGTTTGTGTGTCTGTGTGTGTCTCTTTGTATGTCTCTGTGTGTGTCTGTATGTGTGTCTGTGGGTGTGTGAGACTTTAAATTCACCCTGAGCAGCAAACACACCTCATACCTTTTTATTCTCATGATTGAAGATGATGATGGCAATGGCCAACTGTTGCCATTAAGAAAGAGTTAGAGCTGAGCATGGTAGTGAATGCTGATAACCCCAGCACTCAGGAGTCCAAGACATAGGATGACCAAGAATTTGAGGCCCACTTGGGCTACATTGTGAAGTCCAGTTCATCCTGGGCTACAATACAGGAGAGCATGTTGGGTGTGGATGGCAAGTTCTGCCGGAGATGAAGCTTCCACAGTGAGAACCTAAGAGGCAGTCAGCCTTGTAAGTTCGGGGTCACCCTGAACCACCCGCCCCCCATTTCCCACCATCTTGGTATCTCCTCAGAAGAAACATCTTAGAGGTATTTAGTTAGGCCATCAAAGAACCTTCTTCCCCAAGACAGAGAAGAGCCTCCTCAAAGACTTGTGCTCGGTACCCCATTCTCCTTCCACTGGGAGAGACTGTGCTGCCTGTACTTCCCTCATGACACCTCCCCTAGAGGCCAACACGATTATCCAGAAAAGAACCTAGGGAGGTGACAGTGGCCACGTCCTCAGAGCCAAGAGATCTGTTCCAATCTGCTCAATTTTCATCAAGTACAGGCAGTAATGCATTATAGCAAAACTTACAGGTTCAAAGGTGACAATGATAACATAAAAACCCTGCTCAAGTTTGGACATCTTGAATAGGCAAGGAACCCCTGGCAGCAGTTTCATGGGATTGGGAAACCACACCCCGCCCTCTTTTCTGTGTTTCCAGGACATCATCATAAATCGTTTTTGATCACTAAGCCAAGAAAGAGAGCCTCTCCGTGTCACGCTGTACAGCACTGGCCCTCAGAGAGTGTGTCTCTGTTCTGAATGGATGTCAGTCTTCATGATATTCACCCTTTGCTTGTAGGTCCACCTTCAAGGCAAGTAGAATGTGTCTACCCTTCTCCAGGCAGCAGCCCTTCAGATAGCAGAAGAGAACATTCCTCCCCTCCATGTTTCTCTCAAGATGGTGTCCTTCCACTCTCGCCCTTGGCCTCTGAAGTCTTATCCCACATCCCTTCCCTCCCCTCTTTCTCTCCTGGAAACCCCGCTTTGGTCACCTAAAAGTTTCTATTCAGAGCAGTTGTTAACACTATGGCTTTCATGCTGGGCTAAGAGACTTTCCAAACATTCCAAAAATTTGTTATGGTCTTGGCAGCCAAAACCACAAAACCCAGATCCCAAGCTCTCACCGAACAGCCCAAGAACATGTTCAAATCATCCCCTGGCTGGCTTGGCCCATGGTAGACCTTGCTGGACACCATCCTTTGGTCGTTGGGATGAATCATGAGTTTTTCTCAGTGTTGCTGTTGGCCACCCTCAGTGCAGTGCTTGGTGAGACAGGCACCACCCCTGAGACCCTGAGTATGGAAACCTGAGGGCACAGGCAACACTGACTATCTTATTACAATACCCAAATGGCTTGTCCCACTTGATGCCGAGTGAGTCAAGATCAGGGAGGTCCTGGGCATCGCTTGGAGGGTTTCCAGCAAAGGATCGTCTGTAAGGGCTGAACCTCCAGAGTCTTGCCCTCTAGTTAACTCAAGGACCCCACCCTGAGCAAGTTAGCTCTGCCTGGTCAGGAGCCTCGCTCCAAATAACCCCACCCTCTTTCATGCTACGGCCATTTTCCCAGAGTGCACCACCCCAGCACCACTTACATCCTAGCACAGAGCCCACTGCATTTCGCCTTGACTGGGCTTTAGTCGCCTGACCCTGAGTCAGTCTCTAGGGTGGAAACTCCTTGAGCATGTTTAGCTGGGTCTTAGTCCTAGGTTCTTGTGTAAGAGAGAGCTCTCTTGGCCTACTTTGTCAAACCATCCATATCTCCACTGAGAAGGTGATAAATGAGTGGCCCTTCCTCTGAAGAGAGCTAGGAAGAGACTGCCAGAGCCTGGTTTTACAGTTTCTATCATGGTGGGATGATCTGTAGGCGGGAAACCGGGCTACTGGGAGCAGGTCAACAGGCTCCCACTGGATCCCTTTCTTGTCTCTTTCCTTCCTTCCTTCCTTCCTTCCTTCCTTCCTTCCTTCCTTCCTTCCTTCCTCTCCTTCCCTCCTTCCCTCCTTCCTTCCCTCCCTCCCTCCTTCCTTCCTTTTTTTTCTTTTTGTTTCTTTTTTCTTCTTTTGAGACAATATCTCTTTATATAGCCTTGAACTCATTATGTCGATGAAACTAGCTTTGAACTTACAAGAGCCATGTGGCTTTGCCTCCACAGTGCTAGGATTAAAAGTGTGTACCACCTCTCTCCCGGCTCCCTTTCTAAATCTTCCAGCCTGCCTTACCCTGGCTACAGCCTATGTTCCTCCTCCCTACACCCCACCCATCAAAGTCCACTCTCATAAACAAACGTGGTGGAAGAGCCTGTTTAGTTGAGATAGAATCTATTCTAGCTCCTTGAAACTGCAAAGGAAGCAGGCTTCCCCAGCAGCAAAGTGCTATATAACTATTTTGATGATACCACAGGGAAAGAACTAAGATAAAGCCCAGCCTGCTCAGTACACACCACATCCCAGAGGCTGGGGAGTCCTGGAATAAGGTATATGCCCCATGATGATGCAAGGACAGTCAGAAGTCACCCTGGGAAACTGGATATCTCCTACTGGCTTCAGAGGTTCCACGTTCTCAGATTGCTTCCCCTGCCAGTCTATCCCACATGAAAGACAATGCTACTGAAGAGCCATGTCCAGTCAGAAAGAGCAGCCAGCATCTTCCTCTGTGGTTTCCATAGCAACAAGGGCAGTCTTTGGGCTTATGACAGTGAGAATGGGAGCAGAGTCTCTGAGTCTTCCTCTCTCATCCCCAAAGGTGTGGACAGAGAAGGACTGCTCTTACCTGCTAAGATGAAGATACCCACAAGAATCAGGAAGACCAGAAGATACAGCCCCAGGACTGCATGCTTCAGCGCTGACAGGGAACCCAGCTGTGTACAGCAGCCACCCGCCCGTCGTTTGTGACATGGACCTAAAAGAGTAAAAATGAAACAGGAATGAAAACAACCTCATTTTTCTTGTGAGGTCTCACCTCTCCATCTTGCATACAGATGTTTGTGCCCTTCTGAACATCTGCAACACAGCCACCGCAGTCAGGAACACTCTAGGACCATCACACACTGCTCAGCTTTTCTGTTCTCCCCCTGTTGTCTAGGAATAACCCAAACAGGTTTGTGTGGTCACCATAAACCTGTCTCCAAATAATAGAAACACACTAAAGTAGGCTTTAAGGTGCAATCTTTACCAAGCATCATTATCTCACGCGATCCAGGGACTATGAAGAAAAGTTAAAATAAGAATTGCTGTGCTCACAAGATGGCTCATGGGTGAAGATGCTTGCGGCACATATCTGGAGATTTGACCTCGGTTCCCTCAGCCCACAGAAAGCTGGAAAGAGAGAACTGACACCACAGAGTTTTCCTCTGGCCTCCACAGGGCGCTGTCATGTGCACCCACACATGTGCATGCACACACACAGGTTGATAATGGATTTTTTAAAATGGGACTTGCAAGTCCCACCTTCTGCTGTGATTAGAGACAAATGGGAGAGAGCACAGGGCTCTTGCCAGACTATAGACAGGGGCACTTGCTCTGGAAGAACTTGAGGGCTAAATAAGACCTAGAACTTTTGAGACATGCTAGAGCGGTGGTTCTCAGCCTTCCTAAAGCTGCAATCCTTTAATACAGTTTCTTGTTTTGTGGTGAGGTATAGGTGGGAGAGGAGACCCTTGGTCCCATGAAGGCTGGACACCGTGTGTGGGGGAATTCGAGGGTAGGGAGGTGGGAGTGGGGGGGTAGGTGGGGGCACATCCCTAGAGAGCAGGAGGAGGGGGGATGGGATAGGGGGTTCCTGGGCAGGAGGGGGGGAAATGGGGTAAAGGGATAACATCTGAAATGTAAATAAAATAGCCAATAAAAATTATTTCATTGCCACTTCATAGCTGTAATTTTGCTATTTTTATGAATTGTAATATAAATATCTAATATGCAGAATATTTGATATGCCACCCCTGTGGGGTTAGTGACCTATGGGTTGAGAACCACTGTGCTAGAAGGTTCTGCATTGAGACCTTAATTTTAATGTTGGTAACTAATTAAAAGCTAAAGGAAAGGGAAGATGGAAATAAAATGCATCTGGAACCCAAATCTGATCACTGGCTTGCAAACTTGGGTTTAAATTTACCAAAACCCATAGTAACTTCATCCTGTGTAGTCAGACCACCAGCATCCGGCGAAAATTGAACAGCGATTGTTGTCATCGGCCTTACGGACTGTGTGTCCGGCTTCTTTGGGCTCATATCCAAAGTCAGCTAATTGCATGGCTGATGTACTAGTTGGTTTTCTTGTTGTTGTAATAAAATTCCCCACAAAAGCAACAGGAAAAGAAGGTATTATTTGATTCAAATGTGTTGTCCATATCGCAGGGTGTCAGGAATGTGATGTCACTGCATCCACAGGAAGCAAAGAGATGAACGCTAGTCCTCAGCCCACTTTCTCCTTTTTATTCACTGCTAGAATTCTAGATCATAGGATGCTGCTGCCCATACTCAGGGTAGATCGTCCCTCTTTAACTAAACTTTTCTGGAAAGACCCTCACGGGTACACTGAGGGAAGTTTTTATGGTGATTCTAAAACCTGATGAAGTTCAAAATCAAGAGTAACCATTATACCTGTCAACACAGTTACTTGGGAGACTGAAGCAGGAGGACGGCAAATTTAAGATTGTCTGGGCTACATGGGTAATTTAGTAAGCCCTTGACTCCAAATAAAAATAATAGGGCAGTTGGTAGTTTTGTGGTAGAGTGCTTGGTCTAGCAGGCACCAGGCCCTAGGCCCTGTCCTTAGGATCACAAATAGCATCTACTGTTAGTGACAAACCTTGCATTAGGACTCAGGTGACCTGTCAACTCAATTTGTCCTTCAAGGCAGTCCTTAAAATCCCACCCAGAGGCCAAGAAACTTACAAACCTCCACCACGACTACGTCAATTAAAAAAAAAGAAGAAAGTAAGGGACACTTCTCTACCCATCCAGACAGGTTATCAGAACAAATGTATGACATTCTTTTCAAAGAACAATGCTTTGCTCTCTGCTCCCTGGAAGTGACCGACCCCTCCAGAGGGACTGTCCTTTATAGTCCAGTGTCACAGACCGGAGCGGGTACTGAGAAGAAAAGGGTTGGCAAGAGATGCTGAAGTCTTTGGTATTTGAAAAACCTTTGGTACACTTCATTGGCTTTGAGTAGCAGCAAAGATGGTGTTTTCTCTCTTGAGAGTCCTTACTAATTCTTAGCCTCTGAAGGTTTTGTTACCACAGGGGAAGTAGTGGGTGGCAACGAATGCCTTTGGATCCAAACAGTTCTGGATTCTCAGAGGTGTTTGACTTGAACATGTTCCCATTCATATACTCCACGTTATTGTAACACTGCCTTTAAAACACTAAGCAGGATGGTTGCAACAATCTTGCCATAAAACATCAGGCACAACTCAAAACTTTCTGCCAAAGAAATAAAAGTCAATGATCATCATTCTCCTCAATCCTTAAATGTTAGCAAGTTTTGAGTCAAGCTGGTTTTCTACTAGCATTTGAACAGAAACTCTTTCTAACTTATCTGAAATTACCTTTCTAGAATTTTCTCTCTCTTTCTATACTAGAATCTAGCTGGTTTTACTCCTGCACATGTAGGCTCTGGGAACACTTTCTTCTGCTTCTGGTAAGAGCCACAGAGAGAAGCCTGCCTCCTGAAAGAGCCAAGGAAGTAGGCACAGCACTGTGTAATGAAATGCACATTATCACAATGGGAGTTCCATCTGTCTTGCTCTGGGTCTCCCTTCCCTGAATCTCAGAGCACAAAGGAGGAGGAAACTGACTGCAATGTACGTTGCTGAGTCAAATCTAACCTTTGCCATTTGTATGCATGTTGCTAGCTCACCACAGGAAGCATGTTGAGTTATTCATTGCACAGCGGCACAATATTTTTTTTTGCATGAAAAAAGAGAACCCCTCCTTCCCTTTATTTGAGCATCCCACCTGCGATGGATCCCTTGTCAAAAAAACACAAGACTAGGCCGTCCTTTGAAATGGCAAGGTTCTTTTTAGGAAACTTTAATCCCTTCCTATACTAAAAAAAGGAGTCAAATACAGCAGGCTAGGGGCTTCAGACATATATTTCCACAAATCTTTGGACAAGCAGAACAAAAATACCATGGCAAGATGCTTAAAGAATATAACATCAAGGAAAAGGAAAAGACTAAGATGAAGACTGAGAAGACTTTGTTGTTGTTTTCCTGTGTGTGTGTGTGTGTGTGTGTTGTGTGTTGTGTGTGACACATCTCTCACTGAATCTGGAACTCACCCATTTGGCTAGACTGACAGATGCTGGAACTGCAGGTGTGCACTCACTGTCAAGTCTGGTTTCTGACATGGACTAAAGGGGATCAAAGTCAGGTCCCCATGCTGTGCAGCAAGCACTCTACTGACTGAGCCTCTCCCCAGACTGAAGAGAAGTTATTGTTGCTTGGCCTTTTGGCTAAGATCAAGTGTAGAAGCAAGTGTTGATTTTTGAGTAAAATCTTTATCTTACAAAGAGAGCAAATTTGGGACATTCCTTGCCTACCCAGAAAATAGGTGTGTAAATTGCCGTACAGTAGTGTCTAACCAATAGATTTATAAGCAGCCACAGAAGTGTAAAGGCATGTCCTGGTTCTCCCTTGCCTCCATCCCAATTCCTAGACCGGGACTTGGCACATGTCAATCAACAAGTGCAACCATTGCCCTCCAGTAATCCCAGAGGACAGCAAGAAGGCATGTGAACAGAGAGAGTGATGTGGTCCAGTAAGTGCTCTGGCAGAGGCGGTGAGTCTGTGTCTGAGGGGGAGTCTCCATAGAGGAATCTCACACTGGTGACATGAAGGACAGGCTTGACTGAGAGGCTGATGCCCCCCTTCCCTCCAGCTTCATGGCTCAGTGAGCAGCTGTTGTAGATTCAAAAGCTGAGACTCTGAGAAGAAAATGTTCTTCCCAATGTGAGAACAGTTCTGAAGAGAGTCCTGGCAAACCTGCTAGTCATTAGATTTTGTTGTTGTTTGCAGCTGAAGGGACATGGAGACCAGAGTGATGGAGAGAAAATGGTGAAGGACAACAAAAGCCTTCCAAGCCAGAGCCTCTCAACCTGTGGGTTGCCTCGATCCCTGGTTGGGGGTGTCAAATGACCCTATCACAGGGGCCTTGTAAGACCATCACAAAACACATTACAATTCATAACGGTAGAAAAGTTATAGTTATGAAATATCAACAAAAGTAATTTTATGGTTGAGGAATCACCACAACATGAGGAATTGTAAAGGGTTATAGCAAAGTTGAGGTTAGGAAGGTTGAGAAATTCAAGCTCTAAGGGGATCATGGGAAAGGTATTCCCTCTGGCTATGGCCTCTGAAAGAAACAGCCAGTGACCAGGAAGTGATGGGCAGGGTTCAAGAGGTCAGCAGAGGTTAAGGCCAACAGCTCTGAGCAAGTTGAAAACTAAATCCACATAAAGTGACCTAAAGAAAGAGATCAGAGTGCCAGCATAGGAGATGGTGATCTAGGCTCAGTGTGCCAGTATAGAAGACAGTGATCTAGGTGAAGAACAGGTGGCTGCTGCCAAATTCTGGAGCCTCTCCATCTTTAAACATCTGTGCCTGCATGCTGTCTGTACTATTTGCCATGGCTGGGTTTCCCAGGCTCTTACATTCTTGACATCATCCCTCTGTTGAAGATCATTTTATTTAGGGAAAACTGTGACATCATCGCACGTGAGTTAACATCCTCCTAGTAAGTAGATAAATAAATACCTCACTGTTAAAATGACAACGATGCACTTGTGTGTGACGCAGTCCCTTTAGGTGCTGATGTGTTGAACGTAGTCACATTTAGGGAAACATTGACTTTGGTGACTGTAAGACAATTACAACTTCCTTTAGGTGATCAAGATTAAGAATGTTCTGGAAAGGACTAGGGAGAATGGCTGTCCGTAAAGGGCTTGTCTTTAAAGCATGAGGACTTGAGTTTGATTTCCAGAACACACACACACACACACACACACACACACACACACACAACCATAATGATACAAGCTTGTAATCCAACAACTAGTGAGAGAGACAAGAGGACCCTTGGGATTCACTGGACAGCTAGTCTAGCTTACTTGGTAAGTTCCAAATTAGTGAGAGACCCTGTCTCAAAAGAAAAAAAAAGAGGTGTACATTAGTTGAGGACCAACATGCATGATTGCCCTCTGGTTACTTTTCATATACACACACAAAGGCACACACAGACACATAGACACACACATACATACATATACACATGCATGCACATACACACAAATATACACATACATACATACACACATATGTACATATACATACATACATGCACACACATGCATGCATACACACATACATATATACATACATACACAAACATAAATACACACATACAAACACACATACATACACACACAAACATATACACACATTCACAAATATTCTGGAAGGCAGTACACTGAAGATTACTAAGTATCATCAAGAGAACTATGCTAGGACTTCACACACGTCTCTCATTATGTGTAACTGTTGGCATGAGCTTCTGTCCACCCCACATACTACAGTGCTTCAAGACACCTTCTTGATTCTGGGAGTAGCAAGGCTTGGTAAGGTTCTCTGCAGGAACATGTGAGCACATTAATTTTTGCTGGAAAGGTCATCTCTTACATTGGTCTCATGCAAATAAATAATTGGCAAATTTCTACTTGGCTACAAAATGCAACTTGGAGCAAAACTTTGTTCTGAAAAGGCAAATGAAGGCTTGGCTCTCCCCACACACCCAGAACTTCCAAATACCACTAGGTGCCCACGTAGGTAAATCATGTAATCAGTTCCCTGGAACTGAACTACCTTTCTTCGACATTCTTTGGGCTAAACTCCACTCTGCACAGTCTCATTCTGATCCAATGATGAAATCTGGGGCATAGAAGTCCATGGTTCTAGAATAAGACACTTGTCATAGCAAGAGAAAATGTGAAGACACATTTTTGGACAGAAAATGAATTGTCTATTTATTAGTGGGAAAATATTTGATTTCTTTTGATAGGATATATCCAAAATGAGATTCTCTTAAAGTATTTTATTATTCCCAGAGGTTACAAGTGTGGAGTACTCTTAATTATGGGAGCAAGAGTATACCCAAAGAAGAGTGTCAAGCAGCCCAGCCCCGCTCCCAGCCCTGCCACGAGGGCAGAAATGGGTGTGGGGACTCTGGAGGGAGATTTAAAGACTATCTGTCATGTAAGGGCTGTGAGGCCACGTTCAAGCATTCCAAGCTGTCCCTTGTATTGACATGTATGTTCTTCCCCTGAAAACATAACTTTCACTTCCTCTAGAAATAATGTTTCAGTTTTTTAGTTATAATTTCAGAGTCTTTGGGGAGTTATCTTCTTAGATTTGTATTTCTTCCGATCTACAAACGTGCTTGCAAGTTGGGTCTGATAAATCAGGTATTTATCTCCAAAGTAACTGGGTGGAAACAACAGCAAACAGGGCATGGGATGATTCTGAATCCACCAACTTGAGTTGTTACACTCACGACAGTCCTTTGCCTTGGTTCTCATTGGCCTGGGGCCCATCAACAGCAGGTGGGGCCAGCGTTTTATTACTGGGAGGAACCTCGATTGGTGCTCAGCTCATCCAAGGATCTCCGTTAAACCTGCCCAAGTCTGACCTCATTAGAATCAGCTTCATCCTCACGCTGGTGACTCATACCTCACGTTGTTTTCATTGTACAATAGGCACAATGAGAGGTGGCCCCAGATGACCTCTCTCTGCTGCTGCTGGAACTCTGTGCCTTTAATGGGGACTCCATTTAGCTTTGCTAATAAAAGGGAGGAAGACACATATGCAGCAAGGGCAAAGTGAAGGAAAGCCTCTGGCCTGAAGGGACAGTGGGCCATGCAATAAGTCTTACTAGGACCCAAAAGGGTCCTTAGCATCTTTAATATTGTGATGCATACAGTGCTCTTTTTTGTATATTCTGGAGAAATCTCCCCAAACTCTTGAAACCTCAAGAGTAAAGAGAATGTTTTTTGTACATCAGTAACACAGGTGGGGGCACCTACGGAGCTTTAAAATAAGCCTGGTCACCAAAAAGAGCAAGGTACACAGAGAGAGGTGGACGTGCAGCCCTCCTCTCAACCACTAAGAAGCATAAAGGGATAAAGGCTGATGACAATAACTAGTGAGTTACTCAATCATGCTAGATAATTAGATAAAACAAAATATTAGGTTCTGAGGGCTTTGAGAATTTGTGGATGATGCTGGAAATGGTGTCTCCCCAGAGGTTATGGGGATTCTGTGCTCCTAACTCATTACCTCATCCTACACAATGCTTCCATGTGGTTGTTGAGCAGTGTCTTTGGTAACACCTACTGTAATAAATGGGGACATGTAGTTGAATAGTGTTTTCCTGAGCTCTGAGCCACTGCAACCAATTAGACCAGAGGAGGAGGCCATGGGAAGTCTGATCTATAGCCAGGGTTAGAAGCATAACACACCTGGGGTGCAGGAATGGGCTCTGTAATGGGGACAGTGTTAGGGTAAGACCTGTGGGATCTGACACTATTTGCAGGAAGGTACTGTCATAATTGAAATGAATTAGAAGACAGCTAGCTGGTTATTGATGGAGAGAAGCCCCTCCATCTTTTTGGTGTTGGTTGTTGAGCGGGAGGGTAGAAAAAGAAAACCCAACAGCAACACTTGGTTTGGTTTTATCCTGTCTCAGGACAGATGACTGGGCTACAGTGAGCAGCAAATGGGGCGATCCTGCTCCACCTCAGACACAGGTCAGAGCAGAGGAAGTGCAGGGGAAGGGATACAGGTAACAGGAAGTGGTCAGCTTTATTATCAAACGGATCGGAACTTTCCACACCCATTTCTAAGAAAAGGAGAGAAGGTGGTAAAAAGGGCAGCCTGAGCTAATTCCACCTCGTGGGGCTCTAGGACAGCCCCTCCTAATACTTCCAGATTGTCTTATCATTTTGTTTCTGTGTCCCAGGCCCCATCTGTTCCCCCAGGTTCCTCCGAATAAAGATTCTCTGAAAGCAATCAATGCCTTGTGCTTATCTTCCAGAGAAAACCAATGTAGGGACAGCCTGCTGGCTGCTGTGCGCCTGCCTTTAGAGCTAAGACTGAGAGATGGAAAGCGAGTCCAGGGGTAAAGAGCAAGCAAGGTGAGCCAGCTAGCCACCAAGTGGGATGGAAAGAGCCATGGAGTGTACAAAGAATGAATGACTTATGGGGCCTGGTGGACACTACCTCTATTCTTTTCTCAAATGGAATCATATTATGTCAGGTTTCCTTAAAATTGTATTACACACACACACACACACACACACACACAAATATATATATGTTATATACATATATATACATATATATAGTATATTATAATATACATAATGAAGTTAAGCCACTTGAGGTGATAATGCTTGTCCCAAGAGCCATAGACTATCTAACGAAATTCCCAGCGCCAGACATGAGAAACCTCCCTTCGAGTTGTCGGTCAAAGAAATCAGAAAGACTCCCAAAACAATATAGGCTTTTACCGTGGCCTTTGTTTGCCTCTTAGAACTTGAAGGTGACAGAGACTCTACTGCTGAAGTCACCATTATTTGGATACATGATTCAGAGGAACTGACCTGGAGAAGCCACCTCCTCCCTGAAGAGTATCTGAAGATTATTTGTTTGTTTTAGTTTTTCAAGACAGGGTTTCTCTGTGTAGCTCTGGCTGTCCTGGAACTTGCTTTGTAGACCAGGCTAACCCTCAAACTCATAGATCTGTCTGCCTCTGCCTCCCAAGTGCTGAGATAAAGGTGTGTGCCACCACAGCCCAGGTAGTATCTGAAGAATCTTTGTAAGCTACCAAGAGAGAAAACCAATTGATAATCTTACCCAGCTGTAAAGCCTACAGACCACACCAATGACCAACACGGCAAGATATCCCCAAGGGTACAGTACAAGACATAGTACCTATGTCTTGAGTGTAGCCAACAGCTGTCTAAATTAGGTGTAAGGCCAATTCAACAGGAGAGAATTAATGCCTGGTATGTTAAACATAGACAACTACCAACTACTGGTGGCTGGTGAGGCCATAGATCCTAAAGGAAAACCTACTACAGCTGCTTACCTAAGCCAGCATAATTCCTAACTGCAGTCTTAATACGTACCCTTATGCTCATGGTAAGCGTAGCTCTGGCTCCTCCACAGAGAAGCTTCTTTTTGCAGCAGACGGAAACCATTACAGAAAACCATGACTACTCGAAATGAAGAGAACAGTTGACTGTGGAGTCCCTAACCCTGACTGATGCATCTACAACACAACTCCCACACCTATGGCTGAGGGGACATCACTGAAGAGGGGACAGAAAGATTTTAAGAGTCAGAACAGGGAAGCCACACCCATGAAATCTCATATATTTGGTCACCTAGACAAGACTGATAGAATGTGTCAAGGCAGACGAGATTGGATACCCAACCACTAGATGAAGAGCTACAGGCAGTTAATGGCTGCTGAGAGAAAAAGAGCTGCTTCTGCGAGAACAAGCCCCTGTTGGGTTATCCAGTACTCAGTGGTCAACCCTAAACAAATGGGAGTAGTCAGGGTGGGGCAGGGTGAAGGGTGGAAATGACGTCACGACAGCACATGGATACGAAATGCTAAAAGAATAAATAAATTTTAACTTAAATAAATGAAAGGCAGCGCCCTTGCTTTAAAAGGACACTGCAAATACAGGGGAGGAGGGGATGCTGCCTAAGCATCCAGGATTTCAAACAGCACGAGGCCTACAAGTCTGCCTGAATTCAGACCAAAAGATCACCTTCTCGGCTCAGTTGGTGAAGTGCTCCCCTTCTAAACACTAGGTTTATCCTTAGATGAACCTGAGTTCATCCCTAGAAGCCATGAAAAGAACTGGACACAGCAGTTACACGCTTGTAATCCCAGCACCAGCAACAGGAGGTCAAGCAGATTCCTGGGGCTAACTGCTCAGCCATCCCAGATTGACCGGTGAGTTTCAGGTCAGAGAGAAAAACAAGGTGCATGATGCCTGAGAAATAACACCAAAGGATGACCTCTGACTTAGACATACACATACATGCATGTGTGTGCATACACACTCAACGACAAACAAACATCCCGTGAAGATCATCAGCTTGTAGAGCAGCCCCAAATTCCAGTAAAGATTCCAATTCCTCTCCCCATCTCTGTCAAATGCCTGAGCTGAAAATGTTTGTAATGTGGAAGTGGCGGACAGACGCAGGCAGGTCTACATCCTCCAGCCCAGCTCCTTCCCTGATGTGCCTGAGTAAACTGGCTTCTCCTTTAGGCAGAGAAAAATCAAGTTTAATGTCCCCGTCTTCTCTTCCTCTCTTCTACAAGCAGCTGCAAGCAAAGGCTTTGGAAGGGTCACATGGGTGTCTGCTTTTGAAGACAGGAAGGTTGAGCCATCATGAATAGGACTGAGCTTGGTGTGTCCCTGAAGACTGCAGCTGGGCCACCTCTACCCCAAAACAGAGCAGGGTGTGCCGCAGAAGGAAGCTCAGCATATCTGAGCAAAGAATAAACAACACACATTTAATGCTGGGTTTGTCTGTGGTGTTGTATTTAGGACCGATCTTCTTTTTTCCCTCCCTCCCTCCTTTCCTTTTCCTTCTTCCCCACCTCTCCAAGGGTTTCAGGGTCTCAAACAGATAAACAGGGGACACATTGGATGGAGTGTCTACTGTTGTACATGGTCTTGAGGGTACATTGGCATTATTTTCATTTAAGGATGAGGACTCTGAGCAAAGCCAACCCCCAGGCATCAGATGGCCTGCTCCTACGCACAGACTTCTAGGTTTCAAAAAAAGTGTTCTAGGGCCTGGAGAGATGGCTTAGCAATTAAGAGCAACTGAAGACTCAGGTTCAAATTCCAGCACCCACATGGCAGCTCACAACTGTCAGTAACTCCAAGATCAGACAGCCTCACACAGACATATATGCAGGCACACAATGCACACAATGAATAAAAATAAAATAAATTAAAACATTTTAAAAAGGTAGAACAGCCACCGAGCTGCATCGAATTAGGGTGCCAGGAGCTGCCTCACGCATTAGCGTAGGCTGCCTGAGGAGAAGACTTAGTAACATGCAACTCAGAAGGAAAGCTTTCCATAGGACTGGTACATGCTAGCCTGAGGTGCCCTGTTAAGCAGGTCTTGGGAGCAGAACCTGAGCCCCAAGTGTTTCACCCATACCATCTCAGCTAGGCCCTCGATCAAGCACCAAGGAGACTTGAACCAGTACAGACAGTGTCAGTGGATCAGAGAGCTACACAGATCTGTACCAGGCTGGGACTGTGCCATGGCCACAGTGGCTGTGGATGGCTAATGGTAACAGACCTGAAATTCTGGCCTCTTCTTTCTTTCTTCTCTGTGAGAGGAACCTAGGAGACACAGGCCACCAGTCATCCCCAGTGAACACCCTAATCTACAGTCTTGGCTCCTAGCTCTTATTCAACGTCTATCTCCTAGTGTTACAGTAATGTAAGGTTAACGCCCTAATTCGCTTAACCTGTAAGGGAGGTTGACCTTCAGTGATGTGAGCCACCCTTGTTAAGCCATCCAGCAGCTCCACAAACCAAATGAAGCAGGGATATCCTGATGGATGGAAGGTAGATGTAGCAAACCCGGGAGATAATTTAATTTTATGGGGAAGAAACAAGGTGTAGGCACGTGTTTACAGTTGTAAAGCCGTGGTTATGACAGCACCTGACAATGTAAGCAGCTGGCTTCCAGAGTGGCAGCTCAGGAACTGGTAAACTGTAGGCAGCCGTGGTTATGACCAGCACCTGACAATGTAAGCAGCTGGCCAGCAAACAAGTCCTTTGAGCATGCGTCGGCCTCGTGCCCCTTCTGAGTGGGCTTATGCTAATAAGGTGTTGGCAGCTTAACCTATCCTGGGAGGACACATCACCCAGCCCGCCTAGGGCAGTTATATAAGCAGCTCCTTTCTGCTGCTTGGGGTCCAGGCCTTTCCCTTCCCTTCCTGGTCCAGGTCCCCGTCCAGTTCCCCATTCCTATGTCAAGAGCCGTTCCTGGATTAAAGCCAACTGAGAAGGATCCTACCGTGTCGCGTCTTACTTGCGGGTCAAGGCGGACGCGACATATGGTGGCCCGTCCGGGGAAACTGAGGACTTCACCTTCGTTGGATTCAGAACTCAGCAGCTAGGAACAGCGGTACAGGTATATTTATTGCCACAGAAAGTGCCCAGTGAGTAGGGCCGTCACAAGGTCCGCGGTGAAGCGGAGCCACAGAAAGTGCCCAGTGAGTAGGGCCGTCACAAGGTCCGCGGTGAAGCGGAGCCACAGAAAGTGCCCAGTGAGTAGGGCCGTCACAAGGTCCGCGGTAAAGCGGCGTCACAGAAGGTGCCCAGTGAGTAGGGCCGTCACAAGGTCCGCGGTGAAGCGGAGTCACAGAAAGTGCCCAGTGAGTAGGGCCGTCACAAGGTCCGCGGTAAAGCGGTGTCACAGAAGGTGCCCAGTGAGTAGGGCCGTCACAAGGTCCGCGGAAAAGCGGCGTCATAAGGTCCGTGGTCATAGGTCCATGGTAAAGTGGCAATTGAATCACGAGAAACCTTAGAAGTATCATGTTTGTGTTTGTTGTAGACCAGGTGTGGGTCGGTCTGGGTGTCGTAATTATGTTTTTCCTAGTATGTAGTCTTTGTTTCTGTTTAAATTGTCATTGTCCAAGACATAAGTGTAAAAAAGATAAGGGACGAAAAAGGGCCTCCAACATTTATCCTAGCACAAAAGATTTAGAGACAGAGAGTTCCTCCAGCTCCGATAGCTCAGATGAGGAGGAAGGAGGGAACTTAGGCAAGATGGAGGAGGAAGAAAAGTTAGAAAAGATGGAGGAGGATCAAGAGAACCTATCAGTTGAAAGGGAGTCTGTGACCCTCTCTAGGCGGAGGAAAGGCAAACATGGGGCGGAGAAGCTTAAACCACCTGCTTGGGAGACGCCCACAGCTCCGCCCCTAGGCCCGCCTCCATATGCGGAGGTTCCTCGGGCCGGTCCACCCCCAGGGACTCCAGGGACTCAATCGTTCTGCCCCGAGACTTGGAAGGAAGCACGTATGGCCTTCCCAATTTTTGAAGATCCAAATCAACAAAGATATCATGAGCACTTGGATATCAAAATGTTAAAAAATCTTGCAGAATCAGTCAGGGCTTACGGCGTCAATGCTTCCTACACGCAATCCTTGATAGAAAGGATAGCGACACAGGCCATGACACCATCTGATTGGATAAGTACTGTGAAAGCCTGCTTAACCATGGGGCAATATCTTGATTGGAAATCTATTTACAGTGATTATGCTCAAGGACAGGCTCAAGCCAATGCCGCCGCAGGACAGCCCTTATGGAACCTGGATATGTTTCTAGGTCAGGGACAATGGGCAGGTAACCAGACAGCATATCCGCCAGCGGTGTACGACCAAATTAATGCCATGGCTGTTAGAGCCTGGAAAGCTCTACCCAATAGGGGAGAAGTTTCTGGCAATTTAACAAAAATCCTCCAGGGTCCTAATGAGCCTTTCTCCGACTACGTGGCTCGCATGATGGAAGCCGCAGGGAGAATATTTGGCGATCCTGATACAGCCATGCCATTGATAGAGCAATTGGTGTTTGAACAGTGCACCAAAGAGTGCAGGATGGCCATCACCCCTGGAAAGCAAAGGGCTTGCAGGCTTGGATGAAGGCTTGTAGGGAGATTGGTGGACCATTGTCCAACTCTGGCTTGGCAGCTGCAGTTATGCAGTTGTCTAAGGGTAAAGGCAGGACCCCTGCTGCAGGGGCTTGCTTCAACTGCAGCCGCCAGGGACACTTTAGGAGTCAGTGCCCCCAAAGAGACAGGGAAAGGCAAAGAGACAGGGAAAGACAAAGGAATACCCCTCGTCTGAGGCCGCCAGGAATATGCCCAAAATGTCACAAGGGTAATCATTGGGCCAGTGAATGCAGATCGACAAGGAACCCTGAGGGCCAAACGCTGCCTTCTGGTTATGGTAGTACGCAGTCAAAAAACGTGCAGCGGGGCCCACGCTTCCAGGGCCCTTAAATATATGGAGCAGTAGAGGGGCAGAGTCAGCCCAACCTACACCGCCCGAGCCTTGGAGAGCCACTCCGGGTTTGGCAGGGTTGGAGCCTCGGAGAGCCACCACGGGCTCAGCAGGGCTGGATCTGCGCTGCACCACCAGACTCGTATTAACACCCCAAATGGGTGTGCAACCTATTGAGACTGACTTCCAGGGCCCACTGCCTCCCGACACAGTGGGTCTACTGATAGGACGCTCTTCTTCCACCCTAAAAGGTCTCATGGTACATCCTGGTGTTATAGATGCCGATTTTGAGGGTGCAGTTAAGATCCTTGCCTCCTCTCCGCAGGGTATCGTGGCCATTTCACCAGGAGACAGAATTGCTCAAATAGTAATGCTACCCAGCTTACATAATGTGTTCCCCAGTAAAAATGTAATAAGGGGAAATAAAGGCCTCGGATCCTCAGGGACTGAAGCCGCCTTCTTATCTTTAGATTTGGACCAAAGACCTATAATAGAATTGGAAATTAATGGCAGAAAAATATTGGGCCTATTAGACACAGGAGCTGACCGTAGCATTATAGCCCAAAAAGACTGGCCTAAAAACTGGCCTATTCAAGCATCAACCCAAACCCTACAAGGGCTCGGGTATGCAAAATCGCCCGATTTAAGCGCAGGTACATTATTTTGGAAAGACAAGGAAGGAAATGAAGGCACCTTCCAACCTTATGTGTTATCTTTACCTATTAGCCTTTGGGGCAGAGACCTGTTAAAAGCCATGAAATTGAGATTGACAAACACACATTATTCCACAGAGGCAACAAACATGATGACAGACATGGGATGGCATCCATCTCATGGCACTGGATATCTCCAAGAGAGAAGGGAACCAGTGCAACTGCAGTCTAAAGGGCTGCGCATGGGACTGGGTTTTTCCTAGTGGCCACTGGACCTAGCATACCCATTGTCTGGAAGACTGAGGAGCCAGTGTGGGTTCCCCAGTGGCCTCTTTCCTCAGAAAAGTTGCTAGCCGCTAGACAACTAGTTAAAGAACAATTAGAGTTGGGACATATTAAACCTTCTATCTCTCCCTGGAACACTCCCATATTTGTTATAAAAAAGAAATCAGGGAATTGGAGACTGCTACATGACCTGCGAGCCATAAACCGTCAGATGCAGGTCATGGGGCCGGTTCAAAGAGGATTGCCTCTACTATCTACTCTACCTCGTGATTGGCCTATTATTGTCATTGACATTAAAGATTGTTTCTTTTCTATTCCACTTAGTGAAAAGGATAGTGAGAGATTTGCCTTTACAGTTCCATCCATTAATCATGAGGAACCTGACCAGCGTTACCAATGGGCAGTACTGCCTCAAGGCATGGCCAATAGTCCCACCATGTGTCAATTATATGTGGCAGAGGCCTTAGCCCCTGTCAGGAAAAAATTTCCCCAGGTTCATTGTCTTCATTACATGGATGACATTTTGATAGCAGCAAAAACTGAACCTTTGTTGGACCGTGTCTATGCAGAGTTGATCAAGCATTTAGACAAAAGACAGCTGATAATAGCTCCAGAAAAGGTTCAGCGAAGCAAGGTAATGAAATACCTTGGGGCAAAAATAAGTATCAAGGACATAGTACCTCAAAAATTTGAATTACGTAAGAACCACCTTACAACCCTAAATGATTTTCAAAAATTGCTAGGGGACATTAATTGGATACGTCCTTATCTACATCTGTCTAACCAGGAATTAAAACCTTTGTATGAGATATTGATGGGTGATTCAGCTCTTGACTCACCCCGTCTCCTGACTCCGGAAGGCAGAGCTGCACTTGAGAAGGTAGAAAAGAGCTTGAGGGAAGCCTTCCTAGGAAGACTAAAACCGGAGCTACCCATAATCCTATGTGTCCTTGCCACACGTAATCAACCTACAGGGGTTTTGTGGCAGGATGAGCCACTCTTGTGGGTCCATCCAAAAATATCTCCAAGCAAATCCATTGAACATTATCCCACCACAGTAGCTCGTCTGGCCCAGGAGGGCATTCGCCTATGTGTGCAGCACTTTGGACGAACGCCTGAAACACTCATAACACCCTACTCTGCTTACCAGGTGAAGGTCTTATGTGGTACAATAGATGATTGGGCCATTTTGACCTGTAGTTTTGATGGCATTATAGATAATCATTACCCCAAACATCCTTTATTATCCTTTTTCAAGGAGCATCCTGTAGTTTTCCCTTCTGTCACCTCTCATAGCCCCTTGAAAAATGTACCTAATATTTTCACTGATGGCTCCAAAAATGGCTGTGGAGCATACCTAGTAGGGAACTCTCAGCCTGTACTGTGCCAATTCCAGCCTGGTTCACCTCAGGTTGTTGAATTGCGGATAGTTTTGGAAGTTTTCAAAGCGTGTCATTTTGCTTTTAACTTACTCTCCGATTCTGCATATGTAGTGAACAGTGTCAGAGTCCTAGAGGTCGCAGGACCCATCAGAGCCAGTAGCACAGTGTGCGCCCTCTTTAAAGATTTACAAAACGTAATTAGACAGCGCACCAACAAATTCTTTATCCAGCACATTAGAGCTCACACAGGATTACCAGGACCCTTGAGTGCTGGAAATGACACGGTAGACCTATGGGCTAAGAAGGAATGCATCTTCCTGAGCACTGCTTGGGATCGTGCAACACAGTTCCATCAGTTGTTTCATGTAAATTCTAAGGCATTGCAGCAGAGATTCAATCTGCCGAGGGCTGCAGCACGCCAAATTGTGCTCGATTGTCCCCAATGCATTATACACTTACATCCATCGCATGTGGGCATCAACCCTCGAGGCATTTCACCCTCAGGGTTTGGCAAATGGATGTCACTCACTTTACAGAGTTTGGAAAATTAAAATATATTCATGTCTCTGTGGACACTTGTTCAGGTATCATCCATGCTACTCCCCTCACTGGGGAAAGAACTACCAATGTAACTACTCATTGCTTGGAAGCATGGGCAGCTTGGGGAAAACCCCAAATGCTTAAGACGGACAATGGCCCAGCCTACACGGCACAGGCCTTTTCTTCCTTTTGCCAACGCATGGAAGTCTCACTCACTCATGGACTGCCCTACAACCCCCAGGGGCAGGGCATTGTAGAACGAGCACACCGCACGCTCAAAGAATGCCTTCAAAAACAAAAAGAGGGAATAGGCCACGGCCTTACCCCAAGCATAGACTATCCTTAGCACTATTTACCTTAAATTTCCTAAACTTGGATGCTCAGGGTCAGTCTGCTGCTGACAGGCATCATAATCACCTACGCCCTCCGCCAGAGAAAGTAAAATGGAAAGATATTATAACAAACATATGGCGAGGGCCCGATCCCGTGCTCTTAAGGGCACGAGGTTCTGTTTGTGTCTTTCCAGAAGACCAAGAAAACCCATCTGGGTACCCGAGAGATTGACTCGGAAGATCTCCAGCCCGGCAGTCCCAGACGGAGAAAAGGATGATGAGGGCATAGATTCTGTTTTTGACCCTACTACTGCTATGGATACCGGGTGACTTTATACCTTTGTGGGCCGTCACACGCACCTGGCCAGTGCCTATGCCGGTCCATTCTAACTCCCCGGTCCTTCCTACCTTTTCTCTACCTTTTGTGTTTGTATGCTTTGCAAAAATCAAAACTCTGCGCTTTGTATTAGCCAATGTATCTGCTTGGTTGGATCCCCTTGCAGATAGTAAAGTTGACGCAGAGGTTTTGAGAAACGTGCTTGTTCAGGTAAGTTTGGGGTCGTCACAAGGTTCGGGGGACGCCTCGAACCGGACTGATGACTCCCTAAACATCACCATGCTATTTATGATTTACAATGCCACCATATCTTTGCCAAAGAACTCTACTAAATGCAGAGTGCTGGAAAGGCAGGAATAACACTGCCTTTATTGTCAGACTACCTACCTCTGTACCGGTAACGGTGGAGGTTGACCTTAATACCTGTTTAGATATAAACCTATTCAGCTTTCTTGCGTCTCCTCTCTCAGGACTGTATATTATTTCTTTGGTATATAACTCTTCTCAGTCTCTCAATCAGAGTCGTCTCCTGTCTGAGTACCTGAAAGGAAACCGGTCGAAAGAAGACGAGTACCTATCCAGGAGGCTCCTATTGCAGATCGCTACCCTGAATGGCACCCGCCTGGATCCCTCTACTTTGGAGGGGCTCACCACTTGGGTCAAGGGCGCCCTCAATTTTCTTTAAAGAATGAGCGGGAGTATTTATCTGGGGAGCTGTTGTTTCCTAGGATGTGGTTTCTGCCTTTGGTTTCTGTGTCATTTGTGCCATGACCATGCAGGACATAAGGTTGTTGTTTACCAGGCGCTGACTGCCATGAAGGAAGGCACTCCCCCAGGTATTTGGCTGGCCTCCCTTAGGGAGGCATAGTGGGGAGCCTTCTGGACCCGGTAATGGCCATCCAGGCATAATCCCTAGATCCTGACCATCTTGACCATTGCCAAAGGTGTACACTCATGAGGCTCCTACAGCATCACCTCAATGTTTCTGAAGCGGGGAGTACGAGGAGCGCCTCGACTAGAGATGTTCTCAATCCTGAGATAGATTCTCTGAAGAGCATGTCCGAGTGCATAGAGGTTTTGTGCCAAATGTACCTCTCCCTGAAAAAAGGCACGAAGGCGGGTATGGCAGAAATATAAACTTTCCCATCACAATGCCTTCACTTTGCACAAGGGCTCGGACCTCTGTTTTCCACCGCTGACTTGCTGCGCTAGCGGCGACTTTATAGGTGTGCTTTATCGCCTCACGCCAACCACCTAATGAATGAGTTCAAGCATGCTTGGGTGTGGGATGCCTAAGGTCTGAAGGGTCCAGAGGTAACCTAATTCAAATTTAATAAATAAATAAGGGGGAGATGTAGGCAGCCGTGTTTACAGTTGTAAAGCCGTGGTTATGACCAGCACCTGACAATGTAAGCAGCTGGCTTCCAGAGTGGCCAGCTCAGGAACTGGTAAACTGTAGGCAGCCGTGGTTATGACCAGCACCTGACAATGTAAGCAGCTGGCCAGCAAACAAGTCCTTTGAGCATGCGTCGGCCTCGTGCCCCTTCTGAGTGGGCTTATGCTAATAAGGTGTTGGCAGCTTAACCTATCCTGGGAGGACACATCACCCAGCCCGCCTAGGGCAGTTATATAAGCAGCTCCTTTCTGCTGCTTGGGGTCCAGGCCTTTCCCTTCCCTTCCTGGTCCAGGTCCCCCGTCCAGTTCCCCATTCCTATGTCAAGAGCCGTTCCTGGATTAAAGCCAACTGAGAAGGATCCTACCGTGTCGCGTCTTACTTGCGGGTCAAGGCGGACGCGACAACAAGGGACCAGGGAGTCCAGGCTACAGGCATCCTGCCACTACCAGAAGCACATGTAACTCATTACCTTCCCTGGCTTCCCATGGGGAGCCATCGATGACGCCACGCATGTGGTGGGGCGGGCTGAGGCCACAGGGAGAGGAGGACTATGTTTTCCTAACTCTAACACCTCTCTCTAGGCCTCACAAAAAACAAAAACCATGCTTCAGAGCAGGCTGGCCCAGTCAGGCACCTTCCATTCCCAGGACCCCTCTGTGTGCTAGAGCCAGCCTGGAGTGGTCCTCAGCTGGCTGAACAGGCAGAGGAAACAAAGGCTAGAGGGGGAAGGTGAGGAGGGGTGGGAAGGAGCCTGGGAGGGAAGGAAAGGATAGGAATCGGGACTGGCTGTCTCAGCTCTGAGTTTCAGTTTAGAAGGATAACTGGTAACATGGCACAAAGAGCCTTTCAGGTCTTTTCTGGGACAGTTCTCCTAAACATTTCTGATATCACACCCCCTACGTGATTGTCTAGCAGATTGTAGTCCTGCTGTTAGCCTTACAGTCCACAGTGGGCTCCAGGGAGGCTGCTGCGCGATAGGACACAGAAAGGAAGAAGCAGCCACAGAGGTACAGAGAACCTGAGCTACTGAGGCTACTGTGGAGGCGGGCAGCTTGAAGGATGTGAGGATGCTGCAGACAGCAGGGTTTGAAAGGGGCCTTTTATGCAGGGGACCAATGATGGACCAAGTCCCTCCCTTTTCTCATCACCTGGGAAACAAAAATAGAGGAGTGGAGGCAAGGAAAGGAAAGAAAGGGACAGAAACTAGGAGCAAGCAGAAGAGAGAGAGAGAGAGAGAGACAGAGAGAGACAGAGAGAGACAGAGAGAGAGACACGAGAGAGACAGAGAGAGAGAGAGACAGAGACACAGAGAGACAGAGAGAGAGAGAGACAGAGAGAGAGGGAGAGAGAGAGAAAAGAGAGAGAAATTGAGAGAGACAGAGACAGAGAGAGAGCCATCAACAGACAGACAGAAAGACAGACAGACAGATACACACACAGACACACAACACACAGAGAGAGAGGAGAGGAGAGAGAGAGAGAGAGAGAGAGAGGAGAGAGAATAGACTGGACAGAAGGGGGAAACAGTCGTGAGTAGTAGAAGCTACAAGGTGTTTGCAGGAGACATGGTGGAGGAGGCCCTTCCTGTCCCCTGAGGATACTCCCTGGCAATGGACCCTCTAGCCCAGCATGCAGCATGAGACTTCGACCCTCAGAGCTCTCTCACTTCTCTTGGACATGCAGGTTCCATGCTCTGGAACTCCTACTTTAGCCCGCAAAGCAGGAGCTCTCTCTCTCTCTCTCTTTCTCTCTCTCTCTCATGCACATGTACCATATGTGCACACACCATACATACACATATCATATATACACCATACACACAGCATACACAAACACACACACACAATACACACACCATACACACCATACATTCAATACACACACCATACACACCATACATTCAATACACACACCATACACACACACACAATACACACACCATACACACCATACATTCAATATACACACCATACACACATACCATACACACACACAATACACATACACACATCACATATACACCACACACACACACACAATACACACAGCATACACACACCCACTACCCCAGAGAAGAAAGAGCCTAGCCTGCTAGAATACACTACATTTTACAAAATGATTGGTTATGGTTTATGTCCCCCAAACAGTCTCAGGTGTTGAAGTCTCCTTGGTCCATAGGCAGTGAGTGGATCTGGTCCTTGAGAACAGAGACTCCTGAGGGTTCTCATTAATTGGCACCATGATGGGCTTGTATTTGACATCATTTGTAGGTGATGGAAACTTCTGAAACCTGGGTCTGCTTGGAAGAAGAAGGTCACTGGAGGCATGTCCTTGGGGGCTGCAACTTGTCCTAGACTACTCTCTGCTTCCTGGCCACTATGAAGTCAGAAGCTGGCCTCGTCTGCCTGTGCTCCAGTCATCACAGTGTTCTGCTCACATCAGGACCAAAGCATTGGATCCAGCCAAATGTGGGCTAGAACCTCTCCAACTGTGAGCCCCAAACCCTTCCTCCTGTAAAGTGATAAGTGTTCCTCCATCTAACATGAATATTTACACCCACAGTTCTTTCCTTTCTTTTTTTTATACATAATTTATTTATTTTTATTTTACGTCCATTGGTGTTTTATTTGCACGTATGCCTGTGTGAGAATATCGGACTCCTTGCAGCTGGAGTTACAAAGCTACTATGTGGTTGCTGGGAATTGAACTCAGGACTTCTGGAAGAGCAGTCAGTGCCCTTAACCGCTGAGCCATCTCCCCAGCTCCCACCCAAAGTTCTTAAAGTCCCATTTGCATTAAAGCCTGAGTCACACCTGAATAGCTGGGCTGTGTTTTAAGGATCTTGCTCCATGCCAACCTCAAGGAAACACACTCGTTCTCCACCCCTCCTCAACCTTGGAGGACGCAACCCTGAAGGGGGCCTGGAGCGCCGCCAACACTTCTCAGTTTTAATCTACTGAAGGCCTCTGGGATGGGCCTGGCCCAGGCTTTCATCCGTTTGTTATCTCCTTCCAATTTCTCCTTGCCTCTCTTGGACTCACTCCCCTCCTTCCTCTGTTTTGCTCTCCAGAGAGGAAGATCGGAAAGGAAATTAAAAAAAAAAAAAAAAAAAAAAAAAAAAAAAAAAAGCAAGCACCAGCATCCTTCCAAAACAGACCCACAGATTCAGTCTTTCTGAAGAACACTGGGGACTCCATCCTGAAGTGGGGTGAGAGACAAGAGTTTGGGTTCCTTGGCCAAGTGATCAGGGGCTGGGCTTTAACTGGCTTTTAAATTGGGTAGCATCACTCTCCAAGTCTGAATTTAAAGAGACACATCCCTAAGGCAATGACTTCAGAGATACCAGCTGTATTCTCTTCTGGTGGAAGAAGACACCGGCCTAGAGTCAGTCTGGAATCCACAGCTCCTGGCTGCACTGCACCAAAAACTGGGGCCCAGAGAAGCCCTACTCAGGACACCGGCACAGCTGAGAACCCCATCAACCACCAGTGCTCTCTGGCAGATCCCTCAGGTTGGCACCAGGAAGCACAGAGGCTGGGCTCATTGCTTGGTTTTGTTTCCCTGATCAGAATGATTGTTTTTGATCTGGGGTCCAGAACATAAGGGAGAGAGATGGGAGAGGGGAGGGGGAAAGGTGGCAGTCCAGTGACACCCCACACCGCAGGCTTCACTCCTACTCCAGGCCTGGTGTCCCAGGTTGACCCTGGGTGACTCCCTCCAACTACTCACAACCACGGTCCTTTCTGGCCAAACCTGGCCTCTTTTACAATGTGCCAATGAGAATAGAACTGAATCAATGGCATGGTCCAGCAACATCCTTGCTGACTTCCTGGGCGAGGCAAACAAGTGCACACATGTGCACACACAGGGGTGTGCGTGTGTGTGTGTGTGTGTATTGTGGCATTCACATGTACACTTTTGTTCTCTTGTCCAGGCATCAGGACACTGGCTTAGTCTGGGGAACAAGCTGACAGAACCTTTTGCCAACTCTTCTCTTTCAAAGTCTTTGTGTGATGGTTTATCTTGATTGACAACTTGACGGGGTTTAGAATCACACTGGAGACACATCTATAGGTGTGTCTGGGAAGATGTTCTGAGAAGTTTAACTGAAGTGGGAGGCCCACCAGCACTATCCCATAGGTAGGGGTCCCCAAGTAATATAAAACAGAGCAAGGGAGCTAAGGAACCCCATTCATCTTCTCTGCTTCTTGACTAAGGATGCAATGTGGCCCCTGACACTACACCTTGTCTGTCATTATGCTCTGTACTCTCAAATGGTGAGCCAAAATGGTATGGTCATTCTTATGCTCTTTTCCAGAAGCCACTTCCCTTCTTTGCCTCAACATCCACACCAAGGAGACTGCTCTCAAGCCTGCTCCTCCTCCCAGTAGCAATCACGAGGGCAGGCACTGTTCCAGTCCCTCTCCAGAGCATCCCTGACACCCAACACATAGACTAGAACTCAGGGGAAGAGCTAACTGCTGAGAGTACCCAAGGGTGAGCCAAAGAACCCTTACTTCGAAGCTTAGAGCTCCTTGTCTTCCCCTCCTGCTGGGGCTGTTCCCTTCCTCCTCTCCCAGATACCTCTTCCTTTCCTATATCTGCCCCTGTGAGAGAAAAAGACAGAGCCAACACTCCTGAGAAAGGCTATGGACAGTGTCACAAAGCAAAGAACCAGGCTGCACACTCTACCGTAGACAAGGGGCTGTGTCACACTCTACCGTAGACAAGGGGCTGTCTCTAGGTGACAGCCTGATGCCCTTCAGAACAACCCTGTAGGTCTCATTCCTTTTCTCTCAGAAGTAGGACGGTGTTTTCCTCTTCCACATAAGCCCAGTGAAGAGTGGGCTTGTGCCTGAAGCAAGATTGCATTAAGTACTTGTCCAATAACGGTACAGACATTTACTAATGCCTGCCAGCCGGTGCACAGGGAACAGGCGCTGCCAATTCCATGCTGGAGCCTCTCTGAGGGACTGATGAGTTGTGGACTACTTGATGTCCTCAGTCTCAACACGCCCATCTATAAAATGGGTTCTCATTTTGCTAATGACATAGGTTTATTGAGATGAATGAGAAAAGTCATAAAAGAGATTTTTGAAGATAGGACATTCAATATCTGCAGAAATAAATGGGGAAAGGCAGCAAGCACTGGGGTAGCCAAAGCACAGTGGAAAGCAAGGGCCTTCAACATCACAGGAAGAGCTCCAAAGTCCAAGACAGGTAGACACACTCACCATCCTCACACAAGTTCAGCTTGGACAGGCTCCTGCCATCAAAGGGTTCCTCAAAGATGGAGCTGTTGTCACGGTCACTCACGGTGTGCAGGTACATGGCTTTGTTGTCCATCATGTCCTGAAGCAGCAGACACACCAGGCAGCACAGGGAGCAGAGGAGACACAGAGTCAACTATGTGATAAACAAATGGTATAAGTAGGTACCTGCCCATACAACTCCCAGCCTGGAGGTGACCCACCCATGTGACCCCAGCCTGGAGGTGCCCACCATGTGACCCCAGCCTGGAAGTGCCCACCCATGTGACCCTAGCCTGGAAGTGCCCAGCCATACAACCCCCCAGCCTGGAGGTGCTCACCCATGTGGACCCCAGTCTGGAGGTGTCCACCCATACGAACCCTCAGCCTGGAGGTGTCCACCCATGTGACCCCCACACTGGAGCAGGGCTCTTTCTACCCCTTCAGGAGGAGCTGGGAGCATCAGCCAGGTTCTCGGGACCCCTCCATCTCCAGTTCCCCCCGACTCAGTGCTAGAAGGCCAAGCATGGGCTCTGTCCTTTCTTTTCCACAGCTCTCTGTGGGGCTGGAGTCTTGGGCTGGGAACACCATGGCCACACTGGGCAGTACTTGAAAGAGACTATCACCCAAATGATGAGTAGAGAGTAGCTCCTACAAGCAGTTCTCAACCTGTGGATCATGACCCCTTTGGGGGTCAAACAACCCTTTCACAGTGGTCGTCTAAGGTCATCAGAAAACACAGAATATTTATATTACAGTTCATAACAGTAGCAAGATTACAATTATGAAATAGTTTTAGGGTTGGGGTCACCACAACCTGAGGAACTGTATTAAAGGGTCACAGCAATAGCAAGGTTGGGAAACACTGCATAAGCTTCAGTGGTCCTGGAAGGGCCGGATAATTGCAAGAGGGAATTTGGAGATGGTCCCTAACCCCACAGCAGGCTATGGCAGGAATTCATCTCCCAAGGAGTCTAGTGGGTGAGTGTTCTCCATAAGTCTTACTGAGCAACTGTTGTTCAGAGGGCTTCCACCTGCATGATGCCCCCAAGAGCATCCCAAGCTTCTGACTTGGGAAACTCTCACTTGAAGAGACCCAGCCATGGTGTTTGCATAACAGTATGGCCCACACCATCCTATTCTGCCGTGCTTAATTGTGTGACTGGAAGGCTGTCCTCAGAGCCTGTGTGGGTGGCTCTGGGGCAGAAAAGCATTATGAGCCCCAGGCTAGAAGGGATTTTCTCAGTTCTCTAAGATGAATTTGCATTCTTTGTGTAATGAGAAAAATCCTTTTTATAAAACCGAATCTCAAAGTGTTTGTTTATACAAAATCCTTTGGCTTTTTCCTCACGTACATGGTCTGTAATTTTACACATTGCTTTCAGCACAAATCTAACTGGACATAAGTATATGTCAACTTGTTTTCCTGATGTTCTTTAGCTGTCCGGCAATTTAACCAAAATAAAGAAGAGGGGAAGGGGAGGGAAGAAGTAGAGGGGAAGGTAGGCAAAGAGGTAAAGAGAAGAAAAAATAAGTCAGATGGGAGAGGCATTTATTTATCTTCAAAGTGAATTTTGGAAAAAACAAAGCCCCAAGAAGATAGCACAAGCCCAGGATGAAACAGATACTCTGAGATCCTGAGAAACAAGCAGGACACACAGCCTGGGTGAGATATACAGTGCCTGGAAAGTACTGGCAGAGAGACAAGGAGACCACCATGGGCTTTGGGAGTCATCCTTCCCTCTTTAGAGGCAGGGCCTGAAGGAAGCATCCATGGGGATAAAGAAGGAGGGGAAAGGGCAAAGCAAAACCATGTGTCTCTTTACCACTTGAACTTGGTCTACCAGAGAAGCTTCCAGAACAGAGACTTGGCCTTTGGGGAGGAGAAGAGGCTTAAACTGATCAGTGGCTGATTAACTACCCATCTAATGATCCTGGAGTGATGGGGTCTTTTGCTCTATCTCTCCAAGTAATGGGGTGCCACATTCCATCACTCTGGTCTCACCACTTGGGTACACACATATATACACACAGGCGCTCAGACACTGGTCTTTCTTCCAGTCTATGAGAGGGACAGGAGAGGGAGATGGTCCTTGGGTCTATCAGGACTTCTCTCATAGACAGCTCCCATCCAGCTGTTCTGTGCCTTTTCCCATGGTGTCCAGTATGCTAATGTCCTAACACTGGCTCTCCATCTAAGCCCTCCGCCCAGCAACAGCCTCTAGGTGGGGCACTGAATGGCTCCAGCTCTGCTCAACTATAGGGGATCCTCCCTGGTCTCAGGATGTGTGTGGTTCTTCCCCTCTGACCTCAGTCTTAAGAAGCTACAAAGCTGGAGGCCACTGTCTCTGCAGCCTGTGATAACCCTTGCTCTGCCAAAGGCAACAGTGTCTGCAGCCAAAGGTCCCTAGAACCTCTTTCATGCCACCTTCCTTCTTTCCTGATCAACTCCAGACCACTGTGACCTAGAATGTGTCCACAGCAACCCCTCCTAGTCATCCTCCCCACCTCCTGGATGGACTGAGCAACAGCCTAGAGAAAGCGGGTGGGGCAGAGCAGGTCCAGATGTGAGAGGGATGACTTTAGAAATGCTCAATTCTTCACTACTTGGAAACAAGTATATATATATATATATAGAAATGCTCAATTCTTCACTACTTGGAAACAAGTGTATATATATATATATATATATATATTATATATATATATATATATATATATGCATGTTGTGCCTGCCCTGATTTTATGTGGGGCTGTGTTTTCGCCTCTCAGAGTCCAGAGCAGGTTTGAACTCTGAGATCCGTTCTACATCTTTGACCAGTTTGTGCTGAGGACATCACAGCTGACCATTAGAGTGTAGTAATCATGGAAGCTGCTGATGTGTTGAGTCACCCCTTGGGCCTCAACTGATTGTCCCTACCCCACCCAACTCCTGAGAGCATTTCCTGGGATCACTTCCTGGGAGCAACTCCTGGGAGCACCACAAACAAGGCAGGAAGGCAGATCATCATTTTATCATTTCCATTTTAAAGATAACCAAGATCAAAGAGGCAGAATGACAATACTGAAATAAAGAGTCAAAGAGGCAGTAATTAGACGGATGGTTCAGGGGTCCCCACACACACCACTGACTCCATCCTGGGCTGCTGTATCAAAGGTATACATATGTGTCAGTCACTTTCAGTAGCCACCTTCAGGGCATCTGTAACAGGGTCTGCATTGGCACACCTTGGAGGAGCAGCCAGTGCACTTCTGTAAGGGCATGAGCAGAGGAGAAGACTTGAAGGGAAACCTGGGCCACATGGATGGAGCCACAGGTCCCCTGGTACTCTAGGAGCCTGGACTTTGGCTTTGCTAATTAGATGGAAGTCACGCTGTAAAGGGGAGGGTGGTTCTACTCACCCCAGAGGGTGTTATTAATCATTCCTCACAAAGGACAGGGTGGGGCCAAGCTTTGCTTCCAGAGTCCGTCTACAGCTGCGTTGGGGCACCCTCGAACTCTGCGCAGGTGCGGGAGGGAGGGAGTTCACGGCACAAGGGCTCCTTTCTCTCTCTCAGTTTGGGAAGGTGGTCACTTTCCTGACCTCATCTAGCCTTCTACGCCTCACCTCTGTGATGCTAAGTCCACTCTGCTGACCGCCTCCCTGGGGACGGGGAAGGACACTGTGAGCATCATGTGAGCTGATGCAGGAGGGAGAACTTTTCAAAGCCATACAAAATAGCAGGGACAGTCAAAAGAGTTTGTAAAATTCTTCCTCAGCAGGTAGGGGAGGGCTCAGAGTCCTGAGGACTCCCCCTTGCTCAAAAAGTCCCAGAAATGAAGTTATGAGAAGTTTCCTTTAGGAAAAAATAAGTGGCCTAAAAGTGACATAAGACTGAGGTTCGAACCCGGGTTTTAGAAGTTTTCTGGGAGCAGCAAAAGGGCCACATTGCTGAGGCAAGGAGATAGACCAGGGGCCTCACTTGTGACTGAATCTTTTTCTGTAGGCTCTTGCCTCTCACTTGGCAGGGCTTACAGCTTCTCTTTGGATTGCCTGGTTTCTAAACTAAACTCATTTAAACCAAATAAAGTCACTGCAAATGCCTCCCTCCCAAAGTTTCTAGATAGGTCTTAAACCCTTTCTTTGCTCACTGGATCCTAACTCACAGTTAGAGAGGTCCAGATGCTTCACTAATAACCTCCTGCATCGTTTGACACACCTTGGTGTGTTTACACACACACACACACACTCACACGTGTGCACATGTGCCCATGCATGCAGCCATACATGCATGCATGCACACACACACACACACTGCATACAGGTGTGCATTTACTCCCTGAATAGGCTCTGGAGCTATGACATTAGACATAAGATGGCCAGAGATGCCATTGAAGCCACAGCATCCCTCTGGCATCCGGATTTGGGCTCACACTCCACAGCCCTAGCAACTGAGTCCTGGGGCCCATGTGTGTCTACAGGCTCCGATCCCTGGGACCCTCCACCTGGAGCCAGGCAACTCCAGGGTCTCTGTCTGCAGGACTTCCCAGAACTCAGCTTCAGCAGCACAACGCTTCCTGCATCTGCCCTTGGGGCACCATCACCCAGTAGCTTCTAGGTCAAAATGTCAAAACTCACCTGTTTGCACTGAGCTGAGGCTGGACCCTTTCCCTTCAGTTCCCAGCGATTGCCATGGTAGCCAGAGAGCTGACTGCTACCCCACGGAGACCCAGAAAGTAGTCCCTTGAAGCTTGTCCCCACAGCCAGCCAAATCCAGATGAAGTCATATAGAAAAAGGCTTCAGGGTCACCTAGTGATTTAGGTCAGGGCCACAGAGTCACTTCTATGGGAGGACCAGTTCAACAAAGTGGCCGAATGACAGGTCTGCACGTGGGACTCTCTGTCTTGGTGCAGCGTCGGTCAGCCTCAGAAAGCGATCCGGAGATATTCTGTGGAGTCACCCGCAGCTCTGCTAGGTACTGACTGGGTGGGAGGTGCTCCAACCTCCAGTCTTTATTTTTAAAAAAGTTCTAAAAGCAACTGCTAGAGGGAGTCTGGACTACTCCTGCCCTCTTGTGGCCACCCTCAGACTTACAACTCTGCACTGCGTTTCCAGCCCTTGGCTTTAGGACTCTGACTGTTTTCAAGGCCCTGCTCAAAATACTTTTTGGACAGCTTCTGGGAAAATGGCAGCTAGACCCGGTTTATGACACGCCCAAAGAAACCAGTCTTGTAAAATTTACTGTAGCACGGAACTGGCATGTCTCAATTCATTCAGCAAGTTTGGCATTTCCTGAAGTTACATCCACTCCCAAAGGACTTGGACAGTTCACACTGGGGCTATTTAGAAGAAAGTCTGGGGGGTTCTGAAAGAACTTCCCGAAGTCAAGCTCGACACAATTCAGTAACAATGCCAGGGTCTGAAGACTGCACAAGGCAAGAGAGGATGGGCCTGGGAGAAGCCAGCTGGTTTGAAGTCTGACTGGGCCTCAAAGAACTGGAAAGCTCAGCACAATTCCCTTGTAATAAGGAGATACACCGGGCTGGGAGATAGCTGAGTTCACAGGGCCCTGACCTCTCAAGCAGGACCCCCGGCAACCACGTAAAAAAGACCGTGTGGTGGCACACACTGCGACCTCAGTGCTGCGGAGCTGTGGACAAGAAGATTGCTGGACTTACTGGCCAGACAGCCTAGCTTACTTGGTGAGTTCCAGGCCAGCAAGGGAGCCTGGATAAAAACTCTCAAGATAGAATGACATCTGAACTTGACTTCAGTCTCCTCCCCATACACACGTACACATTACACACAAACAGATACACACAATGAAATTAAATACAAATTAAAAGGATTAAAAAGAGACCAAGCAGGTGTTAAAAAAAAAAAAAGCAATGAATTTAGATGAGAGCAGTAGGAAGAGAGAATATCAGAGAGACATGCCATCCCTCCCTCAAGAACCAGTGTGAGCCACGATTGGATAGATCAGATAATGGATCTGGACCGCAGTGTGCAGAAGCTAACATTCATAAATAAGTTCCTGTTTGTTGGTTAGACATGAGAACAGGGTTTCAAGGTTTCTGACAGGGGAAGAGTCTGCCAAACTCAACTCTGGCCACAGAGAAACTGCCAACCCTCTGCTGACTCAGAAAAGTGTGAGTCCTCTTCAGTGGCCACCTTTCTAACTGTCCCAGGGGAAGCTCCTGCAGGACACTGCTTTGCAGGAAGAAAAAAAGCAGGAAGAGGAAGTAGAGGAGGAGGAAGAGGAGGGGGAGGAGGAAGAATAAAAAGGGGCACTTTATGATGTGTTATATACTATATATACAGATATATGCATGCACTGTTTCAAATGCTTTTCAAATACCTATATAGTTGGTTCTTGATATCCTCATGAGGTTGGATTCAGGACTCTTTCATGGATGCCCAAACCTCAGGCATGTAAGTGCCCAGCATAAAACATTATGGTTTTTGCACAAAGGCCCTGCCCAGCATCCTGTCTACTCTAAATCATCTCCAGGTTATGCATGCTATCCAACACGATGTAAATGTTCTGTGAACAGCTATCATACCGTATAGTTTTGAAATTTGGGATAAGGAAACATTTTAATATTCAGTACAAACCCTGATTACTTAAAAAAAATACTTTTGATCTGTGGTCAGCTTGGATCTGCAGATGTGGATGGTGTTAATACAGTGAAGGACGTTGTGGCCTTTATAGCAGGCATGTGAGGCAGGCTCCTGAAACCGTTTACACAGAGACCAGGTGATCTGTCTTGGGTCACTCCAGCCTGTGAATGGAGAGCAGCAGTTCAGCTCCAGGCAGTTGCCATGAGTCTAGGCCTGTAATCATCTCCTTCACTACTCCTTACAAAAAGAATGCTCCTGTCACTCAACTCGTCACCAACATCCCTGGGAATGGAGCTAGATGTGCCCTCAGAATGTGACACTCACAAGACCTTCACTACAGACACAGATGCATCAGCAAGAAGTGCAGTGCGTCAGTTCTGTGGCTGAAGCTCGTGTCCCAGAAACTGAATCTCCAGTGCAGCAGTGCAGGGAGGCACGGCCTAGTGGGAATGGCAGGAACCAACCGCACTGTGAGAAGGATTTACATAAATAGCTTTCTCTTGTCTGTCTGTTGCCATGGCAAGACTCGATCTTCATTCTCTCTTGCCTCCTGCCACGTGATCACACTGTAAGAACACACCAGAGGCTGGCATTTTTATCTTGGACTTTCAGGTCTCAAATGGGGAAGAAACAAATCCCTGTTTGTTCTAGATTTCTATTCATAGGCATTCTGTTTTATACCACATATAAGGACAGTTGTTAAGACCTGGGGTTTCCCTATGTGGTCTTCTCCTTTGTGGCTCCTGGCACCACAATACCTGACAACAACTAGAGAGGAAAAGTTTCCTTTGCCTCGTGACCTCAGACCACCCTGGCAGAGAAGGTGTGGTGGATGCCAGAGGGTATGGTGGAGAATGTTCACAACATGGCAGACAGGAAACAGATACCAAGGCAGGAAGTCGAGCCTGGGTATAGCTTCCACCAGTCAGGCTTCACCTTCTAAAGACTCCACAGCATCCCAAAATAGCACAAGTGGCTAAGGACCAGTCATTCAAACCAAAATCCTGCAATGGGAATTTCAGATTCAGACTATAACACCAATCGTGCCTAAAATGGACATCATCTTTTTTTTTTTTAATTCACAAACCTACACTGACCTGCTTTAAGAAGTAGGGAAAGAAGACAGACAGGACAAAGAGGAAGGAGATGAAATCTAAGCACAGCCCAAGAGTGGTGTTTTTTTTTTTTTTTTTTTTTGGTTCCAAAAGGGTTTATTGTCATGGCAGATGGTGGATGGATCTGGACCGTACCCACCCAAACTCAGGGCAGACCTGAGTTAAGTAGGGAGGGAGAAAGGGGGAGGTTCTGGGGGTGATAGTTTAATTGACTCCACCCTCTGGCCTTCATTAGTATGTAAATCTCTAGGGCCTGAGGCCTAACTGTGCACTTTGGGAGGGGCTGTAATGGCCTACTGACTGAACAATGTAGGTCTATGGAGATTGGACTGCTTGTTAGGAAGAGTGGTGGTTTGAGTGAGAAATGTCCCTCATTGTCTCTGGCATTTGATCCCCAGTTGGTGGCACTGTTTGGGTAGGTTTGGGTGTGTCCTTGCTAGAGGAAGTGTGCCACTGGGGGGAAGGCTTTGAAAGTCAAAGCCTAACGTACTTAAAGTCTCTCTCTCTCTCTCTCTCTCTCTCTCTCTCTCTCTCTCTCTCTCCCTATCCCCCACCCTCCTTTCTGCCTCCCTCTCTCCTTCTCAATTGGGGTTCGAGATGTGAGCCCTCAGCTTCTGCTTCTGTGTCATAACATCCCCACTGTTATGGACTCTTTCTTCCATAAGCTGCCTTGGTCATATTGTTTTATCACAGAAGCAGAGAAGTAACAAGAGACTGGCCAAGCCCCTCTGCACTACCTGTGAGTAAGACACTGATTTAGACAGGGGCTAGTTTTCTGCATGAGGCCCACAGACATGCATAAGACTGTCATGCTGTAAGATTGTTGGAGGAGTCTGTGTATTGTTTTAAAGCCAGTGGCTATGGGCCAGGACACTTTTCCCTTCCCCTCTTTTGTTTCTGTTTCGTCTGGCTTGTCTTGGGATAAGATTTATCTGTACTAACTAGTTAAGTCTTTGCTGGTGTTTTCCTTTCTTCTTGCTGAGTAGTGTAACATTATGTACGTGAACCCACAATTTGTTTACTTCTTCATTTATTTAATTTTTCATGTGTATGGGTGTACGCCAGAATGCGTATATGTGCACCCATACTTGCAGAAACCACAGAGGCCAGAAGAGCCATTGGATCCCCTGGAACTGGAGTTACAGATGGTTGTGAGCCACCATGTGGGTGCTGGGCACTGAGCCCGGGTTCTCTGTTCTCTGTTCTCTGAGAGAACAGCCAACACTGTTAACAGCTGAGCTATCTCTCTAGCCTTACTCTCCTTTTGGGCATTTCATTTGTTTGTTATCTTTGTGAATAAAAAGCTCCAGGCTCCGGATAAGAGAGGGGAGCAGAGGCTGAGAAGGTAGGCTTTCTTTTTTAGTGAGCAAGAAGTACTTCAGGCTGCTCAGGTCCCTTTTTTTTTTTTTTTTTTTTTTTTTTTTTTTTTTTTTGTCTTCTAAGCTTGGAACAGTCCAGGGCTTGTAAGATTGTTCAACAAGCAAAGGTGCTTGTTGCCAAGCCCGATGACCCAGGTTTGATCCCTGGAACTCACATGGTGGGAATTGACTCTGTCGAGTTGTCATTTCACTTCCACATGCACACTGTGATGCACACCTAAGTGCACACACGTGCAAAATAAACAAGCAAATAAGTAAGTAAAAGATGAGTTGCCATTAAAATAAAACAATAGTAAAAATCTGTCCAAAACCAATTTTTCCCCATTCAGACCACAAGCTTATGGTAGCTGGTCACCTGCACCCCGTGCCGCATCACTGCCACCACTGTGAGATAGCAGGACACATGATGGAAGGCTAACTGGACTTTGCCCATAGCTAAATCTGTGAAACCAAGGAATGTGCACTCCGAGTGTTTAATATGAGGAGATGATGTTTTTGCATAATTGAGAACTCACCATGGCAACTACATCAGTTCTGTGCTCCTGGTGATGAACCACGTCAGACACGGCAATTGAGGGCTTCCTGTTTTCTTGGGATTATGTCTGTCTTGTGTGTGTCCTATTCCAGCACATAGCCCAGAAATGGGCCCGGAGGAAGTAGAAAGTCAACACTAGCTGGACTTCACAAGCAGCTGCCCTCAGAAGGGCCCTGTGAAGAGAAGAGCATGTCTCCAGCCAGGCAGCCTCTCCAGCTCTGTGGTTGTGGGGAAAGTCATGGAACTTCTGTGAACCCAACTTTCCTAGTCTGTGAAACCAAGTTCCTAGTTTTGGCTTTCCTGTCTCAAGGCTATTTAGGAGAGAGAGAATCTTTAAAAACATGCTCAGGATTCCCAAAGCTCAGTCATAGCTATTATTTCTCAAAGTTGATAGCTCTTGACAAATGAGATAGTAATTGTCATGTGGGTCTCCACAGTGTCCAGCTGCTGACAGCAGGTGCTGACTCTAAGCTAGGGAGGCAGGAGCCTCTGCCTTGTGGTGTTCCCTGCTCTTTACCCATCATGAAATCTACTCAACCATCTGCTTTGTTCATTCTCTAGGTGTGTGAATGATGAATTGCAGGAGACAGCCCATGTTTCCCGACACTGGCCCAGGGTCATGGGCAGTAAGGTCATAGGCAGGGAGCACCATCCCTGGACTACCTCTGGGGACCTACATGGTGCTCCTTGTATTGTCAAACTCAGAGATACAGGGTACTTTCTAAGAAGTGTATCTCAGAATCAAGATGATTTAAATTTTGCTTGAGAGTTAGATAATGAAATGATCATAATGTGAGCAATTTGTAGTTTGTAGCCAAACATTCAATCATAAGAAACTAGTCAAAGCAGAGTGAGACACTGGGCCAAAACCCTTAAGAGAGCAATGGGATAAATGTAAAACAGACACCAGTGCTGGGATGATGTTCCTTCCCATGGACAGGATGTGGGATACCAGGCTTCCCAGAGCACATTTTTTAAAAAGGTCTTACTTTACATGACTCTGGGTTAATGTAAGTCATGATGAGTTAAAGATGGCCAGAAGCATGGGGGGGGTTGTCACAGAGCCCCTGAACTCTGCACTGACAAATGCATATGGGATAGTATTTGTTTACTTCTAGATTCACCCGCTAGGAACTGGAAGCCGGAAGCTGAAGGGTCCAGAAGTGGGCCAGAAAGGGGCAAGTTCTGCTCTGAGAAGAAATCACTCAGAGGAGGTTTTGGGTTACAAATATGTGCAGAGTGTCATGGGGAAAAGGTTCTGGGTTTCTCTGAATTACCCAAGAGGGAGACACAGAATTTTCTCCATGTGCAAAGGACCTGTGTATAGGTTGCTTTTCTCTGTTCTGATAAAATACCATAACCAAAAGCAACAAAAGGACTGGTTCATTTTAGCTTAGGGTTCCAGAGAGAAGGTCCACAATGGCGAGAAGGGCTGATCACACTTCATCCACTCACAGGAAGGAGAAAGAAATAAGGTTTAATACCTCAAAGCCCACCCCAAGTGATGGACTCCCTCCAGCTAGGCTCTGTGTCTTAAGGGTTCCATAACCTCCCCCAATGCAGCGCCACCAACCAGTGTTCAAATACATGAGTCTATAGGGAACATTTCTCATTCAAACCATAACATCCTGTTTCAGCACTGATCCATCTAGACCTGGCTGTAAGGATGGAAAAGTTCACCATGGGCTTTGTGTGATCACAGCCTGGGATCCTGTTCCCAACAGGATTACCACACCAGGAGTCTCTTACATCATGTGGCTTGTTGGGCCCAGTGACCTCTGATGCTGCTCCCACTTCTAAAGGAAACTTGTAAGAAACCCCCTCCATTGTGCTGAGAAGTCACTCAACTAACTTTGCCACTTAGCTCGCTGTGGTCACGGAAAGAAAGAACACTCCATACATGCTTTCAGTAGCAACGAGACCGGGCATGTGGTGTCCAGGAGACATGATGAGCTTAATAGTAAAAACGTTTCAACAAAGTACCAGGAAGAGAGGAAGTGAGAAAAAAAGACAAAGATCGAGAAAGAATGACAGAAACAAAGGAAGTTACACAGATAAGTTTTTAAAATAGAAGGAGCTGGGATTAGTGTCGCACACCTGTATTCCTAGCACTTGGGAGGCAGAGGCAGGCAGATCTCTGAGTTCAAGGCCACTAGAGAGCCAGTTCCAGGACAGCCAGGGCTATGCAGAGAAACCCTGTTTTGAAAAACAAATACTTTAAAGAAGGAGAGAAAGAGTGGTAAATTATTGTCTTTCTCTTCTTTCCTGAAGCATGAATTACAGTTGACACAAAATGGAAATTTTATTTTTTTATTTAGATTGTATATTTACCAAAGGAAGGCATACAAACATTCTACTATTTAAAAAAATAAGTCAAATAGTTCTTTAAGTCTTATATAGTATGCAAGAGCTCCCTAAACTCTCAACTCTCACACTGAAAACCTGTTTCCCATTGGCACTCATTCCAACCCTTAACTGTTACTTTCTATATTTATCTCTTGTATTTCTAAAGAACAATAACAAAAACCTCAGACTGGGCTATGGCATGAGTCTTTTGGCTTCTCTACATTCACAGAAATTGTTTTCAAATAAATCAGTAGAGAGGCTGGAGAGATTGCTCAGTAGTTAAGAGCACATGTTGCTCTTGCAGAGGACCTGAGTTCTGATCCTATCTAGTGCCCACATGGTGACTCACAACTGTCTACAACCCATGCCCAGGGAATCCATGCCGAATCACACCTTTTTCTGGCTTCTGCAGGTGCCAGGCACACAAATGGTTCACCTACATACATGCTGGCTGATTAGTTACTCCTCTATTGATGTGGCTTTACAGAATGTGTTTGATTGGGCTTACAGTTTCAGAGAGTTAGAGTCCATGATGATGAAGCATGGCATGGTAGCAGGAACAACTGGGAGTTCACATTTCAATCTGCAAGCAGAGGTCAGAGAGACATTGGGAATGTTGGCTGTCTTCTAAAACAACAAAGCCTGTCACCAGAGATATACTTTCTTTAACAAGGTCATATCTCCAAATCCTTCCCAAACAATTCCGCCATCTGGGCATCAAACATTCAATATGTGAATCTATGGGGACCATCCTTAATCAAACCACCACAACTGCAAAAACAGTTATACACATAAAAATAAACAAATAGAAATACAAAAATCTATCGGTACAATATTTATGGAGACAAGAATCCTTGAAAAGATAGCACATGATTCTTAGTTTCAGAGAGAGAGGGCATGTTGCCTACAGGGGATTCTTCTCTGGGGAGTCTTTTCTCTGCTACATCTCCTAAAGTTGGGCACAGAACCAGTTCTGCTGCATGATTGGCTTCCAAGATGATGACAACATCCCAGCAGGCTATGGGTACATTGCAGAGGATTGAAACCCAAGCATCTGGGGCTGACATTCCAAGCCCACGCTGATGGCCACTCAGAGGCTAACATTCCAAGTCTCAGCTCAACACAGGCAATCACCCAGTCTCACATCTCTAAGAGCCTGATATTTACTCAAAGACCACAGAGTGACTCCCAAGCTCCCAACCTTCTAGCCTTTATGCCCATTCCTTATGATGAAGAGGGGACAGTGCTGGCCAGCGACTGGGGTAGGGCTGTCATTAGCAAGATGCTGCAGGTCACAGAAACTTCAATGACACAGCAGTTCTCTCTCAGTGGGAGCTCAGGAATGGAAGAATAAACAGGGCTAGCAAAGTCTGCCAAGCAGCTCTGGGCTGCTCAGCTGTCAGAGTCCACAGTTGTACTGCCTTAGCATTTTCTGGGAACTGCTGGCCCTGAGTGGTGCAGTGTCTCTACTGTTCTTTCCTTCCCATTTTTTCTCCAATCCCACATTCTTTCCCGAAGGAAAGTTTCTTGCCTTCAGCACATTGCAACTGGTCTCTTAGAATGTGAGGCTGTAGCTTGAAGAGGTGATTTGTGCAAGTGACCAGGCCAAGGTAGGAGCTTGGGCTGGGACTCCTCTTTTTCCCTTTGCAGCCTGTAGTTGTATGTAGTTTGTTGTTGTAATTGTAGCTGTAGTCTTGTAGTTGTTATGATCAAATACCTAACAAAGGTTTCTTTTGGTTCAACTTTTTAAGGTATAGTCCACAAAAGTAGGAAGTCATAGTGGCAGGAAAATGGCAGCTAGTCAGTGTATCCAGTCAGGGAGCAGAGAGAGGAATGCTGATGCCAAGCTCCCTTTGTGCTCTGTTCAGATCCCCAGCCCATGGAATGGTGCCACCACATTTATGATGGCTCTTCTTCTTCGGTTAACTCACTCTAGAAACTCTTTCAAGGACACAGGTTTTCTCTGGCATCACTCTAGATTCTGTCAAACTGACAATCGACATTAATAACTATCACACTACCCAAAGAACGGGAGTGGAGACCTCAGATGGTCAGCAATGTTACATCTCCCTGTCTTCTCAGACCTGCTGAGGTAGAACCTGCCCTCAAGCAAGACTCCTGACAATGTAAAGAACTGGTTAAAGGTCAATACATTAATGATTTTCTCTTCTCTGTGACCAAGTAACTGATAAGAAGCAATTAAGGGAGAAGACATTTATTTTGGCTCATGGTTTGAGAGGATACAGTTCATCATATTGAGAAGGTATGGTGGCAGGTAACTATGGTGGCCAGAGCAAGTGACAGCTGCCTACTCACATCTCAACAGAACAAGAATCTGAGAAAGGTCAACCAGATGTAGAGTCAGACAATCATCCCCAAGGCCCTGCCCCCAATAACTTATTTCTCCCAGGCAAGCCCAACATCTCAAAGGTTCCATAATCTCCCCCAAACCAAACAGCCCAAACTTCCCCAAACAGCAAAAGGTGTTCAATCATATGTGCATGTGGGGGACATTTTACATCCAACCATAACAGTGGATAACTTCACCATATCCAAGAGTACCCTTCCAGTCTGAGTCAGGGTCCTGAGTAGACCTTGGGCACTAGCTCTGCACCCAATCTCACAACACTCAGAGGAAACTGTCTCCCAGGAGCTCTAGCATGCCCAGGATCATAGGTGAGGAGGCCACAACACCTGCCCCAAACAGGGAATAATTGGGACCTCTGGGGACCCAGAGGCAGGGGAACCCCCACCTGACCAATGACACAGGCTTCTTCTGGTCTGCCGGTGCCCTGAGCTGACCTTCAGTGCGGGCTCTGCACCTAATCCACAACACCCAGAGGAGGTTGGACTCCAGGAGCTCTAACACACCCAGGATCATAGAGGAAGCTGGATTCCCAGGAGCTCTAACACACCCAGGATCATAGCTGCTCACCCAATCCACAACACCCAAGAGAGAAGCTGGACTCCCAGGAGCTCAAACATCCCACAAGAACATGGATCATAAGATCACAGGATCTGAGGAGCTTGATCACCAGGATTTCAGGATCCTAGAGGCATCCTGACTCCAGGAGCTCTTACTCTCAGATCACAGAGAAGCTGGACTCTGAGGAGTTCTGACACAACCAAGAAGAACGGACAGGACAGGCTCCATCAGAGACAGTGGGTTGCAGGTAGCACTAGAGATAACCAGATGCAAGTGCAAGAACATCAAGCAACAGAAACCAAGGTTACTTGACATCAATCAGAACCAGTTCCCAACCATAGCAAATCCTGGATACCCATCACACTGGAATAAGCAAGATTCTGATCTAAAATCACTTCCATATGAAAGGACTTAAGAAGGACATAAATAACTCCTAAGAGTAATTGACAAAGAACCCCTGTGTGCTTTTGTGTCTAAAACAACTCAAGTTTCCCACAGTGTAGAAAGGATTAATGGCACTTTATGAAGAGAGAGAGAGAGAGAGAGAGAGAGAGAGAGAGAGAGAGAGAGAGAGAGAGAGAGAGAACCATGTACATCCACTATCCAAAGCAAGAGCTCAGCATTTCAGGTAGAGGGGTGAGTGTGTGGTAGGAGGTATGACACTCAAATCTTTATTCCCTCTCTCTTTTCTTTTTAATTTTATGTATGTATATATGACTATTCTCTGTGTATATATGGTGTATGCCAGAAGAGGGCATCAGATCCTATTATAGATAGTTGTGAGCCACCATGTGGTTGCTAGGACTTGAATTCAGGATCTCTGGAAGAGCACTGAGCTATCTCTCCAGCCCCTTGTTCTCTCTCTTACCCATGCAAAAGTTTGTTTGTTTTGACTCTTGACTAATCACAGGCACAACCTCTTCACCTCTTGACACTGAGAACACAACTGCTGTAGAGAAGAGAGACATGAGATGCTTTGGATATGTACTTTCCAGTGCTGGAGACCAAGGTTTACCTCAGCTTTCCATCTACAAGAGATGTGCTTTGCAGAGAGAGACCATGGCTCAGTTCTGCACATGCCCTCATTCCCTGCCATTCATAGATGTGATTTGGGTATGCAGACATCACCCCTCTCTCCTGAAAAAGCATTGTTTCCTCTAGCTTACCTCTGCCCATCTCATAAAGCCATCTCCTGGTCTCCTCCAAATTGAGATGCTTTTTGGACCCCAGTTTTGTTCCCTGGGTCTGCTAGCCAGTCACTCTTTACCAGAGGAGGTTTTAGGCTAAGAAATATGATATCAACCTTCTAAACCAGCCACCCATATCCTGACTCCTCTGCCCTTCTTGATCCACTTGGTTTTTAAGGCTTTCTTTCTTTTGTCAAATCAGTCTAAACTTCTCTTAGATTTATGTCTGTGGCTTCCTGTGGATTACTGGGAAGTTTATTATTTAGTTTCTAAAACATCTGGGGATTTTCAGATTTCTGTGTATTGATTTCATTTTTTTTACTGAGGTCAAAGAATATATTCTACATGCCTTCCACTCTTTAAATTTTCCAGAGGTTTATATAGCACTCCATAGATGGTCTGTCTTAGCAATGATCCATGTCTAGTAGAAGGGGATGTGACTTCATCTGGAAACATGATGCTTTATGTCTTACTTGAGCAAGAGCTGTGATGACAAGTTGTTCAAGCCTTACATGTTCTTGCTGTGCTTCTCCACTGTTCTGCCAGTTATCAAGGGGGTGATGAGATTTCAACCATAACTGTGGGTTTGACAGTTCTCCTTTTAGTGCTAATAAGTTTTGTTTCTTGTATTTTGAAGATTTATTAGCTATATAACTGGGATTTTTATGTCCTCTTGACAGATTATCCGTTTCATCACTATGCAATAAACTTTATATGCCTAATAATATTCCTGTCCTTAAACTCACTGGTTTGATATTAATAACAACCTTAATATAACCAGGGCAGTGGCCACAAGGTACTCTATATATTGCTGTGCCTTTTAGTACTATGAACTTGTAATAAAAAATCTTGATATTTTAACTTTAACTTATTTACATCTTTACATTAAAGTGAATTTCTTGTAATAATGATGTCTTTAATTTATTAATAGTCTCTGGTTTAAAATAAATATTTTATGCCATTTACATTTAATGTGATTATATAATTAGGTTTAAATTCTACCATTTGGTTACTTTGTTTTTATTTGTGACATTTGTTTTTTTCTTCTACTTTCCCACATTTGCTGTGTTATTTGAACACCTTATAATTTCTGTTTATTTCCTTTAATAGCTTACTAATATATTGCTCTCTTTTTTATTCATGGTTGCTTTAGGGTTTATATACTATATGTCTCTAACTTATCATACTGCTTTCAAATAATATATAATTATAGTATTATGTTACTGTATATAATATAATCTGACTATGCTTGCAACATGCAGAAGTAAAAACAAAGGGTCAAGAGGATTCATTTGTCCTTTATTTTCCAAACTAACATTTTCATCAAGGTGTATAAGAAAAAAGGGTAGAACTGCCTATACCTTACTAGCAACTTAACAACTAAGACAGTGGCCACAAGCTACGCTTAAGACGTTGACCCCAAATTACATTCATATTGTTGTCTCTTTCACTAACATAAACTTACAATCTTAAAAAAAAGTTTCTTAATATAATGGAATGACTTATTAATTCTGTAAATCATTGACCCTTAAGCAGATGTCTTTTTACTATTCTGAGTAGAAAATGAACACAGTTGAAGCACTTCTGCTTCTTCAGAGAAAAGTACTCCTGGGACTGAATGTCAAACTGAATCTAAAACTGTTTTTTTATGAAGTCCATTTTACTCGAAGTGATGAATAAATTGATTGATTATATGTGATTATAGAGTGGATGCTCTCTTGAAAATGAACCTTTTACTTCAAACAACTATCAGTATCTGTGAGAAATGAGGAGATAAGCTTTCAGGGAAAAAACCAAAAAAAATGTATTAAATTTGTGTTTACAGCTTCTAATTACTTCAGGCCTTTCATGATAACAATAGTGAATGTATTAAGAAATATGAATTTGTGGTATGTGTGATCAGAGGTGTCAACACTTAGAATATCTGCTTAACCTGAACAAGTATTTTCAAAACACCTTAGTATTAAATCATACACTGGTCTTTAAAAATGCATTCACAGTGGAAGATAAGCCAGATGTGGTGCTAAACACATGAAGTTCCAGAACTTAGGAGCTGAGGCAGGAGAATTTCTAAAAGAGTAAAAACAAAAGACCTGCTTTTTTTCCCCCAAGTGTTAGACAAAATAATGGACTTCATTGCTGGGGGCCTACTCTGGTGGTTCTGGTTCTCTTGAAGGTAGTCGAGGGGTAAGAGTATCTATAGAGGCAAGACTTGGTCTTTTGAGATATTTAGGGTTGGTTTTTAATAATGTTTACCTGTCTTAAGTCTAAGTTAATTTCCCATGGTAGCTGACCTGCCTGTCTGAGTTCCTCTGAGGCCAGTAAACTGCAGTCTCTGGCATTTAGCACTTTATCCTAAAACATCAGGGGACTAAGTAAAGTAGCCTTTGTTCTTATCTCTGCAAGAACTATGGGGCTCTAACTCCCAGCCTGTTAGTTAAAGTTGCAGGAAGAAAAAGGAACACTATGTAAGTGATTTTAATCTTATATTTCTAAGTTTCCCCTGATTTCTAAAAAGTTCTCTCTCTCATTTTCTCTCTCTCTCTCTCTCTCTCTCTCTCCTCTCTCTCTCTCTCTCTCTCTCTCTCTCTCTCTGTCTCCACAGCACTTATATATCTTTTAGAATACATGATCACATGGTAAAAAGTTTACCATGAGTTTACACATAAATTCAAATCACAAACTGAATAAGAAATTTACAACACAGATGTTTACATATGTATCCATTAAGACTAGACATTCATTGCATGTCACTAGTTCTACAGGTTCATAGAGAGTTAAAAACCATAACTAAATTATCACTGAAGTTTTGTATAGCTAAACACAGTAAATATTTTATCTTTTGTCCTTGCACCTACAATAAATCATTGGTTCTCTTTTTATGACCTTGGGTTAATTGTTTTATAACCTCTTAGAATATGTAGAATATGTTCTAATTTGTAAATGTCTGCTTTCTATCTCAGAAACAATTAATTCATGACACTTTAAGACTGGCAGAGTTCTCAATCCAGTTTTAATATCAGGGAGAACTTAATAGCAATCCTATTATAAAGGGCTTACTAATTACTAGTATAATCTTAGGAATTCTTATAGAATCATCATTAAGAATTAAGAAATCATCTGTTTGTATATATAGTATCACTACAAGACAGTACATCTTTGTTGTTCTGCAGAAATCTGCTCAAAAGGGTGGGCTAAAACCTAGCAATTGTTATATATATTTAATAACAACAGGAAAAGCATATTAATAGCAGGAATATTTCCTCAAATGTAATCTCTTTGGCCTTGCCTAGAAGAGAAAATACATCATGGATTTACAGTCAATGGTGAAACCATCTTAGGAAGATCACCTGCTAGTTTTTAGCTTCTCCAAGATGGTTCCTGACATTTTACTGTAACAGAATTTGAAAACAAAGTTTAATGATTTGGTTTAAAGTCCTACACAGCAAGCAGTCTTTAAGAAAGTACCATTCTTGGATGCTTGGGATATAGTTAAGAGGACTGGCCACTCTTAAACAGGACTTAGGTTTGATTCTCACTCCCAAATGATGGCTCACAATCATCTGTGATTCCAATTCTAGGTGATGCAATGTCCCCTTCTATCCTATATAGGCACCAGACACACACATGGTGCACATATATACATGCAGACAAAATGCCTACATACATAAAAATAAAACACGTTTTCCTTCTTGGTTTTTTTTTTGTTTTTTTTTTTTTCAAATAAACTACCATTCTTCAAGACTGTAGAATCAGAGGATTAACCTACTGGTAAGTTAAAATAGCTATTAAAAACACTTACCTGTATTCCAGTTGTGTAGCTGTCTATGTGAAGTAGAATTTTCTTTAAATACTAACCAAAAAGCACATATAGGGGTCTGACTTCTGTTTAGAGGGGAACCCAGCTCCAGTGTTCATCTCTCTGCTTTTTGACTGCAGATGATGTGAGCAGGGCCTTGCACTCCTCTGGCCGTGTGTTCCCTGCCGTGATGGATCCTTTACCTCTGAACCAACATAAACCCTTCCTCCCTTTAGTTACTTGGTCCAGTGTATTGTGTCACAGCCACAGTAAAGTAACTAATACCTTGGTCTCTGGTTTATTTGCAGCGGACAACATTGTCTCTTTCTCAGAAGTCTCATCACTAGTAAAGTGCGAAATAGAGCCTGGTACCTGAGGCTGAACTTTGTAACTTTCTACTTGACATGTAAGCTTTTGAACATGTATATATTTGTCTTCAGTGATGTATAAGGTTCCTGTTCTTAGTGCTTAAGAGTTCACTTAGGATAACAGGGGTTTTGTTTGTTTGTTTGTTTTTGTTTATTTTTTGCTATTGGCTATAAAAGAAAATTATACAAGAAATAATAATGTAGCAGTGTTGTGTTATACAGAAAGTCCAAATGATGAAGAATGCTTTTTATTCTGTTTCAAAAAAAAAAATAGCAATAATTCTGGTTATTTGGTTCCAGGCCTATTTTCATCTCTTTAGATGTAAGCCCCTCCTCCTCAAACTAAAGTTTTGTTCCATGGGGCCCTGCTTTGCTGGGGGACATTCGCAGGAGGAAATCTTGCATGCCCCTCCGCAGTTGCGCGTTCTCAGCAACCTCCCTCAGGCTTCTGTGGAGCTTTTCCATCTCCTTCTGTTCACTCCGGACATCTACAGAGAAGCAGACATAGTGTGCAGTCATGATGAAACACTCAGCAACCTTGTCGCTTATAAGATCTAGAATAATCAGATAATTATATCCCCTTGTTTTCAAATAACACAGTCAAGCCAGGGAGTTACCTAATGATTTATCTCAGCATGGCTGGAGGTTGCGGGGAGGTCACTCTTAAAAGGAGCCTACCCCTTTTAAAGCCCTAGGAGGCTGGAGAGCTGGCTTTGTGGTTAAAGGGGCTTACTGCTCTAACAGAGGATCCAAGTTCCACTTCTAGCATCCACACTGCACAAGAACAGAACTTCCAGGAAAATCTTATTCCTCTTGTCTCCCAGGACACCTGTACTCACACACACACACACACACACACATCACACACACACACACACACACACACACACGCACACCACACACAACAGAAGAAACAGTAGGATCTGCCCACATCACCCCCAGGCAGCTCTCCATTCCTCAGATCCCTGTCCTAGGCCAACCTCCATTCCCCACAAACTTGCTTTGCTCTCTTTTGGTATCTCAGATTTTTATTTTCCAACTGTATTCTGATTGAATCATCACTGTGGTTACCTTGGTGCTCATTCCCTGCTTGTTTTATAGTTTTATTTTGGTTTGGTTTGGTTTTGATTTGAGACAACCCAGGAAATCCTCCAGCCTCAGCCTCCCCAGTGCACTGGGCTGGGGTGCTCCATCACCTACCATAACCTGTGCTGTGCACTCAGAGGTTTGTGATGTCTTGCTCTGTGATACTATGAGTGGCACTGCTCTCCTGGCTTTGTGCCATTTTGTGCTCACATGAGACGCTGAAGGGGCAAATTTCTAGATTCCCAGGATACTGAGCAGGTGAATTTTTGCTAGAAATTTCTCCATTATCCACCCAACTCGCACCCATTACCATCTCCAGTTTATACAAAGTAGCTCAATGCAGCTGTAGGCAGAGAATGAGGGTAAAGCCACATTCCCAGGGTCCTGGTATATCAGGAGAATCTTTTCCCTCTATCGTCAGGAGATGGAATCCTTTCTAAAGAGAGAGTAACTTGAAAGAAGGGGTTGTGGAGATGCGATGGTGGGTTACCAGTTGCAAGTTGCCAGCTATGTAAACCTGGGAGTGAGCATAACCTAGGCTGAGTCCCTTTCTGCATTTGAAAGATGGGACACCAGCTAATATCTCAGAGGACTTGGGAGAATTACACAAGATAGTGCCCACCAAGTCGAAGTACTTGTCTTTGTTGGGTGGTGTGCGACAGTTATAACCATCATTTGCATAACTTGTCCTAAACATTCTCACCTTGATGTCTTTGTTTTAAATTTTTTATTATGTGTTTTTATGTATATGTGTGTTTTGCCTGTGTGTGTGTGTGTACATGTGCATGTGTGTGTGCCATGTATGGGCAGTAGTAGGGGGTCAAAAAGAGGATATCAGATCTCCTGAGACTAGAGATACTGGTGGATGTGAACCACCACGCAGGTGCTGGGAGTTGTACCCAGGTCCTCTGGGAAAGCAGCCAGTGTTCTTAACTGCTGAACTACTTCTCAAGCCCCACTTTGATATCTCTAAATTCAACCAGAGGTAACAGAGTTGCCCTTCATTTAACAGTTTAGTAAAACTGTACCTGCAAGCTCCTTGTAGAGTCCATCTCCCTGGGGTGCAGCAAGGGTTAACATGATAATGACGCTGCTCTTGACCTTCTCTGTGATTCCATGCTACATGACAAGAACATCAGATCAGTTAGGATGAAGAACTTAAGGGAAAGCAAGTTATATAAAATGAACCTCACTCGGTCCCTCAGCTGGAGATGACCCAGAATCGGGTTGCTCAAGTCAGATCCAAAAAGGAAGCACTTGGGAGTGTGCTGATGACCCCAGAGGGTTTTTCAGCAGGACAGCAGGACAGCATTCCCACTGGCTCCCACCTGCCTATGCAGCTCTTTTCCTGCCTGTGAGGATGCATGGCAGGCTATCTTCTGGCCAACTGAATCTGGAGCTAAGGAAGAGATGCAGCACCGTTACCCACAGTCCTCTACTGCATGAGTCCTGAGTTGGTGTCTATCAACGGTGCTCCAAGCAGCACACCTTGTTTGATAGGACTGCTTCTTCTTCTCTAAGGTCTGAGAAATGTCTTCTTGCTACTCTCAACCCTTTGAACACCAAGGACAAGTTTCTTCCCTCTTCTGTTTCTTGTCTCCCGTGGCAAACACCAAGTCTCTCTTCCCCACCATAGTGTCCTCTAGTTCTGAGCTGAGATCTCCTCGCTTCCTGACCTTATATCTCTTTTTCAATGCTGGATCGAGGGCCCTACCTTGAGCAGTAATTTAAGCTCGGTTGGCCTCAGCATCATTGTCTGCAAGATCAGAGAGTGGGAAAGCTGTAGCTTCTAACACCAGATGCAGTGACCTCACTACAGACTGGAGACAAAGCTGCAAGCCACCCAACTGATCAGTTTAGCAGATTCATCAATATAGTCAGTAGAATAGTATTTTGCTCTTCAGCTTGAAAGAACATTGTAAAAGAATCCACTACGTTTATTTTTAGTTAGTTAGTTAGCTAGCTAGTTTACAGAGGTAGGTGGTACATGCCATGGCACACAGATGGAATCGGAAGACAACTTGCAGGAATTAGTTCTCTCCTCTTACTATGTAGGTCCTGGGGATTGAACTCGGGTCACTTGGCAGCAAGTGTCTCTACTTTGCTGAGTCATCTCATCAGCCCAGAGGTCAGTTTTTAAAAATAGGAACTCTTCTCATGTTGGATGTGCACAAAACATTCTATTCATTATATAGAATAAAAGTATTTAAATAATTGAAGGTTGACTAATATTCTTGATTTTGAAAAAGATTGGGTGATGGGAGCACATGATGATCTTACAGATTATTATCGATTTACATTTCTGTGTTTTTTTTTTCTTTTTTTTGGTATTTTTCGAGACAGGGTTTCTCTGTGTAGTCCTGGCTGTCCTGGAACTCACTCTGTAGACCAGGCTGGCCTCGAACTCAGAAATCCACCTGCCTCTGCCTCCCAAGTGCTGGGATTAAAGGCGTGAGCCACCACCGCCCGGCCATTTCTGTGATTTAAACTACAGGATATTGGGTTTCAAACCCTGGATAAATAGCTGAGGTGTCCATTTAACATTCCAAAGTGGACCTGGATGCAGATTCTCCCTGAATCCCTCAGTCCTCTACTGCATGAGTCCTGAGTCAGTATCTACTGGCAATGCTCCAAGGACCCTCCTGGCTGCCATACGTCTCCCCCTACCCTAAATTATTCAGTCTAGGGGCTAGGTTGCCCTTCCCCAAGCTGCCCTTCCCTATATAATCTAATTATTTTGCTTACCTGGTCATTTTGTCTACTATCCTCTGGGCTGCCTGGTTCCCCTCTTTCCCCTCTCCATCCCCTCCCCATCTCCTCACATGGCTCAGGGTCATGTCCACTCTGGACTCTCCCAGATGTCCCTGTCTGGCTATGCTCTCCCACAAATCTGTAATATAAACTTCCTCCTAAACCATACTTAGGAGCGGTCATGTCCTTTCCTTTCTGTTTCTTTGTTTCATTCACATGTGCACATGGCTAGTGTACTAGTCCCTTTTGGTGGCACTGTTTCATTGAGTACCTTACGATCCAGTTCCTACATACTCAGTGGATATTGATTATATGGAGCTTGGTAAGTTTCTCACACATATTTCTGGACTGTGATACCATGTTAACTGACTGGACTCAAATGGCTGCTAATAAGCAAGATAGCCCTCACCTAGTCCAAGGGGAGGAAGCTCCGTGCTTTATACAACAGAGAACGAGAAGGAGGTTTCTAAACCTGAAGTGGGTGGAGTCAGGAAGAAACAGGATCCAGTGTCTCACTCAGGGAGGTCAGTGAAGAGTCAGCCTAGCCTGATGCTGCCTCTAGTTAGCTTCCTCTGGTGGGTGGGACAGAGATCAGCCAAGTCTGAACAGTGACAGAAGCCTTGGGAACCTCATATGGCCAGGGAGGGGCTAGTTAGATCAAGATGGAGGTTTTCTATCACTTGGAAGGAAGAAGGTAGCAAGCTAAGAGACCTAAAACCAAGACAAAACTGCCTACATACACTTAGGTCCAAGAGGACTTTTAGGAACCATTGTAGAAACAAGACTCAAACTTGAATCTCTGCCAGGTCCTACTACCCACTGACCTATGGTCATATTCTCATATTTGCTTATCAAAATTGTATGGAGCTGAGCCATCTTCCTTATTAAAAATATATATAGTTTCAGATTATGCTCCTGTTAGAGATGCTGACACCACAACTCTAATCTGCCTCTCAGTAGCTGTGCGACTTTCTGACTCATCCCTTCTGCCTGTTTTTGTTTATGCATAGAAAGGATACCACAGTGGCACCCACCTCACAGACTTGCTGGGGATTCGTGAGTAAATGCACACAAAGATGGAAGCACCCACCTAACTCTTACACCACCTGCTCTGTGGATGGCTTTGCAGTGAGGAAGGCCATAGGAACGAGCAGAAGGTGATGTGTTTCTAAAGTCACAGTCCTGTGACATAGCCAACACCAGTGCTTGGTGGCAGGGAAAAAGAGATGTTGAGCGATGTAGCCATACGCTAGGCCAGGTGCAGAGGGCATCCAGCCCTATTGGCCCAGCTGTCTACCATCTGCCCTGTACCAGTTCTTCACTTCTTCCCCCCAGGGCTGGACTTCCCCACGCAGACACAGAATACCTTCAGCTGTCGAAACTGGTGCCACATCCTCTCCTGAGCCCTCTCAAACATGCCTTCGGCCACCTGACGCTCCACCCCTCTCCTGATGGCATCCTTCATTCTTTCGCATGCTTTCTTGCCTGTGATCTGAGCTGCCTCTAACAGGGGGTGAAGGGGAATAAAAGGAAGGTAGTCACAATCACATGACAGTCAGGACTTGGTGAGAAATCTGTGGTATCAGAAGAGAAACCAGGCAACAAGCAAGCAGAAAACCACATGTGCATACATAGACACATATCATGTAGAATAATGAAACCCAGGAGTTAGATTAACTATCATTCCGAAAACCTAAGGACCGATTGAATCAAGCAGGTTACAAAAATCACCCTCTAACTCAAGAAGGGGCCTGAGAGTTGATCCCTGAGCATTTAAAGAAGGTTCAAGTAAAGACATCATCTAAGCTGCAGTCCAGGGGCTCAGGCAACATGTAGATAGTGAGATCGCCCTGCAATTGTTTCAACATGTAGGTTGAGAGCGCCACAGAACTTAGACTGGAGAGGTGGATTCTTATAAAGAAGCCAGCAGAGCAGGGAGCTAATAGAAAATAGGAGGGTTCCAGAAACTCAGGAAGAGGCGGTGCCTCCCTGGGAGCCACCTTCATAGCAGGGCTTCAGGTCGTTTTGGATGGAGCTGGTGACAGACTCGTAGATCTTCCTCTTCCTTCGGAGGATGTGGCTCTCCAGGCCTCCCAGGATGGCACTCATCTGAGAAAGTATGTTAACATAAGGCCATTTGGGATGGATCCTCTGACAGAAGCACTCGGGCGTGCCTGTCTACGTGCTACCCCATCCCCATGTCTCACATTAGGCTTGACTGTTGTGATGACAAATACTGTTGACTTGACCAGATCTAGAATAACCAAGGAAACAAGCCTCTGGGCATGTCTGTGAGGGATCACATTGACAGACTAGCTAATCTATAACCCATTTATCAAATGTGGGTAGCGCCACTCCACTGAGTGGAGTCCCAGACTACACACACACACACACACACACACACACACAGAAAGGAAGGAAGGGAGGAAGGGAGGGAGGGGGAAGGGAGGGAGGGAGGGAGGGAGGGAGGGAGGGAGGGAGGAGGGAGGGAGGAAGGAAGCAAAGTTAGTACCCACACTCAGCACTCACTGCTTCCTGAATGTGGGTGTGATGTGAGTAGCCGCCTCCATGACTTCCCCTCAGTGACAGACTGTACCCTCAAACTGTGAGCCAAGATAAACCCTCCCTTCCTTAATTTGCCTTTGTCAGGATATGTTGGGGGACAGAAACTCATATAGTCGCCCACATGTCACAACTCAGCTGCCAGCTTTCCTGTGGGCAAGGACTCTATCCAGAGAATCATTAGTCCCTAAAGGAGCCCCACAGTACCTAAACCCTACAAACCACCCACCCAGTAAGTGCATCCTAAGTAGAGCATAGACCTAGGAAGCCTCTTTGAGAGACCAGGGCCACCAGCATAATTCCTAGCATAGCCTTGTGATTCCAGCTAGGCCTGGAAGAAAGTGAGCCACTGACAAGAGCCTGGAGTTGTCAACACTAGCAAACGACCTAAAATAATAATGATGATAATTTAAGTATTCTGTGAATATTCTGGGGTCTGAGTCCACTTCACTGCCTCAGGTGCTCTTATTCATTGCTTCTCTGTGGAACAAAGCTCGCCTCAGTGTCCTCTGCCTCCATGGTGGCTTTAGAACCTCTTCCCTCATCCCTATCCCTCCACGACTCGTCTCCATCCTCTCTAAGGAGCATACCTCCTGGATCAGGAAGCTTCTTTTGTATCCATCATGTTTCCAGCCACTTCTAATCCCAATTTCTGCCATTCTCTCCTCCAGGGAATGCTTGAAAGCATCTATGTGCTGCATCAGAGCAGGGGCAGTGGCCTTCCCATCCCTACAGAAGAAAGCAGTACAGCAGCATAAGTGACCACGGTGGTAACTGTTTGGACAAAGCGATCATGAAACAATTTGATTATCCTCTATTGCTTTAAAAGAAAAAACTGATTCAAGGTAGCAGTCATCAGATCCCCATAGTGTGCCAGACACTGGGTTGTTCAAAGCCTTTGGCCTCAAGGCCTATGTAGTCGGTGTGATGGTGTCTTGTCATAGACAAGAGAAAATTGGGGTGCAGAGGGGATGGTTGAAATGCAAGAGATTAAACAGCTAGGAAGAGGCAAAGGCCAGGCTCACCTCAAAACTCGCTGTCTGTCAATTGCCAGTGCCTGCATCAGGGAGGGTGGGGCTTGAGCCTTCAGGGCAGGAGAGATGTAAGGGAGTGAAAAGAAGTTAACCTTTTCAGAATATCTGAGAAGGGAGAAGCATCCGGCTATAGAGAAGAGAGCCTGGGCTTTCAATCCTTGAGTTTTTCCATGATCTGGTGACCCTGGAAAAGTCTCTCGCAGTTTGTCATGGTCTGCTTGTTTGTGTGTAAAGGACCAAAGCCATTCTGTAGAGCTCAGGAAGTGGGGTAGGAGATGGTATGGTATGACTGAATGTTTAAAGACTGGTAGGGACAGAGAGAGGATGTTTGGGGATAGGCTGCTGTATTGCAGATCTGGAGAACTTCTTTCTGTTAATGGAGGGAAAGGTTAAAGGTCAGGGAATGAACGGGCATGGGGAAGGGACCCTGCCCACAACTGGTTCATGAGCATGCACACACCAGAATCAGACAGCATCCTCCTGGGGCTGCTTTTTCTTTTCACACTCAGGGAAAGTTCTGAGAGCCCTGTGCTTATTTTATTCTACACTCTCCAATCAAAATACCCTGGCTCAGGGCTCAGATCCCTAAGAAAACGAATCCCCTGCTGCACGTAGGAGATATTTGAAAACTAATGGCAATCATAATATTAGTCTGGAAGAAACATCTCCATCTGTACCCCAGGTCACCATGGGAAATTTTTAAGTAAACCAAACCAAGATGGCTTTTGTGTTTTGCCAGAAGCTAAGTTTTCTGTCTCAAATAACCAGCTACTCTTTACACTTCCAGAGCCAAAAAAATAAATTCCTAAATCCGAGACTCTGGCTTGATGTCCCGCAGATGTGTATTAATGAGAGAGCAAGATGAAAGATTCTTTACCTAAAAATGCCTCCGAATACAGGGTCAATCTGGTCATAGATAGGCTGAGACAGGGCTTCATTCAGGTCTATTCTGGCCAGAGTCCTGGAGGCATAGACACCATTTTTCAGGCAAACAGCTTTCAGAGTCTGGTGAAAACCTTGGTTTCCTCTGCTCCTCTAGACAATCAAACAATGAATTAGCAAGTCAGTGGGAATTAACTAGAAAGCCATAGGGTCAAATTCTTGTTGTCATAGATCAAAGGTCATTCATTACTAAGAATTATGGGGTGGAAATAGAGACAACTTGGTCTTTAAACATGTCCTTAAGCCACTGACTAATCATGATCACATCTCTAAGTTAATTGGAAGCTCCTTCTTGGGCTTCCAAAGGGTCTCAGACTCATGTCAACCACAAATTCTGTGATGATTAATACTGATTGTCAATTTGATAGACTCTAGAACCACTAAGGATACAAAACTCTGGGCATGCTTAATAAAACTCTAGATTGGGTTAACTGAGGTGGGAAGACCAGCACTAAAGGTGAATGCCACCATTCTATCAACTGTGGTCCCAGAATGAACACAAAGGAGAAGGCAAGTGAGCCACCAGCATCCATCTCTCTCTGCTTGGCTGTAGATTCAATGTGACCAGCTGTCTCACACTCCTGCAGCCACGCCTGCCCTACCATGATGGACTGACTGCACCCTCAAACTGTGAGGCAAAACAAGCCCTTCCTTCCTTATGTTGTTTTATCACCGTTGTTTTATTGGTGACTGGTATTTTGTCACCAATACACTAATTCAAACAAACTTTGATTTGCAGAGTCCTCCCTTGCCAAATACCAGTCTTAATGCCAGTCTCTAATGTTAGCCTCTAATTTTCTTGTTGAGCTCAGTCCCAGATCTCACCCATCTTTATGTCTGCATCTTATAGTGATTCAAATAGTGATTGACAGCTATTTGTTAAATGAGCAATCGTGGCACAAATTAAAAAGAAAATGAACTGCCAACTAACAGTAAGTATATGTCTTGAAATCCTTAAGGAAGAGTACAAATTTTGTTGAATATTTGATAAAATACAATTGGATTTGTATATATTTGGTATTTTACCCAGGTTAATAAAAGTCCAGACATCAGAGGGAAAAATATTTAATATATAATTAGAGCTATAAGAAATATTAACTAATTTTATCTAGATAATGATCAATAACAGACAATAAAAGTATGTTTGCTAAAATTTCAGTAGAGGACAACATGAGCTTTAAGCAATGATTTATTTTAAGAGAATAGCTATACAGTATGAAATAATAGATAATATTATATTGTATAATATCAACTACTTTTTTTCAGTCACCATGTGTCATTCTTTGCATGTGCAGCAGCCCTAACTAGCTCACTTGTTTGAACACTTGGCCTCCAGCAGCTGGAGTTGTCTGAGAAGGTTGTACAACCTCTCGGACATGTAGCCAAGCTAACAAAAGTGGATCACTCTAAAGTGATATCTGCTTCTGGTTCCTGATCATTAAAGTGTGAAAAAGCCACACTGCAAGTTCCTACCACATTCATCAGAAGAGATGTGCTAGCTCCACACCTTCCTTCCCATGATGGACTGTGCCCTCGAAACTGTGAGCCAAGACAAGCCTCTCCTCCATTAAGTTGCTTCACAGCCACAGGAGAAATAATGCATGAAGTAATACGTACAGATTCAGAATAACTCACTCTACCAACTCTCTTAACTTTAGACCTTTAGGTTATTTCACCATGTTAAATAAGGGATGGTGATGGTGTGTGTCTGCCCTAATTTCTGACCACAAAGGAACATTGTTTATCAGCTAGGTGCGCCTCATGGAGACGTAAGCCACTGAAGGGCTGATGGAGGGGCCGTGGTGGGAGATGGCTGGCAACCTCCTCTTTCACAAGCCATCTGTCTCAAGGAGGTGCCTCTCCTGTGTGACTTTATCTACTAGCACTACTCAGTCACTCATCTTTTATGATCTGGCTTATTCTACAAGGAAATAGAAACCCTCACTAGGAAACAGAGTGTCTCAATGTAGTGAGACAGAGGACTTAAAACAAGAGTAAATGCCTATCATCTCTGATTTGGGGATGGTTTGGATACTGCTTCGGGTCCAGGGCTTTTCCTGGAATAGTCAGGTTTGATTGGTGTTAGTTCTCTGAATGAGGCAGGAGGATGTTTCCAAGAGTCCTAGCTGGCACAATATACTGGCTTTTCACCACAGCTGGGTGATAGAAGTTCAGGGTCACATTTTGGCAGGGTTTGCTGAGGCCTCTTCACCTAGGAGGCTTATGGCCCTGCCACACATGTTTCATTGTTAATGTCCCAACATTCAAAGTCATTTTAAAAACAAATACAACATATTACCTGAGTCTTCCATCTCATCCTGCCATGTGGATAGGTCACCACCACTCCTTAAGCTAATGGGCTGAATCATTAGTCATATCATGGTCCTTCCAAAGCCTAGGTGTTAAAGTCCTAATAGCCAATGTTACTGTATTTAGAGATGAGTTATTTAAGAAAGCTATTAAGGCTAAGTGAGGTCACGAAAGTACTGAAATTCAATAGGATGGGTGTCCTTATGAGAAAGACACTATGAGTACATCACGCGCACACACACACACACACATACACACACACACACACACAGAGAGAGAGAGAGAGAGAGAGAGAGAGAGAGAGAGAGAGAGAGAGAGAGTGAATGAATGAATGAATGAATATGTAAGGGCACCATGAGCAGGCCACTGTCTCTAGGACAAGGAAAGAGGCCTCAGCAAACACTGCCAACATCTGACCCTGAACTTCCAGCTTACTTCCAGCCTGTTGCTCAAGTCATCCCCTGTGCCTGTGACACCCTGTCATGGCTGCCTGAGCGATATAAGTCTTATAGAATTCTACCTGTACTTACAGCTCCATCTTTGAGAAAACCCATACAGCTGGTTGATATGGATAACCATTTTTGCCAAGCAAGGGACCTGCAAGGTGCTGCTCCCTGTTTATAACATAACTGATAACGGCATCAATGCCAGGAGATGTTTAGGCCAGACAGGTAGCTTCCCCAATTCTACAGAAGAGATGATCAAGAAATCTCTAAACAGGCTTGAGGTACTGAATGGTTTGTGCCCTGCTCAGGGTGGGCAGTGGAACTGACTCTCAAACTAAGAGGCTAAAACCCTGAAGCCCAGCTCTGCCTCTGCTGAACTGCAGACTTCACTTACTCCAAAAGCCACAGGGGACCACTCCTCACACAGAGGATTTCCTACACAGAACTTTCGCTTTTCCTTACTATCTTTTTCTTGCTTGCTTGCTTGGTTGATTGAGTAACTGATTTTGATTTGGGGTTTTGGAAGTAGAGGTTCATTCTGTAGTTCCCCCAGATTAGTTGGGAACTTACTACATAGCCCAGGCCAGGCTGAAACTCACCGCCATCCCCCAGAGTGGTAAGGTTATAGATGTAAGCAACCATGCCTAGCTTTCTTCAAGCTCTTTCTAAAAAAGTGAGGAGAGAGTGTGAGAGGCATTTGGAGATCAAGCTGCAGAGCACAGGTGTGTGTTCCCTTGAAAAGGATACTCACCACCAGACATGCCCTGAGGATGTGGCGGTAGGATGTCCTGGCGACCTGGACCCCTGTCTGCAGGGGCTGTTCCATTCGAGCAAAGCACTGCTCAATGGCCTTCTCCAACAGGTCCATCTTCTCCTCCACAGCTCGCCGCAGGTCGCCCGTGTTCAGCTGTTCAGTCTAGGAACAAGGTCACAGGAGCATCAGATTCCCTGAACTCTGCGCCCATGGACACCCTTCACCAGCACAAACGTCTGCCTGCAATTCACCCAGAGCAGATTCATCCTTATTGTCCCCGGAAGGCACCCTCAGAACACAGACCTCCTTGGATTTCTTAGTATGGGAAACGGATCAAAAAATGCCTGTTGCAACTTATTTGGGATGTAAGATCCAGTGGCTATTTGAGGAAGTAAGTCTGAACAATTGTCTATACTCTGATTTCTCTTCATACCACAGAAATCTTTCATCTTTTACCAAATAATGATACAGTTATTATGAGAACAAAGTTTCCAGGGCACAGGAGTAGGATAGAGACAAGACAGGGGATGGGGGTGAATATGACCAGGATACATGTGTGAAAAATAATAATGAAATAGCTTCTATAGTTAATGCATACTAATATAACAGTGTTTTAAAAGAAAACACATTTTTCCAATGCCATCTGAACTGACAAACATGTCATGATCTTTGACATCACACAAAGCAGTTTTTGAGGGTAGTGTTTCTCAGACTTCAATGTTGTCTTCAATCTTACAATCTGAAGGGCTGAGATTCTGTGTTCCTACTTAGCCTTCGAGTGGAGCTGAAAGGTCACACAAATAAGGCCATGATCCCGTTTTCTCAGAAGAATGTTGCACAGTGAGGAGGAAGAACATGCCCCGACATGCACTGCATGGCAATGTTTTACATAGCAATGGACTGCATAGGCGGTGCTAGGGACCTCCTAACAGGATGACAATGACAGGGCCTAGGTGTGTGGGAGCTGTCCATGTGTGTTCATGAAGAGACACACTGCAAGGTTCATACGACAACAAGGTTGGTAAGGATGCATTTTCTGAGAATAAATCCGGCTGTAATGTGTTGGATGTAAAGAACAGGAGGGAAGCTGGGGCTTCATATGGGAATCCAGGGCTCACTCATCATTGAAATGTCACGACCAACTTCCTATTGATCCTGAAATTACTTACTTCATTTAAAATCACCAACCACCCCCAAAATCCAAACTTTTGGTTAGAAACATAATCTTGAAAAGAAAACGATGAAGGTTTCCTTCTTTCTTTCTTTCTTTCTTTCTTTCTTCTTTCTTTCTTTCTTTCTTTCTTTCTTTCTTTCTTTCTTTCTTTCTTTCTTTCTTATTCAGGAATCCAAAGGCATGGACAGAACGCTTGTCTTCCAACTTTCCATCAAAGAACTAAGACCAATATTGGAGGCCAAGGAATTTTGAGGAAAGCTTCTGTGATTCCTTCAGACCTCCCTCAGGGACAGTCTCCACAGCCTCTGCTCCTGGGTCTTGCATGGCTTAGGTTTGGGAGTAAGCATGAGCCAAGGGGCTGCATCTCGGAGTGGTCAAGGAACAGAGACGGGACATTTCCCAAAATACCTTGTCCTTGTGTTTGTAAAACAAACCACCCACCCACAGCATCACGTTTGATTCATTTTCCACAAGCACTTCCAAAAGCAATTTTGTGTTGGGCAAAAAAGCAGCTTTCACTCCACAGAACTTTCTCAGGAAATTGGAAGGTCAAACCCTTCCTGAGCTGTTCCAGAGGACACCAGTTGAATCAGAAAAGAAAAAGAAAAAAAGGCTCAGATGCCAGGACTTTTGCTGTGTTTTGTCTCATGCAGCTAAACCAAACCAAAATCTAAGAAATGTGACAAAGAAGCAAATGTTCAATCCCTTTTTATAGGGTCTTTCAAATCAGTCATTGGCCAGCTTGCTGCCCTGTCTATTTACACACTGACATTGGCTTTCCTGTCTCTCATCTTGCCACCTGTTAGGCTCATCCCTGCTTTACTTTCCCCAGGCCCAGACCAGCTCCAGAACCTTTTCCAAGAGCCTACTTAGCCCCTCCCTTTCCCGGTACAATAAGAAGTCAGATGACTTGATCCTGTAGATCTGATGGACAAACCCAAGTGTGGAAATAGACGAAGGTCAACTGTCTGAGAAAAGCAAATGCTGCCTATTCATAACTACATTGATTGAATTTGGGGGTGAACCCCTCTCCCTGAATGCTTAATTAAAGATTCATAATTGGCTTTCTCTGGCTGGTTAAAGGTTAGGGAAGCTAGTGGTCAAGCCCTGGCCACTTGGAACTGCTACAGAAGTTGTTGTCCAGTTTTCCTGGATTGTTACTAGAGATAGCAGTCTGATCTCCTGTGCTAGTCTTCAGACTCAGAGACAGAAGACTGGATTCCTGGGCTGGGTATGGTGGTAGGGGGCTGCTTTGCTGACACCTTACAGTTGGGTGTGAGCCTGGGTTCTGTTTTCACATACAGTTTTGCTGATGTCTGAATACTCAATCTCTTAGAAACAGTGCAGTTAGCAATTGAGTGAAGGGACTTATTTTTCTCCCTATGTCTCCAAGTCTCTATTTTGGCACTTAGCTCTCCATTGTTGGGGTGAGGAGAGTCATCTTATCAAAGAGAAACTTGTCCATTTCTGTCACAAAACATAATTTTAAATGGATATTCCAAAGGTCTGAATTCTAGACTGGGAAGACAGTTTAAAATTTACCAAAATGCCTCCTCTCCAGTCCCCTTCCCTTCACGGTGTTACTACACTTCCTGTTATGTTCAAATGTGAAGTGTTCCCCCATAGGCTTGTGTGTGTGAACCACTCATCTCCCACCTGGTGGTGCTGTCTGAGGAGGCTGTGGAACCCTTTGGACATGGGGTCTAAGTGATACACATAGGACCCGAGGTCAGCAGAAGTGGACCTTAAGAGTTAGAGGACAGCCTCCCATCTACTCAGAGCTCCGTTACCTATTTGGCCCCCAAAATGTGAGCAAGCTGAGCTGCAAGTAGCCCACTACCATGGCAGACTGTATGCCCTGAACTGTGAGCCAGAATAAGCCTTCCTGCCTTAGGTTTTTTGTTGTTTTCCCTGCTAGGTATTTTGTAACAGCAATAAGGAAAGTAATTAATACAGACTGAAATTCTGAGAGCAACTTGGGAAAAGAAATCGGTTAAGCCAGCTAAGGTTTACACAACATGGCACTAACATGGATATCCTGCATGAATTAGCTAAAACATGGACATCCAGGGGCAAAGAGTCAGCACAAAATAGCTGATAACTAGATGTCTGAAAACCCTAAAACATATATAATCTGTTATATCACTATTTGGGGCAGAATTTCTCTTCTATATGAATATGACCTTGAGGTCAGAAGCCCAAGTCTTTGCCTTTGTCAGCCTGTTTTTGTCTGTCGGCCTACTTCCATGTAGTCTGTGAGCCAGTCTAAACATGCCTGTGTCCACCTTTATGTGACCCTTATGTTGCTGCGTGTGCCAGGGTACCTGCCTAGCAGCCTTCATCTGGAGTGAATCAGTAGTTGTTATCTGCCTTTGTGTCCTCACAATCTCTCTAACCTCTGAAGCCCCCTTCCTCTCTTTGCACTGGAACATGGACTTCACAGGAAACCCATGGACAGCTGAAGGCATCTTTTAGACTGTAAGGACCATCTCTAAGACAATAAAGGCTTGTCTGTAGCCCACTAGATTGTCTATAAGCCAAGCTACCCAGTCATCATTTAAATACATCTCATCTTGTTCAAGACTCAGGAGAAATGCCAAATATCCAAGTATTGTCACATTTTCCTTTCAATACATCTGTCCACGTAAAGTAGTCTTCCTTTCTTTTACCTAAATGTTATGTTTTTCATCTTTTTGTTCTCCTCCTAGACTCTAAATGCTTTATATCCTCTCTTTGACAGAAGAAAAAAAGAGCATCCTAATTTTCTGGTGTGTGGATGCCTTACTATTCAGGTTTGTCATCGTCCCCTGTGATAAACATCAAGACTAATTAGGGAAGAAAAAGGTTTATTTATGTTAAAGGTTACAGTCCATCAGGAAGGGAAGCCAAGGCAGGAACTGCAGCAGAGACCTTGGAGAAGTATGGCGTTCTGGCTTGCTCCATCTGACTTACACTGCTACCTTTCTTATACAGCCTAGGCTCACCTGCCCGGGGACGGAAATGCCCATAATAGTCTGGTACTCTGCTTCATCAAGAAAATGTCCCCCACCAGACATGCCAACCGGACAGCTGAGGTTTCCTCTTCCCAGGTGTGTCAAAACTGAGCTAATTAGAACACCTGCCCAGGATGAATATAAGACAAACCCAAGGCCTTCTAATTTATACCTGCACAGGCAGAGGGTGAGACAACCCAGGGCCTTCCTAATTTATACCTGCGCAGGCAGAGGGTGAGACAGCCCAGGGGCCTTCCTAATTTATAGCTGCGCAGGCAGAGGGTGAGACAGCCCAGGGGCCTTCCTTACCCGCAGGCTTTCGTCCGAGTTGAAAGTAGATGTAAGAAGCAACAGGCCAAAGGCTTCAGTGACATACTTGCTCACCAGCCTCCTCTTCTTGTCCAAGAGCCTTTTCCTAATATATTCTCTTAACTTGGGGATCTCTGGAATTCAAAACCAGCACAAATAATATCGAAACATTTGTAACAATAGAATTCATAAAGGTAGTTAATGAAGCAGCTCCTGTGATTTGGGGACTTCTACGCCTTAAACACCATTCATTCGCCCATGTGCACATCTGTTAAGACCTGTGTAGGTATAATCCCTGTTAGGCTTAGGCTAAAACCCAATTTGAACCCTCATCTAGTTACCAAGAGCCCTCAGATACACATGGGCCTCAGGATGCTCAGCTTTTCTTTGTGCTCAGGGCCAACACACTCTTAAGTCTGGTTTTCCCTTTCATCTTTGCACATGGAGGATTATTGGCTCCTCATTTAGATTCAAAGTTATGCAGAGAAAGGAACCATGGCCTTCTAATTTCTCTGCCTCACAGACAAACATGCAATACACATTTGTTAACTATGTCTGATGCTTATAGTTGGGTAATTGAAGAATCACAAGCCATACACCAAGGAAATGACAACCCAATGCCTTGACTCTTACTAACTCTGGTAAAATTTGGATGAGAGAAAAAATTTGGTCTCAGACACAATAATGCAAGGAGGAAAAAAAATGATTCTATGCACACACATACACACGAAGCACTTAATGCATGCTAATAGGTATAGAAACTGTAGTTAAGTGGGAATAAAACTTTGCTATAGCAAGAAAATTTCTAGAGCAGGATGCTTAGAATGCCAAGCTTATTCTTTCAAATGTTAGTGGTTGAGGTTCAAAAATAGAAATTACCACTTTCTTCCTCAGTAAGGAGGGCCTGCTGCCAGTACTCATGGGCACTGACTGTGTACACCAGATCCGAGGCTTCCAGAACCTTGGAGTCAGCTGGCAGTTTTCTCTGCAGCAAGGGAGACACGTAGAGAGCAGAATAGGTCAAGTCTGGGGAAAGAAGTACCACAGAAGCCTCAAGGGAACTCTCAGCAAACTCACTAAGTGCCTCAGGGTACAGACGTGAAGTGTGTGTGCACACGGCTGAGGTCAGAAGTTGATGTTAAATATTTTCCTTAATTACTTTCCACATTGTTACGATTATGATTACGATTACTATCGGTAGAGTCACAGTCTCACACTGAACCTGAAGTGCACAGATTTGGGTACAGTGATTGCCAGCATGCCTCAGGCCACCTCCTGTCCCTGCCTTCCAGCACCAGGATTTCAGGCACCCGATACCACACTCAGCTTTTATGTGGGTGCTTGGGATCTGAAGCCAGGACCTCCTATTTGCATAATAAGGACTTTACCAAGTAAGACATCTCCCCAGCCAAAATTATTTTATTGTTAAGTATTGCCAGCTGTCCACTATTAGTAAGGTCACAAGGAAACTGGTATCTGGACAATATTCTTTTAAATGTGAAATTAAAATTTCAATTATAGCAGGAAATGCATAGCAAAAATTACTCAAATGTAAGCACGTAGAAGAGGATCCTATTTAGGAAAGTGAATGTTTATAGTAATATGGGACTGGGGGTGGGGCTCAGCAGTGGAGTGTAGCTTAGCATGTGTGAGGCCCTGGGCAAAGTCCCAGAACCAAACTCTGAAAGCACAAAAATATGCATTGTTGGCGGTGGTAACTGGAACCACCATATTCCCGCTCCTGAGTACTGACTGTCGTGTGGCTCCCCCCTCGGCCTAAGTGGCATTGGTAGATAGACTGGCAATGCTGGGGTGTGTAGAGCACCCCCAAGAGCACATAGTGAAAATCAGAAGGATGAGGTGCTACTGTTTTGTTTTGTTTTGTTTTTAACAGCTGGTTTTAACACATTTCCCAGCACAAGGCCAGGCAAAGAAATATCCTACAAAAACAAAACTTTCCTCATGTCCTATAAAAGTTAAAGTGTCTTTTTAAAACAGTTTTTTTTTTTTTTTAACAAATTCTTTGAGAACTTCACTCAGTGTGTTTATGATCATATATACCCACAGCTCCTAACTCCTCCCAGACCCACAAAAGTTTCTTACTGAATAATCGTACTTATTTTAACATGGAGTAATTTATTGTTAATGTTGAGATATGTCCCTATCACGCTAGATTCTCTAGGATTTTTATCATGAAGAGATGTTGGATTTTGTTAAAGAATTTTTCTGTGTCTGATGAGATGACCATGTGGTTTCTGTCCTTGAGTCTTGTAAGTGATAAATTACAGTATTGATTTGCATATGCGAAACCATTCCTGAGTCTCAGGGATGAATCGACTTTGTTTGATGGCTAATTTTTTTTAATGTGTTCTTGAAGGCGGTTTGTAAGAATTTTACTGGTACAGCTCTAATTAAAGTCATTTTGAATGTCTTTAAGAAGATTGTGCTCTCATTTAGCACTAGAAAGACTTTTTTGTGGTTTACAAAAGAGTCTTAAAACTGAAGTATAAATTTAATATTAGTGAAAAACTCCCTAAGTTGAAGTCAGACTCCCTGAAGTGATGGTTTAAGGAGGTAGGATTATTGTGAAGTGATTAAGTCCTGAGGTTAAAGCCATTATGGTGGATTAGTACCCTTACAGAACATATTCCAGACAGCCCACATGTGGACACAGGGAAAAAATGGCCATCACACTGTGAACCAGGAAATGAACATTCCTTACACTGCAAATCCATCCCTCTGCCCTTGGCCTTCCCAGCCTCCAGACCTGTGAGAAACACATAGCATCCCAGTTAGACCAAGATAGAAGTCTCAGGACAGTTAGCATCAGGAAGAGAAGAACTGAACATTTTACAAAGTACCCAGTCTTCTCTTTCCCTCTAGTATCAAGGAAAGTGAAGATGGAGATTTTTAATCCCAGCACTTTGGAGGCAGAGGCAGACAGATCTCAATGAGTTCGAGGCCACCCTGGTCTATGAATCAAATCCCAGGAGACATCCAGGGCTACACAGAGGAACCCTGTCTCAAAACAAAAGCAAACAACAATAACAAAACACAGGAGGGGAAATGTGTGCAATTACCATAGTGTGTGTTCGTGCATGTGTGTGTGTGTGGGGGGGGGGTCCAGAATCCCTCCTCTCTTCTTCTCTTGACAGCCCAGCTTGAACAAAGAGCTGGCATGATGCATCATAGTCTTGCTTCTCACACTGTCTTTCCACTGAAGAAAGCTCATGGGGATCTTCTAACCTGTCCCCCCAGCATTTTCTCCCTCCTTCCCTCCCTCCCTCCCTTAAAAACTTCTGTGCTGTGTTGAAACTCTTCTCCTTTCCCAGCTCTCTTCTCCCAGCCTCTCTCACGCTCCCACTTCTGATGCACTCATAAGTCCTAAGTCCTTCATCCCATCTTCTCTAGAGACTTTGGCCTAACCTTCTTCTAATTCTCGTTTCTGTAACAAGATCTATTGACCTATAGCTATAACAGCGACTGCCTTAGTCAACTTCAGCCTCATATGTTCAAAGAGTGAAATTAAATTCGCTCCAAAGGCATGTCGTACAAATGAAGATTTTACAAACGAAAGTTCAAAGTGACTAGAGAATTGGCCCAACACTCAGCCTTCAATGGGGATCTGCATGGGTTGCAGAATCAAAAGTGCTTGCATTCCAAGAACTGCAGCAAAACTGCACAATTGGCACACTGCTACCCAGATCCTAACTCACGCAAATCAATTTGCCACATTTATTAGCAATAAACATAGTGAGCTGAACACTGAAGTACTCTGCCTTCCCAGTTCCCAAGATAATCTGATTAGAACCTCATAAAATTCGTATTTCTCTCTGCCAGCAAGAACAATCTGAGAAAATAACAACAGCTTTGCTGAGTTGTCGCCTCATGGAAACTGGCATCCAATCGCTCAGCAGAAGACTTCCGCTCACACAGGAGGCCTGATCACCCAGAGCTTTGGCATCTCTGGTTCTACATGGTACGACATGCATTTTCAGCTTCTATGTAATGGAAGTCAAGATACACAAAGCTATTGGCTAAACTGGACAGGAGTCAAATGTTACCATTGAGACTGGAACTGAAGAATTCATTTGGGCAAACCCATAACATGTGTGGGAATATAGGTCCTCTAATAGGTCATTTACTTCATAGTTAGATCTCATCTCTAAATAGGTATCTGTTTTACAGCCACGTGAGACTATTAGGGTAAGGTTATGTTTGGACTATTTTTGTGATAAAGTAGTAAAAATAATTGAAGAAAACACTAAGGTTCCCACAGGATAACTAGTGCACCCCCAGCCTCTCTCTGTCATTTGTCAGTGTCCTTAAAAACTTTCTAGCCTATTGTTTTGTTTTCAATTATTGCCAAGAAGCTGGGAATTTACCTTTCCCTAGTATCATCTCTCCCTGCTGCCAGTGGGACTTAGACACTTGCTCCCACAGAGTACCCCTGGGAAGCATGCACATACACACGCACACACACACGCATGCACACACGCACACACGCACAGAGAGAGGAGAGAGAGAGAGAGAGAGAGAGAGAGAACTCTGACTTTCCCAGGAAACAGTACCCTCAATTCACTAATCATGAGGGAGATGGTACTAGCTCCCCATTTCACAGACAAGAAAGTAGAGGTACAACGACGTACTCTAACATGCCTAAGGTCGCAGATGTCATCAAGCAGTAGGACTAACTGAAGTGTAAATTGCCTACTCCAAAGCTCCTAACCTTAATATCACAAAAGACCAAATACACAGCTGTTTTCTTGTATCTGGGGACTGAGAAGCAAAAGAAGATGCAGCAAAACTGCAAACTCACCTTCAATTTCTCCTTGAGAATTCTATTCCTTTGTTGTTTGATTATTTCATTTCTTTGCAGAATAGCCTCTCTCTGACTTTGAATAGCTTGCTGGATTGAGAAAGAAAACAAAGCAGCCAAAGGCTTGGGTCATCAGCAGTGGTACATTGACAAGTACACCCAGAAACTCAAGTGTTTGCTTATAGGACTATGTACCACCAGACACAAAAGGTATTATTAAAGTTACTGTCCAGATGCTGGAGAGATGACAAAATGGTGGAAGGCATCTATTGCTATTTCAGATGACCTGTTTGGTTCCCAGCATCCACTTCTGCAGACCACAACTGCCTGTAATTCCAGCTCCAGGAATCCAATGCCTTCTCCTGGCCTCCACAGGCATCCATGCTTATATAACACGCACACACACACACACACACACACACACACACACACTCATACACACGCTAGTAAAAATAAATCTGTTTTAGAATTATTGGTCCATACTTACATTTCCCAACTTTCTTTCCCTGAAATGAAATAAGAAATTGTTACAATGAGTAAACTTTTATTCTGTGTTCCAGCAAATTTACAACTTTGCCTGAAAGCAGCATAAACAGCCATGCCCCTTAGCCTTTGAATAAACTCTTCTGACTCAGCTCTCCCTCCCTCTCTCCCTCCCTTCCTCCCCCATCCTGATCCTCTCCTAGTATCTTGGATAGGGAGCCTTTATTTCTCAACGGTAACCCATATTTTGCACTCAGAAATGTCCTGTAACTTCACTTCCTGTCCCAAGCAGAGGGTGGCCCCCTCAGTCTGAGTTCATGTAGCCCTGGGCTTGTCCCTCTCTAGCCTTTAACTCTCCTTTACACGGCGCTCTCAGAAACGAGGCGATCCTCAGTGCCCAACAGATTTCATGATATCTGGTTTGAATGTTGGCATGGGAAAAAGGTGGGTTTCGGAAATTCTGTGGTAGAGTCGGCAGGACAGATCATAGGGGTGGGCAAGGAAGCTGGAGTTCTGACCTAGACCACAGGAGAAAAAGAAGTCCTAGAGAAAGCAGCTGGGCTTGGGTTTTGATAAGCCTGGGAGGAATGTGCAGAGGACAGGTGAAGAAGCTCCTGGGATGATGGTGGAGAGTCATCAATGACCCAGTGATGTTGACGTTGTATCATGTGACCTCACGCTGTGTGCTCAGCACTGCCTGTTTGCCATTTGTTCTGCTGGTTCATTTTTTTTTTTTTTTCACTCTCAGGGGGATCTCAATATGAAAGACAAGTTGTACCTCTCCCTAGTTATTGGGGGTGGAGCTACATGGAAACGAAGACACCTATTAATTTCCACCAAACTCTCTAATACACACCTCTCATCCTTAGACATTAAACTGGCATTCTAAAACCTTTCGGCCATTTTTTCAAGTTTTGAGTTTAAAAAAAAATCTTTAAAGTAAACAATACTGAAGTAAAACCTGCCACTGGAGAGCTCCATCAGGCTTTTACGGGATGGATATCCAGGTATGGCTGGATAATTTTATGGTATGTTCCTCCTGGTGGCAGGAAACCTACATTTCCATGTCTCTAGGGACAGGAAGCATTATTTCTATATTGTGCATTGGAGTGGTGCTTCAGAGTTGCAGAAGATAGTGGCTTATACAGAACTGCCCTCAGAATGTCGCATGGTTCCAACTCTTGAGCTAACCCACCCGGGCATCTTGACATCACAACAAGTTGCACAGACTTCTCTTTCATCCCCGACAGTCACTTGGCAAAGCCTGGGTCATTTCCATAGCCAGAATCCAGGAAAGAAAGTCCTCAGGCTGCATGACCCCGAAAACCTTGTCAGCTCACCACTCTACCTGAGATATTCCCGCAAGTGGAGTTTGTCGGTTTTGGTGACCACCAGGGCGATGTCCCTGCAGAAGCCACGCTGGCAGGCTTTGATGCTCTCGCTCAGAAGGTCTTCATGAGCCTTTCCTCCAGAAACTCGCTCTATGTCGCTGATCACCCAGATCACGGAACACTTATCAATGGTCTGCAGGACAGGCCCACAGCAAGGGTCAGAATGTGGTAGCATTTCAGTTATAGAGACTACAGTTCAGTAATGGATCTTTCACTTTTCCTCCCCCACTCCTGCCTCACTCCGAGCTCCCACTCCACTCTCTGCACTAGCCAAGGAAGTGGCTCATGGGCCCTCCTCCCTCATGTGTGCATCAAGGACACACTTAGCTTGGTCTCCATTTGTCTTTCAAGGGTCTTTACTGGATTACCACAGACAAGCAGACCATCTCTCCTGGGCATCCTACACAGATCATCTTTGTTACCTAGAGGGAAGGGCTCTCTGGGTCTTGCACCTTAGAGTCCACAGAATCTCAATCTCTTGACCTACCAGGACTTCTGGCTTCCTGCAGAATGATTGACAGAGTTCTACATACAGTTCAGCCTTCCAGGCCCAGACCCATCAGTCATGTGGGTCACTCAGTTACCCTCTAGGAGAGGGTTCTTCAAAATTATCTTTGGTTACCTAGCAAGAAGCTAGATAACATAATTCATGTTTCGAAGGCCATTGAACATGACATTAATAGCATCAATACTGCTTTACTAAATGCTCTGTCCCTCGCTGCTCCAAGTCATCCCTCTATCAGCTGCCTTTGTGAAAAGGTAGAGCTGAGTATTTTCCCTTTACTCAGACTCTAGCTCATGGCAGATGCCTTTGAAGGTGTCCAGTGTGCTTCGTTTTAAACACAGAAGTGCTCCGGCTTCACCAGGAGGGGAAGATCTGATGACATCATTTGCGTGTGCCTCCCCACCTCTCTCTGACCCCAAGCCATTTGTTCCATAGATTGTGGTTTAAAGAACATGTCCATGAGTTAGACAAAACCCTCTAAAGAGAAGCCAGACCCTGAGAAGTAAAGGAGACACCCAGAGCCACACATGCTTGGACTCTGACCCTAGTCTGTTTGGAATGGACCAACATTTAGACAACAATATAAAAATGCTTGCTGAAGCCGTGCCGTGTTGCGCACAGCCTAATCCTAGCCATTGGGAGGCAGGCGGGATTTCTGAGTTCGAGGCAGCCTGGTCACAGAGTGAGTTCCAGGACAGCCCGACTACACAGAGAAACCCTGTCTGAAAACCTAAAAATAAAAAAAAATGCTTGCTGCCTTCCCCAGCCACTCCCTGTTCTCAAATCAAAGTCAACTTAGAGACACAGGGATCTTCGTGTTCCATGGTGGATGATGTACGTTCTTTAGTATGGAAGACTGTAGGCCATCAGTCTGGGAGCTGCTTGAGGATAAAGCCTCTTCACCCTTGTCCCCTCCATGTCTAAGCAAGCTACGGCTCTCAATAACATTCAGTAAGAGGGTGAAGGATATCAGTCCTAAAACAGTTGCTGTGCTTAAATGTCAGACCCATACTAAGGCCTGACTACCAGGATCTTGTGTAGTTCCAGATGTGAAGTCACAGAAGAAAAAAAAAACTTTTTAAACACAAAATCACCAGACCCAGGAGGATGCGGTGGCAGTCTGCAACCCACCTCATCCTCTCAAAGATGACAATGAGCATCCAAGGTTAGGTAGCAATGCCCAGGTCTTGCAACGTCTAGGTGGCAGAGCCAGGACATCATTTTAGGATAGCAGAGTTGTGGCAGGAGCCTTGTCTTACAGACTGTTCTTCCTCTGAAGAGGGTACCTTCAGTACTCCTGTGAAGGCTGTCAAAAAACCCAAGGAATGCAGGGGAGTGAGGCCAGGCAAAGCACTCTGGGAACCAGCTTGCTCCTGTAGCCAAACTCCTCAGAGCATGATCCAGGCCAGATCCACTGGCTTTGATAAGCTGCCCAGTACATCCACACTAGCTGCAGCCTTGTTCCATCCAGAGGGAGAGCTAGCCCCTCTCCACCTGTCATTCTGCTGGGCCTGAAACTAGCCGAGGTTGGGGTGAAGACCTGAGAGAAACTAAAGTTCACATGGCCAGTCCAGAGCCAATGACCATGGCAAAGGACGTGGACAGCCTAAAGGAGGAGAAAAATGGGTGGGGGCAGGGTCGAGGGCAGATAGAGCCCTGTGGATCAGTTAAGAACCTGATTATCAGTGAATCTCTGTCACCTGCTGCCCTTGGACAAGTAACTTTCCTTCTCTGAACATTCACAGCTTCCACTGTCAAGTTGAGCTGCAGTTTCTCTCTTAGTGGGAATGACTACATAGGCAGAGTTGCCAGAGTTCTTTATAACAGTTGCTATGCTACTAGCAATCAATGATGACACTGGTCGTCCATTCCTGTCCCCGTCCAGCTGGGGACCTTTGTTCCCACCACACCTGCCCTTTCTTCAGAGAACAACCTAGTCCTTCTTTCTCAGAAGCAGCAGGATGAAGGCAGACAGCTCCAGGCTTCCCTTTGGCTCTTCCTCCTGCACACCTTCCCTCTGGCCCCCAGGAGCATCATCCTTCCCCACCTTGCCAGTACAGATGCAGAGCCCTGGCTCTTCAGTGACTGACTTCTGTGTCTTGCACCTTTGGTCTCTGCTATGGTTTGAATTGGAAATGCTCTGCTCAGGCTCAGGTGTGAACACTTGGTTCCCAGCCACTGGTGTTGCTGAGGAAGCTATGGGACCTTTCTGACGGTCCAGCCCCACTTTCTGGTATCATTAGTATCCCTCCGCCTCTGTGTGTGTGTGTGTGTGTCTGATATCTCTCTGTGTGTGTTTGTCTTTCAAGTGTGTGTATCTGTTTGTTTCTCTCTCTCTGTTTCTCTCTGCCCCCTCTCTCTCACCCCACCCCCCCAACCCCACCCCCGTGTGAGGATGAAGTATGATCCCCGTGCTTGCTGACTGCTAGGTCGGCCCCATGCTCCTGACACCATGCTTTCTCCATCATGGCAAACTGTAGCCCCTCTGGAACTGTAAGTCAAAACAAATCCTTCCTCCCCTAATTGCTTTCTGTCAGGACATTCTATTCCAGCAACAGAAAACTCACTAATACAGCTTCCTTGGTGCTCATGGCCACTGTATCCCTTTCCTCTGTTTCCCTTTGTGCCTCTCTGTGGCTGTTCTTCTCATACACCGTATACACTTGTCCCAGCTATAAGCCTCCCTCTGTCAATTCCTCTTCCCAGTTTCTGTGGGCATCAGTGTACAGCCCCTGCCCTGTTCAATACTAGAACACAGTTAAATGTCATCAAGCTCACAAAATCCCAACTTGCTTCTTTGAAGGAGTGGAGGAGTAGAGAGACGAGGGATGAGCTCTGTGAAGAAGAATCACCTTTTTCCACATGTCATCCCTCTTGCTGTTGAAGTCACCTGTGCCTGGAATGTCTACCAGGACAACCCTTCTGGTATCAGTGCAGATTTGGGAAGAATCACTTCCACATATTTGATCAAGGGCCAGATTTGTGTCTCTGCTGATTCTCCATCCCAGTCTCTCCTCTGAGTCCTGATGTAGGGGTCCAGCTTGATAGATAGCTCTCCTGCCTGCAGAGGAAGGACTGGTTGAACATACTAATCATGCTGATGGCTCTTTATCCTGGGATGGCTGTGATGCAGAGAATCCTTGAAGGGATGCTGAGGGATGGTGGGAAGTCCTTAGACAATAGACATCAAGAAACCTGGCATGGTCTCTGCAAGGACCTAGACACTGAGAGCCTAGAGAGGCTCTGGAGACCAGCACGGTTAAGCTCCTTAACTTAGTCGAGGCTGGAGAAGTGTCTGCGTGGATAAGGTACTTGCTGCTCAATCATGATGCACAGAGTTCAGATTCCAGCACTCACACCGGGCAGCTCACAGCCACCTATAACTCCTGCTCTAAGGAATCTCTCCTCTAGACTCCATGGTGGTGTACACTCACCCATATGCACACTCACACACAAAAAAATCACACACACACACACACACACACACACACACACATTAATAAATATTTAGAACTCAGTGGGGCTAGAAATGTGGCTCAACTGATAGAGTGCTTACCTAGCATGCATAGAGCCCTGGGTTTGGTTGCAGTATTGCATAAACTGAGACCTGTTTGTAATCCCACCACTCAGATGCTGGAGACAGAAGAATCCAGAGTTCAAGATCGTCTTTGGCTACACAGAGAGTTCAAGACAGTTTGGAATATTAGAAAGCTCCCTAACTTTCAGATGGTGCAGCCCAACTCAGTTTGGAAGAGGAGTCCAGAAAAGTTATAGGATACTAAATTTATCTCCTAAATTCCATTTGCTTCTAAAATTAATGTGATCTTCCAAATTTTGCCTAGACCATATTTTTTCCACATGGCAAAAGGCAACTGTGAAGAATTTAATTACTGGAAATCTCATGGATAATTATAGAAAGTCAATCATGACATAACAATCATATTTTTCAAATTAAAAATTGATCAGAAAATTGATCTTTTAAAAGATACTTTAAAAAAACTTCCAAGTATATATATCATTTGACATGTAGGTTTTTCCAGAACATTTCAACAGTAAGTGGGAGAGGGGGTGGTTTCCATTCTCCTGTTCCTGCTCAGACATCCTGGGAACAATGACACATTCATGCCAGCAGTAAGGGACACTTCAGAGAGCAGAAAAGCTGGAATGCACAGTGGTCACTATCAATCAATGTCTGCAGAATGTCCCAGCAAGAAAGCAAGGAAGAAGGAAGTTTCTTTTTAAAAAGATTGCTTAAAATTGTGTGTGTATGTATTACATATACACATATGCACATGCATACACACATGTAAGTTCACACATATGCATGCCACAGGACACATGTAGAAGTCAGAGGACAACTTGCAGGAGTCAGTTCCCTTCTTCCACTTTTTGGGCCTCAGGGATCAAAGTTCGCTTGTGGGGTTGTTGGCAAGTACCTTAACTCCTGGGCCACTTGGCTGGCCCTAGGGCAGGGAGGGAAACCTAGGGTTTTAATGTACAGTGTTTATAAATCGAGTGTGGTTTCACAGATATTTTGTTTTAACATAGATTCTGAATTTCAGCTGAATAAAATATATGCCAGTTCTAGAAGTAAGGTGAGCATCCCAGTCTTCATTCACAGCAGCTGATGTCCATCTGTTTGGGGAGCTAAGGGAATGAAGATGATCTAAGCCATTCAGGACAAGTCTGGTTCCTTGCCTTGTGTAGAGCCGCTAAGAAGAGTCATTCAGCCCGGTCCTGAACAATGACATCCACACACAAACTTATCAAGGGTGTTTCTGGGAATGTTTTCACTTCCTGGAAGGGGAGATATGTTTGGTGGCAAAATTCATCTACTTCTTTCCATGAGTCTAGCTGCAATGTCTGGCACTTCAGTAGCAACCATATAACTAAGAGGCAAAAAGCACCATGGAAGGCTAAGTACACCACAGAGATGTTGAATTTCACATGGCTGAGTCACAAAATCAATCTAAGACCCTATTTTCTCCAAATGCCTTTTATGAGAAAGTAAGTAAATTTCACTTGTTTAAGACTTTGCATATGTAATATATTATATAATATAATAAATAAATAATATATATAATAAAGTAATATATAATGGCTATATATAATATAACAAATATACATATATTCATTTTTAGTCAAAACCATCCCAAATTCATTCTCAACTGACTGTAATCTTTTCTAAGCATAAAATCTCCATTTGGAAACCCAAGGTTACGGTCTATAGGCATAAACAATGAAAGATACCTTGGATAGTGGATAATGGTGGATTTGGGTATCAGCTTATTTCCAATAAAAAAAAAATTACTCACTGTACCTTGGACAATTCCCCTGGATGGATTCAAGTGTTATACATAAGATGTATAAAAAAGAAAAATAAATCTTGACACTACCTCCTCTGCCTTTAGAGTGATGATTCTTGAGTTGGGAATCCTCCCTCTGGGCTTCAACCTTAGCAAATCCTCGTAGTGCCTCCTTTCTGCCCATGGCCATAGAGCATCTGTAGCTTCCGGGCAGCTTCTTCTGCTGCATCGTCCCTGTCCCAGGTGTCCGCCTCTTCTTCCCGGGACTGCTCTACTCTGTGCAGGAGTTTAGTCAAGTCCTTCAGTTCTGCCTTCCACTCCTGCCAAGGCAGAGCAGGGCCACACTACTCAAGACAGAGTGATAGCCAGGGGGAGGGGGTGGTAACAAGAGAAGGCGGAGCAAGGGCCCCAAGGAGGGTCAGAGGTTGCAAGCAGAAACCTAAACAGCTACCCTAAATCCCTCTTCCATAAATGAGTGTCCTGGTTGGCTTTGTCAACACCTGGAGTCACTTGAGACAAGGAACTTCACCTGATCTGTGGTCGTGTCTATGAGGGACTGTCTTGATTTTCTGAATGATGAAAGGGGTTAAGCCTACTGCGCATGATGCCATTTGGGGGTAAGTGGCCCTGAGCTACATAAAAATCAAGTTGAGGATGAGCCTGTGAGCCAGCCAGGGAGCGAGCCAATAGGCAGTAGTCCCCCATGGTTTCTGCCTTGGAGTTCCTGACCTGACTTTCCTCAGTGACAGACTGTGACCTAGAAGTGCAAGGAAATAAGCCCTTTCCACTCCTCAGTTAGTCTTTGCTGTGATGTTTGTCACAGCAGCAGAAAGGAAACTAGAGTAAGGGGAAAGCAGAGGCTTAAAGAGGGGAACAGCTGGCCCAAGGGTCTCATTAGGACTTGCCTCAGGCCCAGAGCCAGAAGCCCCATCTCACTCTGCAGAATACTCTCATTTCATTGTGTTTCATTAGATAAGCACACTATAGTTTTGTGCATATGTGTACATGTGTACCCCATGTGTATTAAGGCAGGGGTTGATATCAGATGTTTTCCTTGATCATGTCCCCACATTTATTGATTGATTGACTGAGACAGGATCTCTCACTAAAGCTCACCAATTTGTCTAGGCTGACCTGCCAGTGAGTATCTCTGTCTCCCTGTGCTGGGACTACAGACCCACATGCCTTTTTCACCCTCCATGGATACTGGTGGTTCAAACTTAGCCTCATGCTTGCATAGCAAGTGCTTTACCAACCAAGCCATCCCCAAACCCTGCGTTGCACTTACAGTGAATGTGATTGCCATTATGGTGACTCGAAGAGGAAAAATTCAGGGAACAAAGGAAAAGAGGTAAAAGCAAGAGAAAGGAGAAGATGGAAAAGATAGGAAGGGAGAGCAGGAGGGAGGGCCAGCATACCTGATCAGAGAGAAGGTGGATTTTGGCCTCATACTGTTCACAGAAGCCAGAGCTCACTTGTACGATGATGATGTGCAAACACTTTCTCCAGACACTGGTAGAAACATTGCTTGCTGGATGAGAGCATTGATCAGAGAGCTCTTGCCAGCTCCAGTGATTCCAAGAGCCCCACATAGACCGGCTCCAGTGGGGGGTTTTCAATCAAGGCAAGAAGCCGGTTTCTGTATCCATTCCAAAATATACATTAAGTATAAGTATAAAACAGAGCATACCAGCACAGAATGCAAAGAAACCAAGCTCCAGTCCTGAGCAACTCGCTGTACCCATCTTTTCTCTGAACAAGGGGGACTATTACTCCCTGTTTACTACACAGACCTGGGCTGGGGAACAAAGGGAACTAGGTTAAAAATGTTTGGTAAAGATAGTTCTCCATAAACATTGTATTGTCCACATAGATATGTCGCGTTCCATGGAAGCTGCATATTCTTATCTCTAACAAAACTCATGCAGAAGTCTGAGGAGCATCACAGAGTGCCATGAGCAAGGTCAACAATGTCCTTGACTTTCCCAGAGGCTTCCGGGCCAGTTCTGCACGAACAGTTCATGAACTCAGTAATACATGGTTTGGCTGGGTTTGGAGCTTTCCACTTATCCACAGTGTGACTTGGCTCCATGACTTGGTCTCCCTGAACATCAGTTTCAGTATAAATGGGACAGTCACATTAGCTCCTACTTTATAGGGGCATTAAGAGGATGAAATGAAACTGTGGGTTTGTAACGTACACAATAGAGAAGCTGTCAACAGTGACCACACAACAAAGGGCTACTATCAATTTAAAAAAAAAAAAAAAAAAAGCCCTCAGCCTTAGGGATTTTTCCCCCTATCCTTGTATGCTACTTCTAATTGAAAGCACTTTCCATTTTTCTTGGGAGAAGAGGGTAGCATCAGATTGGAAGGCGCAGATTCCAGACTCACATGAGATACTTGAGTCCCTGGGAATGCTGTCATCCAGGAAGACAGACTGAATCAACTTCTGATAAGTGTTGCTCAAAACCCTCCTGGTCCGACACTCCAGCTTTTCATCTGGAATCAACAGAAATGGATTGTCTGGGATGTACCTGGCAGAGTAAAAGTACCAAGCCTCCAAAGGAGGCTGCTGAATACTACATGGAAGGGAGAAAGCTCCATGAAATGAGTAGCTGATAAAACCAGAGAGCCAGCTGTCTGCCACCAGAGACAGGCGCTCTTTGTGTCCGTTGTGACCCCACCTCTACAGACCAGCTCATGCTGTGTCTCCTTACCACAGAACTTACTTAAGTGTTGCCATGGACTTTAGCCCTTCTAGATGATTCTCTTCTGTAGATGCTATATAAACACCCACCAAGGTGCCTAGCTAACCATCTGTAGACTGTCTTCTCATTAGGAAAAGGCTATTTTGATAACACCCCTCCTCCCCAGATCAGCCTGGAGATAAATAGCCAAATTACAGAACTCTGTAGAGACTCTATGGAGCAAGTATATGCAAAGATGTCTCCTGGCCTTCAGAATTGAACATCTTTTCCTCTGAGCATCTGCACATGTTTGTAACAGACAGTCGTGCTGCCCATGGTCCATACCAGCATTCTACAACACTCACATTCCTTAAGAGCACTTTGCTCTGCAGAGGGAAATGCTTGGAATTGCCGGTCTCGATGCGACCTGCGTCTTTTCCTCACAGGTTCTTTAAACAGATCGAAGTCAACTAGGGATAAACAGAGAATATACAGAATTACAGGTGGAGGGTGGGCTGAGGATCTTTGCCAATGCACACAATCAAAATGCCTCAGAGCACCCAGCCATCTCCATTTGCCTGTTAGCATGTTTGGAAAGCTGCTCTGAGGGCTTGTTCCGATTTGGGACCTAATTCTCAGGTCCTTGTACTGGTTTCACTTTATATCAGCAGCTTTTGTATTTTCTGTGCGAGGCATACAGTCTCATCGTATCTACAGTCAGGAAGCAAGGAGTGATGTATGCCAGGCCACAGCTTGCTTTTGTCATTTTATTCAGTCCAAGACTCCAGCCTAGGGAATGGTGCCGACCCATATTAGGCACATTCATGGTAGGGACTTCCCACTCCAATTAGCCCAGTGCAGGAACTCTCTCATAGACGTGCTCATAGGCTGGTCTCTTAGGTGATTCTGGGTCTTGTCAAGTTGAGAAGCAATATTAACCACCATGAATTTGGTTTCAACATTACTCTCCAGGTGCAAAGTTCTATTTGCATGTTCTCAGAAACCAACGTAGCTGGATACTGTTCACCAAATGTAAGTTTTAGGAGATCCAGTCACTAAGGAGGGGAAATCTCAAGGGTCTATGGGGAAACAAACAGGCCTTGCAGATGAGGAAAGACCTCCACCAGAAACAGAATAAAGGTGAAAGCAGGCATGTAACCAGGGCAAATGCTGTAAACCTCAGAGTCCTTCTCTGAAACGGAAAGGGTGGTAAACGGAAGCATTGAAACAGTTTAGGGATTCCCCCTCCGATGGATGCCTTTCAGCTGGGCCTGGTGGTCCATGGCTACTCAAGAGGCTGAGGCAGGGAGACTGTGATTTCTAAGCCAGCCTAAGATACCCAGTAAGATCTTATCTCAAAATAAAAGGTTAAAATAGAGATTAGGGGGATGACTCAGTCAGTGAAATGTTTGTGACACAGGATGAGGACCAGAGTTCAATCACCAGCACTTACATAAAAATTATGGTGGGCTAGCTCTAATCCCAGCACTGTGGAGACAGAGATAGGCATATCTCTGGAGCTTCCTGGCTAGCCAGCCTGGCATAATTGGTAAGCTCCAGATTAATGAGAGACTGTCTCAAAAAAAAATAAGGTGGACTGTAATCACAGCACATTATAGGCACCTATGAAATTGACCAAAACAATGTTCTAAAATAAAAAGTGGTGACGGTGTCACAGACCGATGAGGGTGATGGACTAAAGTCTGTCAAACTGTGCAAACAGGCAAACTGTATACTATGTGGATTATTTATCAATTAAGATTTATAAAACTTAAAAGTAAAAATAAGGTGGACAGCAACACATACAAACACACACACACATAAACACATTCAAATACATACATCATGTATGCACACACAAGGTGAAAATAAAAGAACTGGGGTATAGCTCAGTGGTAGAGTACTTAACTAGCACACATGAGGTCTTGGGCTCAGACCCTAGTACCACAAAAAATTGCAAGATCCAGAGGGGTCAAGGACACCACAAGAAAACTAACCTGGACTCCAAGTGGCTCACAGAGACTGAACCACCAACCAGGAGCCTGCATGGGGCTGACCTAGGCCCTCTGCACATATGTTACAGTTGTGTGGCTTGACCTTCTTGCGGGATTCCCAACAGTGGAGCAGGAGCTGTCTCTGACTGTTGCCTGCCTTTCTCCTACTGGGTTGCCTCATCTATCCTTAATAGGAGAGGAGATGCCTAATCTTACTGCAAGTTGATATGCCATGGATGGCTGATACCTATGTGAGGCCTGCCCCTTTCTATAGAGGAACAGAGGAGGAGTGGATGGGGTGGGGGTTAGGGGAAGATGGGGGATGGATTGGGAGGAGAAACTGCCTATGGTCGGGATGTAGATAGATGGATGGACGGATGGATGGATGGATGGATGATGGATGGATGGATGGATGGAGAGGCAGGTGGATGGATGGATAGATTAGATGAGATGAGATGCTTTTGGAGATTAAACTGGGGAAACCACCCCTGCACCATGCTTCTTCACCAACAGACACTTGCAGTTACTTCCTTAAGCAGGAAAAAAATTCAAAATCAGGAGCAGTAGATCTTTGAAGTCTGCAGCAGCCATTTGCTTACATGATGACTTGATTACGAGATGAAAGGCCATACACTTAAGGAAAGCTGTGCTTTAGATTTATAAATTGGTGCTGCCTGGCTAGAAGGAGGTAATGGGTTGGTTTCTGGGGCAAAAGTGCTGGAAAGTATCCTAACCCAGTGCTTGCTTGCTGTTTGCCAGGGGAAAAGCCTTGGAGTGAACTGGAACAGCTGGTCCAAGAGGTGCTACTCTGAGCTCATGTAAGAGGGTATAAGGCCCCAAAGCTTAGTGTGGCCTAAGAAGGTCACGTTCCTTGATGAATTAATGAAGCATTTCAGTGGGAACCCAGGGTAGCAGCCAGCCTACATCACTGGGCTCCAGATGTGGGTCTCTCACACATTATGCACACAGACACACAGACACACAGATACAGACACACACACACACCCTGCTCCTGCCACCTCTTCAGTCTTGCTTCTTCTAGCACAGATTCTGCTGCCTTCTGGAGCCACCTCATACACCATAGAAGTCAGTCACCAGTGCAGAGTCACATATGTGCCAAAGCTTGAATGGCTGACACCTCATGCTTCTGCTGTCACAGATGAAAAAGCTTGTTCACTAGATCTTTTCATCCCAGGAAATGATTGATCTCAACTGGAGGAATCCATCCTGGCTCAACTTCAGGACTGAATTAGAACTAAATATGAAGTGTTTGCTGGCTCTGTGGCTTCAGCCAGAGAGGAAGAGGCAGAGAAAAAAAGAGTATGCTACTGAAGGCCTGGGCCAGCTGTATGCCAAACGCTGAAGACCCTGTTCCAGGAAGCAGCTCAAAATGCCAGGATGCATGCACAGTCGTCTGTGAAATAGCATAATGGTGTCTACTTTGTAACTCAGGGACTCTTATGTGAACAACGTTCGCACATCTCTTAGCCATATGTATAAAATAAGCAACAAGCCCATCTATCCAGAGCTCTTACTTTGTATTATTCATCAATTAATCTGATGTGACGGGAGCTTGGGTAAGAATTTAGATAAAATAACAAGTTTACGATTTCTCAGTTCCCCAAATGAAAAACCACCTGGAAAGGGTAAAATATTCCATCTTGGATTTATACCATGAAGGGGTATCATTAAATTGTAGCTGGAATCAACTGGTCTGAATTTATTAAGAGAGGTGGATAGAAGCCAAGCAGTGTCACTTTTGAAAACAGCTCCCCAACAGTTGCAGCTCTATAGTCAGTTCGGACCATTGCTAAAGTAGGAGGTTCCCTCCTTAATCAAGCTCAGCCCAAGGACCTGCAAGATGTAGCTCTTTTTGTGTATGCAGGTAGGCTTCAGGTGATGAGTGCTACCCACATAGTCCTGGAAGTGTTGATTTCATTTTCCCTAAGGGGTTGTTTCCATAGTGATGAGGAACATTTTCCTCCTCGGTTCTGAAAACAAGGATGAGTTGTTACACCCCTATTCCTGTACCTGGGAGCTACCTCTCTGAGGCTTCCTCAAAGAGGCACTTGCTATGGCCCAAGAGACTTCCACCAGGCCGCTGAGGGAGGAGCTTTGCCTGCACTGACTCCAAAAGGACTCATTCTTCAACGGGACACTTCTTAGGCCTGTCTCTCCCTTTCTAAGAAAAGCCATCTGCTATTATTCCAAGCGTCTCACCGCCACCTCCTTGGATTTCATAGACTCCAAACCCATGTTCCCAGAAACTTTATTTTTAAGTTGTAGGAACCCTCCCATACATAATTCATAGTTGAATAGGCCCCTTCATTATGAATAGACTGCTTTGTTGTTTTAAAGATTGGCATCCAGTTCTTACTAACTTGTAAGAACTAAAAGAGCCAGGGATGACAGCTATGGATGGAGTCTCAGCCTTTGACCAGACAACAGTAGCCAGGGCCTACTTAAGATCATTTCAGGGGTACCTGAGTGTGGTATCACACCCTCCAAAGCCTCCGTTTCTTCCATTTCCAGCTACCTCAGTTGCTCCTTTTGCCAGCTTAGGAAAACCAGCCTGAAAAAACAAAGAACAAAGAGGAAACTGTATACAAAGTACAAAAAGCAGCCAGGAAGAGTATCAATTCCACTACTTGAAAGACTGAAGCAAAAGAATCTCAAGTTTGCGGCCAGCCTGGGCTATACAGCAGGACCTGGTGTCTCAATTCAAAAACAAAAATACAAACCTCCTAAAGTGAGACTACATAAGTATGCTTCTGTTTTGTATCTGATACTAAATCTCAACGTTCCAAAGATCAGGGAGCAGTCTTGCTTCTCACTGAAACCCGCACAATGCGTCATGTACCACATCACATGTGACGAAGGTCAATACGTGGCAACTGGGTCTCCTCACACTGTATTTAGGGAGATTTACTCTGCTATTGCCTGAGATCTTTAACTCATTGTGAAATGAGAATAAGTCTCTGATGACCAGAGCTATGGAGGTCAAGTTCTATCCATTGGTTGTTGTGGGCAAGATCAGTGTCCTAGTCAGGTGAACTTGAACCCATGCCAGTGACATTTATTTCCAGCAAGTGTCAGCTGCAAGCTGGGATGTCTACGTGCCATTTCTCAGGGCTGGAGTCTTGTTGCTGGATCCTGAGCAGGGAAGGAACGATGCAGCAATTTAGTCAAAGACCTTCCTCACCACACCTCAACAGGAAGGCACCTTCCTGGGGGTTGGTTGTACGCAATCCTGAGGCATGGGGCATCTGCAAGGGGGACAGTAGTGTGTAAACTCCAAAGGAAGTGTAAAAGCTGGCCTGTGTCCAGGTCACTGGTAGACAAGGCAGAACATGCATATGAAGGAGCTCCAGGGTGCCATGTAAGCTCAGACTAGAAGACACTACACAGACCAGATACACTGCCCTGGAACCTCTTTCTCTACCCACGTAAATAGTAGTATGGGGAACACAGGAGGGTTACTCAGAGTCCATAGCCACTACTTCCGTGGAGGAGCATTTAGCTGTGCACTTCAAAAACAGAGCCACCAGCCCTTCTGAAATATGCAAAAACTTCCTGATGTGTCAACCTGTACTAGTCTCATAGGCCTTAGTGAGACAGACTCTGAATAAGGCAGACTGTGCCTTATTTACACATGACCCCAAAACTAAACCACAGCTCATCAGTTGAAATGATCTATTCTTAGTTCAGCTTGTAGATCCGACCTAACTAAATGGCTTTTGTGCTTGGTGCATACCAGTTGAACGTGGTGGGATGCTGATTGTGTGCAAGGTCAGAAGCACTTTGGCTTCCTAGTCCTGAAGTCCACTCTCAGGCCACCACATCCTATATGGTTCTCCAGGGAAGGGAGTTCTGGTGAGTTCCCACAAACCTGGCACACTGGGAAGCCCTGTCCCTTTTCTTCCCTGTAAACTCCAACCTTTATTCAAGATTTTGTTCTTGAATTTTTTTCTTCTGTAAGGTTCCTTAATTCCTAATCAATCATTCCTTTCTCAGGTGCCTACTGTTCTGTAAATGATCTGGTTATGACGACCTTTCTTTTTCTCTTTCCTTCCCTCCACAGCATATCTCGATGCATCTTCAGCCCAGATTGGCCTCCAACTCATGACTCTCTTGCCTCAACCTCTGGCATGCTGGGATTACAGGTATAATGTCCAGCTCACTAACCGTGGTTTATTTATGTCTCCTCCTCCTTGTTGAAATTATTGAGTTCTTCAAGATCTTCTAACACTAGAGAAGTCTGGGAGATAGCGCCTATGTGTATGACTGTCTGGTAACGGACTAGATAAACCTTAAAGCATCTGCAAATGCCAAGATTCTAGGTTCTTATTTGAAGTGCTTAGCAGAAATGCTGAAATGGGAAATGCATGAGAGACAATGTGACTTCTGACTTAAAATACTTGAAGTTGAGAGATGGCTCAGCAGTTAAGAGCACTGGGTATTCTTGCAGAGGATCCAGGTTCAATTCCCAGCACCCACACAGTGGCTCACAACTATCCATAACTCTGGTCCCATGGGATCCAATGCCCTCTTCTGGCCTTTGTACATAACAGTCACACACACAGTGCACAGGAATATGCACAGGCAAAACACCAATCAATCAATCAATAGTTTAAAAATCACCATTACAAGCACTAAACCACATATGGCTACTCTATAGTAAGGCCTGTCATGACTTTGGGTGTAAAATAAAGAAGTCACAGAGAACTTTGCTATTTTCTATAGAATAGTGGCTTGGTGACCATCATCACAGAGAACGTTAGCCATCATGTCCTCACTGTGGATACTGGAGATCAAAGAAAATGTATGGTCCCAATGTTAAACAAAAATCTGTAGTTTTCGGACAGTCTGTGTTCTAGAATTCAAATTCCAGGGCAGAAGGAATAATGAGTCCAAACAAAATCCAAAGAACAAATAGACCATTGAACAAAACCACCACTGCCTGACCGACACTGGGGTTACAGGAACATTTCTCAGACTCTGGGATTTGAAGCTGCCTTGAGATTCACTTTGAGGCTAAGGTCCTTTGGCTTCAGAGGGTTGTAGATAAAAGCCCATTTTAAAAAGTACACACAGCTTAGGGAAGAAGCAAGCATGCTCACTGGAGTCTGGAACATGAGCAGTGGTTTGGGCTTCTTTCAGGGTCAGGGGCAAGTTCAACTGACTTCATTTACTACATCAACAGTACATGATGTCCAGAAAAATCTGTTGGCACATATCTATGCAGAGTTAGACGAGTTTAGCTGCATCAATACAGACACCAAATCGTGAGCCTCTCACCAAAACATCACCGTACCAGTACACAAGGAGCTTGTGACCTCTAACTGACACATGGAAATAAATGGGAACTGGAGTTATAGGAATTCAGGTTTCAGATTCTTTATACCAAGTTCAAAGACTGTATGGAAGGGGCAGCTTGGTGAGCAAACTAAGACACTATACAGTGGACAGGAATCCTCCATCAAGAAGCAAACAGAAACCTCCAAGGGGCAGGACGGTTAGAATGGAATTGAGCGCTATAGTGGCAAAGGTCATTTTGCTACCACTTAAAAGAGCCATGGAGCTGTGGGACATTCCACAAGTCACCTTGCCACTCTGGGCCTTGGGTTTCCCATCTGCAAGCTGAAAGTGCGTTCTCTGGTGTAACAGATGCTGAAAAGATGAGTACCCCCACTTTGAACAGCCACAAGCAGCTTAACAGTGATGAGGGTTCCCAAGGAGTGGAGCAGCATGGCTGAGACAGCCCCAGAGCCAAAACAACCTTCCTCAGCCCACACAGTCTGTGTCCTGCAAGGGAGGTAATAATGGTGGAATATGGTGGGAAAAAAGAACCAACCCAAAGCAGTCCAAACTTAGACTGCACAGACCCCAAGCTTCTTCATGCTCAGGTTATTTCGCCTGTGTTTCAGCTGCATGCCCAGCCCTCCAGTTTTGCTTTTAGGGCTTATTTACATTTGTATGCCCTGAGCCCAAGAATAGCATCTTCATATGATGCTCTTCCGGTTATGCTAGACCCAGGATGGGTGCCCATGCTGATTTCCTGTTAAGTAACTGACTTCTGACAGTTATTTCAATTTGCTTGTCTTTGCTTATGACCTTATAAATGGACATCAAGGAAGGTGATACAAACTCATCATCCCCCCCCTCCCCTCCAGAGAACAGCTGTGGAGAGTTGAATTAAAGAAGGAACATCAGGGCCCTTATTTTATGGATATGGACTCTGAAGCACAGAGAGGCAAGGAACTTGTCCACAGTCACACAGTAAGGTAATCATCACTTGACAGCAAGGTCAAAAGCAATTATTCTATAGAAGCTCTCAAGCCAAGCCTTCAAATCCCTGAAGGAAAAGAGGTGATTGCCATTTAACCAATCAGCCACTGTGTCCAATGTCAGGTGCCCTCCAGAGGCGAGACGGCATGCAGTAATGTGATTTTCTGCCAACTTTCCACCTAGGTGAATAAGTGAGTATGTAGATATTATCCAGTTCCGATGAAACAAAATTTAACCTTTTGTTTTCTTCTCCCAAGCTCATCACAGCAATGAGATAACATTTTTTTCTTTTCACGCATCCATGTGAATTCAATAATTCCTGCACTTACTGTTTTTATTTGGGGGAGGAATGGTTCTGGCTTGCCTAAAATGATGTTTCCCTTTTAAAAAAAAAAAATCAAAATAATATTTATTCTTCCGATTTCTAGTATATTGGTACTAACACAGCCTTAAAACTCACTCACACAAACAGGAAGGGGAAATTCATTCTCTTTTAAGTTCAAACTCATCTTGGGCTAAGGGTTCAGTAGGTAAAACTGCTTGACTGCACAAGCCTGACAGCAGTTTCACCCTTGGGACACATGTAAAACGTGAGCAGGAGGATGTCTCTCACTCTGGCTTGCTTGCAGAGAGGCGGGAGGCAGAGACAAGAGAATCAGCTGGCAGCTCCTAGGCTGCCTGGAGTGTGCAGAACAAAACAGCAAAGAAATAACACACCCTGCCTCACCAAAGTGGAAACCAAGAAGCCTGTAACTCACTCTTCCAAAGTCAGTCCACAAAGAAGAGACACGTCTCCCATGGAGAATTTCAGTATTTACGTGGCTACTTCATCCTCATGGGCAGAAGCACAGTTCCCCACTCCGCAGCCACTTAGTGTGTACCAACTTCCTCTCGAGGAATACAATATGGAAGCCGGGAGGGAAAGGAGTAATTTGCCCGTACCATCGCAGCCAGGAGATCCAGGTCAGCCCCAACAGCACTAGCTCAATAAGACCCTGTTTATTCTCCCCGAGGTGTGACAAGAATGACTTCAGCTCTGTGGTCTACTTCTCCCAACCCCTAATTCTAATCTAAATATGAGAAAAATACCAGAAAATGCCAGTAGCTGAGAATCCTACAAAGTGCCAGGCCAACACCCTTCCAGATTGTCAATACCATCAACAACAAGAAGAACCTATAGAGACAGAACGGCCACGTGTAATATGATATCCAGGGTAGGATCCTACAGTAGATCATGGACCCTGAATATACACACAGAACTACCATTCACTAAGACTAGACATTACTTAGCACTGATGCAGCAATACGGACTCATTAATAACTAACGTACCACTCCAGTATAATTGAGCACAGGTTACAGGAATGATTTTCTCAAGTTTTCTGTAAATCTGAAACTATTCATTTTAAGCCTCTATTATTTTTATTTTAAAAATTTCACAAACCATAGCGCAAAATACATAAGGGAAACAACTTACCAAATGTTGCTGAACAGAACATGAAAAGCAAAAGGCCTCCCAAAAAAAAAAAAAAAAAAAATCCCAAACAGTGTTTGCTTCAGTTCCAGGAGTGAGCAGAGCCAGATCTACACAGCTGGTGCAGACATCAGGGACTAGCTAGATAGGGCCCTTGGTGGTCATAGTCACAAAGCCACACTTATAAACACAGCAGAAGTGAAACTAACCACCATAGGTTACTTACCCCAACCTCCTCCCCCAGCATTCAGATAGTCTATGCTTTGTTTTCACTTAAACGTCATTCACATGTGAACTGCGGATTGTGCATCCCTCCCTGCTGTCTTCCGGAAATCAGGCAGGACTGGGCCGTTTTCCCTTCCCAAACAGTCTTCAGCATCCTACCATAGCACATTTCCTCTGAGGATAACTGCTATCCAGATGGATGCAGAGCAGAAGAAACAAAGGGCTGGTTCCCAGATACCCAAATGTGCATGAGGGAGGTGGAGGACTTGGAATGGCCAGTAAAAACCAGTTGGAAACAAACTCAATGTTACCCCCAAATACATTCCATTTGATTTGGATTTGATGCAGAAAAAAAAAAAGTAGAAAGCCAGGTTCAAATAACTCATTGAGAAATTAAACTTTATATCTTTTAAAAACAACTTTTTAAATATTTATTTATTTATTTTATTATATATGTGCACTCTATCTGTATGTATACCTGCATGCCAGAAGAGGGTATCCAAACTCATTACAGATGGTTGTGAGCCACCATGTGGTTGAGGAGAATTGAACTCAGACCCTCTGGAAGAAGCTGGTGCTCCTAACTGCTGAGTCATCTCTCCAGCCTGATTTCTTTTTATTTTTTATTTTTAATGTATTTTCTTTTAAGACAGGGTCTCAGTATGTAGCTAAGCCTGGTGTTGAATAAAATCCTTATATTTAAAACAACAACAACAAAAACAAAAACAAAACAAATGTTCTTAGAGTGACACCCAGAAGCAGAGAGCAGAAAATAATACCTTCTTCCTTGCAAAGGTTGGCTACTCTGTCTATCAGACTGAGGACAGGAGAAACTGAATTCTTTCAGCCTCCAACTGTGGATGGTTATCTCTAGACATCAATTTGATCATTACCAGCACAATGCTCAGGAACTCTAGGTGTGTGTGTAGTCAGAAAGTAACCAAATCAAAATGTGGGCAGAATTAAAGATAAATATTTATAGTATCTCAAAACTGCTTTGAACTTTCAACAGAATGGGTCCTCCCTACATAAGCAAGATACTGAAATATCAATATGAATTTCAGAGACTTCCCCCCTTACGTGTTTTGCATTTTCTTTTTATATTTTTGCCAATATAAATTTCAAAACAGAAAATCAACAGGAGTATCACAAGATCACCAGGTACAGTCATACAACACATGCTTAGCCTGCCCTCTCCTGGCGATTTTCAACTCTCAATGGCTAACTATATTTAGAAGTGCTATTAAATCACTTTAAAATAGGCTGAGCAGCTGTTAAAGATACCTGGGTTCTTTATGGCGGCCTTAGCACCTGAAACTGTACATGAACACCAATGGCAGGTTGGTTAGAAGTCTGGTCACTCTGCCAGGCTGGATTCCCATGGAACTCAACGGAAAGCATCAAAGCCAGTGAGAGAATTTGCATGTAGCACCATCGTGCCCTACCCCAGCACAGCTCTGCACTACAGCATGTTCATAGATGAACCATCCAAGTGTCCATCAAAAGATAACATGTCTTCTCTTCTGCATCAGATCCCATGAGTCTCTCCAATCATATAATTAAACAGAATACTTCCTCCTCTTAATCCATCACACCTCCACTCCCCTCCCACTGGGATGTCTATCCAGTCTCTATGTGTGGTGTATCTGAGCTCCCAAGTCCCCACACAAGGACTACTCACTTACAAGATTCTTGAAATAGGCACTTAGACAAGTAACTAAATGCAAGATAAAGGTCTGGTCCTGTCTTCATTTTGTGTCTATTTGTCTCCTTTATTTTGGCTGAAGGTACAAAGATAAATCGTCCTAAATCAGCAGTCACCTTGAGTTCAGAGAAAAAAAGTCTCAAAGGCCAGGCTCCTGCCTATATAAGAACTATTATTAGTTGGGGGTGCACCGTAGAGCACTGAATGATCCATCATCTTGTAGGACCAGATGGATCTCCTGAAGGGAGGGCAGCGATAAAGACTTTGACCACCTTGAGAACCAGAACTGAGACAATGATCAACCAGACCATACCTTAACCCAAGGATTGTTTAAACATAACCTCTTGTCTCCTGCCCTCAATTCTTCCATAACTTTAAAACAAAACAACGTTTATGTCAACACCCCAGGTGTCATGGAAAGGGGGATCTGGTCTCCTTTGTCTCAACATGGTTGGCTATACTGGTAACAAGTGGCCCAGCCTCTCTCGACAGAAGTTGTCAAAGCCCAGGTTTTTGCTTAAGGAACTCTGGTTACATTCCACTCTCGTCTCAGCTTCTCGGAGCAGGTTCTTTAGATAAACTTTCCTGTGGCAACTAGCCAGATCCAGCTTTCTGGTCCCCAAGAATTCTCCATCTTCCCACAAAACCACACCGCACAACAACTCCCAGTCTTGGTGAGCTGGAGCCGCCACCTAGACAGGGCGGAGCTCCGCGCTCTGCCTTCTGGGAAGAGCTTTATGCTTCGGTCGCTGTGTTTTCACGACAGTCCCGGGCTGCTTTACGGCTGCTAAATTTCTCCGCCGACTGAACCTCGTAACGTGGTGGCATCCTGCTACGCCAGCGCAGAGATGAAGCAAAAGAGGAAAGGTGCAAAAAATCGTGGGACAAGGGTGCAAGGGAGGCGGTGGATGCTCTGAGATCCCGGGTTGAAGCTCACTTTTCTATGGGAATCTGCTGCCTGGTCCGGGCCTGCGCGACCTGGGGTTGGCAGGCCTCCCTTCTTTATTTGTGCTTTGTAAAACAGCTCCTTTCTCTCTTCCCTTTGGAAAGAGACTACTTGGTGTCTTTTTGTGTAGATAGGTAGACGGTACCGTTATTCCAAAATAAGTCTCAGAGGAGATAAGGTGGTGACTTGCAGTTTAATTTGTGGTAGCTTATTGGACGTGTTTATTTAAGTTGTTTTTTTAAATCTTAAAATAGGAAAGACGTTGCTACTTCCTTAAAGTAGGAGTTATCTGTGCAGTTTGTGCAACAGCTTTCCATGAACTCAGTCCAGGGGTAACCTGGAGCAATTCTGTGCAGGTTTTTTCAACAGAATGAAGTCATCTTTTTAAAAATTTAGTATTTGCAACATATTCCATTCTTAACTCTGTCCTGCCCTTGAGCAGTTGGTCTGATGATAATACTGCTGGTTGTCAGAATAATACCTGGGTATTGAGACTTTTCCGGTTATTTCATGCTTGAAAAAGCTGAGGTTTGGTTAACTTTTCCAGCCTAAGTATACTTAGTGTGTGGAGCTGACTGCTCATGGTGTGCCTGTGACGCCTGAAGCATCAAATGAAAATTCAGTGTGGTGTTGGTCACTACTCTTAGCACTAACTGGAATGGCCCTCGTAGACATATTCTGTATTATTGTCACATCAAACACAAGATGCAATAGATTAATTTGATCTTACCTTACTATAACGTGTTCCTTCCTAACTATCAATCAGCAAGCCCCAGCAAGCCCATCATAGTCCCATGCCCTCACTTTACAGGCATGAGTGTGATTATGCCTAGCTTTGAACTTGGGGCAGGGATTGGAACTGATGTCTTCATGTGTGTAGATCTGGCTTTTGTTTGATCTAAATTGACTGTATCTTTTTAAAACTTTCTGACATTCATTATATTGATAATTTCACTTTATTTATTTATTTATTTTTTTAAAAACCTACTTTTGTTTTTTTTACGTTACAGAGTTGAGAATGTATAGTTTTATAATTCTCTACTGTGGCTTTTAATGCCTTTGCCTAGTGGCCAGTGTACTGTCTCCTCACTGAAGCCTGTTCAGGCAGCCTGTGGTTAAGTTAGATAGATCTCCTTTCACCAGAATAGGTAGTTCTCATGCCTAGCCTTGTTTCATCCGGTTGCTCCCTCGTTCACACCTGCCCCTTCTTTATTGATGCTTATTCTATTTCCTCCATGAAGCACTTCTTACTAGTTTGCTCCTGTAACCCAGGTGGTATTTCAATCCTTTATTTTTGTCAGCCCAGCCTCTTCTTCTCTACCTGAAGTCTTATGCAGAAATCTTTAATGTAGAAAGATGAAAGCAGAGTTACGGTGGTCTTAACACACGCACAGATAGATGGAGATGTATGAATATGAAGGTTGACGGTGCTATCTCATCTTCTGTGCTCACCTCATACCCCATGACCACCTCTGTTAGTGGCCTCTGAGGCACCTTTATAGAACTGAGAATGCTGGGAAAGCGTTTAGTCTTTGACTATCCATGGACTTCTCTCTCATTGTTTGGATCTATTAGCTTTGCCTCATTTAGTCATTGGAGTACACAGTGCGTAATATGGTGAAAAGACCTGGACCTGCGATCTAACCCTGCCATTTACAATGACATCTGAACTTGCTTTGATCCAGTTTTACATGTATCAAATAGGACGACAACACTAACTTTACCGTGTCGTTGCGAGCTTCAAATGGGACTAAATGAAAGGTTTCTGTGACTTCCATGGCTTTCTTATCCACACTTCTATGATGACTTCTTACTCTTTCACACCAGCAGGCAGGAGGCATGTTTGTTACCATCACCCAAGCTAACACAGTGCATCCCTGTTGTCAGCAGTAAAAGATGGCTTTCCTGACCCTTGACGAAAAGAGCTGACATTTTTCTGGCTTGGATGGGGGCCCATGCTTGGATGAGTCCTTTGTGATTGACAGTAGGATGATGTGTCAATCATGTCAGCATCTCCCGTGTCTGTGGATGAAAGGGGCTGCCAAGATCAAGAGTCATGCAGGTCAGCAGACGGTATCTTAGAAATGTAGCAGATCCTTGGATAGGCTAGGCCAGATAGTACATGCTGTAATCTCAACATCAAGAGGCTCTTGACCAACACACTTAAAATTGTTTGCATATATGTGTACCCATGCAAGTGTGCCTGTGTGTGTGACATGCACACACATACAAATAAATAAACATTAAAAGCTGAATGGTGACACTGTCTGTGGTTGAAATGTGTCTTTGCAGGGGATTTCAGCCCGGCTGAGCTGATGATGCTGACTATAGGGACGTTATCAAGCAGCTGCTTGAAGCCATGAGCAGGGGAGAGACGTCGATCTAAATAAGTAAGTGATCTATAAAAGGGCAATCTTACAGTCATGTACTTAAGTAAGGATTGTCTGTCTGTCTGTCTGATATGTGATGTCATTTTGTACCCCAAGGTGGCTTCAAACTCAAGACACTTCCTCTTGCCTAAGCCTCCCAAGTACTGGAATTCCTGGCAGGCCCGGCTGTGCCTGGCAGTGGAGCTGTTCTGTGAACTGACCTAAAGCTACTGTTTTCTGTGTAGTGGTTAAGAACTGTAGTTTTCTGCCTTGTCACGTACTTCACGATGATGCGGTTGTGCTGGAGCCTCTGACTCTAATCGTCTCCAGCCTTAATTGACTCTCTCAGTATCCCAGGCCTGTCAAGAGTGCATTGCAGGTAACAGATGAGCTAATCCGTTCAGAAACTGAAGAAAGGTGTCCTAATTAGGGTTACTACTCTGTGATGAAACACTAAAGCAACTTGGGGAGGAAAAGGTTTATTCAGTTTGTACTTCCAGGTAACAGTCCATCATAGAGGGAAGTCAGGGCAGGAACCCAAACAGGGAAGGAACCGATCGGCAGGAGCTGATGCAGAGGCCATGGAAGAGCGTTGTTTGTTCCGCATAGCTTGCTCAGCCTGCTTTCTGATAGAACCCAAGATCACCAGTTCAGGGATGGCACCACTCACAATGGGCTGGGCCCTCCCCCATCAGTCAGTAATTAAGAAAATGTCCTCCAGGCTTGCCTACAGCCGGTCTTATGGAGGCATTTTCTCTATTGAGGTCCTCCTCTGCTCCAGTCCTTACAGTTGTGTCAAATTGACATAAAACTAGTTTACATAACTGACCCTTGTCAACTTGACACACAAATCGCAATCAACTTTTCAGTTAGAAACTTTCTTTTCTCATTTATCCCCAACATGGCATATTAATATTAACATCACAATATAAAACATAAGTAACTTTAAAGTCTTACAATTCAAACAGATTAATAAGGTCTTTAAAATATCCAGTCTCTTAAAACTCCAAAATCCCTTTTAAAAGTTCAGTCTCTCAACTGTAGGCGCCTGTAAAAATCAAAATTGAGTTAAATACTTTCTTATTTCAAGAGGGAAGAGCCAGGGCACAGTCCCAATCTGAATAAAGCAAACCAAACTCCTATAGTTTAAATAATTGAATGTCCGGTGTCTGGGATTCACTCACAATCATCTAGGCTCCTCCAAGGTGCTTGGACCTCTTCTCCAGCTCTGCTCTCTCCAAACACACAAGGTCTTCTCGGTTCCTACCGCCCCACTCTACAGCTGCTGGTGTTTTTTTATGGTCAGCCCCTGGTACTGGCATCTCCAAATGTTGGAGCTAGGCGGACTTTGAACCGTAGCCTCTCGGGCTCTCTTCAGCTTCTCGGCATGACCCTTCAATCATGGGATTTCCATTGCTACTCTGGGTGCACCTTCTCCATTGACCTCTCTTGACCTCTCACAGTGCCGAGCCTCAGTTGCTCTCCATGACGCCTCCATGGCTTCAAAACCAGTTTTACTTTCGAGACATGACTAGGTTTGGCTGCCAGCACAAGGTACAACCTTGACCACCTCAAAAGACAACTTGAATGTGCTAACTCTGAGGAAATTATCCCCAGAAGATTTCACCTCAGTAATGCTGGCCTCATCCTAATCACAGCTGCTTCTCTAGCTGCGCAGACAGCCGCAGATTTGTCACACAAAGACCCTGATGGGGTCTTTGCTTACCTCTGAAACTTCGTAAGCCAGGCCTTAAGGGTTTCTGTAACTGTGATGAAACACCATGACCAAGAATAACTTACAGGAGGAGAGTTGTCTTACAACTCTCAGGTTACACTCCATCACTGAAGGAAGTCAGGGCAGAAGCATAAAGCAGGAAGCTGGAGGCAGGAACTGATGTGGAGGCCTTGGAAGAGTGTGACTTGCTCCCCATGGCTTGCTCAGCCTGCTTTCCTTGTAGAACCCCGACTGTCAGCCTAGGTGTGACTCAGCTTACTATGAGCTGGGCCCTCCACATCAATCACTAATTAAGAAAATGCTCTATGGCTTGCCTACAGTTCCAGCATATGGAGGCAGTTTCTCAGCTGGGGTTTCCTCCTCTCAGAGGTCTCTAGCTTGTGTCAAATTGACATAAAACTAGTCAGCACAAGGGGCTGACAGGATGGACTAGTAGGTAAAAGTGTAGTGGATGGAGAAAACCAACTCTCAAAGCTGTCCTTGACCTACACTGCACAAGTGGCACACAGCCACGTATCTAAACAGTATGGGGTAGGTACTGGTGTCACCCTCTCCTAACACGTGGGTGATTTGAGAAGTAGAGATGATAAGTCATCCGGGTATAGCCATTGGCAGAGTGGGGGTTCTGTCCATTGGAAGCACCTCTCTGCCAGTAACCATCGGGTGCCCTTCTGCAGGGCCTTCTGCACGGCCATGTTTACCCTGGTCTTTGTTACGGCCGAATGAGTGGACATTCATCTCTGCTTCTTATTTCTTAACTGCATTTGCTCTTTATATATATTCACACACACACACACAACACACACACACACAGAGAGAGAGAGAGAGAGAGTTAGAGAGAGAGAGCGCCTCACTGTGTCGTGTAGTCTCCACATTCGTGACTTCTTGTAGACCAGGTTCTGTTTCTTAGACGCCTGCCCAGCCTTCCTGAGTACTGTGCTCGGAAAGCATTTGTAGAGGAGTGGTGAGTCAGCAGTGGTTCTTTTTGGCTATGAAAGTATTGTATAACTTTTCCTACAGTGTCTTACAGTGTCATCCCTGTAGCTACACTGTTCGTCTAAGACCTCAGCACTCTTCTAGGTCTGCCTTCCCTATTTCTCTGTCATGTGTTCACAAAAGTCCTTTCTACATTCTGGAAGCAACCCTTGCCTATGGTGTGTTTTTTTGGGGAGGGGGAGGAGGACGATATAGCCATGACACATCTCATGAAAGGACTGCTCCCATCTGACATACCACCGTTTGTGGGTAGTAGCCTGTGCATGCTGGCTATTCAGTTAGCATTTTTTGAGAACAAAGTGAGCAACTCACAGATACTTCTGGGTCGGTTAATTATTAGACAGTGTGACCAGTAGGATTTGGCTAGTGGGCACAAAGAAAGAGAAAGCTGTTCAAGTCATAGAGCAAATTAAAGGAATAATCTGGGCATGGTGGTGCATACCTGTAATCTCAGCATTCAGGGGTGGAGATAGGAGGATTTTGAGTCCAAAGCTAATCTACGTACAGCAAGATAGAAATGGGAGTGGGGTTTAGGAATTGAAGTCATTATTCAAGCAAGGGTACTCTTGGGCTACAGGCAGTGTTAAAGTTGGGAGGCAGCATGAAATTTTGTTTTAATGGTTAAAGTATATTCTACAATTTGTATTCTGGTTTTTGATTTGTTGTTGGTTTTGTATAGAATTTTCTCTAAGAAAGTAGTTCTCGATCAGGGTTGTTCCTTCCCAGGAGACAGGTGGCAATGTCTAGTCAGCCTTCCAACACAGTCTCAAATGTCAGTAATGAGGCTGAGAAGGGGTAGGAGCAGAGTAGTTCTTTAGGATGGAAGCTCGGTGCAGTTTGGAATGAGACCTCCACTGTGCCGTTGTCCTGGGCCCTACAATCCTGGTTTACCTCCTGGTATTTAGGGTTAAGAACAGCAAGATGCTTACTAGCAGATTTAGTCCTTTATTTCCTAGTATTCACAGATTGTTAGTCCACTCTTGTCACCTGGTGAAGGGGTAGGGGATTGGGAGATATTAGTGATAGCACTAAATACTTTGCTTTCAGGATGAAAACCAAGACGGCTGCCAAGTATGGCCTTTCTTCCCAGCCCCGCCTGGTGGATATCATCGCTGCAGTCCCTCCTCACTATCGAAAGATCTTGATTCCCAAGCTAAAGGCGAAGCCCGTCAGGACTGCCAGTGGGGTGAGTGATTGAACTGGTGAGATACTGATACAGGTAGTGAGGCACCAGTGTGCACCAGCTAGGGTGCATAAAGGAGTACCTGGCTTTGTAGTCTTTAAAGGTCGAGGCTTGGGCACTTACAATATGACAGATGCCGCTGACCCTCTTAAGCTGGTAGCTTCCAGTTGGTACTTCTGAAAGGCATACAGTGATACAGGATAGTTTTATATGTGATGATTGTGGAGCAAATCTCCCTACAGGAAGCACTGTGGGTGTCCAGAGATCGGGGCCCCTCAGCAAAAGGAAAAAGTAAAGTCCATCAGGAAGCTTGGCACTTTCCTGACCTGTGAGTGGGCTCATGTGATCAGGGAGGATCAGGCTCAGAGGGTGCTGGGAGCAAGAAAGGAAAGGAAAGAGGGCACGGGGGTGGGGGTGGCACGACGGCCTGTGCAGACAGACAGTTCCACAGACTGGCAGCAGTTTATTTGGCTAATGATTTTTTTTGTGTGTCAGACTTATTGTATAGCCCATACTGGCCTTGAACGTGCACTGTCTCAGCTTCCTGCATGCTGGGTTCATTTGAGAAAACCAGGGATTAGCTTATAAACAACCCTGTGCAACTGGCAGAGAAACCAAATAGCAGGAAACTATTTAAGGTGCCTGCAGGGTGGTGATAGGAGCAGAATAGATTTTCCAAAAGTTATTCTAGATGTGCCATGCTCAGTAGTTTAGAAACAAAGGCCATGTTGTACACTCTTGTTCTGAACTCTGAAGCACTAGAGGGCTGACTTGGGGTTGAAGCCCTGAGAACCAAAGGCTGAGTGAGAGGCCAGGGGAAGTGGGCGGGATCAGGATCCACTGGAAAAGGGGTTCCAGAGTTGAAGTCCGAGTTCCGATGTGACCCAGCATGTTTGCTCTGGTGTCTGGATCAGGACATGATATTTCTGGGGCTTGGTCGGCTATATCAATGACCTGATTCCATGGATTCTGATACTTGTGGACAGTTGAACCTCACAATTTTTACACACAATGTGCAATCCAAGTCTGATACACATATATACTACTAACACTACATAAAAACTTAAAAAAACAAAAATAGGAATCTAACGTGCGCCTGCTGTCACCTAGTCACCACCTGCCATTACTATAATGTCTCAGTTCAGAATCACTGCTCACCTGGTTGCCACAGCTCCTCAGACCACACCTGTCCTGGCTTTCCTTGATTTCTTTAGCTTCATACTGAAGAGTGCCCATTGTTTTTCAGTTTGGTTTAACAAATGCATCTGTATAACTAGAGCCAGATCATGTCTCTTGGTACTCTACACATGTGTGTACTTACATAAACACATTCCCATCTGATGTGAGGTGTTTCCAGCTATCTTTTGGAAATCATTTGAAATAGCTCAGTTTCTTCAGCCCTGGCTTCATCTGGTGGTCTCTTGTCTATATGTCCTCTGTCTACAACTTGTCTCTATCCATAAGAAACCCAGCTTATGTTAGGCTTAGTGTGGATCTGTTCTGGTCACCTACCCCGTCAGTAGTTTATAGCTTCGATCTCCTACGGCCAGCCCTTTTCTCAAGCAGGCACTCTCCCACCCAACCTGGACTCTGCCAGCACTCTTGAGATTTTGCACATAAACTCTGAATCAGTCTGGTCCCTGACTTCCTGCTTACTGCTTTGGATGTTGGAATCTAGGATATCTGTACAATTTGAATAATAATTAGGTTTATCTATAATATCATATAAAGTGATCTTTGTAGGCTATTTTAGCAAAATATTTAGAGATCAAGAATTACGATGAACTTAAAAGTTAATTCCTAGGGCTGGGCTTGTAGCTCAGAGGTAGAGTGCTCAAGCCCCTGAGTGCAAGGTCTAGGATCCCAAATTAGTAGTAATACTTCTTTATTTCATACTTGCTTTAAAACTAGGTACAAAACTCATAAGCAATTCACAGAAACACTTTTAAGTATTAGCAGTAAAAAAGAACATGGCTTCATGATATGGCATCATCTGTGTCTTGAGGGAGACACTCAGGTTTCTTCTCAGAACACATCAGCTTGCCCCTTCAGTACCTTGAAGGCCTTTGTGTGCCCTTCAGTACCCTTATGTCCTGCTCCAACTGCATTCCTCTCCTTCACTCTTAGGGGTAACCACTCTGTAAAATTTTTGTTAATTTTTCAATGATAGCTTTTTAATTAATCCTTCTTTTTCAGATTGCTGTTGTGGCTGTGATGTGCAAACCCCACAGATGTCCACACATCAGTTTTACAGGGAATATATGTGTGTAAGTATGGTTTTGATAAATCGGTGTATGTGTGTTTCAGTTAAACTAGTAAGTGAATTCCACTTACTTGGTCAGTACAGGCTGATGATAGTTAAAACTTTGACTGAAAGATCCAAAGCTCAGTCTCTAAATCAGCAGCTTTGGTTAGGTATTTCAGCTTGTTGAAACTGATCGGATAGTGCTGCAGTTCTGAAATACTCATAGGTTATGAACTTGGGACAGTGGGCACCTGATAACTCAGTAAATTAAATGTGGAAAAGTGAGTTCCTCGAATTCCAGCATTAGATTCAAAATGGATTTGGACCAGAAAGATATCCAGAATTTTAAAGTTATTCCTATAAATAGCTGTTAGGTTTCTGTAACTGAGGAATTAGGAAGAATTCATGAATGCAAGTGTATGACAGAGGTAGGGGGATTAAATGGGAGGGAAACTTCCTGGGTAAAGCATAGTCTGGGGAAGCATGGAGTCAGGCCTGTAAGAGCTGTGGCTGCAGTGTTTCTGACATGAGTGTTGTCACGTTCCCTCACTGAGTTGTCTTGTTTGCTTGTTGGTGGACAATGCTGGGAGGTCGACTGCGGTTTTGAGTTGATGGTGGGCGAAGCTGCTTTGATGCAGGATTTCCTGTTGAACTGAGCATTTCATCTGCCCTTCCTGTTCTGTCATTGTGTCCAGATACTGCCCTGGAGGACCTGACTCAGATTTTGAGTACTCAACCCAGTCTTACACGGGCTATGAGGTAAAGCCTTGACTTGGTCCTAACCAAGTGCTATGGTCTAGAGTATGGTGTGGCAAGTACCAACATTCTTATAAGTTTAGGCTTTTTTCATGACTAAAAAGGCTTTTTGCCAAATATTTGCTCTGTGTCTTTGAGTGCTGTTTATGTGCCAAGTCACTGGAGGAATGCTGACTTGAGTATTTCTTAACTGTTATTTCCAACCACTGTTTCAAATGCTCTGCCACTCCAAGCCCTTCAGCAGTATTTGGAAGGTAGATATGATTCTCTCTGTTTTATAGTAAGGAATTTGAAGCATAGAGCCTTAAACAGCTGATAGGGAGATTAAAATTTAGAGCAGCCACTCTGACCCATGTATTCCATGGTTCAGATATTTTACTCTTGTTTTTCTTTTTTATATATTAAATAATGTGATAAAATACTGTTTTGCTCTTGCCTCATTCATATATATGTATATATATGTATGTATTTTTTTCCACAGACATATCTCATTGTAACTCAGATTGGCTTCAACCTTTTGATAGTCTTCCTGTCTCACCTGGAAAGCACAAGGATTATAGGCGTTTAGGTCTGACCACTGGGAATTGGATACTCTTATCAGAAATCTCACCCCTGGAGAAAACTGATTCTCCCTGTCTCAGCACCATTGATTGCCTGTAGCTAATGATCTATGTTCAGGGCCTTCAGGAAATGCCCACCCATGTCATGTCAGCTGGTGTTGTCATTGTGCAGATCTTGTTTATATAGTCATTTGTTGAGATCTTGTGAGTGTCCTATCCCTGTCATGTCTAGAAGACACTGTGTGGTCCTCTGCCCCCTTTCCCTGAGCCTTAGGTGTAGCGGCGTGCTGTAGCTGTATCAGTTAGGCATTCCACTGTCACTTAATCTCTGTGTTCTGACCAGCTGTGGATCACCATAATAGTCTCCACTGCTGGAAGAAGACAAAGACCCTTTTATGCTAGGGAACTGCGCTGTCATCACTGTAGAGTGTTCCACTGAATGACTGGCATCAAGACCAATCACTGAACCATTAGAAAACATGTAGAGTCAAGGGCCTTTTGCAAAGAGCATTCTGCTACATGACTCTCTTGCGTGTGTATGCCTGTCTCTGTATGTGCACTACACTTTGGGTGCCCTCACATTGACACAGAAGGTGAGCTTACCTGCCAGTGAGGTAAGCTCAGCGGTGTGGGAGGGGACTAGCCAGATGCACCTGCTAAGACAGACTAGAAAGTGGGACATGAGATGTGGTTTTAGTCTTCAAAACCCTTAAATATTTAATTATAACATAGCCTTTCACTGCTTTGCACTCTTTTTTTTAAATTTTATATGACTGTTACATAATTTTTTCTCCTTGTTTACTTAGCCAACTTCCATGCGAGCTATCCGTGCTAGATACGACCCTTATATGCAGACAAGACAGCGGATAGAGCAGGTAAAGAGGCTTGTTAAGTTGTTTGTTTCTGTGCTTCAGAGATGTTGTGGTTGCTTGATTTGGAGTCATTGTGAAGTAGATGAAAAGAGCGAGGGTGGTGCCCATCTGAAGAAGAGACTTACGCTGCTCAGAGACTGTTGTGTCCTTTCACTTTGATGGAACTCACTTCTGAAAGTGTATAAAAGTTCTTTAACAGTCGGCAAGGGGTTGAGCTTCCAGAGCCAGATAAGTGTGACAGTGTGCCCAGTGAGAACCGGAGTTGACAGTGGGATTGTGCACTTGTTCTGTGTCATGACTGTGGAGGTGCCTAATTCCATCAAAATGCCCAGTTGTGCCTTAAAGGGGCCGGATTTTATAGCACAAAAATTATACATTAACATAGCTGGTTAATAACTAGTACTGTACAGGTGACCTTGAACTCCTTAAGGAGTCTAAACATAACTTTGCAAGTGCTAAAATGTAAGCTTAGAAGTTTTTGCAGTAAAAGATTTAAACTAGAAAGGAGTGTGCAGTACATAACTTGCTTCTGGGTTTGTGTGGCAGTTCATTATTGAACACCACCCAAGTCTAATGATGTAAGCACAAGACTTAGCAGTCAAGGACCCCACACGGGGAGCCCACATAGTTTAGGAAAACATGTTCTGGGATGGTTTGTATATGCTTGGGCCAGGGAGTGGCACTATTAGGAAGTGTGGCCTTGTTGGAGCAGGTGTGTCACTGTGGCATGGGCTTCAATACCCTATTCGTAGCTGCATAGAAGTCAGTCTTCCACTAGCAGCCTTCAGATGAAGATGTAGAACTCTCAGCTCCTCCTGCACCATGCCTGCCTAGTTGCTGCCATGCTCCCCATTTGATGATAATGGACTGAACCTCTGAATCTGTAAGCCTGTCCCAATTAAAAGATTTGCCTTGGTCAGGCCTATCACAGCAATACTCCAGTCCCTGGTACCAAGCATATACAAACCATCACATGTTCTAAACTGATTTTGACTTCAATTTTGTTTTTTAGGCATAGTACTCTTACTCATTTAAGATGAGTATTAGGCTTCTCTAGAGAAACAGAACTTATAGAATGGGTGTGTGTGGTGTGTGTGTGTGTGTGTGTGTGTGTGTGTGTGCATGGAGAGAGAGAGGGGAAGGGAAGGGGGAAGGAGAGAGAGAGAGAGAGAGAGACAGAGAGAGAGAGAGAGAGAAGAGAGAGAGAGAGAGAGAGAAGAAAGAAAGAAAGAAAGAAAGAAAGAAAGAAAGAGCCGGCGTGGTGGCGCACGCTTTAATCCAGCACTTGGGAAGCAGAGGCAGGTGGATTCTGAGTTTGAGGCCAGCCTGGTCTACAGTGAGTTCCAGGACAGCCGGCTACACAGAGAAACCCTGTCTCGAAAAACCAAAAAAAAAAAAAGAAAAAAGAAAAAGAAAGAAAGAGAGAAAGAGAAAGAGAGAGAGAAAGGAAATTCATTAGAATGGCTTATTAGGTTATGGTCCAATTAATCCAACAATCACTGCCCCATGATGGAAGGTCAAGATCCAGTATTGTTCAGTCCATTTAGTGAATGGCTCAGCTGGTCTTCAGTATACGCTGGAATCTCAAGGAAGTAGGCTCTATTCAGTAAAGAAAGGGGAGGTAAACAGATGAAGAGAGAGCTGCTTCCTTCTGTATTCCTTAATATAGGATTCCAGTAGTACTCATGCCCAGAGTAAAGATCCGATTAGAAATGGATCTTCTACTTCAGATGATTAATTAAAAAAAAAAAAAAAAAAAAAATCTCTCAAGATGCCAGCCTTTGGATTTTAATTTCAGTTGTCATTAGGTTGACACCAAGAATAGCCATCACAAGATGAAAAACGTTTAACAGAGTATGAAATATTTATTTACTAAATTTTTAAGATCTAGTTAGGTATTAGGATAGTCACATATTATAACAGTTCTTTTCTAAGTAAGTGCATAGAGTCTCTGGGGAACTTATTGCTATAGCGACACGTGTCTCCACCTCTGCGGTGGGGGTGGAGTTTGGCTTGGAGCCCTAGCCGTTTTTATAGATGCTGCCAGAATGATTCTGATGTTCCCCCTTGTATGCAGCCACGGACAGAGACGTAATCCTCTAGTGTTCTGGGTAGACGTACATGTGCTCACTCAGACACACAGACAGTAACAGCACTTGCTATTTGCTACTTGTAGAAACAACTATTTTTAAAGGCCTATATGGATATTCATTACATAGTATATTCTAGTTCATATTTGATCCTAGCTTCTTCACGCTTGCAATACAGCAAGAAATTTTAAAACATAAATCCTGGCTCATTGTAGTTGGCAGAGTGCCATCATGCCCTGTGGTAGAAGAGATGGGATATTTCATTTTGAGATAGTCAGTTACATACTTTGGTTTTCTAGAAGGAGTTTGAGGGCCTGTGCCCACGGTCAGCTTTAAGTTGCATCTTGAAGACTCAGTCTAATCTGGTGTTTATCTTTCTCCCTATACATGAAGTCCAGGTTATATTTCAGTTACAATTGTGTCTTTTTACCATGAACTCTGACATAAAATATATGTGTAATAAGTATTTGCAGTATTTGATACTACATGATGTTAATTTATTTATTTATTATATTCTGTGTTACCTGTTATTTATGTCTTAAATTCTTCCTGTTGTTAAATTGCTACTTAACTGTCAGCATTAAAATCTGGCTTCTGGTTTAGTTTTTAATTCTCTGTCTCCCATCTTATTTGAGCAGGAATTGTTTTTCTTCAGACATTTCTTTTTTAAACACACAGAATTAGCAAAGTGTGTTTTACTGATTTTCATTTATAATCTGTGCCGGAGAGACTGTGAAATGAAATCGGAAGTTCTGCAGTACTGGAGCAATGCTCTGATGGATGTGTGCTTCTTCCAGCTAAAGCAGCTTGGTCACACCGTGGATAAGGTGGAGTTCATCGTGATGGGTGGAACGTTCATGGCCCTTCCGGAAGAATACAGAGATTATTTTATCCGAAATTTACATGATGCTTTATCAGGCCATACTTCAAACAATATTCATGAGGCAATCAAGTAAGAACCCTTTCTCTCACTTTGTGAAGCCATTGCCTGTTTGTTCATCCTCCTAGCAGCCGCCTATGGGGATTTGATCTGTTTCGTGTATATATTCTGAATTTCTCATACGCTTTCTTTTTTTGTGGGAAAGAATTATTTTCATTGAGCTAATCCTTTAAAAAGAAACAAGTATGTTCCATTGGCATAGTCATGTTTCATAGATTGACTTGTCCATAGATCTTTTCAGACACAGGCTGATTAAGCTGTCGAAAGTCAAACGAGTTTGGATTGGATTGGCCTATTTGAGTTTCAGTCCACCCATAAAGAGGACAGGCTATCCATTCATCCATTCTTCCTTCCTTCTTTCTTTTTTAAAATTTATTAATGTAGGAGACAGAGAGGGAGAGAGGACAGCACATGCCATGTGCACCTGTAGAAATCAGAGGACACATTTTGGAGGCAGTTGTCTCCTTCCACTGTGGGTTGCAGGGATTGAACCCAGCCCAGGACTAGGTGTTCTTTGTCAGAAGCATCTCACTGCTATAAGAAACATTGGGACAAATGACTATTGCTTAAGCACTAATTTATTAGTAGCTGATCCTTACCTATCAAGTACTTGCTGTTCAAGAATGGTCCCTGTCTTAGTCTGTTTGCACTGCAAGGACAGAATACCGGAGCCTGGGTAATTAGAAATGAACAGCTGTCTCATGTTTCTGGATGTTGGGAAGTGCAGTATCATGGGTGCAGCATTTGGTAAGAACCTTCTGTCATCACCTCATGGGCATGACCAGAGGGCGTAAAGCATGAGGGGGCCTCACTTTCATAAGAACACTGTTCCACTCCTGAGGTCAGAGACCTCAGCCTGCCCACCTCTCAAAATTACTACTCAGCACTGTTACATTGTCAGTTTTAACATGGAGCTTGAAGGAGCAGACAGCCACACCATCCCATGATCGTATATCATTCTGAATTCTGATTTAGTAAAAAAGAAGATAACCATTAGCTAGTGTGTCATACTTTTTAGCAGGAGAGTGCTAAGGCTTTATATAAAGGTCAGTGGTTATAGAAAGTCTTAAAATATGCTTATTTTCAGAAATTTGGGGATACCTGGGCAACTACTTCTGCACATTTTTAATTATTATTTACAGTCCCACTAGATCCTATCTGTCACTGTTCTATTGCTGTGAAGAGATACCATGAGGAAGGCAACTCTTACAGAAGAAAGCATTTAATTGGGGCTGGCTTAGTTTCAGAGGTTTGGTATGTTATCAACATTGGCAGAGAGCATAACAGCATATAGGAGCACTATTGGAGGAGTAACAGAGCCACATCCTGATCCACAAGCAGAGAGAAGCCAGCCCTGCCATGGACTTATGAAACTTCAAAGCCCACCCCAGTGACAACCTTCCTCCAATAAGGCCACACCTTCTAATCCTTCTAATCCTTTAAAGGAGTTTCATTCCCTGTTGCCCAAACATTCAGGTATATAAGCCCACAGGAGCTATTCTTATTCAGACCACCATGCCATCTATGCAGTTACAGGTCCTGGGCACAACATGTTGAACAAGGTAGAACTGTCTGTGTCTTTGTGGCACTGTCCTTTTGTAGTTCAGTGTCTTGCACAGTAAAAGCTATGATTTGAAGGGACTGCTGTGAAAGACCTGCTGTAGGAAGAGGAGTCTGAGACTTCTGCAGAGAGGGCAGAGTGAGGGCACAAGAAGGGAAACAGCTCATGGCTTTCCACAGGCCATGGGAAATATACTCCAGTGACCAAGGGTATGTCCTCAGGTGACACTGAAAGGCTGAACATGGGCCAGATGGTATACCCTTTTAAGGAGCTGAATTCATTTGAAATGCAGAAGTAGATTGTTTCAAGCCAAGGGGGTGGTGATATATCCTCATTGACAGATAAGATCTTCTGACCACCTTCTGACTAACAGGTTAGAGTCTTACACGAGGGAATGTGAGAGGCCTGTGAACGTCCTCAACACTGTGGCTCAGATAAGGGTGCTGGCAGAGGTGATGGAGAACAGGCTGGTTAGGGAAGGAAGACTAAGCATGACACCTGAGGAGATGGTTGGGAACGTCATATGCTAAGACAGAAAAGCCATAGGAAAGTTCAGGTTTGAGGGAGGAAATTTGGGTTTGTTATGTTTCATGTGTCCATGATGCACGTAGAGATGATTAGTAGGTCCAAAAACCGGAAGTCTTGGCTGCAGGTACACAACGATGATTTTCAATCATAGGTGATATTCACACCCCCATGGAGGGATGATGTTATCTAGTGGGAGAATTTTGCATCTACAAGGTATGCTAAGACAAAAGGCAATGTTCAGAATTATATCATACATTCCATTATGTATGTGTCTGTCTGTGTGCTGTGGTCATCCAGGCCAAGGTTAGCAAGAAGAAGTGAGGAAGAAGAACTAGGAGTAAAGAAGGCCTACATTTGCTGTGTGTACAATGTACACTGTGATTCATACAGAAAGCCTTTGATTATACTGCTCAGATTACCTGTTTTACATATGAGGAATCCAAGGCCCAGAGAGCCAAAAGCAGCTTGCCTAAACTTAACACAAGTAGTAGATGGCAGAGTGGGAATAGAAACCCCAGGCCACGTTCAGAGCCTGAACTTTACTATAATGCTAGAAAGTGCTAGGTGTAAAAGTGTGTGTGTGTGTGTTTTCTTAGACGTTTGTGTGGTGATTGGTAGGTGAGGTCTGGAATGAGCCCGAGGGCAGCTTTGTTACCTGTATCTGAAGCCTGAGTAGACACTGGAACGGACTTTGAGTGGTCGGTCTATATCATCAGAGATGACCAGGGAGAATCTTGGTAGGGCTACCTCCTAGAGCTAAGGTCATGCCCTCTGTATGTCTCTTCCCCTGTTGCTTTCCTTTGGGCTTGTGAAATTAAAGATGTATCATAAATGTAAATAAATTTCAAGAGTAGCGTAAGGAGCTGCAGGAAGGATTCGTTCTCTGGAACAGCATGTAGTGAGCAAGTCCTTTTGTTTGACTGATAAAGGTCAGGTAAATTTCTGTTCCTGATCTAGACTTAGGGTTTTGACTTGTTCCCACAGAGACCTCAGTAACCAGAGGAGATGGCATCTATTTTTACTGTTCATTCAAAACCCTGATCATTCATGAGTATGAGGCACACTTAGTAAAGCCCTGAAGTTTCCAAACTCTAGAGGAGAAATAATGTAACCCAGTTCACTCCTCTTTGTACTCACGAGTCAGATTGTACCTTAGATAAAGTATGATTTGGGGAAGTAGCCTTCATTACCCCTCTGAGATGTAATGGCAGCAGCGACTCAGGGTTCCCAGATGACCTCTAAAAACCCTAACTGTTATCTTCAATACCATTGAACCCCACTTGAAAATGAGCCTGATGTTGTCCTCTGGCTTCCTTACATACATACACACTCACCTACATACACACATGTGCATGCATGCACACACATGAACATTATAAACATAGCTGGTTTATACATGTCATGTACTGTAATCCCAGCCCTTCTGCTCCGGGACAGGAAACAGGTAAGAGTCACATGGAAGCTCAAGGGCCAGCTAGCCTAGAGAGTGCGGCTCAGCAGCACAGACTTGAGGGCCATTGCCTCAGCACAGTGGAAAGAGGACTGAAAGCTGTTTTTTGACTCAACCCAAGTGCCGTAGCATGTACATGTTCACACACACAATAACAAATTTAAAAATAAGTAAAATAATTTAAAATAATTTAGGTAAATGAATCTTCCCAACCTTATGCACATATAGACCTCTTTTCTCAACACAGGTTTCTTATGTTGAAGGTGTGTGTGTTTACATATGTGGAGTTCAGCCATAGCTATCTTGAGCATACCTCCCCTGTAAGTTTGCTTTTCCATGTGGGGTTTGAGCCCTGGGCATCTATGGAGCAAGGCTGAGCAGATGTAGAGTTCCTGTGGTGCAGTTTTCACACTGTCGTCGACTTGGACGTCAGCAGTCTCGCTGCAGTTCTGGTGCCCCATAGTATTTGATCATAAGTCTTCTATTTTTGTTAGAACTTACTGGATTTGGATCACGATGTATTTGTCCAAAGAAGTCCCCAAGGGAAGAAAGCATCTTCTACAGATGTCTGGCCAGGGCCAGCACGGGCTTGTTTCTGTTTGTTACCTCAAGAGGGCACTCTGCTTTTAGTTTAAAAAATGTTTCTCTGACTTGAGCCTTCATTGCAGCAAATCTGTGGCTCCTTAGGAAGTACTAAAAGTGTGAGCCACTGCAACCTAGTGCTTCATTCTGCAGCCCGCTCAGCTGCTGTCCTGTTCTCTCCTGGTCTCTGCACTTTGTGATGCAATATGAAAAATGCATGAGAGCTTTTGTCTGCTTTGTTGAGGTAAATTTTTTGTATGACTCCCTATAATAAAGTGTTCAGGGGAAATTTTGTGTCATTTGAAGTAGTAGTTTCTGAACTAAACTAGAAATAAAATTATTTTCAAATGTTAGTATCGTTGTGAATTAAAGAACAGGCCAGGAAAAATGGTTTTGGTCTTATGTGTTCTTTTCAGAATGTGTAGGCAGCCTTCCTGTCTGTTATTTTGTGAAGGATGTTTGGAAAATAGATGTTTTCCAGAAGAGCCACTCCCTCTGATGGAAGCTAGTTCACTGCAGAGCCCTGGCAGGTGTCTCCTCCCCACACAGCCGCGGCACTGACACTCATTTGCTCAGTAGAATAGGATGTTATTCAGGGGGCCATTTTAAACTAGGCTAACAGCTCTTTGAGGTGGCAGGCAAGCCACCAGTGCTGAAGGTTAAACATCCTTAGGGTCACACTTTAGCTCAACTGTCCCTCCTTGGTCTTCCTGTGTCTAACCCAAGTGGTTAAAGGTTTGTTTGGTTTTGTTCTTTTTACCTAAAAGTTTAGGATTTGATTTTAAACCAGCATGAGCCTGGTTATTATTTGTGGCCTGTTGATATCAGGAAGTCTCTGAAACCATTGCAGGCTGAAAGTAAAGGAACACAAGCCTGCTCAAGAACAATGCAGGCCTGGCCACTTCATAGGCTGTTGAATGAAGTCAACGGTGATCACTCAGCCTATCAGCTAGACTGAGCCTCTTCAGGTCTCCAGAGAAATCCAATAACTGATGACTGTCATCCCATAAAAAACCATCACTTGGGAGAAAGACCACAGTGGGATCTGAGTCACCCATTCACCAGAGTGCGACTGTTGCCAGATAACTCAGAGCAGGCTCTTAATGGGGTTTTATTCCTTTTTAATCAGTTCTGCCCAGAAGCAGTTTTATATTCAGTGCTCCTTGGCTGTTTTCACAAGGTGCAATTTAAAAGGGTAGTTACCCATCAAGCAGGCATGAGTCACTTTTCCCTGTGGAATTTTAAACTCATTTCCGTTCCTCCTCCCACCCCAACCCCCCATCAGTGGCTTTAAATCCTCTATCCTTACATATCTTGGGAAAGCTAGAATGCTAAGTAGTGCTTGGTACCAAACACCAAAGTTAATTCCATGCTTTTGGCTGGACTGTGAAGGAAGCAAAAAGCAGCCTCCAGAGGTCTGGAAGCAACTGGCAGCTTCCACGTCTTCCCCATGTGCATTGCCGTGCATTGTACAAACTAGCATTCACCTTGCTGTTTTTCTCTTGACTCATTTGGACAGACCTATGTAACAAAAACACTGTTAAGATTCAGAACATGGACAGCTTGTCGTGTAATTCCAACAACCAGGAGGCAGAAGCAGAAAGATCTCAAATTTGAGACCAACCTGGGCTTCTTAGCAAGACCCTGTGAAAGCAGATAGATAACAGAGAGGATTTCTGTCACCAGAGTTACTTTTCCTCCAAAAAATCCTCACTTTCGCTTCCCAGAATCGGCAATTCTGGTAGTGTTTGTGTTTGTGTTTTTCACCCACCGCACATGAATTAAACCCATTGTAGAACTTCACAGAATGGAGCTGTAAATCATCTAGTCTCCTGTGGAGGGCTTCTTTCACTGACGGTTGCTTGAGGTTCACCAGTGTTGTTAGGCAAGTCCATGATTGCCCATTTTTAATGCTAAGCAGTATTCTGCTGGGTACACGGACCACAGCTGTATATGGACCACAGTTTGTGTACCCATCCTTCTGTCTGTGGGCATGGACTGCTTGTTATTGCAGCTTGTTATTAAAACTCCGACCACCTTTGTACAAGTCTTTTTATGGTTGAATGTATGTATTTCTCTTGGGTAGTAACGAGAATTGCTAGGCTTGTTAGTGTTTCGTGAGAATTTTTCTGGAATGGTTGTTCTGTTTGTACTCCTAGCACTCATGGGCGAGCGCCAGGTGGTTCTGCATCCCTACCAGAGCATGCTGCTGTCAGTCCTTTTAATTTTAGCCATTCTGGTGGGTGTGTAATGGCATCTATTGTGGTTTTAATTTGCATTTTCCTGATGACTAATGTCATTGAACACTTGAGTGTATGCTTGTGCTGTCTGATTGTATTTCCTTTGTGAAGTGTTTTCTATTTTTTTTGTTGGACTGTTACATGCCCTTGATTCAAGAACTGGGTCTGTATCTTGACTATTTATTCTCTTGATGATCTCTTAGGGAAGAATTAAGATGACCAATCTTTTTCTTTCTTACCATTGCTTTCTGTATTGTAACTAATAAACCATCACATATTCCCAGGGCACAAGGTTAGTCTCCTGTGTTATCTTCTAATTAAAATTTCAGTTTTTACATTTAGCTTTCTGATCCCCTTTGAATTAATTTTTATGTATACTATGAGGTAGGAGTCAGGGCTTATTTTTTTTTTCCAGTATGGAGACTGAATTGTTTTAAGATGATTTCTTTAAACACTTGTCTTTCTTATTTGGAGTTTATGAATTCTTTGTTAAAATTCAAAGGGTTATGTACACGGGCTCCACTGGGCAGTGCTGTTGTCTGTTTTGGTTTGTAGACCAGTAAGTATCACATTGTTTTGAGCACTGTAACTTTTTAGTGTGTCTTGAAGACAAACGATATACATCTTCCAGCTTTGTAATTGATTTGCAAGACTGGTGTAGGTAGTCTGAGCTCTTTGCACATCTTTGTAAAATTGAGAATTAGCTTTTGCTGGCCAGCTTATCTTACAAAGTGTGAAAAAGTTAGGATATTTTTAAATGACAGATAGGACACAAACTCTGGGGAGAGAGTCCACTGTGGTTATCGTGAGCACTGCCTGGCTCATTTGTTTAGACTTCCTTTACTTTTCATCAGCAATCTTCATTCAGTAAAGGTATTTATTGGTATTACTTTTTATGATTTATTATCTTATTTGTATGTCTGTGTGCCTGCATTTATGTTGTGCATGTGTGTGCAGTGCCTACAGAAGCCAGAAGAATATGTCAGATCTTCTGAAACTGGATTAAGGGGTGTTAGGAACTGAACTCAGGTCCTCTGCTAGAGCAGTATGTGTTTTTAACTGTTGACACATATTTCTAGCCCCTGGGTTGTTCTTTTCTGATGACTTAAGTTGTGAAACCTTGGCCATCATTTTTCTTTTCTAATATAAATATTCAAAGTAGTAAGTTTCTTTTTAGGCTCCTTTTTTCTTTTTTTCTTTCTTTGTTTTTTGAGAGAGTCTTACTATTTAGACCAGCCTGGCCTCGACCTCAGAGATCCACTTGCCTAGATTCTAGACATTTCTTTATGCAAATGCTGTGTATTTTCAGGTTTTACATTTTACATTATTATTGAATTATATTTTAATTATTCAGTGTCAAGTTGTCCCTATTACCTTTTCTATTTCTTTTTCAATTCCAGGGATTGTATAAAAATTGTTTAATTTCTGCATTTCAGAACAGTGAGTTTTTGTTTGATATCTTAATGATTTCTGATTTATTTCATTTTGTTCAAAGCACCTATTCAGTTCAACTTCAGTTTTGGTTTTGTTTTCTTTGTTTAATTAGTAGAGCCTTGTTTTATGGCCAAGGTATGTGTGTTCCCTCTTGATGAGTATGGTGTGTATATTGGAAAGGAAGTAAATTCTGCTGTGTCTGATGCTTGTACAACTCAGCTGAGTGTTAGCATTACTCAGACGGTATATTAGTGAGCTATCCACCACTATAGCACCTGACATAGTCAGCTTAGGCAGAAAAAGTCTGTTGTCCTTCCTCACAGTTTTGGAGGTTCCAGGCTATACTTTTAGAACATGACAGGAAGACTATGGCAGAGCAAACCTGCCACCTCATGGTGGACTTGAAAGAAAAAGGGAGATGGGTCACACAGCCCTTCATGGGCAGCCCTTGGTGACCTAACAACATCCACTAGTCTCTTTATTTGATGTTAGTTCTGCCATAGAGCCTCATGTGCTTTCTGCCAACCCTGTATGCCTTTCCATTCACTTACTTTCCAGCCTTATATGCCTTTATAGAGCAAGTGGACTCCTTGTAGGCAGAAACCTACAGTACTTGTGGGGGGGAGTGGGCACAGTCGCCCGTCTTGATAATGTGTGCCTTTTAATTGCAGTATTTAGTGTTGTTTGGTATAATTAGTGATAATTAGTTTATATTGGTTGGATTTATGTCAACTAGTTTAGTCACACCCTCCCCACATTAATTTTCACTAACCAAGAATAATTTCACTGAACTCCATTCCTTTATAACACTGCATAGTTGGTTTTCTCTGCATTCCTTGATAGAGAATGTCTTAAGAGGAAGTAGTAAGTATCTGATGGGCAGTAGTGTGTATCTAAAGGGTGTGAGATGGGGCAGTGGAAATGGCTTTCGTTACATTTCCATACCAGGCTGGCTTCTGGCCAGCTCTTGCCCCACTAGTAGCTTGGAGAAAGGTGCACTTGCCTCTGTGGCTGGTAGGCGTCTGCCATCACTTGGCATTATCATCCTCTTAAGCACAGATTTGTTCTGTGCTTCTGTTTCCCTGGTGTCATAGAATGAAGCGATGGTACTAAAGTGTGCGCAGGTAGTCCTGGCTGACATCTGTGACTTGGCGGCTTTGATTGGAGTAGTTTTATGTAAAAGGTGAGTTCACAGTTTTCACTTAGCATCTCCTTCTGCCAGGGCAGTTTTCTGTGGTTTGCCTGTACATTGAGCCTAGAAGTGCCTTACCTGTGACCTGTGTTCTGTTCCTACTATGGGGCCCTTGGTTCCTCAGCTATCTAATCATGACTACAAAATGTTAAGTATTTTTATCAGCTGTGGAAAAAAAAGAAGAATGTTAAGGGATGCTCTGCTGACTGATGTACTAGGACACCTGACTGTTCTCTAAGCTCCAGTGTCACCAGCTGAGTCTCCCAGTCATACCGAAAAATCAGACTTCTTTTTGGCTTTTTCAATTATATTGGGCAGAGGCTGTTGGCTTTTAGATCCTATTAACATAATCAGTCTCCAGAAAGAAATTGGATTACAATCTCAAAAAGCGGTAGGTGCATCCTCTAAGCCTTCTGACTTAACCGTAGAGCTTCACTAATGTCAATGTGAGATGTATCCAACTTTATCGTGGTATTATCCAGGTATGGTGATGGTTTATAAAAGGACATTTTTCTGCGGTTGTGGTTCTGAGGCATTCAGTAATAACCCCAGGTGGCATCAGTCCAAAGAACTTTTAAACTTTGTTGACTCATTTGGGCCTGTGGAGATTGTGACTAATGGAAGTTAATATCTTATCTCTGTGCCCTTATTTACATGTCAGTTTGGCTTAAATGGATTGAGTTTAGGTTCCTATAGCTTGACTGAAGCAGCTCTGGGATAAAAACTAGATTTTTAGTTCTTAATGGAATCTCTGCCCTAATGCAAATGACCTTTTCTAGTTCCAAGAGAGAAGGTAGACTGCAAGACCACTAGAGGCTATGGGAAGGGAGAGAGTCCTCCTTTGCCCTAGCTACATCTGATTCATCTATTCACTCTTTATGTTCATTTCTTTGGTTTGATTGGAGGAGTTAGTGCTGAACTCCTAAACTATTAGACACTAAACATTATTGGACCTGCTGGGAGCTCCCTGTCCAAAAGGAGAGGCAGACATATCCATAAATAAGTGTGAATGCACACGGAGCTGGTACCAAGGGCTCTGAGAACATGTCACAGAAGGAGAGATGTCCGTGAGCTGAGTTGAAGACTAGGTGGCATGACATGGGTTTTATTTCTAAGGTGAGACTCTCCTTCCATCCTGCTCCCAGTCCACTCTCGCTGTGAACAGTTCTGACACCGTATGTTTCTTAGAGAGCATGAGCTTCTTACATTTACCTTGGTGGCCTGTGAGAAATGTGTAGTTCAGAGGGTCCCTGCAGCCTTCCGAAGGCAATCCTCCAGCTGTGTAAAGAGCAGTAGCCCTAGCAGGAAAATTGAGTTCAAGTCCTGCCTCTGTCTGTTAGAAGTTGAAACAGCTCCTCTCTGCCCCAGAATTTAAAAGACTGAAATCCCAGAAGGTAAGGTGTCAACTGTGGTACTGAAGAAAGGCACACTTGTTCAGTAGCTGCTTACAGCATGAAGGGAGGATTATGTAGCAGACCTGAAATGCTCAGATTAAGTAGCATCTTGTGTACATGTATTAGCATATGAAAAAGAATAGTTATATAGACATCTTTACATCTCTTAAACAAGGCAGGAGATTTACTGAGATACTGGACTTTATAGCAACAACATCATCACCGTAAGATCCAGTACTCAGTTGTTTTTAATGTTCAGATTTGGTAAGAATTTCCACTTCATTGCTTTTCAGATGGAAATACAATTCTGAAAGGAAAATCGAAAATACTGACCCTTTTCTTTTGTTTTTCAAGACAGGGTTTCTCTGTGTAGCTTTGGCTGTCCTGGAACTTTCTCTGTAAACCAGGCTGGCCTCAAATTCAGAAATCCAACTGCCTCTGCCTCCTAAGTGCTGGGTTAAATGCATGTGCCACCAATGACTTTTTAAACTGTGAGTTATTTTCTCTTACTCCACGGTTCCCCAGGGGAAAGACATGTTTGAGGTGAAGTTAAATTTTTGAGAGTAAGATTTGCCTCTATGTCCTGACTTTGTTTTGATTTACAAGGTGATAGTGTCATGCTTGTGGCAGCCTCCTCTGCGTGCCTCCATGGGCGTGATGCTCTGTAACAGACAGATCAGTTCATAGGTTTTCCCTTTCCTCTGGGCAGACTCCCATTGCTGCTGTTGCCAACTCACTTGTTTTTCTCAACGATGGAGCTGTCACTGTGCCCAGGCTCTCTTGCCTAAGGCCACTGCTTTTGAGAAATACTAGTTAATAGCACAGTTTGTGGTACATGTTAGAATCTGTATTCTAGGATGTTTTCAGGTATTTTTTGAACTTTACTCAGAGCTTTCTACCTTCTGTCCTTCATACATGTTTATATAATTTCCTTTGTCCACAGTGGTTTCTATTTCTTTTAATTTTAGAAGTTCTCTGAAGTCCAATAACTGCTATTAGAAGCAGATGAATTGGGTTTATCATGTGACATTATGTACTTCCTGTCCTCCATGAGAACATTATGGAAAGATGCGAAGAGGAATGGTTACAGTTAGGTTAGAAGTGTGCAGACAGACAGAAGTCTGGCATCCAGGGCTGAGAGTCTAAAAGCATGGTAAATAAACAGACCCACCTTCACCTCCTTTAGCCTTTTTCACTGTGTCCCAGAGCAAGATGCCTGTTCCGGTTGAGCTTCAGTGTCCTCGTGTGGTAAATGACATGATAGGATAGTCATTCTGTTGATAGTCAGTGTCAGTCCCATTGTCCTCCGTCACTGAGCTCCCGCCACTCACCTCACCAGCGCCCTGACAGATGATATGACCTTGGGCCAGCCGTAAGGCCAACATCTCAGAGAACTTAAATCCAGGGTAGTCCTTACTGTCCTGTGTCTTGACTTAGTGAGTGACCAAAAAATGCTCTCTAGTTTTGCACATTCCTAGAAGCTAGGCATCTGGGTTTCACCTGAACGGTCCCTGCCGCCTACATTGCGCCCTCACCTCCCCCCACCCCTTGTTGTTGTGTTTAAAATGGCTCTGTGATGCACTGAGAAATAAGTAATGCAGATGGCTTTTGCTTATGTGAAATCGGTTGCTAGGAATTGAGAAATAGCTTTTCACAGTTGAAATCACTGTTTTTAAGAAGATTATGGCTGCAGCCAACTGTGTGAAAGATAATGATAACGGGAATGGGAGGAGGATGTGCTGGTGCAGTTGTGTCGGCTCTTTGAAGTGAGGGAACCATTGTTACCATCGTTTGGCAGATGAAGATGCCAAGGCCAGAGAGGTTAATAGAATTACTTTCTGCCTGGTGAGGAAGTAGGAGAGGTGGGATTTGAACTTATACTATCTGACCCCAGAGCCCACACACTTAGTTAACTGTCTCATCCTGGGAAAACTAAGAGAAGGCAGGCTAGGAAGAAATGACCCCAAGTGTGTAATTTTACTTCTGCTCTGCAGGTATTCTGAGAGAAGCCTCACAAAGTGTATTGGAATTACGATTGAGACCAGACCTGATTATTGCATGAAGCGGCACTTAAGTGACATGTTGACTTATGGCTGCACGAGGCTGGAGATCGGAGTGCAGAGTGTCTATGAAGATGTGGCCAGAGATACCAACAGGTGAGATGGTGGCGGGTGGCCTCCTCTGTCCCCACTGGCTCTTCTTTCTTCCTTGAGCCCAGTCTCAGAGAAAGGTATGCGATCTTAGCTTTTTAACTCTCTTCTTCCACCCATGCTCTCAGGCCATCTGCCCATGCCTTCATTTTCAGGATAGTCACCTGATAGTCTCTTCCACCTAGAAATGTATCACTGAGTCATACAGAAAAGGTCAGTCTGTAAGGAAACTTGTAAATAACTTCTCCCCTCAGCCGAAGAGCAAAGAAATGAGGATTCAATTAGCAGCAGACACTGCTGATCCAAAATGGCAAAGGCCACTCACACGACCAGGATTGTAAAGGGGAGCTAAGGAAACACACTAGTCCATACATAGAAGCAGCCTAGAGCAGTGGCAGGCCCAGGACTTTGTCCTTTAGTAACAGAGATCTGTTGAATATTTTTTAGGCACAGGGAAGAATCTAATAGGTATTGTATCTACAAAAGAGGAATCTCGGAGCAAAGAGAACTCCGGTAGGAAAGTCTCATCCAAGGAGGCTGCTTGGAAAGCATAGTACTCACAGGCTGTGCTAGAAGATCCCAGTGGGGGTGTTCAGGGACACTTTCTGAAAAAAATAACAGCTAAGCTGAGCCTGAAAGGAGACCCCGAGTTACTTGTGTGCGCTGGAGGAAATCTGTTTGAGGATGGGAGCACATGACAGGCAGAAGGTTGGATTACGCGGCCTGGGAAGTCAGCCACATGATTCTGGGCTTTAATCAAGAGGCAGGCTGGGAGCTAAGATAGGAGCATGCCTGCATATAGTAAGTGAGAGCCCCTTTGTTCCAATATGGGAGATGGTTTAAAAGGGGGTAAGGAGACAGCCTCTCCCCACAGCTGTTGGAGTAATTTAAGCAGGAATCCCTTGAGTCCTAGAGAGCAGTGAGTGTTGTTTGCTGACTGCTGGGAAGCAAGGCCTGGAGCGAATGGGAAGTGGGAGCTTTGGAGGGAAGAGAGGCCTCATCTTTGTAGACACTAAATGTTACATACTTGTGGAACTAAAGGTATGGTTTAGAGCAGGGCTAGCCTATGTGACAGTACAGCTGAGGAAATGAATATTTCTTTGTAATTTAATTTGTATAGCTGCATATGCATAATTGTGATCGTTTTGTATAGTAACTTTGAAGTAGAATAATTGAATACAGAATTCAGAAGAAAGTCCAAGCCCCAACCAGAACTTTAGATGTCACTGGTGAAAACTAATTAGAAAAAGGAGTGGGGCCATGGGAGTAAGTGGGGCATCAAGGGGGAATATGATGGAGCCCATGGCTTCTGAGACCTTCCTGTGCTATGTTGGAGCATCTTGGTTGTAGAAGGAATTGTTAACAAGGCTTCAAGTTTTAGTTGCCCCAGTTGTAATCAAGACCTGTTTTCTGCTCAGATGTAGCCAAACCTTTCTCTGATGAACCTTTTGTCATACTAGTAACATCAGCTTTGTGTTGTAGTTTCTTCCCTCTTTCTACCAGCATTTCATACTTCTGAAAGAAGTGATACTCAAACCAGAGCTCCTTCATGATTCATTGTTGTTGTTGCCCAGTTTAGCCCCAAACCTGGTGAGGACCCAAGGATGATCTTTAATTTGTAATCTTCCCGCCTCCACTTCCTAAGTGCTCAGACTGTAAGTAGATATCAGCATGCCTGACTTGTGCATGGTCCTCGTTTATCAGGTTCTACAGCGATCAGCTGAGTTTATTGATGGTGCTGAGCCCTGGTGTCTGGGTACACAGTGCTCCTTGTTACTTCCAGGCCTTTGAGCAGGTTCATAAGAGATTTCTGAACAGTGTCTTTGAAGCTATGATTTCCCTCCAGGTCTGCCTAGAGCTGTGTGAAAGTGACTTCTGTTCCCAGCCAAGTAGCTCTTGTTCTCATAGATTGTTTTCCTCTTCCTCCTCCTCTTACTCCCATTTGTTAGCTTGGTTGTCCGTTTATCTGTCTAATAGGTAATGCATTTTCTCCCTCAGGGGCCACACTGTGAAGGCAGTGTGTGAATCATTCCACCTCGCCAAAGATTCTGGTTTCAAAGTGGTGGCACATATGATGCCTGACCTGCCGAACGTGGGACTGGAGAGAGACATAGAGCAGTTTATTGTAAGTGCGGCCTTGAGCCCGTGGACCCCGAGTGCCTCAGCACACTTCCCATGCCTCTCTGCTCTGTGTGTTCACTGTTGTGTTTTCCATTCTTAAAGCTATAAAGCCTTGTTTCAAAATACTCAAAACACAGTAAAGAATAGTCACCCACCTCCCCATTGTCAGACAAAAACTATATTTTAATACATTCTTTTCAGGCTTTAAAATGCCTAGGCTTGAGACTGGAGAGGTAGCTCAGTGTTTTAAGAGCACCAACTATTCTTCCCAAGGACCTGGGTTCTATTACCAGCACCCACATGGTGGCTTATGACTGTCCATTACTCTAGTTCCAGGGGATCCCCCACCTTCTGGCCTTGCTGGACACTAGGCACACATGTGGTGTACAACCATACATGTAGGCAAACATTTATATACATACATATAAATAAATATTAAATTAAGAAATGCTTAGTGTCTTAGTTAGGGTTTCCTTTGCTGTGGACAGACACCATGACCAAGACAACTCTTAGAAGGGACAACATTTAATTGGGCCTGGCTTATAGGTTCAGAGGTTCAGTCCATTATCATCATGGCAGGAAGCATGGCAGTGTCCAGGCAGGCATGGTGCAGGAGTTGCTGAGAGTTCTACATCTTATTCTGAAGGCAAACTGGGGAAGACTGTCTCTTTCATGCAGCTAGGGAGAAGAGTCTCAAAGCCCACCCCCACAGTGACACACTTCCTCCAACAAGACCACATCTACTCCAACAAGGACATACCTCCTAATAGTGCCACTCCATGGGCCAAGCATATTCAACCCACCACACTTAGGCTTTGAGGAACTGAAGCTGTTTTTGCGCATGTAACACAGGCACAGTCACAGTCACTTAGGCTATGAGGAACTGAGGCTGTTTTTGCGCATGTAACACGGGCACAGTCACAGTCACATGTGGATGGCGTAGGTTTTTCTTGATGTAGCTTTTTTACTTAATATTATAACAAGCATTTATTGTATAACAAGATAATATTTCCACATGGTGGTAGGTGGCATAGTTAAGGCACAGGGCCCATCAGTTGGGATGCTGGCTTTTCCTGTCCTCAATTTTTGTGGCAAAAATCCTAAGGTGCAATGTCCACAGAGGAAGGTCAGCACAGGGTGGCTCCATGTGCAGACTTGGATCTGCTGTCTGCTTTTACTCCATGTCTGTTCCACTCTGCCTGCTTCCTGACCTTTTGATATCTGAGTTTTGTGAGACTGTGGTGTGATGGTCTGGCCTTCATCAGCCTCTTTTTGTTTGGTTTTTGTTTTTTTGTTTTGGTTTTTCGAAACGGGGTTTCTCTGTGTAGCCCTGGCTGTCCTGGAACTCACCCTGTAGACCAGGCTGGCCTTGAACTCAGAAATCCACCTGCCTCTGCCTCCCAAGTGCTGGGATTAAAGGCGTGCACCACCACTGCCTGGCCTTCATCAACCTCTTAATTTGCAGCTTTCTTCCCTTTCAAAGCTGGGTGCCAGTCTTCATCTGTTTTCTGTTTTCCAGTCGTGGTTGCCATCCCCCAAGCCCCCAAACTCCTTTCTTGTTCATTGTTCTAAGTTTATACTGCTGTGAAAATGTCCTGTTTTGCCTCCTGATTTTAGAGGAAAAGGAAGAAACCCATGTTTTAGTTCTCCGTGTTTAATCATGGATCCAGGACCAGTTCAGTTTAGTTTCATCCTTACAAAAGGAATGTATCAGACCCTGTGTCTCCTGCAACCAGAACTTTCCTGACATCATGTACTCAGTATAGATTCAGGTTAGGCAGAGAAGGGCTGGCCTACATGCTCTATGTGGGTGTCTAGAATATTTATTAAAGACTTAATAACTCTATAAATGTTACAATGGAAATCACACAATTACAAAAGAATGTCTTTAAGACCACATGGTGCAGCAAGAATACAGCTTTCAAGAAGGTGACAGTCAATGAAATTTAAAACCTACAGTTATATTTGTTTGAAAAGCAAGTTAAACAATGGAAAGTTTGTGAGGATATTGTAGTCTGAGATTTTAAAGCATGATTTAAAATTTCCACAGCTAGAGCACTGCTGACTGGCTCAATCCTGATGGGGGTGCAGGGGTGGGAAGGACGGCACTTTGTGAACCCACCTCTGTCCAGTACAATGGTACACAGTCAAGATTAGAGTCGGCACTGTGCAAAGTCCTAGAAAGGACAAAGCCTGGTGTCTCTCTGCTGTCTTCCAGATAAAGAAGCAGCCACTGGGAGTGTAAGACAGAAGAGGTCTGTCCCAGAATAGATGAGCTAGGTGAATCCTTCAGTGTCCAGATAACAAATGGGATTCTGTAGTCCATGTCAGAAGGGGTGTCAGTTGGCCCAAGGAGGATGGTGACATCCTGAGACCAGCAAGCTTTCCCTGTAAAGGGCTCTATTGTAAACATTGTAGGGATTTGTTTGTTTGTTATCCCTTTGTTTACATTATAAGTTTTGATGGGACTTATTTAAATGGTTTTTTTTCCCCCACAGTTTTTCAAAAGTTTAAACAATCATGCCATTATTAAAAGATGTTGTAGTCTGGAAGGAAGTAGAATAGCGTTTCTAGAGAGTAATGCTCCAAATGAGACCGGCAGCCGCAGGCAGGGCTGTACAGGAGGGCTGTGTAGTGCAGGATAGGTTGGGGCTACAGAACAGTGGCATCTTGTCCCTGTGTACACTTCTTGACAGAAGGGACAGACAGCTCCAGGCCTGCTGCAGGTGGAAAGAAGCCGGTGTAGGAGTCCCCTGTAGGACAGAACTAAGGGAGTGGTAATTTTTGGTTCTCTGTCTGTAGGAATTTTTTGAGAACCCTGCTTTTCGTCCTGATGGTTTGAAGCTCTACCCTACCCTGGTGATCCGTGGAACTGGTCTGTATGAGCTGTGGAAATCAGGAAGATACAGGAGCTATTCTCCCAGTGACCTGATTGAGCTGGTAGCTCGGATCCTAGCCCTTGTGCCCCCATGGACTCGTGTGTACCGGGTGCAGAGGTATGTGTTACCCTTTCAGTCCCCAAATAGCTCTCTAAAGGGGTAGTCTGATTTGATATCAAACACTTTGAACTCCGTTTTAAAATTGAAAGTAGAATATCAGGAATGCCATGTGTAGGAAATGGACACTAAGGACAGTGTGCCCACGCCTCTTTATCAGTATCTTATATTTATCCATCATCCATTTATCCATGAGCCAGGGAAGTAAGAACAACTTGAAGGCTTCCATGGGCAAAATCTAAGACAATTCAAACATCAAAATAAACATACTGGTGGCTGGGGAGGTGGTCAGTCAGAACTGTGCAAGCATGAGGGCCTGACTGTGAACTCTAAAACCCAGGTAAAGAAAGCCCAGTGTGTTCACATATGCTTGTCACCCAGCACTGGGGAGAGAAGCAGGCAAGCCCCAGGGGCTCAGTGACCAGCTAACCTGCCTGCTTGATGAGTTCCAAACCAATGAGAGTCTCTGCCTCAAAAAGAGGTGAACACCGCAAAGAAGAACCACACCAGAGGTTGTTTTTTGCCCTCCACATGCATGCACACACATGCATGCACACGTATACACATATACTACAGAGAGGCGAGTGCGTGTGTGCGTGTGTGCGTGTGTGGTGTGTGTGTGTGTGTGTGTGTGTGTGTGCGCGTGTGAATGTATGTATGTATGTTAACAAATTATAACCAAATGAATAAAGCAGGAATCCTTCAGTCCATGTTGCTACTCTTAATTAGGTCAGTAATGTGTATGCTTCAGAAGCATAGTATCAGCCGTCTTCATTACACACAGTCCTGTATTTGCAAATTTACCTACTAGAAAATCCTGTGACTCAAAATCTATCCTCATAGCACATTTGCCAGAAACCATTCTCAGAATGGTGAAGGATTTGGGTCGCTCATGCACATGCTCTTAGCTGAGGTCAAAACAGTGCCTCTCCGCCTCGTTCCAGTCTGCACGCTGTAAACAAGTGCAAAGTGTTCTTTGCACTCTACTTAATGCTGCATTTTCCAGATTTTTGTGAGCTGGTTAGGAATTGGCTCTTTAAAATGACCTCGAGACACAGTGCTTAAGTGCTGTCTATTGCCCCTAAGTGCTGGAAGGCCGTGAAGTGGCTGATGGAGGGAGTAGCATGTGGTGGGAAGCCGTTATTGAGACAGCCCAAGAGAGAGCTGTTGGTTGTGAGTTCAGGGTGAATCAATCAATTACATATATTAAATAAGGTGTCTTTAAACAGAATCACAGAGTACAAGGTACTCACTTATTGATGGTAGACAAAAAATCTTGCCAAGAGAGGCTCATGGGACCCTAACCTGTGAGTTCTTCTGTAGGAGCAGTGATTCTGGCTCACTGCTTCATTGTCAGCTGTGACCTGGAAGAATATAATTACCGACTGACTGCTTACCTACCAGAGGTCTAGTACTGACTAGATGCAGTTGAAGCTTTCCCCACAATATTCTTATTACAACATAGGAAAGAGTCATGCGGTACAGAAGAAGCCTGGCCACAAGCTGGACTGAACATTGTCAGAAGCTGATGAAATGAGTTATGGCCACCTGCTGGGACTGACAGGGTTACCTCTGTGCCTTCTACCCAACATCTGTAACTAAGTTTAATCGTGAGACAACATTAGGCAACTCCAGGTAGATGCACAGTCTAAAACACAACTAGCGCCTCATCGTTGAAAGTGTAGGGTCGGGGAGTTCTGTTTGATGAAGACAGAGGAACGTGACAGCTAAATAGAAGATTGGAGACCAGGTCCTTTTGCTTGAAGGACTTTGTTAGGACACTGGTGCAACTCAGTTGGGCTCAAAGAGCAACATCAGAGTGTCTGGTGGGTGGCAGTTGGCGGTCGTGATAGAATCTGCCCATTTGGATGCTCAGAGTATCTGAGTGCTGCCACATCTTACTCACTTTTTACCTTCCATTGGTCAAGAACCAGAGTTATCTGAACTATTTTTCTGTGGCTTAGAGATTGTGTCCCAAAATGTGAATGAGTACAACAGGAAAGAAGAAAGCTACAAGAGCATTGGCAGAGGCAAGAGGCCATATGTGTCTTGACTTGGACCACCCAATCACCGAAGAAGCCAGTCCCACCCCAGGAACCATGATCTTTTAGTGTAAAGAAGCTTATGAGGAAGAAGCCTCTGTCTTCTTACTCCTGTAGACAGTGAGTCAGGCAGCAGAGCCACTTGCAAGCTTCATGTCAGGGCCTTAGGAAATAGTGTTGTGGGCCATTATCCTGCCTACATCAATTAGACAATAAGGACTTGAGGGGTGACAACCCCCATCTGAGGGAGAGGGGCCATGGAGTGTGCAGGCTGCAGGCTTTGAAGGCTGCCCTCTGCTTCCCAGACACAGGGGATGGCAAGGTTTTCAGAAGCTGTGCAGTCATGATGCCCTGTGAGTCCAAGGACAGCTGTTTGAAGAGAGCAAGGGTCCTGAGCAGTAGTAACCTCAGTACCGTTGTGGGGTCAGGTTTCCATGCTTTGAGGCTGATAACCTGCCTGACTTTGAAGATAACCTTTTGATAAGTTTAATTCAAAGACTGTGTTTTCTATAATGCTTTCCATTCTTTCTTTTAAAATTATTTTTTTATTTTGAAGGTTTTAAAATGTAACTATAATAATTATACAAGTTTTTATTAATAGAGGTTTTAGATTGTATAGCTTACCATGATTTGGGTAAATATGGGGCAAATATTGAATTTCTTCAAGATATTTTTGTTTTATGTTTTTAGTTAGATATTATTACTGAAATGTTAGAATGACTATATGAACTGAAATTTATATTTTTTATATTTTGCTATTTGCTGTGTGTGTGTATCTGTCTGTCTGTCTGTCTGTCTACACACATATACCTCTGTGTGAATATGTGGAGGTCAGAGGACAGCTTTCAGGAGTCAGTTCTCTTTCCAGGAATCCAATTCCAGTCATCAGGCACTCTACCCACTGAGCTGTCTCACCATCCTACTGTTTGATTTATAACCCATCTTTATTTCCAGATCTTCTTTGTACATTTGGCTTTCTATGTCTCTGAGTTCTACATTCATGGCTTCAACCAACCCCAGATAAAGCTTCCCAGGTGGAAGCTACACTGAGCACACACCTTGTTCCTTGCCATTATTCTGTAACTACAGTGTATAGCAGTGACTCCCAGCATTTACCGTGTACCAGGGACGATGGGCCATCTGGAAGTGATTTAAAGCATTATCTTGATGGAAACAAGCATTTTGTGGTACCTGCAGGTCATTCTGGAACTAGCCTCTCACAGATACTGAGGGCTGCTATATACTACATTTAAAAATGACTCAAACTTCATATAGTTTATGTTACATTTGTCCTCAATAATCACTGGAAATTTAGCCTTCACTTGTACAATACTGAGGTGTAGTGTGTTAGATTGTATGTCCTGGTTCGTGTTTACATGGTGTGGTTTTTGCTGCAAAGTTATTGCTTCATACATTGTCTGCAACCATGTAATGATATGCTTTGGTCACAGCAAGATATATTTTAACTTTCAAGATATATAATCCCTTCATATCTAGTCACACAGTTCTCTGTCCACATGAAAGTGATAATGTTTAGAATTTACTTAAAATCTCTTTAGCGTGTGTATTAACAAGGACTGTGTACAAAATGTCCTTGTTTGGTGGGAATTCATCTTTACAGAACTGGTAAATATGACAGTGTTTACATGAAATAAGCCAGATACAGAGAACCAGATGCCACACTCTCTCATTAGTATGTGGAATCTAAACAGACTGACCTACACGAGTATGAGGTCGAACCAGCTGTGGTTCACTGGGGCTTTGTTCATCGGTTAAAACCAGATGCTGATAAGGAGTGGGGGTGGCTTCTCTGCTGATGCAGTAGAGTCACATATGTCAAGGAAATGAGGTGAAGCCTATAGCACTTGCCCAGCAAGTGGGAACCTGGGTCCAGTTCTAGCCCTACTGCCCCCCAAAAGGCAGTGATGATAAGAAGAAAGGATTTTGAGTGTTCTTGTCACAAAGAATTGATATTATGGGGGATAGATTGCTAAATAATGTGGTAAACTTTCTACGATGTGTTGCTATATCAGAACCTCTCGCTGGGACCTATTTATATATACTTATAAAAACTTATACATAATAATTAAAATACTTTAGATACAAAAAGTGATTAGGATTATTTTTAGAGCTATACTTTAAAGGCAGCACAACAGCCTCGTTTCCATTTATCTTACACAGTAATTGGTCCCATTGCTAAGCAGACATTGAGGTTGCTTCCAGGTTGTCTTACTTACTTTTCTGACGCTTTGATAATATACCCTGAAAGGGACAGTTCCAGGCTACAGTCTGTCATGTCAAGGAACTCATAGCTGTAGAAATTTGGGGCAGCAAGCAGAACGATGATGAAGGCTTATGCTCAACTCGCTTTCTCCTTTCCTACAGTCTAGGCTGTCCCTCAGGGGCCCTTCACCTATGCTGGGAGAGTATTCCAACCTCAATAGTCCAGGCTGTCCCCCAGGGGTCCTTCACCTATGCTGGGAGAGTATTCTAACCTCAGTAGTCCAGGCTGTCCCCCAGGGGTCCTTCATCTATGCTGGGAGAGTATTCCAACCTCAATAGTCCAGGCTGTCCCCCAGGAGCCCTTCACCTATGCTGGGAGAGTATTCCAACCTCAGTTTTCCTAATGAAAATCATCTCCCACAGACATTCCCAGAGGCCTGTCCCCCATGGTTCTAGTCTAGATATCCTCAAGTTTACAGTTGAAATTAACCATCACTCAGGTCTCTTTTCATCCCCACCTCTCCCCAACCCCACGGCCTTTTTTTTTTTTAAAAGACAGGGTCTGTATTTAGCCATGGCTGCCTTGGAACTCACAGAGATTCCCCTGCCTCTGCTTCTCAAGGGCTATGATTAAAGGGGTGTCTACCATGCCCAGCCCCCTTCATTATCCTAGTCTCTATTATAGCTAAAATCTCTATTGAAATTTACAGTAGTACAATCTGTGGAATGAATTACCTGTGGTAATGAGTGGATCTGCGCATCTTTTATCATTATTTTAATGTTTTAAAGTTCTTTTTGGAGAAAGAGAGCTATAAATGTGATGGATTTGCAGTGCATATGGATAAATTAATAAGGTTTTCTAAAGAGATGATGCCAGCTCATATAAATTATTGCTAATTTTATCACATCCTCAATAAAATTGATGCCTGTAACTAACTCTTTGTACGAGGGTATGATTTGCATTTCCCATTAGTGGAGATTGCTCGTGCCTTGTACCTGATCATCACGTACGTTCTGTCTCATGTGACTTGTTTATATTGAATTTACAAATCACAGGATCTAGATTACAAAAATGGTGCTTCTTATGGAGGTAACTCCCCCAAAAGTAATTCATAAATGTTAACTCATTTTGAATCCTCTTACCTGGGCAGACAGGAAACTAGGGAACTGATAGTTCCTGCAGAGTGGGACACTCAGTACCAGAACATTCTGACAGCATCATTCCTGGTGTGAAATGCCTGTGTGTTTAAAATCCTGAAATTGCATTTTGAGGGGTATTAAAATTTGTACTCAGATTGAGGTAGAATTTGTTATCTCTGAACCTCAAGAACTTATATCAGGAACTGGTTGATAAAACTTTAAATGAAAATGTAAATGAGCAACATAAACCTTATTACAGAGACACAGAGGATGGGCTGGAGAGATGATGGTTTAGCCACTAAGCAAACACACTGCTGTTGTGGAGGACCAGAGTTCTGATACCAGCATCCACATTAGGTGGCTCACAGCCACTGTGAGCCAACATTCCAGTTTCAGGGAACCTGACACCCTATTGTGGCCTCCATGGGCACATGAACTTGGGAATACACAGAAATACACACATACACGTAATTTAGAATAAACTAAATCTTTTTCAAATGTATAAAGGTACACAGGGAAGGCTAGGTTTTCAACAGTTCTTGGTGGCCGAGACAAGTGGTATTTTACTCAAGGAGTGTCTTCTAGCTTCAGTCTTAAAGTTTTAGGTTAGTTGTGCAGGTCAGAAGACTGCTGCTGACCCAAGCATGTCTTAAGCTCCTCCCTCTGGAGTGGAGGCTGAGGGTAGAGCTGATAGACGGAAGCCCTAGTAATGAGGAAAGCCTACTCCGGGCACGCTCTATACTTAGATTGTTTCTCTTGGAACTCATAGTCAAGGAAAGTCACAGGTGTCCTTCTGTCCTGGTCCATTAGAGACTCTGCCTATTTCTACATCGTTCTACCAGCCACAGTTGGCTAGCAAAGGTGAACTTACTGGCATTACACAGTGAAAAAGACTTAGACACCATGTTGTAGGCACGTCTCTAAGAGGGACCATGTTAGAGGAGATAATGCAAGTGAAAGCTCCGTATTTTGGGTTTTCCTTCTGCTTTTCTGTCTTACTAAGAGATTACTTGATGTTTCCATTGGTTATTTCCTATACCCTGCCCCTCCCTTCTTCTAAACTGTTGTCTACATTTTAGCCTTCTGACAATTGAGACAGGAGCATCATCTTCCTGGGTGTTTTTATGAGGCACATCCTGCTGGAAGGTTCTGTATTCTAGCCCTGAGGAGTGTAGTCAGTGATTAAATGTAAGATTCTGTCCAGGCACATGATGGGCTCTGCATTAGAGCGCTGGTGCCCTTGGGCTATTTGACAGCTGTCTGCCTTGATATGATATTAAATCACTGTGAGGCGTCAGACTAGGAATACCAATTTACAACCAAAGCATGCTTCTGACGCATGAGAAACTTCAGACAGAAGCAGCTCTAAACAGCTTGGAAAGGTTTTTGATGAGCAAATTGTAAATATTAGTACCTCTAATCTTGAAATATTACCCATTAAGCCAACATTCACATGTATAATCTCTCTTCGTGCCAGAAAAGAGACTAGATTGAATGACTAAAAAGGAAATTTTACTCCTGTCTCCATGAGGCAACAAGGTCAAGCTCTTAGTGGCCTGGTCCAAGTTCTGAACATCCAGAGAGGTGTAGCCTGTCTGAATGGGGAGCTGAGCTCCATCATGCAGTAGATCTCTGTGGTAGAAGATGCCTAGCCAGGGCAGAAATGCGTCCCTCGGACGCAGGGAAGGAGACTATCCCTGAGAGTTGCATGCAGTTGCCACATTTTCTGTTCCTTAATGACCGAGAGCTTCCATCTGCTGTGCTCCAGGCATGTCACTACAAAGACCATTAAAGCCATGTTTCATTTTTATAGTGACAGAAATAATTTAGGACATTTATGAACTGGTGGCATCCTTGTAAGGTCCTGCATAGCCGGGTCTCTCTGGTAATCAGAGGTCTCACAGGACTAGCTTCTGTCTTGCTGCCCCACTGTCACATCTTAAAATCGCTAATAATTTTATAAGAGGCTATATGTTCTTACTGTGTTTTAGGTCCCACAAATTAAATAGCAGCCTCCTGATAAATTATTCTATAGTTATTTTAACACAGAGGCAAAGCAAGGTCACAGAGAAGCCTAGCCCTGCTTTTTCTAGGAGCGATTACTCTAGCTTTGTCTAGTTCATTGTTCATAGCAACCTTATAGGACTTAACTCCCATGAATAACAAGACAGGAAATGTTTTTGTCGGGTATTGAGTTTTAGCATAGCTTCCAGTGATCATCACAGGTTAATTTCAGACCATATATAACAGTGTTTCGAAATTTATTTTTTAAGTTCTAAAATATTTAGTATGTTCATGAGGACAATCGTATATCATATTACTATCAGACTACTATAAAATATTTCAACGTTTAAAAAGGGCACTTAGAAGACTTATATTTGGCTTATTTTTACTTTAATAACTATTGTGCGATTTTTATCTGATTATTAACTTTGAAGCATATATTGATTTTTAAAATACTAAAATTCAAAAATTAGGAATCATTGTACTAAAAACTATATGTAAGCCATATATGCTAACACATTAAAACATAGTCACAAGGTGAAACTAATTTCTTAAGTCGCTCTCACTTTAAGCCTCCTAGTGTGCTTCTCTTTATAGTATTGCCATGGAAACCGTTGGGTTCCAGAGCCTGGTAGATACGTGAAATGTTCTTTGTGCTCACTGATAGCCTTCTGGAGGAGTACAGTACAACTCCTGACTTCAGTTTTGACTGGCATCTCCTTGATGTCGGGCACTCTGCACTATGCCAGTGTAGAAGATAAGTCTCATTTCCTCATCCTTAGACAAGCTGTTGTTCTCCTGAAGCAGAGCCCCTTCTTTGGGGAAACGGGGTAGGGTCTGTGGAACCAGTTAAACCAGGCTTTTAACCTTCCTTGTTGCTGACTTTCAGCTATTGTGTAGCAGGGAAAGTGTTTGCAAAGTGGTTTCTGATTCACTGTTGGTTTTTTTCTCTCCATTGAGTTGAGGTTTATTTCTTTTAATTCTTGTTTCATTTAGTACAGTGTCTCATCAACCCCAGATTTTTCCTAACAGCTCCCAGCATTTTCCCAGCAGATTCTGTGCTTTGTTCTCTACTGTGATTTCCATTATATGTGCTTCACAGCCCCCCTGAGAGATGGGTAGAAGTGAGCTTTACAGATGGGACATCTGGGGTACACGGGTGCTCCCAACCTCTCCTCCTCTCCTCCTTAGCATGCTCTGCCTCTGCCTTCTGCTCTGTAGCTTTGTGGTTTCTCCTTGTTATTATTTAATTTTTAGAATTCCACTGCCATACTACTATGGAGAATCGTTTACATTTTTCCACAGTTGATGTTTTTTTTCCTACAGAGACATTCCAATGCCCCTCGTCAGCTCAGGAGTAGAGCATGGCAACCTGCGGGAGCTGGCATTTGCAAGAATGAAAGATCTTGGAATACAGGTATGGGTACATGTGGCTCCCAGCCAGGTATATTGTGAAGGAAAAAGGAATCTCCTTGCACTTAACCCCCAGGGCTGTCACTCTTAGGCATTGCTGGTACCAGCTGGGTCAGAAAGCTTGTATGTGTAAGTGGTGTTCTGGGTAGCTTGCAGAAGCTGAATGAATGGTGACAAACACTACTGCTGTCCCCTTGTCCCTTTGTCTTCTGACTTGTATAACCTGTTGCTTTATATTTACTAAGCAGTTTCTCTCTCTCTTGACCCTAATAGAATGAAGGAAGCTATTAATTTTACAGTCTTTGGAGGTAGTAGTGAGTCTGAAATGAAGCATTCTAGAAACTTCCTGGGACTTTTGACTAGATAAGGTAGCTGGAAGCAGTGTCTGGCCAGGGCACCAGGGGTTAGACTCTGCCTTCAGAAACCAGTGCAATTAGCCCGGCAGTGGTGGCGCACGCCTTTAAGCCCAGCACTTGGGAGGCAGAGTCAGGCGGATTTCTGAGTGCGAGGCCAGCCTGGTCTACAGAGTGAGTTCCAGGACAGCCAGGGCTATACAGAGAAACCCTGTCTCGAAAAACCAAACAAAAAACAAAAAAAAAGAAACGAGTGCAATCGATCAGGAGAGGGCGGGGGATTTGTTGGCTATGTTTTCAAGCAGGGACCCATGACTTACTTTACACTTCCTCAAATTATCATGGAGGAAAAAATTTTAGAACATTGTCCAAAATGAAATGTTTGAATATTATTGAATTATTTGAATATGCAACAAAAATAATATACTAATGAGATGTACTAGACAACATTTAGAAGTATCAAGTGGCTGAGGCTGGTGAGCTGCACACACGGAAGTGTCTCTGCTCTCCACTCTCCAGCCATCCTCCATCTCTGGCCTCCTAAGGACCCGCGTCTAGGGGTCCAGCAGACCTGGTTACTGGCAGTCTCCCTGTCTGTTGATCATCTTTAACCTTGCCCCCATCTAACCCTTGGTCACCTTTGCTAAGTGGCCCAGGAATCAATCCAAAAAGCAAAGTCCCATAGGCAGTGTCCTTACCAGAACGTAAGTAGATATCATCTCTGCCTTTAAAAATAAATCATGCTCCAGGAAAGACCAAAGAGAGGAAGCAGCAGGTACCAGTTGACTAAGAGCAGGTAACCTATAGCCATACACACATAGTCTCCTATATTGAACTGGACTAGAAGATATCATCTGCTCTTAGCAGATAAGCTGTAGAAACCCATGGGCCTTGTTTGCTGTACAGGCCACATCGGCAGAGTATCTTGATGGGTGGATTTCCTGAAACATGGAAATAACTTTGTTTTTGCAAAACTGAATAATAAACTCTTATATATACATTGTTAGTGAAATTGCTTGCTTGATACTGTCGATTTGTTTAACATGATCCTGTCTCACTGGTAGAAAGTGTTAGAATCCTGAAAATACGTTTATGGTTTATTCTGTAGAGGAGGACTATGCCAGAGGACATATCATTGGATAATGCAGGGATTCTGTAATGATAAGTGTCAGGCTGTATGGGATACATACTGGGCTGAGGAGTCGGAGCGAGTGTTTTTAAGATCTTGACCATGCCTTGCATTGACACTGTCTCCCAGGAGCTGTGCAGAGACAAGGGATGCCCAAGAGCCATCTGGAGTTGAAGTTCACTGTGTCTATATGAGTCTAGGTTCCTTTTATATCTTCCCTTCCTTCTTTCCTCCATAGTGTCTTTCTTTGAAAAGGAAACATGTTTAATATTTGTCTTTTGACATATTTAAAATGATAAAACACTAAAAATAGTAATGTCATATATAGATTTTAAAAACTTAAGAATTTGCTTTTACTCTTCCTGTGATTATGTTTTAGGACTGTATTTTCAATCATATTATGGAGTTATGTTTTTCACAGTTAAGTCTCTTGGGCAAAACTGTTTTCTAACTTTCTAACTTAATATTGTTTATTTCTCAAGATTATATATGGTCTGTTTGAATTCTAAAATCATTTTTGAAAGGAAAGCTGTACACCTTGACAAATTCTCATCATCAAATTTTGTAAAGATGGCTTTTTAAAGTTTTCATTTTTCTGTTTCAGTGTAAGTTATGTTCAGACTTGATTTTGAGCCCAGGATTTGTTTTAAATGAACAATGACTGAGTCACTACTTTGATTTTTTTGGCAGTGCCGAGATGTGAGAACCAGGGAAGTTGGAATCCAAGAAATTCATCACAGAGTGCGGCCATACCAGGTCAGTCTCCTTTAAGTCTGCCCCAAGCCTGGACCCCACCTGCTTACCCCTAACTGAGTGAATAGCTCAGGGCAGGAAGTATCGAGTCAAGAAATCGAGCCATGAGAGTCACTAGGTTATGAAAAAGCCAGGTTAGAAAAACCAGCTCTGCAGTGTGGGAAGTGTTCTGAGGTGAAGCTGCTTCACATCACCCCGAGTCTGTCTGCAGTGACTCTGAGGACACAGGAGGGAATTGAGTTCCAGGCATTTGATTTGAATACATCAAGTATAAGTAGCTGCTTATGACTAGTGACTACTTCCTGTGGACAGCCTTGCTGCCCTTCTCTGTGTAACCTGCAAGTTCTTGTCCTAACTGGCTTTCTCACATCTTCAGCACAGTGCCCTAGGGCATTCTGAGTAGCTTCACTTCCATACATCTATAACATCTAATTCTAATTCGGTGCAGCATTTTCTGTGGAGCATAATTCTTGGGAATCCCATGTGAGAAAGGCTAGATTCTGTTCTTAGCATGAACTGTTGTTAAAGGGCCTTTCAAGGGAAAAAGTAGACCTGATACAGTTAATCATTTTGGCAAAGTTTTAATCTAATTATATACCAAACATCAAGCTGAGGGGTTGTTTATTTTGCTTTGAGTATAATATACCCATATACAGGGTGTGTCTCTTACAGCCTTTCTAAATCTGTAGAGTTCTGAGTGTCCACCTCTTGCTCCATGCTGTTCATAGAATCATCTGTACAGCAGGTTGAAGACTCAGAATCTGTAGACTTCTACCACTCAAGTTCCCCGCCCATCCCTCTGTGGTAAACTGCTCTACTGATTGACCTTAACATATTCTTCCCTCACTAGGCCTATTTCACAAGACACACACACACACACACACACAGACACACAGACACACAGACACACAGACACACAGACAAAGGAGGTTTTAGTGGAAGAAGTAAGAACTAGACAAGGAAACCATTAACTGTCTGGCAGTTTGAAGGCAAAGTAGGGGAGGGGGTCCTAAAAGTCACATGTGTGATTTAATCTGTAGTTTTATCTTAGAGACAGTTTATGGGACATCATAAATTTACATAAAAGCATTCGCTGAGCTGGATATCTGTAAGAATCTCAAGGTTAATTAAGTTCAAATATTTGTAAAATTGTTCTCCGTTTAGAATAGTCCATTAACAAGCCATGAACTTTTTTACTCCTGTGCTACTTGAGAGGAGGTAAATACAAACCATGATTAGTGATGATTCACACTTTGTTCCAGCTGAACATTAGTCTAAACACAGTCATGCAGTTATAAAGATGAGCTTGTGTCTCTAGTTCTGAATGAGATTTTTCATGGTTCCTTATCCACCAGGTTGAGTTGGTGCGGAGAGATTATGTTGCCAACGGTGGCTGGGAAACCTTCCTGTCCTACGAAGATCCTGATCAGGACATCCTGATTGGCCTCCTGAGGCTACGAAAGTGTTCCCAGGAAACCTTTCGATTTGAATTAGGTGGAGGCGTTTCCATAGTCCGAGAGCTGCATGTGTATGGCAGTGTGGTCCCTGTGAGCAGCCGAGATCCCACTAAATTTCAGCATCAGGTATCCTGCATCCTGCTTTAATAAGAAATTGCCTGAAATAGGAAAAGTTAAAAGCAGCTGGTGAGGAGGGAAGGGAAAGATGGTGTGGGAAAGAGGGTTCAGAGGGAAAGAGGGCACAGGAAAAAGGGTTCTTTGCAGTTGTTTGGAGGCAGTCCTTCTCCATGTTGCTCCTTTATGGTCCCAAGGGATAACAGATACACCCCATGTATCAGATTCAAGCAAAACTGGTTCACTTCCTGTAGTATCAAATGACAGGAAAGTGATTCACAGGTGTAAGTTGTGTTGTATAAGTAACCCCCAGCAACCTAAAGTTAGAAATCTGTATTTTTAAGTTTCAGGAAATTTCTTAAGAGCAGTAATAATAAGTTTAGGGTAAACGCCAAATGGGATGCTACAACAATTTTGCCGCATTCCAAACCCTTTCAAAAGTGGAAGGTGAGTCAAATAAATAAGACTTGTTACCCCAGACTCCTGTCGGCTGCGGCTGTCTAGGCCTCAGACATGTCACCCAGAATGCCACGCTGGCTCTCGATGGAGTGCCGACTTTTTACTAAGTCAGGAGTGTGCTCTGGGCGGCATCCGTGCACTCTTCCTGACTCATCAATAGATTTTTATCACTTTTTAATAGGTGTTTTATGGACCTTTCTTAATGGGATCCCTTCTCTTCTACCATGAACTCCTTTATGCTCCTTCTAGGGGTTCGGCATGCTGCTGATGGAAGAAGCAGAAAGAATCGCTCTGGAAGAGCATGGATCTGGGAAAATGGCAGTCATATCAGGTGATGGAGAGATGGGGTTCTGACTCATCGCTCACACTGGGCAGCACACCGAGATTCCATCTCTTCCCTCTCCATGATTACTGTGTCAGATTGGTCCAGGCTGATGAGTGAGAGGTTATGTTCAAACCGCTGGGACAGGTCAGAGAGCAGTTGGGTTAGTGCCTCTAGAAGCACTCTGTTCCTCAGAGCAGCAGGCCAGCGACCGTGAGCATTCTCCACTTGTCTGACCTCGGGTCATTGTGGTCAGCGGCTTGTGCTTTGTGCCAGCTGCTGTGTGAGGATGCGAGTGGTGGGGACTGAGCTGCTGGCTCAGGATAATTGAAGACAGGATGTAGTTGATGCTGCTGCTCTTGGCGTGGTTCCTGAGAGTCAGCATCTTCATGTGGGACGGGACAGGAGGAAGGTTTCCTCCATCCTCTTAGGGACCCACGATAGATCCACAAATTAAATAGGCAAAACCAAATTTGCAGGAGGAAGATTAATACAAATTAATATAAAGTGAGTAAAACACAGGAGTATTGATGAAGAAATGAAGACTGTGGGATGCATGTAAACCTGAGTGTTTTAGAACTAAGAGTGGAAAGACATGGAAAAATAGACTAGGGGGACGAGTGTGGGCCAAGAGTAATAAAGTGGGGGAGACTTAGCAAGCCTGTTAGTTCATCGGGGTTAGTCCATCTTCAGCATGGGCTGGTAGCCTCTCTCAGAGGAGTCACAGAGGGAGAGTATTGGGGGGGCGGGGGCGGAAGTCTGAGCCCTTCCTGAACCTGCTGTGTTCTTAATTCCTCCAGCTTTTGCTAAGCCAACTACTCAACCTTGTTTTTTCTGAATCCCATAGGAGCTTTCCCCATGCTAACCAAGGGTTTCTAATGGTTGGGGGAAGAAACATAAAAGGGAGATTTGGGGGGAAGCAAGAACTGATAGATGCCACATTCATTCACATTCTTCAGTGTGCTGTCCCTATAAGAAAAATTACTAATTACTGTAGGGAACCTAAGATGGCAGAACACAGAAGCAAACTTTAAGATATAGTTGACCTCAGAATTTATTTTGTTTTCCTATTTGACTACCACATCCCAAAAGCTTACCTGTGACCTAAGAAAAAAAAATTTTTCTGAAAATTAAAGCTGAAATGAGGGGGTTTTTTTTGTTTTGTTTTGTGTTTTGGGTTTTTTTTTGTTTTTTTGTTTTTTTTAAATCAGTAGGAAGTTGCCGGTCAGTGAATCAGTGCTAGTCACCAGGTGTTCATGATTGCCGCTTCAGAGAGACAGTGGCACAGCTCACTCACTCATTTAGTCTGGCTGGGGGTTTGATGTTACCCAGACTGATAATGTATTTCTTAGCATGTCTAGCTTCTCTTATTTTTCTCAGTTACTTTAATCCCACAATGAAGTGTCCGACTGAGACTATGTGGCCGGCCCTGGTGAGCAATAAGGAAGTGTCTCCCTCTTCCAGCTTACCCTGTAGTGGGCCAGAAGGACCAGGAACAGGCAGCCTGCTTGGAATGCCTTCTGCCTGTACATCTAGGTGGGCTTGATGATTATGCCTAGGGATCACCCACAGAGCTTGCTAAAATCATTTTAGCACATTCTGGCTCTTTACGTCTAGGTGGCCGGAGAGCCCACAATTGCTAACCAGCTAGTGTGCTGCCTCTGGCTGCCCTCAGACCATATGTGAGAAGCTAGACTTTGGTATTCTCCAGATGCTGTCTTTTCTTCTCAGCCATTAAGGTTGTAACTCTCTGGCCCATAGCTCCACACCCCCAGATGGCATTGAGTCACGTGCCTTTCTGGTGTCTTTGAGTGCCTAATCAGGTTTCTATTTTCCATCACTGCCTTCCTGACATCCGGTTTCCCTCAGAAGTATCCACCCAAGGCCCCTGACTTGCCTGAGGTCAAATCTAATTGCACATAAGAGCCTCAGTCTTTTTCTGAGCAGGGTGTTTTTCTGAGTGGGAGTCAGCATCTGTCCTCACCAGCTTTTTATCATAATGATAAAAATGATAGCTCAATTTCATGTCATCTGCATGGTGAATTTCTAAAATAACAAGAAGTAACTTACTTAGAGAAGCAGGCAAAAGAACCTTTGAGCTGCAATGCTGGGTCTCCTCCCCTGGCACCCTGCAGAGGGTTCTCCAGCTAGAATGGGTTTCTATAGGAACAGCCCAGAAGGGCTTCTTGGAACCACAGTGAATTCTTTGGAAGAAAAGTTGGTGAGCATTGTTTCCTGCCTTCTGGTCTGGAAGCCCTACCATTGTTGTAAGGAAACACTGAACACATTTGCTGTGTGGCAGGTACATCGTCTTTCTCTTATCCCTGGTTCTGAGATCCCTGGTCTGAGAAATCTGTTGCTCAGAACTTAGGGCATAGCAAGTGTTTGTTATTGTGCTATGTTATTGATGTCACTTTCTCCTTCCATTTGTTCACCTTGGCTTTAGATTTTCTAAAATGCTGCTGCTGCTGCTGCTGCTGCTGCTGGTGGTGGTGGTGGTAGTGGTGGTGGTGGCGGCGTGTGTGTGGTGTGATTCCATAGATGATCCTTTAATTTCTTCAATAATTTCTTCTATTCTCGTTCTCAGCGAGGTATTTGATGCTGAAGTTGGTGATGCTAAAGTTTTCATAGGCAGTTGATCCCAGTCATAGATTATAGATGCATAACTTTGGTCACAGCTGACACTGTTTGCTCTGGCGTTGTTCTCAGCTCATAACTCTGTGCTCTCTATGAGTCGTGGCTTTTTTTCTAAGTCACATGCGGTGGTGGCATAGCTTTCTGTCTTGGTATGATGCATGAGGAGAGGAGAGACAGGACCATTTATCATTTTGTTGACCTGGCTGTAAGAGTAATGCATTTATGTAGGACCTTGAAAATTCTGCTCTGATTCATTCCGACTTCTCTTCATCCTGGCAGCAGGTTTTCCCTGCTACTTAGATTTATGATCTGGGGCTCTACCTCTAGACAGTATTATTGACTTCACCGTAGGTCACAGAGGTTCTATATATTCTCATTTTCCCTATTTAAAAACATTGCTTTCATCTGTTTCCTCCATGTATTTATTAAAAAGTATGCACATGTGCTTGTTGAACCAGCCTACAGCTCTAGCTGGAGGAGAAAAACTAAAACTGCTTTAAGCAGTCAGGCAGGGAAAGTACTTACTAAGAGGCTGACAAGTTCGCTCACTTTTTAAAGTGTATAATTGACTTAGTAAACAGTTTTAAAGTTAACTGTCATCTTTAACTATGAAAATTATTTAAAAGCAAAAATTAAATATTGTTTCATTGCCATCAAAATCACTAGGTATGTTGAGAAACAATAAAAAATATAATGGCAATACTTGGGAGCCTGAGCCAGGAGGATTACTGTGAGTTCAAGGCCAACATGGCTACATAGTGAGACTCTTAACCGCAAGAAGAGGCATGACGTTGAGCTGTCTTCCGGGGAATGAATGTTCAGATGGGGAGGAAACTGGGTCTCCTCCCCTGGTCCCATCTGCAAGAGAGGATGAGTGCCAAGAGAATCTAGATCCAGGCCACTTCTCCACCAGGATCGATTGCTTCTTTCTGAATACAAATATAGGCAAATCAGTGTTCTAAAACAGCTAGTTTATAAAATAATGTATAGGTAGGAAGTAGCTGTTAGCTGCTGCTGAATTACAAAGCAGGTAGTCCCAGCTGTGTTTGAGGACTTCACCGTCTTAGTGGTTTACCTGAACAGTTTCTGTGGGTGCACAGCTACATAAGATGAGCAAATTGTATTTACTTTTAAAATGTGGTGTTTGCCTACATGGTGGTCAGCAGTCTGTCCTTCTAACATCAAGAAGCAGTTTGTCTCATTCCTTCAAACTGTAAGGTGCAAGGACTTCTACTGTGGAAGCTAACTACAATCTTTAAAATGCCATCACTAATAATCACCATGGAAACCAGAATTCTGATGTCACAATGTCCATACACTTTCTACAAGGGCAGATATAACTATCAATAGCCACTGTTTAAAAAGCCACTTAACACCTTCAACAGAGTGAGGGATTTCCCCCACTCTGGCAGTTTTGGCTAGGTATCAGATTTAATCATGTTACTGTTTCACTTTGCCAAGCTAATTGCTATGCAGTAAGTATAGACAGCTATTCCCCAAGCTCCCTGACTATCTTTGTCATAAGCAGTATTCTATTGTGATCTTTCAAGTAGAAAATTAATATGGCCATTGGCCAAGAGCTGTACAAGCTTGATAGATCACACAGTGATGGTGAGAGACGAGAAAAGGTCTGAGGGGATGATGTCAGAAGTCGTCCAAGCCAGAGCCTGGTAGCCATTCTGTTTAAATCTGTTACGATGTTACTGATGAGGGAAGGGAAAATTTAAAATACAGGGTGAGTAAAACAGGCAGTATGGATATGAGGTCATTCTTAATCATGTTACTCAAAACCATGTGCCCTAAAGCTGTGACTACAGTCCCTAGTAGTCAAAAATCAATGTGCCTGTGCCTTATATAATCCAATGTGGCTTCCTAGGACAGAAATTAATGGTCTTGTACCCTAGAGCCCCTGATTAATAATGCCCTGTGTAGGCAGAAAATAGCAGTTGTTTCTTAGACTTTGACCAGCTGAGATTTACCTTTGGACCTGAGAAACATCACCTGTATCCCAGGCTCCTACACAGCTCCCTTCATTTTAGGTGAAGGTTATTTTATTCTTTGCATTATAATCTAGTTGAAAAGCAGGGTCTATTTGTAGCTAGTTCTGCCTGATAATGGACTCATAATCCTACCAGAGTCCCCAGAAGAGCTTCTCTGTATTACGGTGGACTATTTGCTAATGGGTCAGGAAGCCTGCCAAATGCAAACCAGTTTGTGCCACATGTGCATTTGTGTTAATACAGGCTTTAGCAGAAAGGAAGAGAAAGGATTTCTTCTTTTGTGCTCTCCTTCACCCTTCATATAATTTTCTTGTAAGTAAATTACTCCTCAGCATCCCCTAATTAAATGCACATTTTTTGACTACCTTGTGTCTTCCACTTTGGTATTCTAACAGTGATCATACATGTTGCTTTTTTGATGTGTGCTCCAATGGGATTGTTCTTCTTACTATCGTCTTGATTTTAAAGACAATAGATACAGCATAAAATCTTGTACCATTACAAGTCATCTATTAAATTCAGCATGATTATTAATCAGACTGGAATAGAATGGTATTCAGCTAGATTAACAAGTTGACTGCATGTTTTCTAATTGATGTCTTTTGTAGCTCAGCTGTGGAGGCATTATTGCCTAGCTCATCTCGGGAGTGTTTATTTCCTGGTTTGACACATGTCCCTTATAGAAGAATCAGGTGCCAGTTTATTGTAGATGAATGAAACACCAGTTTGCAGCATTTTGCAGTAGGCTATCCCACAGTAAGCATCACATGACCGTTCTTAGTGCTCATGGTTGCAGTATTTCTCAGTAGGCTGCCATTTGGATCTTGGGGACATTTCCTCAGCAGAAGTAATAGCACTGGTTGTAATGGCCTGTCAGCAGTGGAAGAACCACACTTTGGCATTTACCTCTTAACCTTCTTGTGTTTGAGAAACGTCTGCTTCACCATCCAAAGATGAGCCTTGCTCATGGCCATACTGTGGGCTTCTTCCCAGTCCTGTACCTCCTGGTTTGTGGATTGTGCAGTGATGGTCATATATTTTCAGCTTAAAATAATGAGTCGTACCATGTGGTCTCTGCTAATATCCCTAAAAGGTCTGGGAGCTTTGAGATCACTGGCTGCCTGCCTTTATTGTAAAGGTGAGTGCTTCTCAGGCTTCTTGCTGGGGAAGCAAGCCTTCGCTAAGAGACTGCCTTACTTTGTTTTTTTTTTTTTTTTTTTTTTAATGCTTTATTACAATCTTAACTCTTCATCAGTTCTCCTAGGAAGACTATTGGGTTTTTCCCTATAAACATTTGACATTGTCTTAACTCATTTAATTTAATAAGGCCTTACTATTTTATATTTATTACAGGCAGGATTGTTCTCCTTAAGGTGAATAGATATTGCTAACTATTGCTGCAGCCCTCCAAGCCAAGAGTTCTCAGAGCCTTTCAGTTGGAGGATTTTTGCTTCCAACACATCATAGAGCACATTTTCACGCTTCTGGCATCCTGGCCTGAGCTCTGGACTCCGACAGACGTTCTCCTCTCTGAGGGGAGAGTTGGGTTTTAGGATCTGAGATGGTAGCTGTGGCATAGTTTGTTTATGCCCACCCCCATTCTGCCTCCCTGAGCTTTGGAATGATCGTGTAGTTGTACATCACCTTAGGAATGTTTGGCATACCAATCCAGGGCCCTAGATCTGTACCTGTGAGGGCCGTTCCTTCTTCCTGTGACTCATAGACAAGTTACTGGTTTCAATTATTTGACCAACACAGCCCTCCCCTTGCTTCAAATCTAGTGGTTTAAAACAGAAATAAATTATTTGCTTCATGATGCTTTGTGAGAACTTCAGCAGGACAGAGAGATGGTTTTTCTCTTGGTCTGTGCTGTGACAGACTTTAACTGGAATGGCTTCAGAGCCTGGGTGTCCTGGACAGGACCGACAACACGAGCAAAAAGAAGAGAGTCCTTCTCCATTGTTGAAAGTACTGGGGAAGAATTGATACTAGGTCTTTTTTAAATCTGTTTGATAGAATTTACCTAAAGCCACTTGATCCTGGCTTCCCAGCCATCTATGTATTTAAGGAATAGAGGGAAATGTTACATGATTGTGAGCCTGATCTCCTTACTGTAGTCTGGACTTGGTTCTCCCTCAGCGTCTGTGTTGCTGTTTCTGAAGAATTTGTCTGTTTTATCTGGATTGCCCAGTGTGCTTGTTCACAGTTTTTCATAGTATGTTCTTATAATTACATTTGTTTCTATGAACACAGGAGTAATGCCTCCTCTTTTATTAAAATGTTTCAGTACATCTATTCAGCAGAGGAGGCACAAGTGTTCATACATGTGTGAAGGTCCAAGACGCCTTTCCTTCCCCTGTGTGAGACCCAGGGATTGAACTCAGATGACCAGTCCTGGTGGTTAGCACCGACATTAATGTATTTATTCATTTATGTGCGTGCGCGCACTCGAGTGTGTGTGTGTTGCGTTTTTTTGTGTGTGTGTGTGTAAAAGCAACGTCCCTACCTGTTTCTGTTGTAAAGACATTTTCTCTGAGGCAAGGTTGGGCAGTTATTACAATGAGCTTTAGATTTTGTTTATTTTTTGTTCAGTATTTTCTCCTAGTTTCTATCATTGCCTTTCTTGTGCTAGCTTTGAGTTTAATCTTCTCATTTGTTATCTTCCCCATTCTAGATTTTGAGATATTTCTTCTTTTAGTGTAACTGTTTCCAGCTAAACTTTTCTCTCTGAATGCTGCCTTTGCTGGACTCAGTGATTTTGAGAATAAAGTGCATTCAGTTATTTAACAAAAAAGGCTTGGGTCTTTCTCTGAGGCCCAGATTGGCCTAGAACTAACTCACTGTGTGCCCCAGGGGCCCAGATGGGCCTAGAACTGACTCTGTGCCCCAGGCTCGTCTTAAGCAGTTGTCCTCCTGAACCTCCTGAGTGCTGGGATTATGGGAGTGAACGGCCAGTCTGCTCTGCACACACCCTTGTTGCTCATGCTCTCTCCAGTTCCCTGACATTACTTCTTTGGCACATTGGTCATGTAAGAGTATATTACTTCATTTCCACATGTTTATTATGAGTTCTGCAGTTTTCTTTTGTGTGTGTGTGTGTGTGTGGTGTGTGTGTGTGTGTGTGTGTAAATTGCCTTCAGCCTCACAAATAACTGTCCAGGTCTAAACCTTAGTACCAAGTCCTAGGACAATTGAGGCAGAGAGAAAGCCTAGAGAGTTAAAGATACCACCCCGCCTTCATGACACATTTCTCTGGAATCCTTTACATCATGGCGTGCACCAGCTAACCCAAAGTGTAGGATCCTTCTCTGCATCTACAGAGAAATTGATGTCTTAAGAACCTTCCAACTTGGCAGCACGCCTCACAAGTGCATAGGTACCAAGTCTCCTGGGGTGGATATGAAGAGTGGGTGGCCCCAGAACCGCTGCATCTCCAGAGTCCCACACCATCATAGCTACCTGCGGATGCTGCAGCTTGAGGCTCTGCCTTTGGTTTCCCCTTCCGACTTGTGAACTCTAGCATCTCCCTTTCTGCCTGTTACTGATTTCTGGTTTTGTTCCATTGTGATAGAAAAGGGTATTTTGTCAGGTTTCAGTATATTCTGGCCTGTCGTGATTTCCCCACAGAACACACCTCATGCACCCCTGAAGCTGCTTGCTCTGCTGTTGGCAGTGTACACTGTCATGCAAGCACTGGGCCCTGGCCCATCTGTCCCCACTGTGTGCTGTTTACAACAGATTATCTTCAGACTGTGTGTCCATCAACAGATTCATAATTATTGTTATATGAATTTGCCTTCTAAATTCCATAAGAAGTAAAAAGAATTGACAACTTAGAACTACAAAACCAGTGGCTTTCATGTTTGCTTGTGTGCGTCCCTTCACCAGGTTCTGTCAGCCTTTCTCGTGAGGCACGCCTGGTAACAGAACGCCTTAGCTTTCGTTTATCTGGAAATGTCTCCCTCCCTTCTTTGTGCTTGCCAAATGTAGAATTCTTAGTTGGCTGGTCATTTTCTTTCAGTGGTTTAGTATGTGATCCCACAGTTGAGTGAAGACCCCTTACATGTGGCAAGTCATTTCTTTGGCAGGGTGGGGGATACCCAGGGAGGCCCCTACTCTTTAAGAGGAAAAAGAGAGAGGGAATGTAGGAAGGATTGTAGGAGGGAGTGACTGGGAAGGGAGGCAGTGAGCAGGATGTAAAGTGAGCAAGTAAAAAAATTTAAGAATAATAATAATTTTTAAAAAGCCTGTAAGATGCTTACAACATCACCCTCACAGACATCACTGTGGGAAAAGACAGTCCGTGGGAAATCCAAATAGAATTTCTAAGTTACCTGCTTTGACTCTTTGTTCCTTTTACTGTGTGATCTTCAAAGAGCCCTTGCAATGTGCAGAGGACAATTAGGCTGCAGGTGCTCTCTTTCCAGTTGAGAATAGGATATTAATGACTTGCCATAACTAGCAACCTCGAGGAGCTCAGTTCTGTGTGGCTAACCTTTATCAGTTCTCTCTCTCTCTCTCTGTCTCTCTGTCTCTCTCTGTCTCTCTCTCTCTCTCCCCCCCTCCCTTCCTCTCCTTCTCTTCTCCTTCCCCTCCCCTCTCTCTCTCCCTCTCAGAACAGGAGAAAGATTGTCTGAAAGCTTTCAGGTCATTGAGTTAACTGATCCTTTTTCAGATATTGAGAATAAAAGCCTTCCTCTTCTTCCATGTCAGTGTGATTTTGAGTGAAATATTGCTGTCCTCTTGAATCAATGAGATGCAATAGTAAATGAGTGAAACTAATGACTATATTTCCCTATGTTAACACTCCAGCAAACAGCAAGCCTTCCATACATAACTGACTAATTGAACCAAAAGTAATTAAAATAGTTTCTTTTAACTTGTCTGTTTCATTTTTTTTTTTATTAAGTGACATAAATCATCACCTCAGACTTTTATATCTATTTTTCAAAACTCTGATTTCAGCTTCAAGGGAAAGATTAACATGTTTTGTCTTTCTCGTATCAAGTTTGGCTGAAGGGTGTGGTGATGTGGGCTCAAGCTTCATTCAGTCCAGTTAACCTTGCTAACGATAAAGGGCAGCCGTGTACCCCAAGAAAAGAAATGCCAATGAGCAGAATACACCTCCAGGTTTCTAATCCTTTCCTTGTCAGCTTGAAAATGTCTGGATCACGTACGAAAGTGTTCTTTCCTTGAAGACTGCTGGCTGTGCCGTGTGAGCACACACTCATTGAGGTCCCAGCCTGGGTTCCTTTGTGTTTCCATCCATGTGAAGGGCTGATCGATTGACTTTCTAGTTGGAGTAGCATCGTGTAGTTGAAACTGACCCCTTTTAGATTTCATTTTAAAAAGCTTGGCTGTTAACTGTACCAGATAGAGAGGGAAGCCTCTTCTTATGGACTGTGAGTTGTTTGGCCTTGCTTGTGTGTCTCAGTCTGTCAGGCTGCGGTGACAGATACTCACAGGAGCAGGAGAGGATTACTTACTGCAGTTCTGGAAGTGCAAAGTCCAGGACCAAGATCTATGGATAACAAAGGATCCACGGCAGCAGCATGCTTGGTGTCTTATGCAGTCATTCATCTGAGGGGGACACCTCTGTGTCTTCACATGGCTGAAGGGCAAAAAGACAAACGGGCTTCCTGTGTCCTCTTTAAGGACCCAAGTTCCACTTCTGGGACTTCCACCCCATAACGTAATAACCTCTTGATTGCCTCTTACGCTGTTGCTCTGGATGAAGTTGTGACATGAGCATCTGGATGAGGGAGCAATATACGACCCCTTGCAGAGGAAGATTAGCTGCATGCAAAAGAGAACCCCTGCTAGCCCTCCCTGTCACAGGTCCTGACTGTCACACTCTTCTTTTCTTGATGGAATTAAAGTCACAGAAGTTTCTAGCTCTTGACTTACCTTGCTTTGCAAAGGAAAAGTATAGTTACTTCAGTGTTCTCAGCTGTGTAATTGATCCCCTTAGAAACAGAGATGTCTTCCAGTGGGTTGAGGCATCACACCAACAGGACACCTCCATTGCCTGCTCCCTCCCTCCAAAGAAAGAGATAGAGCTGTTGTATGGGCAGTGGGTGTTCATGGACATGAGAGCAGCGGCCAGAGGAGAACATCATCCCTTTGAGGCAGGATCTAGCACTGAACTAGAGCAAGGCTGCCAGCCAGTCTAGCCCTTCTCCATCTCAACATCCAATTAACACGGTTGCTGAGCATCTGAACCATGGGCTCTAGTAACCCTTGCATGTGCTTCACCCTCGGAAGCATCTTCCCATCCCTCAGTATGTAGAACTCAAACAAGTGGTTTGTTCTATTTGTGTCTTGGTTAAGTGTTTTAATCATTAGGTGCGTTTTTGCGAGTGCACACGTACACACACACAGAGAGACACCATTTGCTAGACTTCATGCAATTTGTAATTAACCTCCCATAGGCAGTGGTTAGGGCATTTAGCAAGGGGTCTTGAGTCCTTTCTTAGAGCAGACAGCTATGTCTCAAGCTAGGTGATACCACACCTGGCCAGGGAGAGTGGATCAGAAAGCGGGGGCTTCTCTCTACATCAGGGGCTTGGAGACTAAGCACACTCAGCACAGAGAAGGATTAAAGATGCAGTCACTGCTGATTTCCAGGTTGTAGGCCCCCTAGGACGCTGGTGGCCCTTGGCAGCCAGAATTGGAGAACATCTGGGGACAGGGGCTTCCCCACTGCATGCTGAGTACATCTTTATCTTAGGGAACAAGTCACACCCTCTCCCTTTAATTTCCACTCTGCCTGGGTCAACATTCCCTTGAAGGAAGACTGCCGAAGCCATTTTAATAACTGCTTGTAGTGTATACAGTTCAGTCTATGCAAATGTATCTTTCTTCTCCCAAAAGATGTAGGGCAGCAATGGAGGCCAAGGAGATAACACAGGGCTGGTTACTAGAGTGACATCTGAGGGTATTGCCATAGACAGTTTTGTGGTGTTCCTTTTCCTCTTCCCTCGTTTTGGCATTATCATAGCTGGCAAAGTAGTGAACATAAAATTTTTTACTGTGCCTACAATATAAATAAGGTCCTTGTGACATGACTAAGTTCTGATGGTGGACTAAGTAACTCAGAAGATAAACAAAGCTAGACTTTAGGCTGTATCCCTCCCCGCCTTTGATACTATTCTGATTACTGGGGACTCTACAGTGAGCACCCCAATGACCACAGCGGAGAGCACTTGAGTCCTGCTCATTCGCAGCCTGGGAATTTAGCAGCAGCCCACACAAGCGATGCAGTGGAGAGCTCCTACTTGCACAGCTGTGTATTTCTTCTGCAGGGGAGAGGCAGCAACAGTCAGGCTGATCTGGGACCAAGACAGCCTCGCACGTCAGCACAGTCCAGAGGCTACTGACGTCAGCTCCAGAGGGTAATTGCTTTCTCCTGGCTGACTAACACAAGGAAAGTTACCGTGACGGAGGACTTTGCCTGAGATGGAGCCCCACAAAGGCAGAAGGGAGGCAGACAGGGCCTTCACCCAGCCAGGTGGCACCACATTCTCTTTCCAGCTGGCCAAAGCAGGCACAATACTATGCCAGTTTGTCCTTCAGATTGGAGAAATGGTCATGTCTTAACTGCAGGAATCAAGATGCATAAGAAATGCAGGAGAAGATGGAGTTTGTACCAGACAGAAGCTAGGCTCGCCATAGATCTCGAAGCCTCTCAGTGTCCCAGGAGCTGCTGGGGCTGCTGTGTGTTCCTGAGACAAAGCCAAGCTGACCAGAGATGGTTCCAATGTAGCCAATGCCTCTCCCAACCTGGTCTCAAGAACCCAGTTCTATATGAAGGAGTAGAATCCCCAGGAGCAAGAGGCTCACTTGGAATCCTTGCTGAGAAATAACTCCCGTGAGCTCCAGGAAAGCCCATGTCTTAACCACACACCTAGGAACTCACAGTTCTCCCCATCACTCACCTTCCTGCTTATCCAGGCTTATCTAGGCCTGGGTTATATGAAAACACTCTGCCTAGCTGCAGATCTTAAAACTAGGCCACCATCTTGCTTTGATTGGGAACATACAAACAAGCAGAATTATGTGTGTCTGGGCCTGAACGTAAGTAAATCTAGTGGATCATTTGGGACACCCCCAAGCAGAATGTAAGGAGGCAAGCCTCAGGTGAATCAATCACTGTGGGAGCTACATGATTGCTTGCAGGGTCAGTAGACTTGTGCCTCCACTTCTGGATGCTTGAGACCCTTACAGCGTAAATAAGTCCATGGGAAATGACTCCTTTCTGCCAGCAAAGTAGGGATCTATAAAATTCCAAAGAGTTGCCCTTCCCACCTGTGTGTAGCTCTCCCACACTCTGCCTCACAGTGCCAACCCAGTTCTCGATTTCTACAGTGTGTCCTGCAGTAGCACACTGCTCTGTGTGTACACAACATGAAAATAATGAGTGTATAATAGGTCCCCAGACATTTACTACATCCTGATTATATGCTAGTCCCTGTAATAACCCCAGTGACAGAAGCCGTTGCCTTAAAGACCTGACACTCCAGGAGGGGAGGCAGAGACACAGTGGAATGGAGCATTCAGTACTGAAACAATGTGACTGTGATTAAAGTCTGTCCTTCTAGCTAGTGGGGAGAGGTGTTAATCCTGATAACTAGGAGTATCCTCTACCTAGAGGAAAGAAAGCCCCAGGGTCTCCAGTACCTGAGCTGGGACTGGAGGGCAAGTGAGGAAGGGCTGTAGAGGGGTGGCTGGTAGGCAGCGTGGCAGGTCAGCAGGGTTAGCCCGACTGGCCAGTTCTGTCCTTTAATATAAGGACCGTATAGACGGGTTAAAACCAAAGTGTTGGGGTGTAAGAGACCTTGTATTATAGTTCAGACAGGAATTCAGTCTGTAGGGCCTACCTGCCATTAGTGATCCTAGGCTCTGAATTCAGATTTCTTCCTGATGGCTTGGCAGGTGGGATTATCTCTTCATGTCCTCACCCACGCACGTGGATCACAAGGAAGAACACTGCCGTCCTGTATAGTCTTACCTGCTCTGGCTTTCACCAAAAGCGGTGCCACCTGTAAAAAGTCTTTTATCCAGTGAGAGTGAGTCAGGCACAGAGTTTGCTGCTCAGTTTCTGGTGAGCAGTGTTGTAGAAGGAACTAGGCACAGGTGACCATGTCTGTACCTGGAGCACACTGGGTTGTCCTGGTCCCGGCTTCTTAGCTGCCTCCTCTCTGGACTCACTCTGCCTTAGTGTCCTGAATCCTTCAGACAGTTTGAACTCTTGAAACACTTGAATGTATGTAGTAAATGGCTGTGCCCCTGATGTTTTATAATGAGGTGTGACATATATAGTGAAGTGAGGTGCCAAGAAGGTGGCTTCATTGACAAGTATAACCACTGCCTAGATCAGTAACAGCATTCTCAGCACGGGGGTGGGCCCTTAGCATCTTTCAAGTGTAACCATTATCTGGCCAAATTTTGGAGTCTCTCCTATGCCTAAATTTTGTGTGAATGGAATGTTTTAGATCTGGCTCCATCTGCACAGTTGTGAGAGAAATGTCTCCATGTGGATACATAGACCATAGTTGCTTTTTCAGTGCTGTGTTATATTCCTTTGTGAATCTATCCACCTATAGTTGATAGATACTTGACTTCTCTCTTATCTTGGAGTGTTAGAATATTATGTCACCTGTTGGACATAGCATTTCTCTTTTCACTAAGGTGAATATCTGCTAGTTCTTGGAGTATGTCTACAATCTAGAACTTGGGGAAAAATTGTCTCTTTGAAGTCTGCGCCTTCCTGTTCTCGCTGAGTCTGAGCTGTTGTCCATGCCCGTTATCCATATGTTCATCATCTCCTTGTACTGCGCCTGTCCACGTCGGACAGAAGTTGTAATAATAACAGGACTAGTAGAAATGTGTAAGGCAGGGTGGGCCCTGGTTAGAGTCAGTCCTACTGAGCTGTGTCTGTCTGTCATAATGCTTAAAACATTCTGAAGTGGGTAGAAACAGACAGTGTTCCTGAGTGTTTGGGTTGAAGATGACGTGCTTACAACTGATGTCTGAGGTTGAGACAGCCTTGTGGGGCTGAGTCCTTACCCTGCATCGTGTAGTAACTCTCAGTGCCAGGACTGAGTTGAACTGAAGGATACCAGGCTGGCATCCATGGAGAACTGGAGAGTTGTTTGGTGGGCTTTCCCCCACCAAACCTTTCTCTTCACAAACCATGTGTTCCTGTGAGCCAGGGCCACTCCATCAAACCCACTTCCTGCCAACATCTAATGAAAGAAAGCTTTCTCCTGCGACCCCTCATGTACTCCCAGCACCTCAGACAGCAGTCGTGTGTTGCTTTACACGCTGGCTGTGCAGAGATCAATTTCCTATCTGCCCTCTCATTCATCTCCAGAAAACTGTTTGGAATACAGGCCTCTTGGATGTGAAATCTCCTCCTCTTGTCCTCTGTTCCCTACTGCAGTGCTAACAGCATTGGTCACCTGTTGTGCCTACATGAGTGTGCTGCCCTGGTCCTGTGGTAGCTGTTAGGGAAGGGCATTTCTCCACAGCTGAGTCTGTTCATAGAAGCCAGCGTAACAGAAATGGGCCAAGACTCTCTATGGGATTCAGTTTGGACAGTAGTGCAACCTGAATAAGAGACAGGGCCGAGGCTAGGGGGTTCATGGCTGACTACTGAGGGCTGCTAAAACTGGGCTGACTAGAGCTCTGATACTTTGTTTCCCCTGCAGGGGTCGGCACAAGAAATTACTACCGAAAGATTGGCTACAGATTACAAGGCCCGTACATGGTAAAGTTGCTAAAATAATGACCACAGCAGTCTACCTTCAGGCTGCATCCTCTCTGACAGAAGATTCAAGTGCCGTCTCCTGAATCCCCAGCAGAGGCTGGGGAGGTAAATGGCCTGCACACTCCTGTACAGTACTCTGCCTCCCCTCCCACCCCCCACTGTGGCGGCTGCTGCTCACAATTCTGACCCCTGTGACAGAGGCCAAACCCACCTCTTTATGTGCCCGTGGAGCCACTTCTGGTTTTGAGGCTTAAATGATTCTCCTAGTTTCTAAATTCTGCATGAAGGCTGCAGGTGACCCATTTTGGCTAATTCGCTGTGTCCAGAGCAAATCAACTCCTTTGGCCATCATTACTTGTGATTGTCATCTGAGGAACAGCCTTGGGAGAAGATTATTTATATATTCAAAGACAAAAGCTGGACTGCAGCGCAGACAAGCCGTCAGACATGGCCCTCTGCCCTCTACTACATGCACATTCTCCCTAGAATTTAGAAAAGGAGCTTTGCACTGGAAATCTCCTGTCTTAAGTGACTCTGTGTGTCTTGAAATGTACTGTGTTTGGGAAAAGAAGAGCTGAGGCAGTGGGCTGTGTGAATAAGCTTGATGCCAGCTGTCTCCAGCCCATCCTGTCAGAAGCCTTTCCTTTGTCTCATGTCTGTGAAAGTCTATATATCCATACCTCTGACACCTGCTACCTTCAGCGTGCTGGGCTAGCTTGTGCCAGCCAGTTCATCTGTCCTGAGCAGACATGGTCCAGAATGCATAGCTAGACCCTCGTGACCCTGGTCAGGACTAGTCCATCCTCAGAAGCGTCTCTGCATGTTAATTCTGTAAGGTAGGCGGTGTATAATGGTACTGCATGAAGAAGGTAGGAGTTAGGCTAGTGTGTGAAAGCAGGCCTGTCTGACCTGCATGGAGGGCATGGCTTTCCAGAGGCTTCTTCCCCATCCAGCTTGTCCACTGAGGAGCCAGGCTCTGAGAGTCAGCCTGCCTCGCCTGGGCATCTGGCCCTTCTAGCAGTGTTTCGTGAAAGCTGTTCTCTAAAAGTCTGAAAAATAAAGTCTTTAGCATAGAAGAAGAGTTGTTGTGTGGTGTTTTTTTTTCCCTCGTCCTGTAAATGTGATGACATTTGTCAGGAATTTACAGGTTTTGCTCCCTGGCCTGTGACACTGGCTGTCTCCCCGGGTGCCATTTCCCATCCCATTACACTACTGAGGGCAAGTGGCAGCAGCTCTGGAGGGCTCACTGTGGACACTCCAGCCACTGCCAAGAGTGTAGTTCAGGGAATCTAACCATTTCTTAGTTATGTATTTCCCCATCCAATATCACAGTATTACGCTAATGAAGCGCACACCGCAGCCTTGCTCTCCTTACTGGAGTCCGTGCCTGCTGGGCCAGCAGGGGACTCTTCCTGCAGCATGGCTAGCACACATGTGCTCCTTGGTCTCCCTTGCTCATCTCTCACTCAGAATGAATCTTCTCACCCAAATGAATCAAAACACACAAAGAAGCCATCAGAAAGGCAAGTGTGTGCAATGCTTGTGTTTAAGGTGGCCACTTAAAACAAGAATTTAAAAAAGACTGCGGAGGTCCCCACCCTTCCCTTTTTGTGGACCTCAGTGCCCAGCCTGGACTCTCAGTCCCACAATCCAAGGCTCCCCTTTGCAGCTCTCCCTTAGCTCACCTTGGCACAAGTTCTCAGAAGGTGCTCACCTTCAGGTGTCACAGCCCCTGACCCAGCTTCTCTTGTGACCTCTAGGTTCCTGGCCTATGTAGCACTTGACATAGTTGGCAGTGTGACTTTCAGAGACCTCTGTTGTTCAGGCCAAGGCCACCTCCTGAGGAAGATGAGCTAGCTTGCTCCTGCCACCTTGGTAAAGGCCTGCCCAATCTGTGACTCGTTTCTCATCTGTTCTGGACAGCTTGCCAATGTCTTGAGCACGCTCGGGTGGCTCCCCTGACTTCAATTTTGGGGTTAAATCAAGCTGTGGACTAAGGAGATAGCTCAGAGAGTAAAACATATGCAAACCTGGCATCTCTGAGTTGTTTTTTTTTTTTTTTTAAAAAAAAAAAAAAGTATGTAAGAAGTCAGCTGTGGGGCCGGGCGGTGGTGGCGCACGCCTTTAATCCCAGCACTTGGGAGGCAGAGGCAGGTGGATTTCTGAGTTCAAGGCCAGCCTGGTCTACAGAGTTAGAAGTCAGCTGTGGCATCCTCCAGCTGTAATTCCATACTCCCACTGTGCTGGGAGGCAGAGATGGGAACCACCCAGAAGCTCAGGTTAGTCAGCCTGCCATACACAGCCCAGATGAAACCAGAGACCCTACCTCAACAAAGCAGAAGGTGAGAAACAATTCCTCCAAGTTGTCCTCTGACCTCCACACATGTGCATGGTATGCACACACTGCACAGCACACATGCTCACATACTTTTTAAAAACCACGCTGTACCAAAAGCATACTGAAATTTTCCTGCAGAGAAAAACATTAAAGCTCATTGTCACAAGCCTGGTACAGCTCATTGTTTCTTTAATTTGGGAAAAAGCGAATCCCTTTTCTATTTCCCATCCCCTACTGAGCAAAATGTACTTCAAAATGCATTTTAATCAAAGGTGTTCAGGGTATTTTTTTTTTTTTTTTAAAGATTATCACCCAACAAGAAACACAAATGTTGTCGTTGACTCTCAGAGAGCCCGAGTTGCTGGGAGGAGCTGGACAGGTCTGGAAATAAGACCTTGCAGAGCTCAGGGCAAGTCTCCTGTACTTTTTGAGCTTCGGTTTTCCTATGTGACATGAAATAAGCAGCCGTTGCCACAGAACGCCATGGGCATAGGATGAGGTCCTGCCTGTCACAGTAGCCAGGCGTCATGAGGTCAGTCACTGCACTGATGAAGCCCCATGGGTACCGTGGGCTGGAAAACCACAGTGAGAGTCGCTTGCCTCCCTCCAGTGGTGCTTACAAGGTTCAGATGAACCCACACTCACCAGCCTCTTAGAACCACACCTGTGTGACAAGGCACAAGGAAAAACAGCTGGCATTGCTAATATCTAGCAAGGAACACTGTCAGGTCCACATCGGTGACACAAGACTCCAATGTTTTACTGGAAGTTCTCCAAGTGTCACAGAGATAGTTTCTACATGTGCATCCAGCATCCGGGCACTGATGAAGTCTGCTGTCCAGATCCACCCTCTTTTTCATTCACATGATCCCATAGGGGACACTAGAGGAGCCACAGCAGCGTTTGAGAATGGAGCTGTCATTCTGAGGGCTGTCTGGGAAGTAGCCAGGTGTCTGCGGTGGAGCTGGCCTCTGGCTGTGTCACTCCGAGGAGCTCCTTAAGGAGAGTGACAGCCTTTTGTGGTTGGAACATAGATATTTCTATGTAGTAGATGTGGACTGGCCACCCCGGTTGTGGGAAAAAGATGGGTAATTGTGAATGAATTGACCTTGTAAGCCAAGATAGAAAGAAAACCCAGTTTTATTGAGTACCTTGCAGGGAACAGAAGACTGGACAGTAACAAGGGTCCTGTGTGCAGTGTAGGGCAGTGGGCTGCTGAGGTCTCCGTTTTGAAGAAGTATACTTTGTGGTGGTTTGAACATGTTTGGCCCAGGCAGTAGCAATATTTGGAAGTGTGGCCTTGTTGGAGTCACTGTGGGTGTGGGGTTTAAGACCTTCATCCTGGCTGCCTGGAAGTCAGCATTCTCTTTGTGGCCTTCAGAACAAGATGTAGACCTCTTAACTCCTCCTGCACTATGCCTGCTTGGATGCTGCATTGATGATAATAGACTGGACCTCTGAAACTGTGAGCCAGCCCCACGAGCTTGGTCATGGAGTCTTTTCACAGCAGTAAAACTGAAACTAAGACATATTTGTTCAGTTGCACATCAGGGTGGTCCTGGTTGCTTGTTCCCTGGTTAGCAGTCGCAGTCAGCATTTTTTTTTTTTTTTTTTTTTTTTTTGGTTGAAAGATTTGTCTGTTTGGAAAGTCTGAGCTAAACTTAAGAAATTTCCCTGACAGGACCCATCCCACTTTTCTGGGCTTTTCATAATAGATGGCCTTGTTCCACAGAAGCGGTCTGCCCACCAGCAGTGTACCTGTGTGTCTATCCTCAGGGCCTTTTGTTGGAAACAGGGTCCCCAGAACATCAGTATTGAGAGATACAGGCCCTGTGAGGGGTGACTGTATCGTGGGCTGACTTTCTGATGGCAAGCGTGGGTTAGTTATGATACAAAAGGTTCCTGGTAAGACAGGTTAGTTGGTTCCCTCCTACATAGGGAATCCCTGCAAGAAGGCCCCTCAGGTGTAAGCCTTTTAACCTCAGACATAATCAGTCTACAGAAGCATAAGATATCTCTAGGCATGGAAATACGACTCAGCACTAGAGCACATAAGTGAGGCCCTGGGTTAGACCCCCATCCCCTCACCCCCCCCCAAGAAGCACACATATAGAGCAGCGGTTCTCAACCTTCCTAATGCTTCAACGTTCAAGTTGGGGTTGAAGCCCCCCCACCCCCGGCATAAAATTTTGTTGCTACTTCATAACTAATTTTGCCAGTATGAGTCACAATGTAAATCTCTGTGTTTTCCGATGGTCTTGAGCCACACCTGTGAAAGAGTTGTTTGACCCCCCCCAAAGGGGTCATGACCCATGGGTTGAGAATCGCTGACACAGATCTTTGCTGCTCATGAATTACCCAGCCTCAGGCCTTCTGTTACAGAACAAAGAACAAGCTGGGACGAGGTACCATGATGTATGTAAGCAGGTCTTACACATCTTAAATCCTTTGGATTCTCACTGATACCTAGAATTGGACACTAAACATGGGGCTGGGTGGTCCCCCAGTGGCTCTTCCACCACACTTTCCCACCCATGAGCCACCCCTGTGAAGGTTATGGGGGAGACCTGTCTAGAGTCTGGCCTTTTTCATTCCTCGGTAGCAGTATATTCGATTGCGAACAATCTCATCATACAAAATGTCAAGCAGCCTGTTCGCTGGAGGCGCTGGAGCATGAACATCCGTTATTGAGGTCGGAGGTGACCATACCTTGTCTCTCCCACCCTGATGTAAGGTGCTGCATAGAGGCATAGTCCACACCAGCCGAGGCCCTGAAGAGACGTTTGTCCTCCTGTCTCAAGGCCCCCCTCTCTTGTCTGCATGATTGGAAACTGAGTTCCAGTGAGACTTGACAGTACTAGCAGCCACCACTGGGCAAGCAGGACACAGGCTCTCGTCACCTGGACCCCCTCCCCACTCCTGGAAGCAACCTGGTGTGCAAACTGTTGGCCAACCCATGTCTACTTGAAGAGAGAAAAAGAGGGGAGGGGCTAGGAGGTGTGTTGGGCAGCTGATTTTGTCTCTCGTACATATGGGAACCTGCCATTCATAACAGGAAGCAAGTTAACCTGAGACTCCAAAACTAGTCACTAAGGAGGTGGGTATGGGGACAACACCCACCCCTGTGAGCCACAACGCCTTTAGAATTGACAATAACAAGGACTGAGGCTAGCAGCTGGGTTAGAAAGGAGTAGGTCTGGACTTTACATTGGCCTCCCAGATGGCCCGCATACCCCCTGCCCAAACCCCACTTGGCACACTCTGCGCCATGAGTTCTTTGAAATACTCCTCCATAAAGACTTGTACCAAGAAAGGCAGCTGAATGCAGCAGGCAGGACGGGGTGGTGCAGAGAAGACTCTGAGGAGGTAGCCTAGTCGGAGAACTGACTGAAGGTGTTGTCTGGGGCAGTGATGGACACTTTCGGGAACTGAACACACGTCTCCCTTTGCTCCCTCCCAGAGCACACCAGGTGATGGTCTCTGTATGAGGGAGGGAGTGGAGTCAAGAGCCTAGCGTGGACTGAGTTTCTTCAAATAGCAGTGACATGTTGTCTGCATTCCGTCACCTCAGCCTGCCCAGTGAATAGCATCCATATGACCAATACTCGATTCTACTTTAAATTGAAAATGAATGGAATCATACTGAATTTTTTGTCATTTTAACAATGTGTAACAACATTTGAAAGCACACATATTGTTCTGTAATCAGGTTTATGTCCAGATGGAATTTGATATTTCTTTCTCTGGGAGCTAGAAGGGCTGAAACCTCCAATCTGCCTTCACCTGGGATTGTACAGTAGGTGAGATTCTCAGCTCTGGAAAGTTTGGAATAAATGAAGGAAAATTCCCAGCATCACAGAAATTCCCACAATACACAGAGAACATCTGTGTATTTGGTTCTTAGAGTGTTCTTCAGAGGCTGGGAAATGGCTCAGTCTGTAAGTGCCTGTCGTGCAAGCATAAGGATCCAAGTTCAAGCCTCAGAACCTACATTAAAAGGCCAGGAGTGGGGGTGATGTGCATCTATACCAGCGTGGGAAACAGAGGACAGGTGGACCCCTGGGTGGCCAGCACACTAGCCTACCTGGCAAACTGCAGGCCAGAGCGAAACCCTGCCTGAATTAAGCAAAGTAGACACCTTCTGAGGGTTCTAAAGGTTGTCCTCTGGATTCCACGTGTACCTCACACATAGGACACACACACAGATACCACCAACAAATACAGTTCATAGTGTTTGACATTTTGAATATTCATTCATGGGAGGCAGACTCGTGCTTCCTCCACCTGAGGAGGTCAGCTTGCATGAGCAGAAAGAGCAGACCCACAGGCTGAGGAAGGCGTTCACACTTAGACCTGATGGAAGATGAGCAGCCATGGAGAGACGTAATCAGACTAGACGTATGATGTTCTGGAAGGAGTCCGGTGGCCCCAGAAAGACTGTCCATGGATTCTTCTTGGCCTCCGTGTGGTGATCCTCCTTCCTGGCTATAGCCAAAACAAAAGTCTTCAAGTGGTAGGAGAGACTGGCCTTAGGTTTGCTCTGGGGAAGGAAGGCTGCTGGTGTCCATGATCGGCCTTTGGAGGGCGACGCTGGTGTCTACAACTTGCTTCTGAGTGGAGAGAGGGCTAGTTGGGGAAGGCCGATTTCAGAGGCCTTCCTCAGCCTGCCAGAACACTGTATTTTGGGTATGGAGTTCTGAGCCCCACCCTCCCACAAATCCACTGTGATTCCAATTTAAAATGAACAGTCAATGTGAATGCAGATTGGACTTTTACATTGAAAAAAAATCTGTGAGATTTTGATATCTGTAAACAATGCCTGGGTGTTAAGGAAAGGAGATTTTATGTCATATTTAGAATGCCGATATATTGACTTATAAGGCTTAACTACTGAGAAACGGTTTGCTTAGCGAAGTCATAAGAGCCCCGCCAAGCATCTCAAGTGCTTGAAAACAAAACCATGCGTATAGATGGAAAAGAATCTATTAGTGTGCTTTGAAGCAGTCAAGGAACTGAGTTAACCACATTGGAAATGGGCCTGCTTTTTAACTTATGCTTAAACCCATGCCAAGCCTAAGGAGGTCTGGGAGCCACAGCACTCTAGGCTCTAGTGATGTTTATGCCTCTCAGGCTCTGGGAGGTAACCAGCAGGGCTAGCCACTTCCAGATAAAGCCACATGACGTACCTGCTCCACGAAGGCTCAGACTCCATAATGTATTACCAGAACAGACCACAGCAAGAAAAAGTACAGGACGGAAGTGGTGAAGGAACCTGGAAGGCCGGTGTTGTGGTTTCCACACCTCAAAGCCATGTGGCTAGATGCTTTGTTTGGCGATGTGAAAGGTGGAGGGGCCTCCAAGAGATACAAAACAGGGACGCAAATGGCAAAGGGGAGGTGGGGAGAGGGGAACCCCCGCAGTGGACAATGTCTTGAATCCTGGTTTACTAGACCTCAGCACCGAAGTGTGCCGTGGCAGGCCACACAGAGTGGCACACACAAGAAAGACCACAGACCTTTTGTGGCAACTGCTCCAGCCTGGCGCTCACCTGTTCCCCTTGCTTCTGGATTCCATCCCGCACTCTGAGACAGCGTGGAGGAAGACAGAAAAGAACGGAAGGATCTAGAAAACGCCATGGTCTCCTGCGGTGGGATGCAGAAACAGGGAGGTAGAAGCTGAGCACCTCGAGTGTGGTGTGGGCCGTAGCCCCCTCCCGCCCCGCGGCCCCTCCCGCTCGTGGGCATCTGAGCCCAAGTATCCCGGTTTCTTCTGCCGCCTTTTGGTTTCTGTGACCGTTGCTCATGAGCACCCTGCTGCCACCTCCCCTCATCTTGTCCCTTCTCTCTTCCCTTTTCTATTCTTCCTTTTCCTCCTCCCCCTTCTCCTGCCCCTTGGCTTCCCTGTTCTCCTCCCCCCCCCCTTCCTCTTCTTCTCCCTCCCCTTCTCTCCTCTCTTCCTCTGCCTTTGTCTCCTCCCCCTCTTCCTGTTCCTCCATTTTCTTCTACCCCCTCCCTTCCTCATCATCACAAGGTTGCCTTCCTTGCTACCTGGATGATGGCACGCTGAGATGAGTCGTCCATCTGTCAGTGACAACTCTGTCCCCTCAGCATGAGTGCCAGTCACCCATTTCCAATTGCACACTTGACATTTCTACTGTAATGTCCCACTGTCACCTCAAAGTCATCTAAAATTAAGCTCTGCTCCCTCCACCCCCACAAACTCACTGCCCTCTGTGACTCCCATTGCTGCTAATGGCTCTAACTTCCTCTTACCACCCAGTGCCCAATTCCAAGACATCTCAGCTCGGCTCCCACTTCGCCCTGCCCGAGTGGGTGGCCAGTTCCTGAACTCATTTTCTCTGAGTTCCCTCTGGCTTCTCACTTTAGCTTTTTATTCCATTAGCTTTGTTCCTCCGTGCTGATCAGTTGCCTACTTCCTCTCGCCTTTAACTGAACCTATAAGATCCATCTTCTGGTAAGAGTAGTGAATGCAACCACTAATAATCTTGACACGCAGGCTCACACTCAGTCCTCACTAATCCTCCCCAGTCCTCCCAATCCCCTGTCCTGCTCTGTAAGGACAACTCTATCCACCCCACCCAGGCTACTGGGGTCTCAGCTGAGCTGACCTTGACCCCTGCCTCCCCTGACTGTGCAGTTCTTCTTTGCAAGTGAAACTCACAGAGAAGGAAACAGGGGTGTAGGGCATCACTGCTGTCTGGAGCTATGGAGTGCACTATGTCAAACATGGAAATCTCAATTTGGGTCCATACTTCATTTGGTCCCTGAGCTGCAGACAACAGCCTCCCATCTCTGTTTTTCCTTTTGTAGTTTAACAATAATCCTTCCATTTCCTGTCCCCTCTTGGCAGCCACGCCCAAAACACTGAGTCGCACTGGAGTGAACATACAGCCAAGTTCAAGATCATGGGAGGAATCTATGGAGACGGGATGGACACCTATTTGCTCAACTTGATTTGTACCATCGATTTAGAGATGGTGTGTTCGACTCCTGTTTAATGATTCCTGTTAGCTGACAGAATGGCTAGACTCGAGGTGTTCCTTTAGTGCAAACACCTAGAGGCACATTCTCCAGCTAAATATGTGAGTGACACCAACAGCCGCCACACCCTCAGTGCTGGCCAGAGCCTTGTGGGTAACATTCAAGCACAGCTTTCTGATGGAGTCCTCAAGGCTGTCAACACAGAAACACACATCTCACCTCAAAGGGAGTAAGAGAGAGTTATTTTGAAAGTAAATACTCCCCCAGGTAACAGGCTCTACTCCAGAAGTGGCTACATGAGATTTTCATCAGTTATGTAACAATAACAACAGGATGTCATAAATCAAAACATTTTCCAAATACATGGGTGGAGGCCTTAGGTAGGCAGGCTACAGCGAGGCAGGGAAACTGCTACAGGTAGGTCAGTACATGGTAACAGCCACTGTTCTGCTAAGAATACATTGTAAGGTTTTAATAGTCATAAGGATGTTATGTCAGACACGGGGATGGGAAGTGGATAGTAGCCTGAGATAACTCACTCTGATTTGTGTTATACTTTATGAACTCAATCTCTAAGTTCATTCATTTGGTCTTGTGGAATCTTTAGCACATGCTACTTACCTTCCTCCCTTCCTCCCTTCCTCCCTCCCTCCCTTTCTCCTTCCTTCCCTCCCTCCCTGCCTTTTCTTTCCTTTCTTCCATTCACATGGCACTGTGACACGTTAGGGTGGCAGGCTGCAGTCATATCAAAATGCAATGCATTCATTCTTTCTTCGTGATCAAGAGCTGTCCCTGTCCCTTCCTTTTCTGTGAGCGCAGCTGATGCTCAGAACAGAGCAGGCCCCTGGCCCACAGGGCTTGATCTTTTTATTTCCTGAGCGATTTCTTTTACTTAGATATTGTGACTGTGTATATCATTTGTCAACTTGGCAAGATCCAGAATCACCTTGGACACAAAGCTTTGAGCATGTATGAGGAATAGTCTAGACTAGAGTAACCGAGGTAGGAAGACTCTCCCTAACAGTGGGCTTACTGACTGATGATACAATGTGACCATCAGCTGCCCTCTCTCGTACCCATGCCTCCCCCAGCAGGATGGGCTTTCCTTCAAGCCGTAAGCCTAAATACAGCTTTCCTTGCTTCCACTGCTTTGGTTGGGTACTTTGTGTCTGCAATCAAAAAGCAGTTAATACCAACATACATGGTACAAAATCTCAAAGATGCAAAAGCTTTATCATGGAGTGTCCCCTTTACGCTCGCCCATATACCCTGTGTAGCCCCACCTGCTCAGCTTCTCAGAACGATTCAGTTCATGAGAAAACATAGTAACATGTATGTTCATCGTGTGTTTCTGACATTGTGCTGATCGACACACAAATACTGAGACTCATCCTGATAGCTGAGTGGGGTGGTGCACACCTGACTGAGGAGGCTGAGGCTGGAAGATCTCAAGTTAGATGCCAGCCTGGGCTACATATCCAGATGCTGCCTCAAAACCCCACCTACTTACCCAAGCACCGTCCTGATTAAAAGTGTTGAATGAATGAATGTACCATGTGTACTCTTCCAAAACCCCAAAATAAAAATAAAAAACAAAGATCCATCTCTTTCTCTCTCTCTGTCTCTCTTTGCTCTCTATTATTATTATTATTATATTATTATTATTATTATTTCCTCTCCCTAGCCACCAGTCTAGGGTCCCAGACTCAGCATAGGTATTCAATTGTCTGGTCTAAGGACTGGTAAAACCTCAGTTGAGATGGAGGAGGGTAAAGAGAGAAAGATGGAGGAAGGAACCTGTAGAGAAAAGGGGGAGTGGTTAATAAATCAAGCTGCTTTGCAAGCCAAGGACAGCCCACCATGGGACAGCCCATGCTCTGTTCTAGGTGCCCACTCATCCAAGCCCAAGGAAGGGGCTATGTCCTGGCCCAGCTGCTCTGGGTGTCACTAGCTCTGCAGAAGTAGGCTCATCTCGACCTTCCAGGTCCTGTTCTCTCCTGAGTCCTCTCCATCTCCTGGAGAACATCGCCTCTGCAGATGACTCACCGAGAAGGAAGCCTAAACCTCTCAGTCACCCAGCCCCACTCCAGCAGCTGGGTGCCCTCTGCTTTGTAGTTGCCTTCTGGGGGTAGTTTGGGTTCTGTTTGGCCATCTCCTTGGAAAGCAACACTCACCTTTCCTCTAACTCATTGCTTACCTCATGTGGGCTGTCACTGATAAATGCCATTCCTCCCCTGGCTACTCACCAAGATGAGACGAGAAGAAAATTAGATAAAACAAGAAATAAGGAAAAAGGAATCTGGAGATTTGGGTGGACTTAGCTCCTTGCTGTTTCTACAGATAAGAGAGTGGTTCATGTCCCACACCAAGATGCCAGGCAAAGAAGCAAAGCCTTTCTCTAACTGTCTGAAAACTGCTAAAGAGTGAGATCTGAACCCAGTGACTTGGAAAAGGCCCACACAGGAGAAACGCAAGTCTCCTTGAAGATAGGAATTGTTAAGAATGCCCAGCGATCCACACGCAATCGAACAAATCCACACCCTCCACCCTTCACACACACAAAGAGAGAAAGAGAGAGAGAGCTCTAAATGAATCACAGAACTAAACACAAGACATAGAAGGAAGACTCCTAGGGGATACTGCAGATAACCTTCACCACGACACCGGCTTTCCAAGTACGTCATAGTCTACGCAGGAAATAATTAATAAGTTGGTCTTCACTAAAATTAAAAACTTCTGGTCTGCAAAAGATAATGTCCAGATGATAATTCAAGACGGGAAGGAAACATTTTGCAGAAAGCTACCAGATAACAGACTTAGGTCCAAATTCTACGAGCAACAAAGAAGGAAGAACCTCATTAAAATACAGGCCAAGTCCTGAACAGATACCTCACCAAACAGGATGTACGGATGGCAGAGAAGCACAGAAAAGGATGCTTAGTGTCATGGGTCCTCTGGGAACTGCAAATCAGAAGAATGGTGGATGCCACCACATAAGAGTGAGCATGGCCAGAATCCAGAACACTGACGGTAGCCGATGGGGGTGGGAACCAAAGCTCATTTGGGGCTGATGGGAATGAGGAAGGTACAGATCTGTGTTAGAACATCACATGAACCTGGGGAGAGTGCATAAGGTGAGAGTCTGACTCCATGACACTGACAAAGGCACATAGGTCAAAGGGGACCCTAAAAGTTACCAGCCGTGAGGGTTGGGAAGATTGAGTAGGGGGATTACAGAGAGTTTTGTTGTTGTTATTGATGATGGTGAGGATGATGATATGATGTGTGGAGGAGGGAGACATGTACCTCCTCTCTCTCTCTCTCTCTCTCTCTCTCTCTCTCTCTCTCTCTCTCTCTCTGTGTGTGTGTGTGTGTGTGTGTGTGTGTGTGTTGTGTTGCACATATGTGTATATTTTCAGAGAACAACTTAAAGAAGCTGGTTCTTTCATTCCACCATGTGGGTCCTGGGAATTAAATTCAGATTATCAGGTTTTGCAGCAGGCATCTTTACCAGCTGAGCCATCTCACCTGCCCTGTTTGTCTTTTCAACAAAGATCCCAAGTGTCCACCCCTGGCGTAGGTGGCCATACAGAACTTTCCAACAGCAAGATGTTACCACATACCTGTGACTGTGGACCCAAATCCAAAACATCAACAGTAACGATTGCTGATAGACACAAGCAACAACAGGAAACTGGGGGATGATTCAGTGGCACGAATGCTACTGAACAAGTGTTCCTGAGCAATGTGAGGACCGAGTTCAAGTCCCTAGCACCCATGTAAAAAGTTAGCCATGGCAGGCATGCCTGGGACCACAGCACTGGGGTAGAGACAAATAAGTCTCAGGAACAGTGTAGCTCTTCACCACACAAATAGGACATCCTCACTGTCTTGATCCCATGAGTGTGTGTGTGTGTGTGTGTGTGTGTGTGTGTGTGTGTGTTCTGCCCTAGTCTTTCTGTGCAAACCTTCAATGTGGGGCATGGTCTTTGTTTCTGAAAAGTTGGTTCTCTCTTCTCTCTTTATATTTCTTCCTGCTCTTCTGTCAGGCTCATGAGCCCCATTCTTGGTCTCAGGGTATAAACTTTTAACCCCAGGTTTTTTGTTGAGTTAGTAAGTGCATTGGCCAGACTAAGGAAACCACGTGGAAGCAGAGATGAAGCCCAGAGGTCACAACACGCTGTGTGCAAGAAGAAGGTAGGAGCCACTCATGATCTGGATTATGAGAACACATGGATTGGTACAACTCTTTGTGAAAAAGCACTTCCACACACACAGTTCAGTAACCCAACATGTATATATTACTCCTATTTGCCTATCCTAAGTTAACCCTTGATTTAGATGCAATCCAGGAACTCACGAGGAACTCAAAGGTGATAACTATGGTGTATGCCAAATTGCCATACACAGAGAAAAAGGTGATTAAATAATAATAATAAGCATTATACCATGAATCTCAGAGATAAGACCAACCATCTAACCAGAGGGGCAAAATAGACTGCAATGATTGACAGCTTCGGTAGCCCCTCCCTAGATGATCGGCTGGCTAAGGATAAGATAACAGACAGAGCTGGAGAAAATGAACCCACTGTCTTCTCTGACTGCCAGCTGTCTGATAAAGTTCAGTTTCAAGATTCAACTCTTGTCTCCATTGATTGGCTTCTCCAACAGGTGGCAAGGACTGAATTCTGGTTCCAAGGCCACATGTCTTCCTGGACAGCTGGGGCGGAGGACATCTCCTTATGGTCAGAGAGATCAGCCACACAGCCAAGGTGAGTGATGAGAACAAGAGATCCATGGCGGAGAAAGCCTCTGGCAGCAGATACCTGCATGTGAATAAGATACACACAGGGTCACACACTCTTGTGCACATTGTAGGAGTCTCGGGCTGGCTATCCATGTACACAGCACAAGTAGAAACATACTCATGGGCACACATGGATAGAGAAGACCAGAAAACGTCCCCCCTGGGTGTGTACCTTCAGCCAGAATGCAAATACCTTACATCTTCCCCATGGTTCTCAGCATATGAATATTTATGAGCAAAGAGATGCAGCGCAGTGTCAGCTGCTGTTTCTTGGGTGACGGTTGCGTGCGCACCGATGCAGAGGTTATTGTTCTGTTCTCTTGAAGAATTTGTTGCTACATGTAAAATCAGACCAAGTGCCGTGTGACTAATTAGCCTGAGCCTACAAAGCACTCAGATTCTGGAATGTAACCTAGAACTGCGTCTATATTAATTTTTTATTTTCTTTTGTAGAAACAGCGTCATTGGGATATCACTTAACTGCCAGACAATTCTGCCATTGACTCGCACAGTCCAGTGGCTTTTAGTGTATTCCAAGTGTGTGGCCTTCGGCACAACCCGTTTCAGAAACCCCAGAGCCTTTAGCTCTTGTGCCAGTTTGCTTTCTGTTCCCATGATAAAGACCATGACAAAAAGCAACCTGGGGAGGAAAGGATGATGTATTTCATCTCTCATTTCCGGGTCACGATCCATCACCAAGAGAAGTCACTGCAGGCACCTGAAGGCAGAAACATGGAGTGGAAAACTATGTCAGAAAAGAAAAACAGAAAAAGGAAGCCATGGAGGAGGATGCTTACCGGCTCGCTGGTTGGATCATACTCAGCTGACTTTCATATAAAGCCCAGGGCCACCTGCCTCAGGACGGTGCAGCTCATAATGGGCGGGGCCCTGTCAGATCAATCACAAGTCAAAACAACTCACAGACACAGACCAATCCTCAGCTGAGGTTCCGTCTTCCCATGCGGACTCTAGGCTGTTGGATTTAACAATAAAAACTAACTTGGAAAGTTAGTGACACACATCTCCCATACCCCTCTAATCCTAAGCAGACACAGATCTAATTTCTGCCTCTCTAGGCTTTACTAGTCTGGACATTTCGTTTGTGTGGAATATGTGACAGGTGATCTTTTGAAACTGAGGTTTATACACAGTGGAACATGCATCGTACATAGGATTAAATAATATTCCATTATATATATATCATATTATTTATTCATTTACCTATCCACGAACATTTGGGTTTTGCCACCATTTAGGTATTATAAACAATGTTGCCATGAACATAGGCATATAAGTATGTGTTTGGATCTGTGTTTTCAATTCTTTTGGGTATGTACCTGGGAGTGGAATTGCTGCCTTACGTGGAGATTCTGTAGTTGGCTTTTTGAAGAATTGTTAAGCTGTTTTTCCATTATGGCACATCCGCACTGGTGACGAATTCATGTTCTCCAAATCCTCATCAATACTCGTTCCTTCCCTTCTTCAGTAGGATAGCTGCAGCCATCTTGCTGATATAAAATCCTATCTCCCTTTAGCTTCAGTCTGGACCCCCCTGATGTCTAAGATACGGAGCATCTCTTACATGCTTCTTGGCTTCTTTGGGGAAATATCTATACAAGTTCTTCACCCATTTTCAGCCAGGCTCTTTGTCTTTCTTTGGTGGAGTTCATTTTTTTTCCTTAGTGACGTTTTCAGCCTAATGGTCTTACACCTGTTAGTAAGGTTCAGCCATACAGGTTTTTCCTGGATAGGGTTACTATTGCCAGATGAAACACCATGACCAAACAACTGGGGAAAGAAAGGATGTATTTGGAATACACTTCCACATTGCTGCTCATCATTGGAGGAATTCAGGAACAGGGCAGGAAGTGGGAGGCAGGAGCTGATGCAGAGGCAATGGAGGAATGCTGCTTACTGCCTTGCTCCCCCTGGCTTGTTCCCCATGGCTTGCTCAGCCTGCTTTCTTATAGAACCCCAAACCACAGCCCAGGAGTGGCCCCATCCATAATGGGCTGGGCCCTCCCCCATCAGTCACTAATTAAGAAAATGCCCCGCAGGCTGGCCTACAGCCCAGTCTTATGGAGGCATTTTCTTAATCAAGGTTCCCTCCTCTCAGATGACTTTAGCTTGTGTCAGCAAGCACAAAGTTAAACTTCATATATCCCAATGTCATAGCTGAGTGACACGGACTCATCGAGTTTGGACCAGTGTGCCACAGTGCAGTCCCTGACTAGGGACTGCATGCAGTGAGCACGCATCATCTGTCATTCTTATGTCATCTGGAAACAGCATAAAAATAAATAATCACCCTGCGTGCCAGAGATGGATGGATCTAGTCAATGCATAATCACTCCATGAATAGAGTCTGATGCAAGGGATAGTAGCATTAATTTTGCAAAATAAAAGGTCTTAAACCTCCTCTTTCAATAGAGCAAACTTTGTAAAAAAGAAATTAAAAATTTGCACCTACCAGAGAGGTGGCTAGTAATTTTTAGTGTCATTGTGCACCGTAATTTTGATAGAAAGTATGGGCTCCTGTGAAGTCCGTCCTGTGGGGAGAGGTTGCATTGATTCATTGCTGGATGCTAGGGCATCAGGAGAGAACAGAATTGAACTGCCAGGTCCACACCCACCCATATGGCCTGTTTCTGTAGATCACGTACCCACCGGAGTCAGGTCACCATGCTCTCCTTGCAGCAGACACGCCTGGGAAGGTGAATTTTGACACTCTCTGGATGACTCACCTTGACAAAATGGAGCAGGAAAGCTTTTATAGCCTCTGAATGATTAGGCAAATTCAGTGTACACAAAGAGTGACCATTTTGAAAGCCTTTGAGAAAGCAAATATAGATGTGTTAGGACTCTCGCCCTCAGATAGTCCTGGAGATGTGTAGGATTGCTATCAGGTTAGAATTATCCTGATCATTTTATTTCTGGGTATTATCTGGGCTATTCCGCTAAAGTAAAGCTTACCCTAACAATATCCACCAGCCTTGAAATACTACTTCCCCAAATACATCATATGCCCACTGGGGCATCTCTTTCTGGTCCTGTCTTGGTCTAAAAGGAACAAAGACTGTCACTGAGCATCAACCACACTCACCTAGAATCTTCCTACAATTGTCATCTGTAGGAAGTGTGGGTTGCTGAAGGGTAATGGCTACACCGACAGCAGAGGCAGCTCTGTGCTCAGTAATAGGGCAATTCTCAGCTGTCACGTTAACACGATGGCTCATTACACATTTCAAAATGATATGTATGAAAACTGCAATAACACGTGTGATGCTGATAATGTGGTGTTAAGGAAATCATTGTGTAGAGACCCTACCTAGGCAATACTTTGTAATACAGGAACTAGAAATAGAAAGGCCTAGAAGGAACTTCCCAAGAGCATTCACAGTGACCCATGCACAGCACAACTGTTTAAAATATTTGGCTTTAAAGACCGTTTGTTATTTTCATATTGCATTGTTCTTGGCTTTTCCTAAGGAGGTGTAGAGGTCTGTTTGGCTGAATAGTGCTGGTGCACGCCTTTAATCCCAGCACTTGGTAGGCAGAGGCGATCTCTTGAGTTTGAGGCCAGCCTGGTCTACAGAATGAGTTCCAGGACAGCCAAGGTTAAAACAGAAACCTTGTCCTAAAAAACAAACAAACAAAACACACAAACACATACAACAAAGAAGAGGAAGAGAAAGAAGAAAGAAAGAAAGAAGAAAGAAAGAAAGAAAGAAAGAAAGAAAGAAGGAAAAAAGAAGAAGAAAGGAAGGAAAGCACTATTAGAGAAGAGAAAGCAGGACATACCAAAGAGAAGGATTCCAAACCAAGTCCAGCACATGAGGAGCTAATTAACAGGCATAAGAGGGACTCATTGGGGACTGCAATCAAGTAAAGTCCATTGGGTGATTAATGGGCAAAATGGTATGAAGTTGCACCTGAAGTCAATTCCGGTGGGTCTTGGCAGAAGCTTCAGAGTTGCACTGGGCATCCTGGTTCGAATCTACACTGCAGTGTCCCCTCGTCCCCTTGAATTCACCTCTTCCCTCTTATTTCCTCTCCTTACCCTCTTCCCCCTCTCCCTCTTCTCCCTCCCTCTCCCCTCTTCCCCCTCCCCTTTCTCCCTTTTCTTTTTTTCTCCCTCAATCTTCTCTTTTACTTCCTCCTCCCCTCCTCCTCTGTGAAGGAATGCTAACAGTCTCCTGAGCAAGCAATTATAGCTACATTGATTTAAGATGTCATGGTCAGGTCCAGCCTGGAAGAAATGGCTGCAATATGTATTATCAAATCTTTGTTTCAAATAAAATGTCATGTTGCTGTTGTAAATAACCACTAGGCTTCTCTGTTCCATTTCTATCAACATTGCTTTAGTGGCAACGCCTCTCCCACCTATAGGGTAGTTCTCCATGTCTAGAAGTCAAGCACACACAAAGGCATTGAACTCTGCAAGTTTTGTCTTTCGTGTGTGGCTGAGGCAGCCTCAGAAGGCAAAATGCTGGGGGAGGGGCACTGACAAGATGTTGAATGTTGGCCTTTGACAAGCTGAAGGATATGGCCCTAGATAAAAGTGTAGAACTTGACAGAAAAAAAATCATCATGGAGCCGGTAGATTCCATGCATCTGAAAGCATGGTCCTGAAAATTGGGTTCTGAGCCTTTCCCTTCTATCGGCTGACCGTGTTGTTAGAACAATCAACTCCTCTCTAGTGGCTTCTGTTTCTCTATAAAGAGAGGAAATACAACAAGGACCTAAAGGTCTTTCTACAGTTCATAAGCCACAAACCTCATTCAAAGATGGTAACAGCCTCAGAAGAATTATTCTGTAGAAAGTATCCTCTTTTTAAAGAAGATCTATTCAATTTATGTGCCTGCTTGTCTTTGTGTGCACCATGTGCATGCAGTGCCTGCAGGATCCAGAAGAGGGCAGTGAACTGAAGTTACAGGTGGTTGTAAGCGGCCTAATGTGGGTGCTGAGAATTAGACCCAGGTCCCTCTGCAAGAGCAGCAAAGTGCTCTCAAGTGCTGAGCCATCATTCCTGCCCCGAAGGAATCCTCATCTAACTGTGAGACTATAAGGGGGAGGGCAGGAGAATGTGTCCTCAATAAACAGTAGGCATACTTGCAAAGTGGTGCAAGTGAAGATATTCTCTACAGTGTGGTTTGTAGAAGCAAAAACACAACAATGGAGTCTTCCAACAGAAAGGGAAGGATTAAATAAACGTGAGATGGCCATCAAAGCAATGTTCAACAGTCATGCAGATCTATACCTATTGATGTAGCTATTCATAACATAGGTGGAACAGCTATAAAATCTTACAGTATCTCTCTCTGAGATGATAGTGAAGACTTTACTTTTGCTTCATCTGTGATTTTGTTTTAATAAACACTTCTGTTTCTTGAGTCTCTCTCTCTCTCTCTCTCTCTCTCTCTCTCTCTCTCTTTCTCTGTGTGTGTGTGTGTGTGGTGGTGTGTGTTGTGTGGTGTGTATTCAGGTGCCTACAAAGACTAGAATGGAGACACCTGATGTGTATGGTAGGAACCAAACTTGCATTGTCTGGAAATGCTCTTAGCTGCTGAACTACCTCTCCAGTCCCTTATAAATTGTAAATTTTAATTTTCTAAATTATGTTCTATTTGTAAAATTAAAAAGACATAAGATACAAATGTAAATAAAAATACACTGTTTTCTCCCTCAGGGAAAAAGGATCAACTGAAGATAAAGATACATGCAATCATGCACACACACACACACAAAGAGAGAGAGAGAGAGAGAGAATCAATCAGATATATTACTATATATGTTTGTGTGTATCTAAATACATAGGTGTGCTGAGATTTGTTTTAAGGAATTGACTCTTTTGATTGTGTGGCTGACAAGTCCAAATTCCAAAAAGCAGACAGCAGTCTGGAAGCTGACAGGGAAGCTGCATTTTTTTTCTCCATTTTTTCAGATTTTATCTATTTCTATTTTGTGTTATTAGTGTTTGGATGCGTGTATGTATATAGGTGGTTGCACATGCCCAAGATGGGGCAGTAAAGTAAGACAGATAGTAGAAGGCAGCTCAGCAGCCCTGGCTATGGACAGGAGTTTGGGTTAAATTCAGCTAGCTTTCAAGGGGAGCACCCCCGTGATATCTAGTGTTTAGACGCCTGGCTTGAGATGGCTTGGCAGCATTTCTTTACCCCTACACATTGTGGGCCGTGGAGTGGCACTGGCTGGCCCAGCATCGGTGCAGCGTACTTTCCCCACAGATCCTTAGGTCATTAACGGTTTCAAATTAAACAGCCGAGTGATCTCACTGCATGAAGAAGCAGCACACAGTGGGTCCCAGGTGGCTGCTGGGATATTCCATGGCAAAAGTGAGGGTGGGCAAGATGGACAGAAAATGAGATGGAAAGTGTGCCAGTGAGAGCAAACCCACCCTGGCAAAAGCCCTGTGGCTCCATTTGAGAAAAATCTCACAGCAAACCCGATCCTTGTCTCTCGAACGGTGAACAAGGAGAAACACACCCTTGTTGGTTTTCCTTTCCTAGTTCTGGCTGATCCGGCACAGAAAGGATGTAGCCAGTATTTTCAGCCCTCCCCAAATCTGACAACCACTACACATTTTCTGTGCTTCAGACTGTTTCTGCAAGGAGTGAGCATTACTCTTATAATCAAGGGGGAAATCATAATCTAAAAATCTATCAGGAGTGGCTGGAGCGAGGGCTCAGTAGTGAAGATCACTGGCTTCTCTTGCAGACGACCCGTAATCGATTCCCTTACCAACATGGAGGTTGCAACCATCTCTTAACTCCAGTCCAAAGGGGCCCTTCTTGGGCAACACGCATGCGCATGATGCACAGACAGACATACATGTAGGCAAAACATGCATATACATAAAATTAAAAATAAAAACATCTAACAGGAGACCGTTGGTTTCAAGTTGATATTTTTAAATTTTATGTGTGTGTACATCTGAGTACAGGTGTTTGAAGAGGCCAGAAGGGGTCGTCAAATCCCTTGAATAGTTAGGTTGTGAGCACTCGTGTGGGTGCTGGTAACCAAATTTGGGTCTTCTGCAAGAGAAGAATGTGTTCTTAACCACTAAGTCATCTCTTCCAGTCCCTCAAGAGAGTAACCTGAGGCCATGTGCTTTCTCCCATGTGCAAAAAGATTTTGAAATGTTTTGTAAATAGTAAGGCAGAGGAAATATCAACAGCTGAGCTAGACACTGGAGAAGGCACTGTAAGTGGCGAGAAGCCCAAGGACTTCTGGGGGAGCTGAAGCAGATGGGAGCAGGGAAATGGACTGGCAGGGTTTAAACAGACGTCGTTTCCAAGGGGCAATATGACACGTTATTAATTATAAGTGTGCACACACGGATTGGCAGCCACCCACTAAACGGGGGATTTATCCTAAAGGAAAGAGGGACATATGGACAAAGATGCATGCTATGCACTTGCTGTATTCCTACTTGTTTCTATTCCCAGGCTTAGTAAGCCTCACCTCCGTCCTTCGCCTTTTCTAACACATATGATCCCTCTACAAGTTGAAATTCACACACACACAAAACAATTTATTATTATTTTATGCAAATTGTGTCCCATGTTGGGCCACTTGTATGTTCAAGTGACATTTATTTCTCCCTGGATCCAGTTCATTACTCCAAGGCCCTTGACAGAGAGCATCTCTAGAAAGACAGACAGGTCCTTAAAAATACATCACACTTTATGTTAACTTACACATTTCATTCCTGGCCAGGTTTTCCATTCTAGTTTCTAATTTCCTTTCCGTTTTGATGTCACTATCCATCATTCTATTTTCTATTTTCCCAACCTTTTACTCATCTCTGTATTCTGTGGCCCATCCTCCCCACCTGTCTTAGTTATGGTTTTTCTGCTGTGAACAGACACCATGACCAAGTCAACTCTTATAAGGACATTTAATTGGGCTGGCTTACAGGTTCAGAGAGAGGTTCAGTCCATTATCATCAAGGCAGAAATATGGCAGCATTCAGGCAGGCATGGTGCAAGCAGAGCTGAGAGTTCTACATATTCATCTGAAAGCTGCTAACAGAATACTTGTTTCCAGGCAGCTAGGATGAGAGTCTTAAAGCCCACACCCACAGTGACACACCTACTCCAACAGGGCCACACCTTCTAATAGTGCCACTCCCTGGGCCAAACATAAACAAACCATCACACCACCCCTTCCTTTTTACTGGAGAAAACTTCTACTCCTCTTCTCCCTTGTGACAGGAATTTTCAGCATTTTTTAAAGTTTTCATCATCATTATTAATATTATTGTCATCATTAATTTGTGTGTGAAGTGTAGGTGTCAGCATTTGCAGTGTCACAAACATAGCATATGCAGCTTTCAGGAGGGCGTTCTCGGCTTGCACTTGTGGGTTTCAGTAATCCTACTCAGGTCCTTCGTCTTGGACAGCAAGTATTTCCTCACCCACTAACCGGCTCACTAAGGCCACCCAGCCGTCTCAGAACTCTCCTGTCCTGTCACCTAGGGTTAGAATTTGTTGTTTGCATGTTTCTTTTCCTGGTTTACCCTTTCATTTTGCAGGAACATACCTTGGAGAAACTTCTGAAAAATAAACAGGTGAAGGGTGGCATTGGAAGCAGAGAGAACACGATACAAAGGCCAGGACAACAGCAACAAAATGACAGGGCGAACCATGTATTGTTAAGAAACCCTCTACGTTTAAAAGCTTCACTGAAACAAACTGATCCCTTAAAGAGAGTGGGGCCTACCAAACTGATAAGAAGGAAACTGGAAGCCTCCCATGACTAGTAACCAAATCAAGAAGAATAAGAACCTTTTCCAGAAGAAACAGTCAGATAGCATCAACTAAAAAAGAAAAATAAAAAAAATATTAAAAAATCCACCCAACATTTTAAAAATAGATACAATTTTATCTTATCCAAACACCTTGAGAGTGGAAAAGGGAGAAGCATACCTGAATTTATATACTTTTATCTATGATGTAATCTGGTCTAACCTTAACATCAAACCCCAGGGAAGGAAAACATGAAGAGCAAAGTCAAAGCCAGTCCCGCTCTTATAAACCCTGTGGGAGGAACGTGTGCAGTACAGCTTCCTGATTCTCCTCTTGCCCAGTCACGTTTGTATGGCTGGGGGACTGTGCTCTGACCAGGGCGTGTGAGCACCATCTGCAGCCTGGGGCCGGGGATGATGGGAGGATGTCCGTGCTTCCGAGTCCCTTTGCGTGAGTGTGGAGACCAGTGGTGAGTGCTGATGTCTTCCTCTTGCTCCCCACCTTATATTTTAACACAGGTCTCTCTCTGAACCCAGCATGCACTTATTTTTTTTTTTAAAGTGGCCAGCAAATCTTAGGGGTCCTCCCTCAGACCTCCAACCCTGGGGTCATCAGCACCTGCCTGGTTTTTCACATAGGTGCTAGGGATCTAAACTCAGGTAGGTCCTCATGTGGTGCCTTCAACCCAATCCTCAGATCCAAGGCTTTTATGAGCTCTTATCTCACATTCTCTGTCCACTGGACAGAATGGGGACATGCAGAGGCTCTGGGACGCACTCAGTGTGTGGTGGTGTGGTGTGGGTGGGCCCCAGATGCATAGAGCAGCCAGTACCTGATCACCTGAGCTATATTATTACAGAGCAAAAAAACTGAAGATCTAACCGATGGGATGCCGTGGGGTGGGATGTATCTGTCTCAGCAACTAGCATTATCCTTAATCCAAAACTGCTAGCTTGAAGTAGGGCCTTCAATAATAAAACCAAGAGTACATGATGGCTGTTTGACCATTGAGGGGCAAGCCATGAGAAAACAGATATCGTAGGCCAAGCCAACGTTTGGCAAGTCATTTGGTAAATCTGTCACTTGCAGTAAACTTGGAAGGTAAGGCTGTGTGCCCACTCCAGTCTGGAAACGGTTGCCTGAGCCAGAGCATCAATTCCTATTTGTTGCCTTTTGGCAGGTGTTGCAGAGAATTAAGCACAAGACAGAAACGCTGGGCTCGAGCACAGACCCAGAGAGATAAAGCACGAAGATGAAAGGTGAGAGTTCACTCGATTCACCAGCACGTCTTAATTACCCAGGGGAGATTCTCGCACATCCTGTGTGCCAGGCAGCTCTCAGTAAATTAAAGCAGAAGCCTTGAGGGTGAGGGCGATGGAGAAGGCAGCCTGGAAAATTGTGCTCGCAACCACGAGACCCTGTTCACAGTTGACCAAGGACCGGCACTGTGGCTCCCGGGAGTTAAGACGCACACTTAGGGAAATAAGAACACCAGACTTCAGAGACCTGGCTTGAAAGTATAATATCCACTTGATGATTTGATAGTAGCTATCATCATTTTTGTTATTATAACAAGGTTTTAGAATTGAATTGCCACTAGAAAACTAATATGGGCCTAACCTTTCTTCCTTTCTTGTTTTTATGTGCATGTGTGTGGCCCTGTGAGCTTATGTGTACAGCATTCATGGAGGATCTCACAGAGACCAGAAGAGACAGGCCACACAGACAGGCACACACACAAATAAATAAAGTAATGAAAAATGAGGCAGGGTCTGACAATGCAGCGCTGGCTGGCCTGGCACTTACCATATAGACTAAGTTGGCCTGGAACTCTAAATGTAGACCAGGCTGGCCTTCAACTAAAAGACTTGCCTGCCTCTGCCTCCTACATACTGTGATTAAAGGCATGCACCACGATACTAGACTAAAATTTTAATTTGAAAAAGAAATAATATACATTTCAAAATCATACACTACCATATCTATGACAAGTTTTTTAAGATTTTTTTTTTATGTATGTCTGATTTTGAGTATGTGTGCAAAAGAGGGTATTAGATAACTTGGAGTTGGGGATATACATGGGTTATGAGCTACTTGACACAACTCGGGAAGTCAAATCCAGGTCCTAGTTCATGTTCCTAACCACTGAGCCATCTCTCCAGCCCATCGACCATATTGTCAAAAGTCTCCATGCGCCACTGCTTGATGTGACAAATGAGTGATGCAGCAATGTGAAAATTAAAGGGACAGTGTACCTGCTCTGTGTGCTGAGATTTTACTATTCCTGCACCAGCACGTCATGTTTGCCAAATCTCTGCTCTAACTTTTCAACCATAAAACTTGTAATAGCTTAGAAGGAGTAACAAAATACTCAAGGGTGCAAATATGGAGACACAGTGCAGGACAGAAACTGAAGGAGGGACCGTCTACAGACCATTCCACCTGGATATCCATCCTATGTGCAGTCACCAAAGGTAGAGGTTGATGTGGATGTCAGGATATACATGCTGATAGGAGCCTGATATAGCTGTCTCCTTAGAAGTCTGCAAGAGTCTGACATACTCAGAGGCAGAAACCCACAGCTAACCATTAAACTGAGCATGGGGTTCCCAATGGAGAAGATAGAGTGAAGGCTGAAGGAGTTGAGAGGATTCGCGACACCATGAGGAAAGCAATAATCCCAACCAACCAGAGCCCCCAGGGTCTAAACCACCAGCCTGGGAGCGCTTAGGGAGGGACCCATGGCTCCAGCTATATATGCAAGGGAGCTATATATAAGGGGAGAAGAGATCCTTGGTCCCATGAAGGTTGGACGTCGTGGGGGGGGGATACTCAAGGGTGGGGAGGTGAGGTATGGGGGAGGGTGGGTGGAGGTACACCAACGTGGAGGCAGGAGGAGGGGGGAAGGGATAGTGAGTTCCTGGGAGGGAGGGGGGAAATGGGGTAAGGAGAGAACATCTGAAATGTAAAAAATATTTTCCAATAAAAAAAAAAAAAAACTTGTAATAGTAAACCAAGTGTGGTGTTTCAGCACTGTAGTCCTAATTATCCAGGAGGCTTGAGAAGAAAGATTGTTGGAGTCCAGGAATACAAGCACAGCGTGCACAGTATGGTAAGACTCTATGGGCTGGTGGGGAGGGGGAGAATGACAGCCCAGCAGGAAAGAGCGCCTGAGGCTTGGTCCCAGTACCCAAGTATGACTGTCACCCAGGTGACAGTCTGTGAGTGCCTGTAACCCCAGAACTAGTGGGGATGGAAACTAAAGGCTCACTAACGCCTGCTGGCCATGAGGCTGCAGGGGAAAGGTGAGGTCCAGGTTCAGTCTCCTGGGAGTAAGGTGGGGAGCTACAGAAGACACTGGACATACTCTGCAGGCATGCTCAACAGAAACTCTGCCTCAAAACAAACAAAACAACAACAACAAAACTAACTTGTGGTCTGGCTGCAGCCCCAGTGCAGACACTTCTGAAGTCCTGCTAGGGCCCCTCTCTGCAACAGTTCAGCCACAGGACCCTGTTCACCTTCTGGTCCAGGAGGTAGGAACACTGTGCCCCTTCATTGCAAGGTAGGCCATTAGTATTGTTCAATTCTGTATTCTTCAGCCTATTGCCCAGAGTTGGAGATATTTTGAGCATCTAAATCATTTTATGAATAGTTTTGAAAGCCCACGTTAAACATTTGATGATCAGGGGTAGATGATCTCTTTTCAGCCTCTAGGTTTGATCCTCAGCACTGCAGCAAATAAATTTTTAAAAAGAGCAAGCAAATAAATGGTTTTCTGATGAACTCAGAACCCTGAAATTACAACGCCTTCACCAGTGAAAAATGAGTCATCGGGGTGATCGTTGGGTTGATTAGGAAAACTATTTATATTTTTCACTAAATATTTTATTTTCCAATGATTTCTGGATTTACAAAAAGATTTTAAAGAAAGAGTTTGCGGAGCCCCTGTATACACTCCGCCTACCCTCCCCCAATGGTAACACCGTGCAGCACATTGTGGCACATTTATCAAAAGCAAGAAATCAACACTGGAGCAATACAGTTAATTAAACTGTAGACCCTCTGTGGATTGCGCTAATTTCTCCATTAACATTGCTTTATAGTCTAGGGCTATACTTTGAAATCACTCACCATCTCTCCCTGGTGTCCTCCTGTGGAGGACAGTCATTCAACCTGTTCTCATCTTCATGATCTTGAGAGTTCTAAAGAGCAGAAAGGGATCTGTCCTGGAGAGCATCTCTCAAGTCATGTCCAGCTGATGTTCTTTGGTCAGTAGACTGGGGTGAGCTTTACAAGAGGACCACAGAGCAAGATTCTCTCCTGATCATTTCCCGTCAAGAGATTTGCCATATTTGCATGATTACTCCCTACTGAGGTCAACCTGAACCTTGGGGAAGCCTGTGTCTACCACCTTTGCCCACTGTAAAGTTATTGCTCCCTAACCCCTGTTTATATTCTGAGTTTAGAAACATGTCACTCAGACAAGAGAGAAGGGCTGCAGAGATGGCTCAGCAGTTAAGAGGCACTTGCTGCTCCAGGTTCAGTATCTGGCTCCCAAAGGGGCAGCTCATATCCCCAGTTCTTAGTGTCTATAATTTGATTGTTGAGAGAGGTGTGTTGATCCAAGGCAGAACTGTGCTCCATGCCATTCCTAAGAATGATTTAAAGGCACAGTCAAATAAAGTTTCTTTCTGAGATGGGTTTTGTTGCTGTTCTATTGCTGTGAAGAGACACCATGACCAAGGCAATTTTTATTCTTTTAAATAAAGCATTTAATTGGGGGCTTGCTTACAATTTCAGAGGGTCAATCCATGATCATCACAGCATGGTGGCAGGAAGGTGTGGAGCTAAAGAAGTAGCTAAGAGCTTTATATCCTGATCTGCAAGCAACAGAAAGGGAAAGATGGGGCTGAAGAGATGGCTCAGTGGTTAAGAGCACTGACTGCTCTTCCAGAGGTCCTGAGTTCAATTCCCAGCAACCACATGGTGGCTCACAACCATCTGTAATGAGATTCAATGCCCTCTTCTAGTGTGTCTAAAGACAGCTACAGTGTACTCATATAAATAAAATAAATAAATTGATCTTTAAAAAACAAGAAAGGGGAGGATGGAGGGAAGGAGAGAAGAGAGAGAACAATTGTGCCTAATGTGGGCTTTTGAAACATCTAAGGCCACACCCAGTGGCACACATGATTCAACAAGGCCACACCCCCCTACTCCTTCCCAAACAGTTCCACTAACTAGGGACCAAGCATTCAAACATATGAGCTTATGAGGGCATTCTCATTAAAACCACCACAGGGGTGGAACCATGATGGAAATGTATTTGAGAACATCCAGTAGGATTACCTATAAGACTTAGTACATAGATCTGTAAGTGCCATGGGTACCCACTGCCTCAGCCAGCTCCCATCACAATGAAATAACGCCTACAGTCACCAAACTGGAAGTTCTGTTTGTTTGACAACTTGCTGAAATTGTTATTAGGGAGAAAAAAACAAAGTAATTAAGTATTTTTCCTCCTAGGAGTCTCACAAAAGAACGTATCCTTAGCAGATGTCTTTCTGCTTGTTGGTTCCAAGGCAAGAAGTATCCGTATCAGTGCAGTTTTGAACGGCAGCAGCCTTACAGCGACTGCTTTAGTATATAATAGTACTATGCATCAGATCCAGTAGCTAAATGGTTGTTTACTTCCCAGACTGCAGCACCATAGCGGTTGTCATCAAAGTGGAAGACAGAATGTCAAGGTTTTACTGCTACCTCTGATTAAAGTATGTCTTGGGGTCATCAGCTGAGTGTCCACATGGAACTTGTATTTAAACATCAAATTTGAAAATAGCTACTTGGGTTAAAAAGACTCATGGGGTGTCTGTGGGATATCTCACCCGACGCCATGAACTACTGTCTCCTTGGGGAAGCAGTGTGCTTAGGAAGCCAACCTGAGACGGTCAGTGCAGGACACCCTAGTAAATCCCTGGATATCAAGTCTTAAATGGAAATGGATGCTAATGGATGGGGATTAGAACGGGTTGGTTCTCACCCAGTTAGTTGCAGGCCACTTAGGATATTAACCAGAAGTGGTTATAATCAATATTACTGTACTCAGTATTACAGAAATCACTCAATGACTCTAGCCATTTGTAAGGCTTCCCTTTGGCCGCTAAAATGTTATGTGCAATTGAGCTAGTTCAGGCCAGAGGACAATTCATGGGGATTGGTTCATACCTTCTACCATGGGTTCCTAGGATCAGACTTAGGTCATCAGGCTTGACAACAAACACCCTTCAGTCATCTCGCCAGCCCCAGAATTTATAGCTTTATATTTGACTTTTATTCTTAATTTATATTTATATAAATATATATTCATAGCATAAATGTATACATATATAGTTTATATACATAAGTGTATCTTTTATATTTATATTGTATTTATTTTTATTATATCTATATACCTATATATTTTATTTATATAAATTATATATATACTTTTAGTTAAGATAGTTACAGTATCCTTACTTCCTCTAGGCATTAACTCAATGTGTGGACATTTTACAATTGAATATTATATATCCTTTTGGGAGCTCCAGTTGACAGTGCTCAGAGCCTCTGGATTCATGTAACTACAGTGTGGGCAGACAGCATGAGCACAGTTCCCGGAAAAATCCTTCCCCTGAAGAGGAAAACCGCTTTCAAGTACTGTGACAGCCTCTCTGTATTAGTTACTTTTGTCAAAGCTGTGACAGACGCATGACAGAAGCAAGACAGAGAAGTTTATTTCAGTTGAGGATTTTGAAGGAAATAGTACCTCGTGGTGGGGGCACAAGCTGGAGCAGCTCCATGTCAGCGGTGTGAAGTGGCCTGTTTACATCTTGGAAGGTCAGGAACTGAGGAACAGGAAGACAGGACTAGAAGCAAAGCGGACATAAAGCCTTCACCGTCCACCCCTAGTGGCCTAAATCTAGCAGCCCTGCCTCCCGAAGGGTCCACAATCTCTCTGTGGCCATTAATCTTGGAACTTGGCATAATGAATAACCCTGGAAACGAGCCTCCGGGCTTCTCTGTGAATGGTTATCTGGATTAGGTTAACTGAAGTGCAAAGGCCCACGCTAAATGTGTGTAGCACCATGCCACAAACTAGAGTCCCAGACTGAAGGTAAAAAGAGTCAGGGAACTGCAAATGTTCACAGCTCTCTGTGAGCTGTGAACATGTGACTTTGCTTCTCCTGCCACCACGACCTCTCCTACATCTGTGAACCCAAATAAACCTTCACTCCCTTAAGTTGCTTTTGTCAGGGTGTTTCATCACAGCAATCAAATAAATCAAGTAAAGAATACACTCTCAAAACAACGCCACTCGGTCAAAATCAACTGTTACAGCACCGTAGCCAGAGAGGGACGCTTCACATGCAAACTGTGACACCTCCCAAGGCAATCCTAGTTAATAGCACTGCGCATGTGCCGTGGCGCTGTGGTAAATACGCAGCAAGGTCTTTTGGGAAAAGGAAGAGGTGTCTGCAAGGGGAGGTGGGTGGGTATGGTAGCACAAGCGTCCTGTCCCAGCTCTTGAGAGGGCTGATGTAGGAAATTGCAAGTTTGAGACCTTGGGAGGCGGAAGAGGGGGAGGGTGGATAGAATTGCAATAAATGCCACCGAAAGAATTCCTCTCCAAAGCCTTAAAAAAACTGATAAAGTGGAATTTTCAAATTAGTCATCTAAGGCCTGTGATGATCAGAAACCGAGCTGGTGTGACTTCGTAGCAGGTCCTCAGTGGCTGCCAGCGGCCAGCCTGCCTCGCCCGGTTCAGCTTTAGGCACGGGAAACTTGGCCACAGTTGTCCTCACCGACGACCTTTGACCTGCACCTGTCACTAGACACGCTCACTACTAGCGAAGATTTCACGAGTCTGGGTATGTTGTTTGCAATCTAACATGCCACTTCATTAAAACAGTTAAGAGACAAAGGTAGTTAATCACAATAACTGGTGCTTATCCCATTTTAATATTTTATTCTATTACAGCACAGAATGTGGTCGCTGAGGTACTAAAGTGGGTTTACTTTTAAATTTCACACACACATACACTTGCACACACACGTGGGGAGAATTACTATATTGCAAAAGCTGAGCTATGTGGGCTGGATTAGTCATTTATGGTTTAGATGGTGGAACAGGAGACCTGATAAACCCTGCAAGCTGATTCATAAATGAAGTACTTAATTGAATTTTTTTAAAAATGTATTCTCCAAAAGTAAATCATGTTACACACCATTGTAACTAGGTAGGGAGTATATGCATGTTTAAAGGAGGTGCCTAGCATTCTTATATGGCCATGCTGGAGGCAAACATAATAATACCTATTTACTGCCATTTATAAGAGCCAAAAACTTAAATGCTCAATATAATGTCAGACCTGTGCTTATAACCCGTAAATTCCTTTAATGATGGCAATAGGGGCTGAGAATATTGTTCAGTGGGCAGGAGTGTTTACCCAGCCTACACAAAGCTCGAGCCCAGAACTGTGTAAAGCAGGCATGATGGAGCATGCCTATAATTCCAGCATTTCAGAGCTGGATGTAGGAGGATCAGCAATTCAAGGTCATGCTTGACTACCTAGGGAATCTAAGGCTACTATAGGCTACATGAGAGCCTATCTCAAACAAAACAACACACACACACACGCAATCACATGCTGCTGCTGACTGGCTTTGGCTTCCACTTGGATAGAATGTGGGATTTTTAGCACTTTAAGCAGCGTGGGCTTTCAGCAAACCTCAATGAGGTCCACGGCACTGAAGCACCCAAGAAGACAGTGATAACTGAAGGCAGCTGAGATTTTTACCTCTAAATAGGAGTGACACTCCAGAGCAGTTACAGACAGAAGAAAGGACCTAAGTGCCCATTTACCCGAGGAGCCACAGGATTTATGGGAAGCCAGTCTGAGCATCTCTCTTTTTATAGCACCATAAAGATTCATGCCTGGCTGTAGAGACCCGGAAACCCAGGCAGAATGGAACCCAGCCTGGTGAGTGTGTTTCTGGAGAGCAAAGAGCCACTGGAGTGCTGGGTCCTCCTGGACTGTTTTTAAAGTTGTTGAAATTGAGCAGTTCTCTTTCTCAGAGGACTTGTGTGTGTGTTTGAACAACTTCCTCCACCAAATAAAGCCAAGATAAATGAATTTGACCCTGACACGACCTTTTGTGTCTCTGCCTTGGTGAAGACAATAAACCTGCCCAAGATGAGAGGCACTGTGTGCGTAGCATGCTGGGCAGACAAGGGTGGTATAGAGCAATATTAGGTTTGAGTAATATCCCTGCTGACCTTTTCAGAGTTTGCTTTTCAGGCAAAGAAATCCCAGGCTGGCATTGAAAAAGGGTTCTGAATAAACTAGAGAAGAAAGTTCTTTTTGAAGTTTAGAAAACATGTGTCAAATTCTGATTCCAAGATTTACTCTTTGTGCTAAGACTATAAAAAAAAAAAAAAAAAAAAAAACTGGACAAGACCTAGTGAGATGACTCAGTCAGTAAAGTGCTTGCCACACACAGCAAATCCTAGCACTGAGAAGGGAGAGATATCTGGATCCCTAGGATCTGTTGACTAGACAGCCTAGACTATCAGTGAGCTCCAGGCCAATGAGAGACCTTGTCTCAAAAACATAGTGGATAGTTCCTGAGCAATGACCTCTGGTCTCCCCATGCACATGTGTGTGTGTGTGTGTGTGTGTGTGTGTGTGTGTGTGTGTGTGTGTGTGTTGTGTGTGTGCCTCTGGACATGTGTGCACACAACACACACGCAAATATGAACCTCATGCATTGGCTGTATCAGGCAGTGAGAAGCTGTAAGAAATGGAAACCAGGGTAGTACAGTTACCTCAAATGGCTGGACTGTTTGCAGGAATGGTAGAGGGCATGATGGGAAATAGGGATCTCCAGGCTCAAGTTCAGCTGAACACTTAAAGCCATGTGGACAGACAATTCCACTATACATTCCACCCCTTGTTAACTCTGACACAAAAAACATATCACTTGAAGCTATTTCCTTTCCTTTTTTTGTTTCTAAGATGACAGCATAAAAGACTGTCTAACTTTTTAAGAGTTCCATAGTCTTTAAATTTTTCAACACAACAGTCTAACATCTCTTTAAGAACTCAAACTGAAGGCTCTTGTAAAGTCAAAAACAAGTTATATGCTTTCTTATTCCAAAAGGGAAGAAGAACCAGGATCCAGTTACACTCAGATCATAGCAGAAGCAACATCTAGCTATGCAGATCAAAACTTAACGTTTGGCATCTGAGACTCACGTATGATCTTCCCAGCTCCAAGGCTTAGGCAACTCCACTTCTTTGGGTCTGCCATCCACAGCATCCACAGTTGATCTCATAGGCTCAGGCCAGCTCCAGCCCCCACACACTGCTGTCTGGGACTGTCAAACCATTCTTTTGGCAGCTCTGATATGCAGGAGTCCTCACTGCTACTGAGGTTCCACCTTCACCAATGTCCTCCCCTGGCCTGTTTGGGGACTCTGATCCTGCCACATGACTCCAAATCTCAGATCCTCTCCATGACCCCTTCAATTCTGGGGTCAATAACTGAGGCTGCACCTTCACCCAGCCTGTCTTCTGGGACTCCATCATTTCCACACAATGCCAAGCCTCTACTGCTCTCCATGATCCCTTTGTGACTTCAAAACCAATACCATATGGGAGATCTTCACATATTAAGTTCAACTGTAAACTCGAGATGCAGTCTTGGCCCTATATGTCTGCTGACTCTGAGGAAATAATTCTCAAAGACTTGCCTTAGTGATGCTGGTCTCTTACTAACGACAACTGATTCTTCAGCCCCAGCTAACTGGCATCCATTGTCCCTCTCTGTACAGAACAAAAAGCCATATTTCCAGCTTTTTAATAGAAAAAAATAACCACACTTCCAATAGAGTCTTTGCTTCCCTCTGAAGCTTTCAAGCCAGGCCTCAACTATCTGCATTGCTTTCAGTATTATTGTCTCTAAGAAATCACAGAACATCCTATTGTGCTCTGAGCACTCAGCAGATTTTCCAGCCCAAAGTTCCAAAATCCTTCTACAAGTCTTCTCAAATGTAACAATCATGCCTATTACACAATCTCTCACTCTCTGGTACCAATTTATGTTCTACTTTCTTTTCCTGTTGCTGTGATAAACACTGACCAAAACCCTCTTGGGGAGAGAAAGTATTATTTCAGCTTATAGGTTACAGTCTGTCATCAAGAGAAGCCAAGGCAGAAACTCAAGGAAGGAACCCAGAGGCAGGAACTGAAACAGACCACTAAAGGATGCTACTTACTGCCTTGCTCGCTCTGGCTTACCCAGTTACCTTTCTTATGTAGCCCAGGCCCACCTGCCTAGAGAAGGTACCACTCACAGTGGTCTGGGACTTCCTATGTTAGTTAGCAGTAAAGACAATGTACCACAGTTATGCCCACAGGCCAATCTGATGGAAGCAATTTCCCGTCTGAGACTCCTTCTCAATTGTGTCTAGGTTTGAGAATGCTGTCCATCTATGCTGAAAATTAGAACCAGCATAAGGGAAAGGTGAGGAGTAGAGGGAAGCCTCAACTAACTTCAAATCCCAAAGGATTGGGGAGTCACTGAATAATGTGAGCCTTAAAAAACAAAAAGCAGCCGGGCGGTGGTGGCGCACGCCTTTAATCCCAGCACTTGGGAGGCAGAGGCAGGCGGATTTCTGAGTTCAAGGCCAGCCTGGTCTACAGAGTGAGTTCCAGGACAGCCAAGGCTACACAGAGAAACCCTGTCTCAAAAAACAAAAACAAAAAGCAAAACAACAACAACAAACTTGCCTTGGTGCTTACTATTGGGTAAATGAAGTTTGAGACCAACAGTACAGGATGACAACTGGGGGTTCTCTTTGTGTATTTGAATGTTAGAAGTCACCCCCATTAGAAAATACTTAAAATTAATGAGACTGCTAGGCCGACAGCAGTGACCAGAGTTAAAGCACATACAAAGCCCTGCATTTTCCCAGAAACCTAACATCCAGCTACGAAGCTAAAGAGAAATATCTACAAGTCACCACCCAGTGTCTGCTGTCATCCTCCGTGCTAGGACAGAGTGTCCCTGACCAGGCGTATTTATATCAACGCTCTGGAACTGTGACTGTCTTTATTTAGGAACAGACCTTTGTAGATATGATTAAGATGTGAGAAGAGGATTATCCAGGTGGGCTCTGAATCCAAGGGCAAGTGTCCTTGCAAGACAGATTCAGGGGGATGTGAGACAGGAAGGAGGGAGGCAGATACAGAGGAGAACTTGGGGCAGAAGTGGTTCACCAAAGCCTAGGCTGTAGGACAGGATGGGGAGCCCTGCTAATTTCAGATTTCTAGATTCCAGAAAAAATATATATATACACATACGTATACATATATAATATACATATATGTATATATGTATGTATGTACATATACATATACATATATATATAAATAAACTGAGTGGTTTTAGAACATTAAGTTTGCAATATTTCACTGTAGCAGACACAGGACACTTACCCATCCTCCTGCCTTCAGCAGGAAAAGATGACTATCTAGTTGGGGTTAATGATGCATACCTTTAATCCAACACTTGGGAGGTAGAGGCAGGTGAGTTGAAGGCTAGCCTGTTCTTCATATTGCATTCTAGGCCAGGCAGGACTATATAGTAAGAGCCCATGTAAAGGAATAAACACACAAAAAATGCTAAAATTTAAAAGATGATTATTTATAGGGCGCATAGCCTCATCTGCCTCAACTGGCCAAGGATACAGTGGGACCAGGAGGCCTCAAGAATAAAGAGAGGCCATGTCTCCCACATAAACGTTGCTCGTGGCTGACACGAGGGAGTATTGATCCATCTGTGGGTGTGAATTACCCTGGAGAATGGGAGTGCATAGATTTTTACATCTGAAGCCTGTCTCAACCAGAGCTCTGCTCAAGGTCAAACACCTTTAAACACCACCGACAGTCTTGGATGCAACGAATTGATCTTACAAGCACTGTGACAATAAAAATAAAACAAAAACTATTTCTTATCCCATGACATTGCACCTAGTTCTCACCGGGCTGGGCAAATCAGACCTTTTTCTTGATTTCTGTTCTGCAGTAAAAGTGTTGATATCCTGGAAGGCGGGGCTCAGAATAGGAAGGGAACTCTTAGAGAGTCAAGGAGACATTGTCCTCTCCCTGGGAGGGAGAGATTTTGTTTCACAATATAGCGTTCTGACAGTCACATTGTGTGTGGAGCCTGTTGTCCTCTGTCTCCTCTGGGAGCATGCAGGAAGTCTCAGCCTTATCTGTGGATGCTCAGACTCCTCTCGGGGGTTGAAGGAGCATCTTCTCTCCTGGGTGTTTGGGGGACAAGTAGAGGTGTGAGTAGGGAAATGAATGAGGAATGGATTTTAAAAGCCTTAGAGAAATTTCCCAAGTGATAGACAAATTACCTACTGCAAAAGCTGGAACATGAGTAAGTAGAAGCATATATCTATGTTATTCGCCCCATGAAACGTCCTGAGGGTCAAGTGTTATTGTCCCCATTTATGGATGGGTCACATGGGCTTCTAAGAGGTCCTGTGACTTGAAGTCACACTAAAACGTGAAGCCTAGATTAGAATCCAAACTTGTCTGCCTCCTAAAGGATTGAACCTTTCCCCCAAAGTCACATGGGCATAGAGATAGAAAGGGTGTGGATCACCTCCCTTGGGAGGGGAGAAGTAAGTCAGGAGACGGGGAGTATTGTGGTTGGACAGCATTTCGTTACCTAATTTGAGCATCCTACAAGGGTTCACAAGGTGGTATTATTAGGAGATAATAGAGAATTACCACAATTGGTCCCATGTAAAGCAGGTCTTTGAGTAGCTCTAGAACCACTAGTGGGAATCCTTAGTCAAAAACCTTCTAACACAGAAGTCTCCAGGCCCAAATGTTTTGTAGAGGAAAAAAATGTCTAAAACATGTTTTACAAATTTACCAATTTTCTATAAATCCTTACAAATAAATAGAAATTTTATATTGTTTTTATGGTTTTATAGTACAAAAGAGGAAAATAACAAACCAGCATCCATATTGTTCAATTGTAGGTTCAAAAATTTCTACCATTTCACAATGGAGCTGGTATGATGTGATTCCAGCAGTTGGAAGACACATGGTTGGGATTAGCAGAGGCTACATAGTTAGCTCAAGGCTAGCCTGGACTACCCAGCAGGACCCTGCCTGCCACCCCCCCCCCCAAAAAAAAAAAGAAAAATAAATGAAGGAAAAGGAAAAAGAAAATGAGAAGAAATAGGATTTATCAATATAAAAGAAAATTAGACACTGTGACATTGTAGTTTAATTCAGGGCTTTATTTCAGGGCTGATATGAGGCTGGCTCAGTATTTAAAACTAAGTCAATATAAGTCATCTAAATTAACAGACTGATGAAGAAAATCTATGAAGTCAAGTTCATTTAGAAAAGGCATTTGGCAAAATGCAGTACCTACCGACTCACAACTTTGGAAGTACTCAGAAAAACAGGAATGGGGGAGTTTCCTTAATTACATAAAGATCTACAGAAGAGAGCCGCCCCCCAGCAAATATCATCCTCAAGGATAAAAACATTCCTTTCAACTTAATGGTCAATGATACTACTCTAGGATCCGGGGAAGGGCCACAGTGCCCACCCTCTCCACTCTTATTCTGAATGGTTCTAGAAACTCTTGCCAATGCATTGAGGTAAGAAAAGGAAATAAGTCACACAGATCAGAAAGAAGAGGAGAAACCAGATGGCATGACTGTCTACTCTGTAGACCACAAAGGATATGTTTAAAGAAAGAAATGGAGAAGCAATAAGTGAGTTTGGTCAGGTCATAGGTCACACCATAAACATATAAAGATAGATTACACCTTTACCCAATGGAAATGTACATGTTAAGATTAACAATGCAGCACTATTTACAGTCACTCAAAAGTGAAATGCTGGGCTGGAGAGATGGCTCAGAGGTCAAGAGTGCTTGCTGCACTTTCAGAGTTCTTGAGTTTAGCTATGTGGCATAGACTCATGCAAATACACACACACACACAAACTCACAAACACACACAGAGAAACATAAGAATAAATCTTTAAAAGATGAAAGATTATATATAATCCAATAAAATATATAAAATGGTATACTAAAATTTCCAGAATGCTGAGAAGAGAAAAGATGATACAAACAGAATGAGATGCAGACCATCTTCCTGCACCGAGGATAGCAATAGAATTTCAGTTCTCCCCAAACTGATGTGGTTGCCACAAAAATTCCAGAAAGCCCTCTCACAGACACCAACAGTGTTATAAAATCCACACGGAAAAGCAAAGGAACAACAGTGAGTGAAGCCATTTTGGAAAACAAGAGTAAACTGGGAAGAGGTCAGACTGTTCTATAGTTACCAATCAATACTGTGCAGTACTTGGTGAAGGGGTAGACACATAAATGAATGGACACACAGCATAACCAACTCAGAAACCAGCCCGGCCTGGTGGATCACAATGCAGCAATAGGGGCAGGGTTGAAGCTGGACAACAGCTGTACAGTGAGGCCAGCCTAGCTTATGGAGTCTGTCTCAAAATTCAAACTCAACCAGCTGACCAGAAACCAGAAGCAAACTCATATAAATGTGCACATTTGGTTTTTAACAAAACTGTGAATGGAATCTCACTCATGCTGGCGTGGACAGCATCTTCAGCATATGGGGCCGCAGCTATTGATATCCCCAGGTTTAAAAACTGAGCCCTGGCCTTGGCCGCATAGTTTACAATACAAAAATATAAAATTCGCAATCGACCACAAACTTCAGTGTGTGGCAGAAAGTATAAAACCCTTCAAAAACCTGGGAGAATGTTCAGGCTCCAGACAATGAGGTCTTAGATGATACCAGAACTCACAAAAGAAAAAAATTATAAGTCGTATGTGACTGAAGTTAAAAATATTTCCTTTGTTAAAGAACCAATTGAAAGGATAAACAGATAGTGAAAAAAATGTCTGTAAGCAAATAACTGTCAAGGGACTAATCTGAAACATACAAGTAATAGCAAACTCAAAAGTACACTATACCCAAATGATCCAATAATTCATAGGAAAAAGATAGTTCACATACAAATATACCTATGTATGTACATATATACATATATACATATGTAAATATTCACACACACATACATATGTGCACACGTATACATATTTATGCCATGTATGCATGTTTATGTGATATTTATATACATTAATGTGCATATTCATATACATACATATTATTCATGTGTACATTTTTATAAACATGCATGTCATATACATGCATTTGCCATATATACAAATTGAAAAAATAATCAAAATTGTAAGCTACTAGGGAAATGCTAAATAAAATCATGAGATTATCATTGTACACTTATTAAAATGACTAAAGTTTTTCAATGTTATAGGGCTGGAAAGATGGCTCAGTGGATAAAAGCACTTGATACCGGGCTTTGGCTCCCAGCGCTCACATGACAGCTCACAACTGTCTGTAAGTCCGTATCTAGGGAATCAGAGAGCCTCTTCTGACCTCTGCAGGCACTGCAGGCATGTGATGCATAGACTTACCCTCAGGCTAATACCATACATATGTTTAAAATAGCTACAATAAACTTGATGATTTGAGCACAAAATGTCTGCCACACTTTCATATGTTGAAGGTTTGGCCCCCATCAAGTGGTGCTATTTTGGGAGGTGATAGGTGTGTCTCCCGTTCCCTCGTCACTTCTCTCTTCCCCACCCTTCCCTGTCCGCCTAGTTGCCATGAGTTGAACCTGCCACACGCTCCCATTGCCACGATGATTCCAACTCAGAGCCACAGCAATGGATCCAGACGACCTTAGACTGAAACCAGGACCCCAAATACGTCATTTCTCTCAGGTGTTTATCTCAGCCATAAAAACCAAACCAGCACACTCCGTGCTGGCTGCAGTGCACAGAAGCTGGATCACGTCGACATTGCTGTTGTGAGTAGAGACCAACACAGCTACTCTAGAAAACGATTTGGCAGTGTCTTAAAGCACTAAATACTTGGGCTGGAGAGATGGATCAGCGGTTAGGAGCAATGACTGCTCTTCCAGAGGACCCAAGTTCAATTCCCAGCTCACAACTGTCTGTAACTCCAAGATCTGACACCCTCAAACAAACATACAGGCAAAACACCAATGCGCATAAAATTTTTAAAAAATTAAAAAGCACTAAACACTCGGTAGCTTCACTCGTGAGCAGTTATCTAAGGGAAATTAAAGCAGCCGTTCCTACAGAACTCAGCCTAGGAGTCTTTATAACTGCTGTATTGGTAATAGCACAAACCTTTAAACATCTCCAATATCTTTCAGCAGGTAAGTGGTTAAACATGCTGTAGTACATCCGTACAAAGTAGTTCAGCAATGAAAATAGCAAGTTTGGTAACTGTGGATGTCTATTATTAGAGAATTGTGTTGTGTGAAAAAAAACTAAACTCAAAGTGTTTCATGATACATGATCCATTTATACAATGTTCTTAAAATGATAAAATTATGGAAGTGGAGATAGACTAATGGGGACCAGGTTGGCTCCAAAAGGGCGACATAGAGGGTATTTATAGAGCTCATGAGACAGCTCAGTGTGTTTAGGCTTGACAACCTGAGTGCTATTCAATATCACAAGGTGGGAGGAAAAGACAGACTTCTGCAAGTTGTCCTCTAAGTTCTTCATGCCCCACACATATACACACATGCACACAAACACACACACACAATAGATGAATATATGTAAAATTTAAAGAGTTTTACATGATATGTGACATTCTCAAAGAATTAATAAAATAGATTTTAATTTATTTTCTTTTTGAAACAGGGTTCCTCTACGAAGTTCTTGCTGTCCTGGAACTTGCTCTGTAGACCAGGCTGGCCTCAAACTCACAGGATCTGTTTGCCTCTGCATCCTGAGTACTAGGATTAAAGGCATGCACCACCAAGCCTGTCTAAATATGCTATTAAAACAGAGATCTTTATAGACTAGCTAAGGAGATGGCTTATCACATAAAGTGCTTGCCACACAAGTGTGAAAATCTGAGTTTGGAACCCTTCTGGGCTCTGAGGGTACCAGGCAGCTGCATGGCACCCAGACATACATACAAGCACTAACACATATACTCTGTGTGTGTGTGTGTGTGTAGACAGACAGACAGACGCACACACAAACTCTTATAGGAATGGAAATGCCCTGTGCCCTGACTATATCAATAACCATATCCTGGTTGTTGCATTGTAGAACAATTTTATACATGGACTATGGTATTTTTTTTTGTATTACTTACAATTGCATATGAATCTAAAATTATATCAAAATGAGAAGGAAAAAGACCCACAACAGAAATACATAATACAAAAAAAAAAAAAAATCAAGCTAACAGAGCTATGCAAAAATACAAGCAAAGACCACAAAGGAAAGCATCCCTATTTGGAGTTGACTCGTAGAGACTTAATTTTTGTAAAATGTAAAACTGTTATCATCTCTTTGTATTCAGCAATCTATCTGCAGTATTAGAGCAGCACTGTGCTAATGGGTCAATATTTCTTGCCATTCCATGCAAACACTGGGATTTAGTCCTTACTGGAAGGACAGCAACAATGACACCCAAGATAATCTGTCCATCAATGAGTCATTTAAAGTTGTCAGGCCTCACTTCTCCCTAAGCTTTATGACACATCTCCCCTCTGCCTCACCACAGTGGTAAATGAGGTTTAAAATGACAAGATGCCTCAAATCTACAAATCCACCATAAAGCCAATGTCATGTGTGGTTATACGTAGTCTCCATTTCATGTCATCAATTCACAGGATTTTATTGGCAGAGATTGACAGAGTAGGGAATTATTCAGCTATGGTTCTGGGCTGAGTTATGGCTTCTGCACACTCATATATTCAAGTCACATCCTCCAGTACCTCTAAATGGGAGTTTCATTAGAGATGGAGTCTTTACAGAGGTAACTGATGTAAGATGATGTCATGGAAATGTCTACTAATCCAATAGGACAAGCTTCAACCTAAGAAGAGACTAGGAAAGACATGCAAAGGAAACCATATAAGGACATAGGATATGAAGGTCACCCACAAGCCAAGGACTCAAAGGTAAGCCTCTCCTGCTGACACCTTAGCTTGAGCCCCTCATAGGCCACAATAAAGAGAAAACAAATGCTTGCCACCTAAGCCACCCATGCTGTGGTACTTTACTATGGTGTTCCTAACAAACTAATACAACTCCTTGTGACTCCCCAGTATAAAGAATTCAGGTTAGATTGTTGGTGACTGGAAGCCATCAAAGGGTATCCCAGGAACCTGAAATGGAATATAGCCTAGACCTGGAGTCCAACCACATGGGGTTACGAACTGGTGACTGCCAGACCCTAGCTGTGACTTAGAAATGAACTTCTGCTTCTGAACCTTAGGTTCTTCCAGTATCAGAGGAAGACCTTGTCCCTCAGGGTGAACTAAGGCTTGCACAAAGGGAGGATTAAATAATGTGAAGTTCATGGCAAATCTGATGTGTACAAAGCATGGTGGATTTTAGTTTCCTATCCCTTATCATGATAACTGTATTCCCAGGTAGACTGATATCCTCTTCATTTGTAGAGTCCTGAGTGCTTTTATATATCTTCACATATTCATGTTTTTAAAATTATTTTTATGTGAATTGTGTGTACCTGTTTGTCTGTATATGCACCACATGTGTGCAGTATCTTCTGAGGCCAGAAGGGGCATATGATCCCTTAGAACTGAAGTTACAGACCTTTGTCAGCTGACTGATGTGGGAACTGGGACCTTAGCCCAGGTCTTCTGCAAGAACAGAAAATGCTCTTAACTGCTGAGCAAATCCCTCTGGCCTTTCCATCGAGGTTTCGCTTAACTGGTATTCAGTAATTATAGGAAGGGTAATTATGACCTCACTCGATAAAGGAACTGGGGATCCAAATCATTTAGATGAGATACAGAGCCCATATGGAGGAAAGAATCTAGGTTTCTGCCATTTTTCTAACTATGAAGATATAAGTTACCAGGGTGGAACAAGGCTGCCCCATTATAGGACAAGAATATCTATCTTTGGGTGAAGAAAGGGGAAGGAAGAAAAGAGTGTGACAAAATACTAGAAGCTACAAAGAGCTATGCAAGTTTTTGTACTTGACCTAGTAATTCCTCTTTGGGGAAGAACCTCCAAGGAAATCCAAGAAGGAAACTGATTTGTACAAAAAGTTTCACACAGAGAGTAAGTCAAACGCTTCCCTGCACATGTGCCATCCTCACCCTCCAAAACTAGGGACAATAGCAAAGGAACTGAAAATAAATCAATACACTAGGTGTCGTGGCCAATGTTCTGTAAAGAGACACCATGACCACAGCAACTCTTACAAAGGAAAGCATTCCATTTGGGCTGGCTTACAGATTCAGAGATTCGGTTCATTTTAATCATGATGGAAAGCATGGTGGCACACAGGCAGACATGGTGCTGGAGAAGTAGTTTGAGAGTTCTACATCTGAATCCAAAGGTAGTAGGAAGAGAAAAACATTGAGCCTTGAGCATTTGAAACCTCCAAGCCCACTTCTGGTGGCACACCTCCTCCAACAAGGCCACACCTCCTAGTAGTGCTATTCCCTGGTGTCCAAGCATTCAAATTTGTGAGCCTGTGAGGTCATTCATATTCAGACTTCTACATTCAATGGCCCCATAAGCTTGTGACTGTATTATAGTGAAAAAGTGCATTCAGTCCAATTTCTGAAGTCCCCATAGTCTTCAACAGCCTCAACATCATTTAAAAGTACAGAGTTCAAAGTTTCTTCTGAGGCTCACGGCAATCTCTTAACTGTAACCCCCTGTAAGATCAAAATCAAAAGGCAGATAACATATTTCCAATATGGGAAGAGAAGGGAAGGGAAGGGAAGGGAAGGGAAGGGAAGGGAAGGGAAGGGAAGGGAAGGGAAGGGAAGGGAAGGGAAGGGAAGGGAAGGGAAGGAAGAAGAAAACAGGATATACATTCCTCCCTTCCAAAAGGGAGGAAAGGAAACACAGTGAGGAAATACTGGACCAGAGTAAGACCAAAAACCAGCTGTGCAAACTCCAAACTCCACATCTCCATCTGATGGCAAAGCACTCTTCAGATTTTCAACTCCTTTCAGCTTTGTTGACTGTAACACACTTCTCTCACTTGGGCTGGTATTGCTTCCTGTTAGCAGTTCTCCTTGGCCAGTATCCTATGATTCTGGGACCTCTAACATCTTGGGGCCATCAAGGCAATCCAGGCTTCACTTTCACAGCTTCACACAATGGCCTCCGTGTGGGGACAAACCACCACACCAGACCTCTCCCAAGCTACAGATAATGTCAACTCCTGGAAATGAGTTGGAAAAAATAACAAATCTAAGGGACAGACCCACGGCAGTGGCTGCATCTCTCCAAATACTGTTATCTTTTCCTGTTGATGCTTTCAGGACCTGTTCTTTTAATTTATTTCATTTTCCTCCCCTCCCCACCACCAACATATGTACAGGTAGAGGTGCTCACTGAGAAGAGAATAGGATTCCACGAATCTGGAGTTACAGGCAGTTGTGAGCTGTACAACGTAAGCTCTGGGAACCAAACTCTGGTCCTCTGGAAGAGCAGCAGGCACTCTTAACAGCTGAGTCATCTCTTTGCCACAATTCCCAACACCTAAAGTTCTAGACTAAGCATCTCACTCCTTCAAAAAAAAAAAAACATCTGAAGAGAATACGTCTACACAGAGTGGCTAAGTTAAGAGCAAGAATTTTCCTAATTGCCTCTTATGTAGACATAATTGACCATGAGAACCTGCATTCCGAATCTAAATTCTCTCGGCTTGAGGCACAGTCAGGTTTTCCAAGCTAGCTCAGACCCAGGTCTTGAAGATTTCATTTCTTCCCATGCAAAACGAGGACAGCCTTCCAGCTAATGGTTTAGGTGAATAGAAAAATGAAGAAAGTACTTGGCACCATGGAAAAGAATACACAGTTCCCAACCCAGTCCCGTCTCTCCCCCACGTCACCCTCCATCACCCCTAATTCAATTCCTCACTCCTCAGTTGTGTTCACTCAAATGATATTTTAGCAAAGGGAAAGAGACTCTGGGCTGGATGGGATAGCTAGCAGATTTTGCCTCTAATTCTATGAGAACTCCTCTTGAAGAGAACCATAGTCTAGAGCTAGGAGAAAACCAACTCCTTCTCCACACTTCCATTGCATAGAGTAGAACTTAAGAGAACTCTTTGTGTACCTGGGTATGCCTAGCAGTTCTCCCCTTTCCAACCTTCCTATCCCCTAGAACAGGGCCCTTTGTCACATATCTGGAAGACCAGACCAGGAAAACAAGGATAGTACTATTCTAGCCTGGACAGGCCTTGGGCGTGTCACCAGAAAGGCTGGCAGGCATCATCATCGTAGGCCAACTTGGACTCCTGGAGTCCATAACAGGGAGAAAGCAAATGGCTGTGTCCTGAACCTAAGCCACCCTCTCTGTGGTCGTGAAACTCACAGGATGTGTAACATCCCCCGCCCTCCATTACACTCACCAGGCCTAACACAGCCTTCATTCTGCTTCATCGTCTCAGAACTCCTCTTCCTCTCCTGTCCCACCTTCCCCTAACCTCCAGCTTTTAGTTCTGGCCACCCTCACTTCTCTTCCTTCATGTCCTTGGTTCTCAACCTTCCTAATGCCTCGACCCTTTAATATAGTGTCTCATGCTGTGATGACCCCCAGCCATAAAGTTATTTTTGTTGCTACTTCATAACTGTAGTTTTCTTACTGCTTTACATCATAATGTAAATATTTTTGGAGATAGAGGTTTCCTATAGTGGGTCAAGACCCACAGGTTGAGAAATGTGGCCTATGCAAACTAAGTTCCCTATTCATGACTAAGTTTATGCCTCCCTGAGGGCTTGTTGGCATGGCAGTACCAATCTTCGCTAAGCCTGTGTGCCCCCATTTCATTGCCCAGCTGGCCTTCCCCCTTCTCTCGAGTCTCTGATCCATTCCTTACCCTCCCCCGGGGACTGAGAAGGCTCAAGAAAGCAGAAAGGCTTTGGGAGGCCAGGTGAGGTTTACCTCCTGCATGGAAAGCTTCTTTCAAAACACATTAGAAATAAGGACCCATGGGGCTTTTTTGAAAGATGGATTAGAGGATTTGTTCCAAGACTCATTTCCATTTAAAAATGTGTAGCTGTGTTAGCTTGAGGCTCCTTCAGAACACAAAGCAAACACAAACCTCCTCTTATGAGACAAGTGTCCCATCTGTACAGGTTTGACCTGATACTTGAGATCAACACTTAATGAAAGATCTCTGTACCTCTCTCTCTCTTTATATCAGAGGTGACAAGGTAATGGCCTCCAGCAGTGCCAAGGCCCTCAGGGACGATGACAAAAGATAGACAGATGGTGAATAGACTTGACTGAGGGAGGCAGAGAGTGACCTGTCTGTCCTACTGAGTGTCCCTCTGGGACCTCTAACTTATCTTCACCTGTTTTACCGACAGGCCTGAGGAGGATGAGAGGTCTGGATAATAAAGAAGCGGCAGCAAATTAAAGCCGTGACTGAGGGCATCATCTCACCCACCTACCTCTAACATCACTCCTCTAACATCCAAAGAATATTCAGAGTTGGCTCCATGGCCCAGGACACCACTTTGCTGGACCATTAATCAATGCTCCCTATTGACACTGTAGGAAAGGTGGGAGCACACCTGAGCAGGTCCAGCTGCACCCCTCTCTGGTTATGAGAAAAGACAAGAAAAGACCTTGTTCTCCAGTATAGAATGGAGGTAATACCAACTCTAGACTGACAGAGTGACTTCAAGCCCCCCACCCCCAGCAATGGACTGTGCTACATAAGTCAAATGTATGGCAGCTGGAGCCAGACACTCAACATAACTTAGATTTGGGGGGCTTTGTTTTTTTGTTTTGTTTTGTTTTTTTCCAGGACATCACCTATGTTATGTCACACAGAGAAAATCATCTCCTTTAGCTATGACAACATAGGACCAATGTAGGGGCTCCCCCAAATTATGAAGATGTGAAAATCAGGTTCCCATGGGGTAAAGCTGACAAGCAGTGGCCATCAGTAAGGGCCCTCGGATGAAGGACATGAGGGTCCCCACAATGCCTTCCAAACAAGGAACCCCACAGGCCTTACCTGCAGGAGAAGGGGGACTCAGCAGGCTGCAAGAAAATAGCAGTGTCAATCTACCTCACACATATTAACCCATTTGATTCTCACAGAGGCCCCCTAGTGCACTGTTGAACTACCTTTATTATTTTTTCCCATTTATACATAAAGAAACCAAGACTCCTGAGGTTGGAGCTTGGCCCAAATCCCATTATTAGAGAGGAGCTGGGGGGGCCAGCCGAGATGACCTCCTCCTTCTCACTCCACTAGAAGCTCACAGCATCAGAAAGTAACTGCTCTTCTCTGGGGCTGGGTTAGGTGCTAGGGACCAGGGGTAAGCAAAGAGGATGGGAAGCAGGCAAATTTACTTTGTAAAAAGATAGTTTCTTGGAATGTTCAGGAATGTATAAAATATTATGAAACACATTTTGGCCTTTTTACAGCACATCATGTGAAAATCTGCATGTATTTTGAGCTCAGTGTGAGACCCTCAAAGAAAGGTGTGTGTGTGTGTGTGTGTGTGTGTGTGTGTATGACAGCTGGACCTCGTGATAAAGTGTCCAACCTCATATTCCCTCCCCCAAATCCTGTGAACTCAATCTAAACCAGACCTTCAGAACAAACACAGAGATTCAAGCTCACCACTGCTGTCTGCTAGCTTGCAAAGAACAATGCCATGGGCTTCGTCCCCGTTGGAGACAGCACACAGATAGGCGCTTTCAAACGTGTCCATAGGCTCAAAGGTTGACTTGCTCCTCCTCCCTATCTTAACGGAGTGTACAGCCCTGCCCTGGGGTCTGGAGCCTCAGTGGACCCAATAGATAAGCTCCTATGAGCACTCAACAAGAGGGCAGAAAAGAGATAAGGAAAAACCAATACAGCAGCAGACGTTGGTGATCCAACTTCAAAGTCGGCTTTAATTCTGAGGCTGCAGAAGCCAAAGTGCATTGGATCTCAGATTGAGCTGATAGATTAAGGGTTCAATCAGAAAAGGCAAGTATTTGTTGCTGATTAAAGAAGCCCCCTACAATCACTGGAGACAGCAATCACCAGGAACTAGAAAAATGCAAATCAAGAGCTCCCCCTCCCAGCTAAGCCCTCCAAGGTATACCTGCAGTAACAAGGCTCACAGCCTCTCTCCTTCTCCACAGCTGACGGTTCTCCAGGCCTAAAGACCTCTCCTCACACACTGCACCATGCTCATCTCTGCCTCTGAGCATCTGTGCAGATGTTTCCATCCATCTGTAGAGTGCTTCTCACAACCCCATAGCCTTTGACTGCCAACTTAGCTGACCCCTCCTCAGAGAGGGCTCCCCAACCCATTCAGGTCACCTCTTCCTCCACTCAGTCTTCATTGTGCCATTGTGTGCCTCTTTATGCATAGTCTGCTCAGCTTCCTTATGCTGGTCCTGTCACACCAGCTAAAAATTGCCAACCACCGAGACCCCAGCCTGTCTAGTCTGCTGATACATTCCTGTTAGAGACAATTGTTCCTGGACCACTCTATTTCCTGATTGTACATTTTTGAAGAGAGAGACTGACAGCCCTGAGCTCCAGACCTTCTTGTTGAGGCTATTCCAAGATAAAAAAGTACTGCCCCCAGAATAAAGTCAAAGTCATGTGTGCATATTGGTCAGTATCAGGAAGTGTGGGCACACAAGGAGAGCCTCCTGCCCATCACTGACTAAGCTCAAAACAAGCAAACCCAATAAGAAATAGCAGGTGGTATCTGGGATGCATATTCATGGAGCAGACTCTATTTTTAAAACACCAGGAAAGAGCAAACACAAAAGCCATAGTGACTGCTCTAAGTCACATGACCATAGGGACTTGGCTGAGGGAGGAGTCCCAAGAAAGTTAGTTCTTGACTTTGATATTGTCACCAACATCTGCTGACCAGCCTTTCTGCCCCAGCTCACATGCCACCTTCTTAAACCCCTCTTCCATGCTCCATCCCACATTTCAGCTGCCACCAGCTACTGTCTTGGGTGACACCTCTGTCAAGCTTCCATCTTGATCTACATAGGTTTGACCCATCGATGTTTTACAACCTTCTCTAGTCAAGGACTGTGTCTTATTAATGTTTGTAACCACAGCACGCGCTAGCTCAGCACCATGCACACGGTAGACTTTCAACAGGTAATTTTCAAGCTGAATGTAATTTAAACTAGCTCATTATTCAAGTCTGTTGTTGGAGGGAAATGTGACATTCACTTAAATAAGCTAGGGGTTATTTGCATTTTTAGTCCATCTAAACTAGAATTACCATCAGAAAATAAATCCTTTTATATTAGAGCAAAATAGTAATGGATTTTGTTTGGAAATAAGAATAGGCATGATCTTTTTTTCCCTCCTTTTCTTTATGTTTCCCTAATTTTTATAAATAAGTGGGTGATTACTTACAATAAAGTTAACTTTTAGATGCTTAGGTCAGAAAGCAGAAATAATATGCTCATTTACGGAGTTATGCTCAGTGAGTTCCTAAGGCCCACAGGCTGGTGTCTTTGACCTGAAAGAATCAGTCACTTGTTTCCTGGCACTATCAGCTAAGTATTTCATCCAAAAGAAAAGAATAATATATTTTCTAACTCTCTGACAGACAGAAGTCAAATGACTGCCAATCAAGGGCTGGATGAATAGCTCAGAGATAGAGCACTTTCTAGCATGCATGAAGTCCTGGGTTCTAACCTCTCATACACAAAACACACACACACACACACAGAGAGAGAGAGAGAGAGAGAGAGAGAGAGAGAGAGAGAGAGAGAGAGAGACAGAGACAGAGAGAGAGACAGAGAGAGAGACAGAGAGAGAGAGAGAGAGAGAGAAGGAGAGACAGAGAGAGAGAGGCAGAGAGACAGAGAGACAGACAGAGACAGAGACAGAGACAGAGACAGAGAGAGCTAACCAGCTCACATGTCCAGCTAGTCAGCTTCCTTGTCTACAAATTTGTCTTCCTGTTTTTATCTTGGTCCCAGATTTATGCACGAAATACTCTCATCTTATCTCACCATTTGAATTGTCAACAGGACTCTAATGTCATTCAAAATTATACTTTCCCCAAATCCCTCTACTTTATTCTTGGAAGGCTTAATCTTTTCTTAAGAGAGTCTAAATTTGTGTTTAGATTAAAATAAGATATTAACTTAAGTCAGTGGAACATAAAAATCCTTCCCCTAGTTGAGTGGTCCCTGGAGCTATTTCTCAGGAGTTTCAGTGAAGTGTCCACACCTCTGCGGACCTAGGCTCCTAGGACGAGTGCTGATCCAGAATTGAATATGCATCTCCAGGTGACATTGGGACTCTGGGACTCTGCAGCTCCCAGGTCACACAATATGGCTCATTGTTTTACATCCTGTTCTAGAATGCACTTCTTTTCTCTTTTTTGATGTCTGATGCTTATTTGTTTGTTGGTTGTTTGTTTTTAGGTTTGTCACATATGACACCTGCCCTCTGCAATCTTGCCCAGACTCCCTGGCAGGATAAATTGAATTCCTTGAGCAGCTCCCACAGTTATCACTTGAAATCTTCACAGGCTGCATGTCTGTCTGCTCCTGAACTCATGTTGAGATTTAATGCCATTGTAGCCACACTGAGAGGTGGGCCTAATGAGACATGTTTGAGGGTGGAGAGCTTCACCGTCATGAATGGATTCCTGCCTTCATCACAGGTGCTGGTTAGTCATAGTAGGGGTGCTATGAAAGATGGCATTAAGCATCCTTTTTTCTCCTGCCTGTGGTATCTTCTACATGAAACTAAAGGCCTAAGACGCTTAGTTAGCATCAGTGATCTGGCCAGTGTTGGACAGGAGCCTCTAAAGAATGAGACCAAGAACTTTGAAATGCTTCAGACTACACATGTTCCCCTTGATAGCAGGACCCAACTCCCCATCTCCCTCCCTTCCTCTGAAGACTGCAGATGGTTCTACCTTCTTCCCAGGTGGATAATCAGGGAGAATGCAGGCCGTTTGGTTTTTATTTGCATCCAGACAATGCAATATTTGGAAGACATTTTTAAATTTCTAAATATTTGTATGAAATTCAATGTAACTGAGCATGTTATGACTTTTTCCTAAGCCTGGCAACCGTATCCAGGAGTGTTACAAGGATGAAAGAAAATGAAGACAAAGTTCTTTCGGTGACATGCACACAGTAGGCACTCAGTGGTGGCATTAACAAAACAACAGGAAATCATTAATATGATTTCACCAAGCGTATGACAGAACCATCCATCTCCAAGGTGCTAATTTAGCTCTGACCAAAAACAATTACTTGAGATTTCTTAACATTCCCGGAAGAAGTAGAAAGTCAAACTCATTGAAATATATCACGTACGTAGCTTTCAATTAAGACTTGATCTTTCCCAGGTCGCCGCAACTCGGTGGATAGCATTTTCAACGGGGAGTGAATCACCATTGAGGGAAGAAGGAGGAAATCATTTCCAGAGTTCTTGGTGATGAGCGTGGTGTGAAATAGGTTAGACGAAATTGAAATTGCTAAAAAAAATTTCCATCAAATAATTACACCCATAAAAAGAGATTGACCATTCCAACAAGTATAAGAAATCTCCCCATATCTCAGCCTAAGCCTTATCTCCAAGGATAGGACAGATTTTACAGTCATGGGTGACTACTAAGGCAAGTTAATATTTAAGTATATTAATAGAGAAGTCATAGAAAAACAAAAGTATGTTTTCTTTAGTCTAATGAAAAATAAAACATGGGGTTCTGCCAGGAAGTAGCCTCCCCCCAAAACTTTCTCCTTTCTTGTCTAGATATTTGGTTGGGTAACTGGGAATGGATTCTTCCAGGGGGATAGAGGTAAATGATATGCAGCTCTCAGGTGACTTTTTGAGAGTGGCACGACAACTTAGACACTCTCATTGAGGCCATGATGTGGTAAACACTTCTCTACTCCAAACTAAAACATAAGAGAATAAGCATCCATGTTGTTGAAATCATAAATGTCAGTGGATCTCTGTTCCATCACCCCAGTCTTCACGGTCTGCACAACCCAGATTTACCAGATCGGCTGTACACAGAGTGAAATCCAAACAGTTCCTGAGTGGGCCTATAGGATTGTTGGGAGTTGAATGCCCATCCTCCAAGTCTATATGTTGAAGTCTTAAACCCCGGTTTCTTAGTTATACACAATACTTAGAGATAGGGTTTAAATACAGGCTCCGTATGTTACGATGAGGCTATTGGAGTGAGTCCCAATCCAAAATGGCTATATCATCATTATAAGAGCATAATATGCATATTAGAACATAGTAAGTATACTAGAACATAATATATATGGTATAACGCTGAGACAGCCAACCACCAGAAGCCAGGCTCGCTCAGAAAAGACACTGCCGGCGTGTGGCAGCCTTTAATCCAGCACTGGAGGCAGAGGCAGGCGGATTCTGAGTTCGAGCCACCTGTCTACAGAGTGAGTTCCAGACAGCAGGCTATACAGAAAAACCTGTCTCGAAACCAAAAAAAAAAAAAAAGAAAGAAAAAAAAAAAAAGAAAAGATCAACCTGCCTATATTTGGATCTAGGATGTTCAATTGTGAGAAAGTAATGTCAGTTACTCGAGACATCAGATTTATGGCACCATGGTAGATGCACATGTGTACCTCATATGATCTGCTGCCTCCCCTGCCTGGATGGTCCCTGTCACTGCCATAACTATTTCCCCCAGAGAGTCTCACTCTCCGGCCACTCTCATTCCCTGCAGCCTTCTTTACCTGCTTATCTATCTCCTTAGTACTTAGCACATTCTGTACTTAGGTTTCTTATTCCTGTCCTCATCACCCTGGAGGCCTCCTGATGGCAGCAATCCCGTCTGCCCCACTCTTGTCTTGTCCCAAGCACCTTTCATTATACCTGCAGTGTAGGAGTGCCCAGACATGAAACCAAGCATTCTGAGTGACTGAGATTCAAATATATGTCGTGGATCATGGCAGACTTGACAGAAGGTAATCTTCAGGTAAGTGGGAGGGTCCCAGGGCCTGGAGGAGGAGAGGTTTAGGAGGCTAAATTTGTTTGTTTGATGGGGCCACAAGGTGCCCAGATAGTTGGTTAATTATTATAACATTTGTTTGTGGATACTGCTGTCTAAGTTAGGGTTTTACTGCTGTGAACAAACACTATGACCATGGCAAGTCTTATAAAGGACAACACGTAATTGGGGCTGGCTTACAGGTTCAGAGGTTCAGTCTATTATCATCAAGGTGGGAGCATGGCAGCATTTAGGCAGACATGATACAGGAGGACCTGAGAGTTCTACAGCTTCATCTGAAGGCTGCTAGTGGAATACTGACTTCCAGGCAGCTAGGATGAGGGTCTTAAAGCCCATACCCACAGTGACACACTTCTTCCAACAAGGCCACACCTCCAAGTAGTGCCATCCCTGAGCCAAGCATATTCAAACCACCACAATTGCTGTGGCTTAAATTCATGTGTTCCTTCAAAATTCAGATCCCCAAGATGAGAGAGAGGTAGGGCCTCTTAGGAAACTGCAATTTGCTCTGTTTTGTTTGTTTGGTTGTCTGACTGACTGGTTGGCTAGCTGGCTGGCTGGCTGGCTGACTAGTTGGCTAGTTGGCTGGCTGGCTGGCTGGTTGGTTGGTTGGCTGGCTGGCTGCTGGTTGGTTGGTTGGCTGGATGGATGGATGGTTGGTTGATTGGTTGGTTGGTTGGTTGGTTGGTGTTGGCTGGCTGGCTGGTTGACTGGCTGGTTGGTTGGTTTGCTGCTTAGTTAGCTGTCTGGTAGTTGGCTACTAGCTAGTTTGATGGATGGATGGTGGATGGATGGATGGATGGATGGATGGTGCATGCAGTGAGCTGTCATGGATGCATGGATGCATGGATGCATGGATGCATGGATGCATGGATGCATGGATGCATGGATGCATGGATGCATGGATGATGGATGGATGATCAGCTGGTTTATTGATTGGTTGGTTGGCTGGTTGTTTGGTTGGTTGGTTGGTTTAGCTTGGTTTTTGATTTTGCCTCTCAGCCTTCCACTGTGTAGGATGGAGCAGGAATAACCAACACTGGAAACAGTGAATATCCATCCCTAGACGCTGAACCCGCTAGCACCTTGATTTTGAGCTTTACAACCTTTGAAGGTATAGTAAATTAATTTCTCTTCCTCCTATCTTAGGTTTTGTTATAGCAGCACAAATGGACTTAGACACATTTTTTTTCTGAGACAGAATAACATTTCAATTTGGTGAAGTGAATAAATCAGTTTGTTCCCCCAGTGTGGTTGGATATCATGTAATCCCTTGAGGCCTTAAATAGAACAAAAGTTAGTGCTGGGGGAGAATTCATGCTCTCCCCTCTTCTCATGTCTGCTTCCCTGTCTTTCTGCCCATTAGCCCCCTCTTGCCCTTTGTCAAGTCCTACACCATTGGCTTTCCTGGGCCTCAGCTCCTCAGATTTAGAGTAGGATAAAACCATTGCTGTTGGTTCTCCTGGGTCTCAATCTTACTTCTCCTTAACTTCTGTAACCACATGAGCTTATTCCAGTAAATACCATATTGTTTATGTTTCTCTGGTGTTATTTTACTAATACAGTTTAGAAAGATGAACTGACCCCAGAATGGGTACAGGTTTGAAGGGTAGAATGAGAGGTTGTGGCTTGTCCTCCAACTCTCCTGAGCCGGTCATCTTAGCATCAATTGTATCTCCTAGGAGGTCTGTGATAAGCTAAGATGGACGAATGATGAGGGAGTGGTCAGCAGTCACTCTGAGACCCTTCTTTTGCACTCAAAACAAGATTTTCACAAGACTGAGGCATGAGAGCAGCATCACCTACGCATGAGATGGGGCAGGGAGCAGCCATCTCTGGCAGAGCTTGGAGTAGCATGAATAGAATTCAACCGGAAGCTACAGTGTGAGCCACAATTCCACATGGTGAGATACTTCTCAGTGCACAGGAGAACAAGCTCCTTCTATTCTGTGGGGATTCCTAGAAAGCCTGAAGAGAAGGGGCTTCTGCAGGGAAAGCCAACCTGTGGAGGTTAATGAATTATATGCATTTACTCTCCTGGAGATTCAAACCTTGTAAAAGTCCACAGGTACCTGTGAAGGAAGCTGGGGATGTAAACCTAACCATCATTTTTACACACAGCAGGAAAGATTGTAACAAGTCTGTATCATAGAACATTAGCCAAAATCATGTGGACGAAGAAAGGGAGGCAGGAAACATTGCTGGGATTCACAGAGTGTCCTGAAAAATACATATGGCATTCTCGGTGCTAATGATGCATATCAGCTGTCAGACCATGGTGCCACCAAGTTATCTCCTTCAGGTGATGAAGACAAGCATTCATTAACATCATTACCCTGTACAGTCAAAATACTTCTGACTGCTATAAACTGCATGCATCTACATCATACATAAATAGTATTGAGAATGTCTGTGGGGCTCAAGAAATTTCACACTTTGTTGAATCTTCAGTTGCTGGTTCCAATTTAAAGGCAGATAAACCGAACTTTGGGAAGAGCTATTAACCCAAGCCACAGATAGTCAGATAAGAGTGAGAATGAAATCAAGGACTACTTGACTCCAGAATCCTTGCCATCCTGTCATACATCTGCCTGGGTCTTATGTCTCACCATCTCTCTTACAGATAAAAACACTAAGATCCTAGGAAGTCAGTGATTCCAATGAGTCAGCTGGCCAGTGATGCCCAAACCCACTTCAGAGCTCAGACTGCCAGCTCAACACTGTCCTAGGTCCTGAACCATACGCTGGGTGTCTTAGTTTGGGTTTTACTGCTGTGAACAGACACCATGAACAAGACAACTATTATAAAAACAACGTTTAATTGGGGCTGGCTTACAGGTTCAGAGGTTCAGTCCATTGTCATCAAGGCAGGAACATGGCAACACCCAGGCAAGCATGGTACAGCAAGAGCTGAGAGTTCTACATCTTCATCCCAAGGCAATCAAGAAAAGATTGACTTTCAGGCAGCTAGGAAAAGGGTCTTAAAGCCCATGTCCACAGTGACACACTTACTCCAAGGCTATACCTCCAAATAGTTGCCATTCCCTGGATCAAACATGTTCAAACCACTACACTGAGTATCTGTGTCCTCCAGTCAGAGACCACTAGGACACACCTGTGGCTGAACAATATAAATTTGTCACATGTTACAGAGAGGAAGCAAACACACTAGGAGAATTGGAGAGGCATTGTGAGGCATTGGAGAGGATTTTTCATATAACAAAGTGGTCTGGGGAAGGTTTAAGCCAGTAGGGCTTTTCTAGTTAGCTAGGGATGCATAATGTCAGGGAGCAGAAATTATCTGGCAGGAAAGGTCTTAATAAAGAACTAGATGAGGCTAAATCTGTAAGCAAAATAGAAATTTATCTGTCTATGACTTGAGAGTTGTTTGGTTTTGGACCCAGGACAAGTGGCTGAGGTGTATATTTTACATACCAAAGCAGACCTGGCCTCCAGATTCTCCCAGCATCCCTCAGTCCCTATCTGGCATCTGGCATACCCTTCCCCCAACCCTAAACTTTCCAGCCCAGGGGCTGGGCTGTCTCTGTCCACCTCCCAGAGGCTCCTCCCTTTATAATCCAGACATCATTTTGGTCTTCTTCTCCTTCTCCTTCTCCCTTCCCCTTCCCCTTCCCCTTCCCCTTTCCCCTTCCCCTTCCCCTTCCTCTCCTTCCCTTCTCCTCCTCCTCTCTCCTTCTCCTTTTCCTCCTCCTCCCTTCCTCTCTCCTCTTCTCCTCCTCTCTTCCTCTTCCTCCTCTTCTCTCTCTGCATGCATGCACCTCTTTCTCTCTTTTTTCTGTCCCTCCCCTACCCCCTTTCTCCATGGTAACTTCCCTGGCCTCAGTCCTTGGGGCCAGTGAATTTGCCCACTCAAAGGCAGCTTCCCAATAAACCTGCCCTGAATATAATCTAAACTGGCTTGAATTGGCTCATTTCACTGGTGTCGGGGAAATAATCTATCAATAACAAGTTAACACACTTAACTGTAAAATAATCACAAACATATTACCTCTCCATTTCTATAGGCCAGCAGCCCAGAACAACATGGCTGACACTCTGGGGAGGGGAAGTCTCTCTGGCTGTTCTGGAGTTCTCTTCTGATACCCTGGGACTCTTTCTAAGCACAATGACAACTGGTGGGATCATTTCCATGTAGCCAAGGGAGACTGTCATCTCCAAGAGATTCCTACCATGAGGGTCACCTGGTCCCTGTGGACATTTCCCAATATGTAGCTTCCTTTATTCCAGGGCAGTCAGAGCCTCCTGTGATGGGTGACTGGATAAAGAATCACCTAGGAGGCTATGGCACATCATTGGGTTTGTCTGTGACAATGTCCTCAGAGAGACTCACCCCGACTGAGTACAGTGCCATCCTATGGGCTTGAGGAGCTGAACAGAAGAGTGGAGAAAAGAGGAAGGTAATGGGATGTCAGCATCCCCATCTCTATTCCCCAGCCTGCTGGGCCATACCTCTATTCACATCCATCATGACCACAATCGAGCAAATCCTCTGAAATTATAAGCCAAGAGAAATCCCCTTCCCCTTGATGTGTTATGTCAAGCATTCCTGCACCATGCCTTCCTGGATACTGCCATGTTCCTGCCTTGATGATACTGGACTGAACCTCTGAATCTCTAAACCAGTCCCAATTAAATGTTGTTCTTTATAAGACTTGCCTTGGTCATGGGGTCTGTTCACAGCAGTAAAACCCTAACTAAGACAAGGACTCACATAAAAAGCTGGGCCTGGCAGCATGTGAATGTGATTTCAACCTCAGGGAGGTAGAGATGGATGGATTCCTGGGGCTCACTGGCCTAATCAGCAAACTCCGCATGAATGAAAGACTTTGTCTCAACAACAACAAAAAGGATGATGGCTCTTGAGGAACAATAGCCAATGTCCTGTAACCTCCACATTCATGTGCATGTCACCTACACATATGTGCATGAACACAAGCACACATAGACACAAAAATTCTTGCACTTGTGCACAATAAGACATGAGCCAGAATGTCGGTTGTAATGAAATAAAAACAAAACTGACGTTCCCTCCTCACGCCATAGAAGTAGCCCAATGCCCATCCACAGGAGGATGATGAGAACATTGTATCACAATCCAACGCAGGATTTACACCCTATAGCGTTTAAAAATGAAAGCTCAAGAGCTGCATCCGTCAGCTTTACATAAATCCCCAAAACAATGATGACTGCAAGAGCGGAACATTTACAACAAAACGCTGCTTATACGAACATTTGAGAGAGGAAAAACAGTGTTTTAGAATTTTTATGGAAACATAGCATATGTAACAAAAAAAAAAAAAAAAACATACTAAAATGTGGATGGAGCTGATAAGCTCTGAGTGCATGAGCATGCTCCACTCTGGGAAGGGAGGGAACTGCGGAGCAGAAGAGATCCAGGAAGAGCACACAGGAGGCCTAGATGGCGTATCTGCAATGAATTGTTTCTTTTAAAGAATGCTAAGCCAAGAGTGCCTTAATATTGAGATGATGAAGGCTGGTAATGTGTCTGCGGGTGGTTTTCCTTATATTATTCTTCCTTTCATTGCTTATTCTTTGAATCAATAAAGTTTCTCTTTGGCCAAAGGGGACGAGGCAAGTTCATTTTTTTCTAAGTAGGAACAATAGAAACAGCAGGGAAGGGACCAGGAGAAGTAGATTAGATGTGGCATTGGGGGCGGGGGTGGAAGGGACTGGAGGAGGGGCTAGGCATGGATCTATAATGCTTCAAGACAACAGCCCCCACAAGGAAGCCATTTGTGACCCTACCTCAATCTCTGGTCATAGTAGCTGCTGTTTTACCTCTATTTCTCTTCACTGTGACAGAATCCCTTACGTAAACAACTCCAAGAAGTAAAGGATTTCAAAGGTTTAGGTTATTACATAGGAGAAGATGGCAAGAGCAGGGTGTTCAACCTATGGTGGACAGGAAGCAAAGAGAAGGAACACAAGAAGATCACAGGCAAAATAGATCATCCAGAATATACCTCCTCCATGTAAGTCCCACCTCCCACTTTCCACTGCCTCCCATAAGGCCACTTATATATCATGAACCCATCACAGATGTGACTCATCCAGTAACCAGAGCCCTCACAATCTAATCATCTCTGAAGATGCCACTGAAGATCCACTCAGAGGTGTGCTTTACAAATCTAGGAGATTCTCAATCATCCCATCTCTACAAATAAGAGATGCATGAAGTGGTTATCCCATGGGGCCAGAGCTTCAGGTGATTTCTACTTTCGTCAAATTTTAAATACACTTGTAGCACCTGAAGGGCTACTGGATGGAAAAAGAAGCGTGTTGGGACTGTCCTCAGCTTCTGATTTAGTAGTTTTGTGTGGACACTGACAGCTTGCCTCTCTCTTTAGCTCCCCCATCCCTCTCGGTATGTGCATGTATACACATGGATATGAGCCCCATGGTGGAGTATGGAGGTCAGAGAACAATGACTCTCTCCTGCCACATTTGTGTTCTAGGCTCCAAACTCTACTCATCAGACTTGGCAGTGAGCTCCTTCATCGACTGAGTCACCTCGATGCCCAAAGTCAGCATCTCTGAGTGTTGACACAGCTGGTCTTGCAACCCTATTTTGAGCCTTGATGCTAAGATGTGCCTTAAAAGGCTCTTTATTGCTTTCTTTGCTTCTTTCTCAGAACCAGTCTCACCATATTCTCCAGTGCAGATGCCAAAACACTGTAGTCTCACACATTGACATATACGAGCCTACGCTTCTTCATTCCAGAACATTCCTCATCACAACCCCATCTCTCTGCAACCTTCAAACACAACTCACTGATGATCACATTAGAGATGAATCACAAATATACCTTAAGTCTCCATTTTTACTATTCTGTATTTTTGACCTTGTTTGAATAGTTTACAAGTTAAGAAAATACGATTTCAGACCAAAAAGAAAAGAATTTTTATTTTAAGATGGGGGGGTCTCCTGATGTAGCCCAGGCTGTCTTTGAACTCAGGATAGCAGGAATGCACAGGCACAGCAGAACTGTGGGTCAGAATCCCTAGAGTTACAACCTGGCAGACAAGGAACAGCAAGGACTAGCAAGGGTCAAACCGAGTGCACATAAGATGAGTGTGAGGCCATTTTCAAATGGAACCTGTCTGTACTCTGCATAGAATACATATGTGTGTGAGAGAAGGGAAAAGAGAGACTTCATATACAATTGGATCAAACTAAAGGTTAACATACCATAGATACAACTCCGGTGTTAATATGTAACCAGGAAGGCTAGGGAGATGGTTCAGTTGGTAAACTGTTTGACTTGCTATCACAAAGTCCGAGTTCAACTCCCGAGAACTCATGTTTAAAAAAAAAAAAAAATAGCAACACACACTCAGAATCCTAGCACTGGTGAGGGAAAGATAGCAAAACTCTCAATTACCATAGATGGAGAAACCAAGATATTACATGACAAAACCAAATTTACACAATATCTTTCCACAAACCCAGCACTTCAAAGGATAATAGAGGGAAAGTTTCAGTACAAGGAGGGAAATTATACTCTAGAAAAAGCAAGAAAGTAATCTTCTTCCAAAACATCCAAACGAAGATAGCCACACAAACAATGTCACTGCTAATAACAAAAATAACAGGAAACAAGAATCTCCTTTCCTTAATATCTCTTAACATTAACGGACTCAATTCCCCAATAAAAAGACATAGACTAACAGACTGGATACATAAACAGGACCCAGCATTTTGTTGCATACAGGAAACCCACCTCAGTGACAAAGAGAGACACTACCTTAGAGTAAAAGGCTGGAAAACAATTTTTCAAGCAAATGGTCCTAAGAAACAAGCTGGAGTAGCCATTCTAATATCGAATAAAACTGACTTTCAACTTAAAGCTATCAAAAAGGATAAGGAAGGATATTTCATACTTGTCAAAGGAAAAGTCAACTAACATGAACTCTCAATTCTGAACATTTATGCGCCAAATGCAAGAGCACCCACTTTCATAAAAGAAACCTTACTAAAGCTCAAAGCACACATTGCACCTCACACAATAATAGTGGGAGACTTCAACACCCCACTCTCAGCAATGGACAGATAATGGAAACAGAAACTAAATAGAGACACAGTGAAACTAACAGAAATTATGAATCAAATGGATTTAACAGATATCTATAGAACATTTCATCCTAAAACAAAAAAAATATACCTTTTTCTCAGCACCTCATGGCTCCTTCTCCAAAATAGACCATATAATTGGTCACAAAACAGGCCTCAACAGATACAAGAAAATTGAAATAATCCCATGCATCCTATCAGATCACCATGGACTAAGGCTGGTCTTCAATAACAACAAAAACAATGAAAAAAAAGCCCACATTCACATGGAAACTGAACAACATTCTACTCAATGATAATTGATCAGGGAAGAAATAAGGAAAGAAATTAAAGACTTTTTAGAATTTAATGAAAATGAAGGCTCATCATACCAAAACTTATGGGACACAATGAAAGCAGTACTAAGAGGAAAACTCATAGCTCTAAGTGTCTACAAAAAGAAACTGGAGAGAGCATACACTAGCAGCTTGACAACACACCTGAAAGCTCTAGCACAAAAAGAAGCAAACACTCCAAAGAGGAGTAGATGGCAGGAAATAATCAAACTCAGGGCTGAAATCAACAAGTAGAAACAAAAAGAACTATACAAAGAATCAATAAAACCAGGAGCTGGTTCTTTGAGAAAATCAACAAGATATATAAACCTTTAGCCAGACTAATCAGAGGGCAGAGAGATAGTATCCAAATTAATAAAATCAGAACTGAAAAGGGTGACATAACAACAGATACCGAGGAAATTCAAAAAATCATCAGATCCTAATACAAAAGCCTATACTCAATAAAATTGGAAAATCTGGATGAAATGAACAATTTTCTAGACAAATACCAGTTACCAAAGTTAAATCAGGCCCAGATAAACCATCTAAACAGCCCCATAACCCCAAAAGAAATAGAAGCAGTCGTTAAAAGTCTCCCCACCAAAAAAAGTCCAGGACCAGACTGCTTTAGTGCAGAGTTCTATCAGACTGTCAAAGAAGACTTAATACCAATTCTCTATAAACTGTTCCACAAAACAGAAACAGAAGGAACACTACCCAATTCATTCTATGAAGCCACAATTATGCTCATCCCTAAACCATACACAAAGACCCAACAAAGAAAGAGAACTTCAGACCAATCTCCCTTATGAATATCAATGTTAAAAATACTCAATAAAATTCTCGAAAACAGAATCCAAGAGCACATCAAAACAATTATCCATCATGATCAAGTAGGCTTTATCCCAGGAATGCAGGGATGGTTCAATATATGGAAATCCATCAATGTAATCCACTATATAAACAAACTCAAAGAAAAAAAACCACATGGTCATATCACTAGATGCTGAGAAAGCATTTGACAAAATTCAACACCCCTTCATGATAAAAGTCTTGGAAAGATCAGGAATTCACGGCCCATACCTAAATATAGTAAAAGCAATATACAGCAAACCAGTAGCCAACATCAAGCTAAATGGAGAGAAACTTGAAGCAATCCCACTAAAATCAGGGACTAGACAAGGAAATTGCCCACTCTCTCCCTACTATTCAATATAGTACTGGAAGTCCTAGCCAGAGCAGTTAGGCAACAAAAGGAGGTCAAAGGGATACAAATTGGAAAGGAAGAAGTCAAATTTTCACTATTTGCAGATGATATGATAGTATACTTAAGTGACCCCAAAACTTCCACCAGAGAACTCCTAAACCTGATAAACAACTTTAGCAAAGTGGCTGGATATAAAATTAACTCAAACAAATTCAGTAGCCTTCTCTACTCAAAAGATAAACAGGCTGAGAAAGAAATTAGGGAAACGACACCCTTCACAATAATCACAAATAATATAAAATAATTGGTGTGAATCTAACCAAGCAAGTAAAAGATCTGTTTGACAAGAACTTCAAGTCCCTGAAGAAAGAAATCAAAGCAGATCTCAAAGATGGAAAGATCTCCGATACTCATTGATTGGAAGGATTAATATAGTAAAAATGGCCATCTTGCCAAAAGCAATCTACAGATTTAATTCAATCCCCATCAAAATTCCCACTCAATTCTTCACAGAGATAGAAAGAGCAATTCTTGAATTCATTTGGAATAACAAAAAAACCCAGGATAGCGAAAACTATTCTCAACAATAAAAGAACTTCTAGGGGAAATCACCATCCCTGACTTCAAGCTGTACTACAGATCAATATGATAAAAAAAAAAACTGCATGGTATTAGTACAGAGACAGGCAAGAGGATCAATGGAATAGAACGAGAAGACCCAAAATGAACCCCCATACCTATGGTCACTTGATCTTTGACAAAGGAGCTAAAACAATCCAGTGGAAAAAAGACAGCATTTTCAACAAATGGTACTGGTTCAACTGGAGATCAGCATATAGAAGAATGCAAATTGATCCATCTTATCTCCTTGTACAGAGCTCAAGTCCAAGTGGATCAAGGATCTCCACATCAAACCAGATACACTGAAACTAATAGAAGAGAAAGTGGGAAGAGCCTCAAACATATGGGCACAGGGGAAAGTTCCTGAACAGAATGCCAATGGCTTATGCTCTAAGATCAAGAACTGACAAATGGGACCTCATAAAACTGCAAAGCTTCTGTAAAGCAAAGGACACCATCAATAGGACAAAGCAGCAACCAATAGATTGGGAAAAGATCTTTACCAATCCTACATCTGATAGAGGGCTAATATCCAAGGTCATACAAAGAACTGAAGAAATTAGACTCTAGACAATCAAATAACCCTATTAAAAATGGGGTACAGAGCTAAACAAAGAATTCTCAACTGAGGAAACTCAAATGGCGAGAAGCACCTAAAGAAGTGTTTAACATCCTTAGTCATCAGGGAAATGCAAACCAAAAACCTGAGATTCCACCTCACACCAGTCAGAATGGCTAAGATCAAAATCTCAGGTGACAGCAGATGCTGGCAAGGATGTGGAGAAAGAGGAACACTCTCCATTGTTGGTGGGATTGTAAGCTGGTACAACCACTATGGAAAGCAATCTGGGGGTTCCTCAGAAAATTGAACATAGTATTACCTGAGGACCCAGCTATACCACTCCTGGGCATATACCCAAAAGATGTTCCAACTACCACAGGGACACAAGCTCCACTATGTTCATAGCAGCCTTATTTATAATAGCCAAAAGCTGTAAAGAATCCAGATGTCCTTCAACAGAGGAATGGATACAGAAAATGTAGTACATTTATCACAATGGAGTACTCAGCTATTAAAAACAATGAGTTCATGAAAATTCTTAGGCAAATGGATGGAACTGGAAAATATCCTGAGTGAGGTAACCAATCACAAAAGAACACACATGGTATGCACTCACTGATAAGTGGATATTATCCCAAAAGTTCACAATACCTGAGATACAACATATCGACCACATGAAGCTCAAGAAGAAGAAGGAAGACCAAAGTATGGGTGCTTTGGTCCTTCTTAGAAGGAGTATCAAAATACTCAACCAGAGCTCCCAGGGTTTAAACTTCCAGCCTGGGAACACAAAGGGAGGGACTCATGGCTCCACCTGTATAAGTAGCTGAGGATGACCTTGCCAGGCATCAGGAAGAGGAGGGCCTTAGTCCCTGAAAATTTGGATTCCCTAGTGTTGGGGAATTCAAGAACAGGGAGGCAGAATGGGTGGATGGTGGGGACACACCTTCATAGAAGTAGGAGGGGGGATGGGATAAGGGGTTGGGGTGGGAATGGGAGACGGAGATAACATGGAAAGGTAAATAAATAAAATACCCAATTAAAAAAAAAAACAGATAATGGGTCTGGCAATTGTAGTTGAGCAGTCGAGACTTTTTGTCAACAATTTATTACAGGGATTTCATATAATCCTCAAAGACAAGATATTGTGGAAGAGGCCCATGGAACTTTAAAAAGATTGGTGAGACATACTATTGCTGAGACAAAGAATGATGCTGACCTGTGAGCTTGTGAGTGCCCTGACAAGGGTGACTGGGGAGCTGTATTGGACATATGTTCCTGACCCACTTTGCTTGACTATATCCCAGATGGGACAAGCTGCCTTGCCTCAAGTTTTTAGACCTTGTGGTATAGAGAATCAAAAAGAGAAATTATAATGTCTCTTGTATTTTTCTTAAAGGTGACAAGCTATTAGGACTCAATAATGTACTGGTCTAGAAATCAATCCAATATTGGAAATAACAGTCTACATTTGGAAGGCTGGATCTGGACATTGTCAGAAACATATTTGGAAGTTAGCTGTAGTTCACTATGATGTTATGGTAGCAAGAGATAAAGTTGGGACAGGATCTTGATTTCAAACAAGGGTTAGTGCATGTTTTAAGGCTCTTTTAATTGTCAAGCTAAATTGGTTTTTTCTCTTCTACAGAATTTATTGTAAGTTGCATTGACTGTATAATTTCCAATTGTGTAGTGTGTTGAAACCTGACATGTCTGTTCAGTGGTCTATCAACCAGCTTTCGTCTTACTGCCCTGAGTATTAGAAAACCTTGATTCTCTGAAAAAGCTTGAAAGTGTGGAAGAAGTAAGTTAGGCTTTAAGCAGAAGCAAGAGGTAGCAGGCTTGATTATTGCTGGTATAACAGCTTTAATTTCATTAATTGCTGGCACCACTGCTTCTGCAATAGCACTGACAGAGGAATTAAGACAACTATTTTGTACAATTAGCAACAAAAAGTGTTACAGCTACTTGGGAGTAGAGGCAAGGGATTTTCTAGTTCGGCCAACATGGACAGATGAGCTCAGTACAGCCGGCTACTCAAGAAACCTGTCTCGAAAAAAGAAAAAAAAATTAAGTCAATAGTTTGTTACCAATCAGCAAAAAGTGTATACAATATATTGGAGTTAAAGGATTTTATAAATTGAACAATGGATGATGCTCTATAACCTATTCAAATTATCTGAAGGAGATTCAGGGTTCAAGAGGTAGGAGCCATCCCAAGTGTCATGACAAATATCATTGGAGTAGTGTTGCTTCTAAAATTTACAATGATTGTCATTATAATTAGAAAAAAAGTTTAAAGATAGCTGTAGGATATTTGGCATAATTCTAACACCTCTCTGGGTGTGTTAACTTTGCATAGTAAGATTATGAATTTAAAGAATGCTGCTCTGTTGAGTTTTGATGCTGCAGATAATACCTATAAAATTATCCATGGCCTGAGGTCAGTATTTCCATTTTGGTCAAACATCAGGAATGGCATATAGAGCTTGATCAGGCTAGCCCTTCTTATATGGGAATACTTTGATTCCTGCCCATTGTGTTAAAGCTTGTCTCTAACTACATCAACTGGCTGGCAGCCAAAGTACATGACTTAAAACTGATAATGTACCCCCAGACAGAGTTATTAATTTAACAGGCTGGCAAGCCAAAGACGGTAAGATTCTGCACAGGCCTTACCGACCTAAGACATAAGTGTATTGCTTATGATAATGCATATTCCACGACGGGTAAGGAAGGCTTTCTTGTCAGAAAGACCTAACACAGGCTCAGTCTGGCTTATGCAATGAAAAGGGGGAGATGTGGAGAGCTTTCTGGGGCTGCCTGGCAGGAATCTGACATAGGCTAAGGACAAGGAAATGGACTGCAGGCAGGAATCTGACATTGGGTTGGAACAAAGAAGTAATTTCAGACAGAAATCTAAATCCTAGACTAGAACAAAGGAGAAATTTCAGGCAAGAATCTAAATCTTAGGCTAGAACAAAGAAGTAATTATAGGCAGAAAGCTAAATCTTAAGCTAGAACAAAGAAATAGGCTTCAGGCATGAAAATGACTTTGGGACTAGGACAGGGAAGTAGGCTCAGATACTTTGATCGTCCTAATAAACCCTTAGAAATAGTGATCACAGGAGTGATCACGGGACTCTGTTTATTGATATTGTTGTTCATGTTCTTTTATTATCTGGGTTTGTTGTCTTCCTTGTTCCTGGACTATTTGCATCTATTGTATTGCTAGTTCCTCAACCTAGACTGGACCTTAATACTTGCATGTAATTTAAACATCATAAAGGCAAAAAAGGAGGAGGAAGGATGAGATAGGGGATTAATGGGTGAGGGGAATGGGGAAGGGGAATGGCATCTGAAATGTAAATAAATATCCAATAGAAAAATAAAATAAATTTAAAAAAAAACACACATAGCAACACACGCTTGTAATCCTCGCACAAGTGAGGTAAAAATAGGTGGATCCTTTGGGCTTGGCCAGACATGGACCAGTGAGAGACCCTATCTCAAAAAAACCCCAAGGAGGACAGCTGCCAAAAGACAACACCTAAGGTTATCCTTCAGCCTCCACACACATGTGTGCATACATGCACCCAGCCCCACCCCCTACAACACAAACACACACACACACACACACACACACACACACACACAGCCTACCCAGAGACTCACACCCTGTAAGCCAGTTTCTGAGCCCTGAGTCCGCAGAGAAGCACCAGCTCTTCTCAATACCTTGACTGGCCCTCAGGACAGCTGCACCGAAACACCTCTATTTCACTCTTTAGCATCTTGGCCCACGACTCTGTCCATGTGTAAGCACTGATAGTTTCACCAGCTTAAGAAAACCCAGGGCTCATTCCCCAATCCAGCAGAGGGAGCTCAGCTTCGGAAAGTGACCAGAGAGACCTTTTGGAAAAAGTCAAGCTATTTTTTCTCTGATGTTTATTTTTCTTTTTGATACCATTGGCAAAGACATGCTACAGTTAAAAAAAAAAAAAATAGGACTGTGTGAAATGAGGATTTTTCTCTCTACTGAACTGCTGCTCTCTGGCTTTCCAAAATAGAATCATATCTGAGCTGCAAGGTCAGATTGCTCACCCAGTGACTCCATTTTCGGATCTGCTTCCCTGAAAGGAACTCTCTTAGCCGTGCGCCAGCACGATCAGCTATGGTCTCTCTCTCTGGCATCTTGTAAGGTTTGAGTAGCTCAGCTTCCTGAGAAAAGCAGAATCTCTCTCTTGCTACACTCCACTCAGGACAAAATCTATTCCTTCAGAAAGACATGGAAGAAGCATTAATAAGAACATGAGCAGCTCTTTGTTTTGTTTGTTTGTTTGCTTGCTTGTTTTTTCAAGACAGGGTTTCTCTGGATAGCCCTGGCTATCCTGGAGCTCACTTTGTAGACCAGGCTGGCCTCAAACTCAGAAATCCACCTGCCTCTGCCTCCCAAGTGCTAGGATTAAAGGTGTTCGCCACCACTGCCTGGAAATGAGCAGCTCTTTCAACAGAGATATTTCTGTTGGCCCCAGCTTGCAGGCATCATTGAAGAAATGCAAAGGAGAGAAACAGGCACAGACATAGTCCAAGAATATGATCACTGAAGGAACAAAGAAAAGGATAGAAGATGGGAATGTTTGTGCAGATAGCACCAGCAGAGTGTGGATGGAGAAAGAAGGAGAAAGAAATGAGGGCAGATAAAACATGGGAGGATGGACTGGAGCGACGGCTAAGAAGTGTGTGCCCTGGTCCTGCAGAGACTGCAGAGAGACCACTTCTAACTTTGCTATAACTCTATGTCTGTCCCAACCACACCTACAAAGTTCAACCATGGCTACCTCAAAAGATCTTCTATAGATCTATCATATTAATAAAGCTTACACATTGTCTACTCAAAGGAATCCCTCATTTGGAGAATTCCCAACATGATCAAGTATGCATTCATTCACAGAAACTAAAGGATTTTTTTGCAGGAACCCTCCAGGAGCAGTAGAGATAAGCCAGATCTTCTCTACTCTAGGCAGAGAAGTCCAGAAGAGGTCAATGAGAATTACCCAAGGTCCCTAAAACCAGCTACACTCTAAGACCTTGGCTCTGTCTGTTGAATATCCATGCTTCTCTCCGTACGTCTCCTCCTTGTTTACAGTTCAATATTGCAATAGTTCAGACCCAGCCTGAACCATCTTTTCCCTACCCTGAGTGTGCATATTTAGTAATTTGAGTACTTGAGTGTGGCACATATAAATATCATACGGAGTTATTTTGCAGATTTCAAAATCTCATCCTAGAGCTAGCTTTTTGTTCCTTCTATTGTGATGCTGAGTTTTGTCACACCCAGCCCATCAGCCCCACCCTCAGTTGGATGTTCATTGTATAGTCTACTATTCTTTCCAACTGCCAGCAGCCGGCTCCTTCCTTCCATTCTTTCCCCCTCAGAACCCAGCATAGGCTTTTGAAGCCAGATGGACCCAGCAGTCCCTCCGGTCTCTCTGGTGCTCCAGTGGACCCATCCCCTGCAACATTAGAGACTTGACTCATCTCCACCAGGGTTTGTACCCAGTGGCTGGATTAATGAGACTACCAATATAGTCATTTCACTGCCATCTTCATAATTAGTTCTCAGTGGAAGTTGTGTTAGTCATGATCCTTCTCAGTAGGAAGAAGGGGAGAAAAGTAGGAGCTTTTGAAACAACCTGGAACAGGAAATTTGAAACAGGACCTGACTAATCTAACTCGAAAGACCACTGAGTAGAGGTGAAGAGAAAGTCAAAAGAAAGCTGTGGCTTGGGCATGCATGTAGGGAGTACTCAAGTCCTCAAACTATTCTATTCAGATAAGTAAGGGATCATGCATTACCTGAACACTCATTTGTTAAGAAAGCCTTAGGAACTCGACAGTGGCAGATGTTACACTCTTGGGACAGACAGCAGGAGAGACGCTTATCTGCACTCAGCCATTGGGTTTCCTGGATGAGTTACAAGTCCCTGCCTACAAGCAGCAGCAGCCAGCACTGCGGCAGTGGAATCCGTGTCAGTCACCCTGATGCCGAGCTCACATCTGATATTCCATTTGTCCAACAAATTGCTTCATGAGTGGAAAACTAATGACTGTGAAGTCCAGCTGGCGTGTAAAAAAGTCTCCTACAGGCTGACTGTGAACAAAGATGGCACCAAGCTGGCAGAATTGCCAATAAGCAGGCTGGACCAATTTGATGTCTTCAGACAACATGGTGAATCCAAGCACAAACATGGCAAGTGCCTTCTGAGCCAAGAACTGGCATATGAGGAGCAGAGAGCTGCTGGATAAGCGGGGAAGGAGATGACTGCCAATGACTGCTGGACACTTCAGCTCTAATTTCAAATTCATAGAGATATGGCTGTAGGCACCAGCATGGCCAGTGGCAGTTGGTCTGGTCAGGTTGGGTTTGCAACTGAATGGCAAAGCACGTGCCTGGAAAGTTCAAGGTCCTAATTTAACTCTCAGCATGCCACAAACAAACAGATACAACACATTTGTGAGCTATGTAACAGACCCAGGATTAAAACTCTGTTCTTCCTGGACTTTTCTAGAGAATGTGACATCTTTTCAAGAAAAGGATGGTCCCAACTTTAAGAAGTTTGTGGTCCAATAAAAGATGCCTTTTTGATTTAATAGAACATCATACTAAATAATCGGAAATAATTGCAACACAACAGATTTCAGTATTTCTTGTGCCCAGTTTGATTTCCCCCCCCATCCCACCCATGCTCTCAAAAAACCTCATTTTGATGTGTTCATGGCTTTTAATTCTTCGACATCGAATACCTATTTTGTTACATCTAACCATGAGTAGTTAAAGTTTGTCTTAGATTATTCTCATTGTTCAGGGTTACACCAAACAGGGACCTTTGCCCAACATCTGAGTTGCTTCCAGCCTTCTGAATTTAGTAGAGAGAGAGTCATCTTCCACTACATAAACTGAAAGGGCTACCAGTTGTCTCCTCAGTCCCCCACAGCTATGCCATTACCCAGCAGTGGGACCTCTGCTAGCCCAGCACACTCACCTTTCCCTTTGAAACAGGAACAGGCAGATGCAGGACAAGCCCAGGCAATGCTGTCAGCAAGACTAAGTGCAACAAAGCAAGGCTCTGGAAGAAGGGAAGGGGTCAGTGCTGGGGCCAGAGAACCAGGCATCCCAGCATGTCACAGATGACCATTAATCAGAAGGGTGATGGCAACAGTGCTGCCATCCCAACGCCCACTCTGGACTGGGATGTGCTGGTATTTCTTGGTCCTGATGAGATGGAATTCCAGGGGAAGGTCAGCATGTCTCTGGCGGGCAATATCACTTTCAAAAGCTTGAATTTCCTGAGCAAAAGTTAAGGCACAAAGAATGCACAGAAAAGCTTCAAAGTAGATGAGTGACAAATCAGTTAAATTCCCAGAGTGGCAACACTTGGCTGTGTATCTTTAATGCTTCACTTCATATGCATGAACCCCTAAGCGGTGGTAATCATCTTCCTATAAATGGTAGCGTAGCGCACATATCCTCTGGCTTCCCTCACTCAGCACTGTGATTATGAGATTTCTTCAGGATGATATATGTGGCTATCTGTTCACTTATCTGTTTTTTTATTGTTTTTTTTTTCTTTTTTCTTTCTTTCTTTCTTTTTTTTTTTTTTTTTGTTTATTGTTTTTGTTATTTTTGCTGCCTGACGCTATAGAATACTACTAAGTAGGGGCACCACAGTTTGTACATCCCCCTGTGGGCATATGCATGAGTTATTTCTAATGTTATGTTAATATAAGTAATGCTGCTATACATGTCTTTGTGCATACCTCACGGTTCCCTGGTGCAAGATTTTCTGAGTAGAACTGTAGACTCCTCTCAGTGGACGTATCCAAGTGGATTCAACACCTCCCTGTATCTCAATCTTGACAGTAGTTATATCAGGTCAGCACCAGTTGCCTTTGTGTTCTTTATCGACAAATCAAGACATTTCCATGAAGACCTCAGGATCCAGCTAACTCCATCATGATTCCTTCTTTGTTTTGGGGAAAATTCTCTCCATCTCAACAAATCAAGTGTATCTGTTTCTTCTCTGTTGCTGTGATAGTGTACACTGAAAAAAAAATAACAAGTTAGGGAAGAAAAGGGGTTATTGGTTTACAGTTTCAGAGTGAAGAATCCATAAAGGCAGAGACGGCATGATGGCAGGGCAGAAAATAGGGAGATCACATTTCATCCATACCCAAGAAGCAGTGAAAACAAGAAGTTGGAGCAAGGCGGTAGCCCTCAAATACTGCCCACAGTGATGTCCTGTCTCTAACAAGACTCTAACTCCCAAAGGTTTTGTAACTTCTCCAAAGAGCGCCAGCAACTGGTGACCAAATGTTCAAATGTGAGTCTATGGGGATATTTCTTTTGATTATTTTATTTTTATTTTATATTATATATGTAAATATTTTTACTTGAACATATATCTGTGTGCCATGTGAGTGCCTGGTGTCTGTGAAGGCCAAAAAAGGATGTCAGATCCTCTGGGAGTGGAGTTACAGACAGTTGTGAGCTGCTATGTGGGTACTAGTAATTGAACCTGGGATCTTTGGAAGAGTAGCCAGTGCTCTTAGCCACTGAGCCATCTTTCCAGTCCCTGGGGGACATTTTTCTTTCAAACCACCACACCAAGTTTCTGTAACCAATAGAAACAGAATTTTTTTACCAAAGACCCAGCAAAGTCTGTTACAGTCCACCCATGACATCAACCATCCTCAGTCCTCCAGGTCAGTTATTATACCCAGCTCAAAGTTCACACTGCTAGGTCCAAATGTACCTTCTCAGGTCTACTGACCTATCAGATAAAACAACACATAATCAAATTCACCCAATAAACGATGAGAAAATAGGAGCGACATAAATAAATCAACACTCAGAAACAAGAGAGATGGAAACATGACAGTCACCAGCCCACAACACACATCAGGTCCCACTGGAGACAAATAGACAGTAGTTCAAGTGACCAACCTGGCAGCCCCTGGTTCTGTACTTGGAATGACTCTCTCCTCTTTGATCTATATGACCCCTTATCTTACCTCCTGGGAGGAGCTTCCCTTCCCATCATTTCTAAATAGCTCCTCTGAGGTGGTCATGAAACAAGATGCCTGCAGGGAACTATATCATCTTCACCAGCTGTTTTTATAGACACAACGATGATGAAGGTTACTGTGACTCTTCTTGGACAAGTGAATGTCAGATTCTTAACTCAACATCAGATTAGAAAAAATCAAAAGCTTGATATTGAATTTGTTGGTAAGGTTGCATGGTAGGCTCTCTATATATTGCTGATGAGAGCATAAACTTGAATTACTTCAGAGGAGACCATTTGACTAAATATATTACTCACAGATATATGAGCAATTTGGAGATATATATTTAGATATCTATCTATATACATTTGGCTATATTCATACACATTACTCATGCAATATCTTTGACTAACTTCATTTCTAGGAATGTATCATACAAATGTTTTCAGATATAAAAATGACATTTCTACAAGATTATTCATTCATTATTGCAGCTGTGCTTCCAAAGCTCAGAATTGGAAACTCTAAGTGTCGGTTGATCAATAAGGAATGGTTAAATAAATCATGATACATCTTTACAATGATATCTGATAAGCTTAGGAAAGGAAGAATGTTGTTCATGGAGGTGAAGAGATGACTCAGTTATTAAAAGCACTTAATGCTCTTGCAGAGAACCTGGCTATGATTCCAGGTACCCACATCAGGCAGTTCTCAAACATCTAGAACTCCAATTCCAGGGGATATTATACCAATTTCTGGCATCTGCAGGCACTTGCATGTACATGGTGCATACAATGTCATGTAGGTCCAGACATATATGTATAAATTTAGACAAGTAAATTAAAAACTTAAATAAGAGTCTCGTAACTTAGATGTCCAAGGAGCACTGTTAAATTAAAAAGATCAAAGGTAGATGAATGCCAGTCTACATAGAACATGGTGTCATCCATGTCAAAAAGGAAATGAAGCCACGTGTTCTCTGGGAGAATATAGAAGAAACACAACAGAATCCTAAGTGCAGACAGGAACAGAGGCTGTGGGAATTAGTAGGAAGGAGACTTTTCACAGGTATCCAATTACTTTATTAAAGTCAGTGCATATACTCATATCAGCTATTTAACATTTTAAGTGGAAGATTTGCTAGCTCGCTGTTGAAGACTACATTTTTCACAGTAGTTAACACGAGGAACCCACCCAGTGTCCTACACAGGTGAGCGAGTAAACAGAGCATGGTAGATTACACACAGCAGCTTCGGATTGAGCCTTGAAAGGGTCTTTGCATGGACATGCTCTAAGATTATGATTTGAAATGAAATAAGCCATCCACAAGAACACATGCTGCATGACTTTACTTAGATGAGGTGACTGGAGCAGAAGGTAGAGAGTAAGGGACCAGGAGAGGGAGGGACAGACATTAGAGTTCAATGGGTCTGAAGTTCAGTGGAGAAAACAAAATGTCCTGGAAATAGACAGTGATGATGGCTGTGCATCAGTCTGAATGTTAATGACCTATACATCAATTTTATGCATATTTTACTGCAGTAAAAAAAATTAGCTCATCAGCCCCCACAAAAATCCATTTAATTGTACACATTAAGTGAATGAGCTGTGTCTCAGGGAAGGCATTAAAGTAAGTATCCGGGAATGAAAAATTATTAAAGTGTATTAAATGCATGTATGAAAACGTCGTAACAAAACCCATTATTTTATATAATTAATGTATGCTAATTAATAAAACCTTGGGAGGCTTCTAATCAATTCTACTACAGTCAAGTAACAATAGAGAATTCTTAACCAAGTCTTTATATTGTGATGGGCAAGAACATTATGGTATCATGGAAAGACATAACTCCCTTAAATTAGGTCCTTACCTGGCACCATTGTGAACACAGTTGACTTCAACTAGCTCTGGAGGCTTTATCTATAGACAAAGTCACACTGGTGGCTGGGGCTTCAACGTGGGAATTTTGAGGGGACACAATTCAGTCTATATTGCACAGTTACTTTCCTAGTTGCTATAACCAAACACCTGACAAGAAGCAACTCAGCAGAGAAAGTGCTTGTTTTGGCTTATAGTTTTTAATTAGAGTACACCCTACCATTATGGGGAAAGGTGTCATGGCAAGAGAATGAGGTAGCTGGTCACCTCACATCAGAAATTAGAAAGCATAGTATTGACAAGAAGATAAGATAAGCTATCAAACCCCAAGGCCCACCCTCATGATTTACTTCTTCCAGAAGGGTTCCTCTTCCAAAAGGTTCCAACCTTCCAAAGCTATGAAATGTGGTGGTCTGAATAAAAATGGCCATAGTGAGTGGCACTGTTAGGAGGTGTGGCCTGGTTGGACTAGATGTGGCTTTGTTGAAGGAAGTGTGTCACTAGGAGGTGGGCTTTGAAGTCTCAGAGACTCAAGCCAGGTCTAGTGGCTCATAGTCTCTTTCTGCCGCCTGTGGATCCAGATGTAGAACTCTCAGTTCCTCTCTAGCACCATGTCTGCCTGTGTGCCACCATGCCTCCTACCATGACCAAAATGAACTAAAACTCTGAAGCTCTAAGCCAGCCCCAATTAAATGGTTTCCTTTATAAAAGTTGCTGTAGTCACAGTGTCTCTTCACAGAAATAGAAACCCTCACTAAGACACATAGTCAGTGGTGAGAGCTAAATTTCTCAGTGGTTACAGAGGGACATTATAATAAGCGAAAGAAAAGACTAGAATGAGCCTGTGGTGTTGGATTAGAATCAGGATGGACACAGAAACAGTTACCAATGTGTGTGTGCACATGGATGGAGATGAATAGATATTTTTCTAGCTCTGCCTGTTGGAGGGATGCTACAACCAATGACTCCCACTAGCACCACCATCCTCAGATCCAGATTTTATGTGCTAAGTACCATTCTACAGTACCTGAAGCCAGTGTTCCTTGGAGAACCAGCTGATTCCAGGGCTGGGGCAAATACAGATGAATCTGATGATCTAGAAGCTCCATATAGAAGGAACATGCTCAGAAAAATAGAGGTATGGGTGCATCTGAGGAACATAGGAGCTGCTAACATAGAACAGCCAAACTATGTCCAAAGCTGGAGCAATTTAAGCAACAAGCTGAATAAGACAGAACTAGATAATAACCCAAGTAAAGGATCCGATAACAAAATAAACAGGAAAGAGGAACCGACTTTCTTACAGATTCCATAATTTATGTATGCAATCCTCTCTGCTTGCTGTCTATAGTTGTCTGCCCTTCACTTCGTATACTCTATCCCAAGCATAGACTGGTTTTAAGACCTGCTTAAGAAGGTCACAGGAGGTCATGATGGTGTGTGTGGTCCATGCTGCCACAGAAGGCCATGTTGGGGTCTGCAGTCCTGCTGCAGGTAGGGACCCAGGTTGATGTACGTGGCCTGTGTTACCACCAAAAGCCATGCAGATGTCTGTGGTCTGTGCTGCTGCCTGCAGCCATGTTAGTATCCATGGGTCATACTGTCACCGGAGACCATGCTGAGATTTGTGGAACATGCTGAAGCCAGAGGCCAGGTGGCTGTCCACGGTCCATTCTATCACCAGACACCATCTGAAAGTCCAGGATCCATGCTCTTGATGACTGTAAAGGACAAGGGAGCTTCTTCTGCTGTGATATCAATGACTGAAGACTCAGTTAAGGAAGAGAGTCATGAAATATTTCTGTGACAACTTCCACCCACTCCTCGCCCCCAGAAGTAACAACCTAGACAGGAAGCCATCAAAAAGAACTCTAAAATTGTGATAAGCATGCTGAAGTGTAGCTCTCCACAATGGATGGCCACTGGCAGGGGTTGGGGTGGGGAAGGACTCCCTTTTCTTTAAGGAGCTGGCCACTGGGAGTTTGACCGTGTTTCAGTGAGTATTTGGGCAACACAAATTGGACTTGGGATTGTTTTGTCCTTGGTGTTTTTTCTGGGAGGTTGGGGACAAGAGTAAGAGGTGGGTCTGGGAGGACTGGGAAACAAGGGTGACCAGGATGCACTATGTAGAATTCCCAAATAATCAATAAAAATATTATGCTAAAAAAAAAACCTGCTTAAAAGAACAAAATGTGGGATGTACTGCAGGACAAAATACCACTTTAAAGGAACCTGGTAAATACCTGCACCAGTCTGTGCCCACAAATCACTTAATGAGCATTTAGAGCACAAATTGTAGGTCATTTCTAAAGAGATTCATCATGGCTTTAACAATAAAAATGAAGTGGGTTTGTTCTGACTCACCACTTTAAAGTCTTCTGCCCCCGGTCACTTGGCTTCCTGCTTCTAGGTTTGTGGTGTAGAACTTCACAGCAGAGGAAAGATGCCAGGTAGGAGGTGGGGAGGGAAAAAAGAAGGGACCCAGGAGGAGGCATACCTTTCAAAGGCACACTCCCAGTGGCCTCCTCCAAGAAGGGCGGCTCCTAGTCATCCACTCAGCTATGAATTTCTCAATGGGCTAACCCACTGATCAAGTTACAACCTACCTACATTATCCAATCACCTCGAAAAAGACTATCAGCTGACCAACACATCCTTAACCCACTATGCTTCAGGGGAAATTTGTGTGTGTGTGTGTGTGTGTGTGTGTGTGTGTGTGTGTGTGTGGTGTGCATGTGTGTGTCTGTGTGTCTCTATGTCTGTGTGTCTATGTATCTGGGGGTGTATGCTGTGTGGAGTGGTAAGTTGTGGTGATGTTGTTTGTGTTGTGTGTCTATGTGTCTGTGTGTATGTCTGTGTGTCTTTGTGTCTATGTGTGTGTCTAAATGTCTGGGGGTGTATGCTGTGTGGGGTGGTGTGTTGTGGTGTGTTTGTATTTGTTGTGTGTGTTTATGTGTGTCTCTGTTTTGCATCTGTGTGTGTATATGTGTGTCTATGTGTCTGGGGGTTGTATGCTATGTGGGGTGGTGGTGGTGGTAGTGTATGTGTCTGTGTCTGTGTGTGTATTTATATGTCTGGGGGTGTATGCTGTGTGGGGTGGGGTGTTGTGGTGTGTTTGTATTTGTGTGTGTCTGTGTGTGTGTGTGTGTGTATGTGTCTGGGGGTGGTTGCTATGTGGGGTGGGGTGGTGTATGTGTGTGTGTTGACTATGCTATGGTGGGTGTGGGGTGTATATATTAGTGTATGTGTGTCTGTGTGTGTGTGTGTGTGAATGTGTGTGAGTATGGGCACTCACATGCTACAGCATGTGTGTGGAAGTCATAGGACAACCTCAGCTGCTGATGTCACCTTCCACCCTTTTAAAGACAGGGTCTCTTCACTGTCATGTGTGCCAGACTAGCTGGCCCATGAGCTTTGGGTGATTCTTCTGTCTCTGCCTCCCATCTTGCCACAGGAGAGCTGAAATTGCAAATATAAACTTTCATGACTGGCTTCATGTAGATTCCAGGCATCCGAACTCAGGGCCTCGCACTTTCCCAGCAAGCTCTTTACCCGCTGATCTGTCTCCTGCGGCCTGTCAGGAAATGGTTTCAAACACAAGCAGAGGATTATTTCAACTCTTTTTGATTGGCTTCTCTTACTTCTATTCAAGTATAAAATTTGAAATTATTAAGTCAGCAAGAGTCAGGCTCTTCTGAATAGTGATGGGTACATGAGTTTTCTAGGGACAGGGAACTCATAGAGAGTGTGTGACTCACTAAAAACACTCTGCATTTCTATCAGATGCTAAGTCTGTAAGTGTATCACACTCAAGAGCTGGAAGGATGACTCTCAGCCCAAGAATCAGTGCTGAGTGGATTTCTAATCTACTCATTAGAAAGCAGCTTCCCCTGCTCCCTTGATGCTCTTTGGGATAATTCTAAGATATGGCCAATCATCATTGATTTCTTTCTTCCCAAGAAGAACAATAATCAAATGTTGGCAGAAAGACCAACTTTCTGCAACTGAGCTATTTTGCACCCCAGAGAGATTCTGTTGTCTCATCTTCAATATTAAGATTCATGATCTCTCAGCCCTAAGGCGGTAGGTTATAAAGACAAGGTACTATAAAGACAAGGAGCACATCGCTAGATGCATGAGTTGGGGAAGATACACATAGTCTCAAACATGGAGTTACGACACTATTGGTGTCATGAGAAATACTAGTATTGAATCCCTGACTCAAATCCTCTTGATTGCTGCTTGCTCTTTCGAAGCTGGATTGCCTCCATGACCTGGAGAAGTCCTGGAAAGAGGCACACATTTCTTGACTCAGCCTATTAAATGATATGCAGTCCGTGGATACTGCTAATATGGCTTCAGTTTTCACTGTTCCCATGTTGGGTTTGAATCAAAATCAAGATACCTGGTTGTTCTCAGCATACTGCAGAGCAGACTGCTACCAGTCAAAGAGACCCTGCGATGCTTCATTTTCTCGCCTTGATTCATCAGGAAGCTCCTAGGGTGCTCACGAGGCTCACCTTTGGGTATAACAATGAGATCATTTCCAAAGAGTGAGACTTGCCCTGGCAGTACATAGCACCATCTCGTAGACTGAAGACTGAGACTAATTAATTTAGGAAAGGGAGAAAAGGAGAAAGTCAGCTGAGTATCATCATCCCCCTCTCTACTTCCTGATCCATGGAGATCTTAGGAAACCAAAACACCAAATCTCTGTGCCTCCAACCAATCCAATCCCAGCTTCTGTCCTTTCTCTGCCATGAGGGACTGTGCCCTCCTTAAACCATGAGCCAGTATAAACTCTCTTTCTCTTAAGTTGTTTCTGTCAGTTACTCTCAGCATTGAGAAGAGTGACTGATGGAACCCTCACATCTCTCCATACACATAGAAAGGGCAAAGTCTAACGCCCTCCTATGTAACACACATATCACTCTTGTCTACCAGTACGGTGTTTAACATCATTTTTTCAGTGACTCTTTCAACACCCTCTTCCCCTTCCTTCTGTGTATTTATCTTCTGTGCTTGCCTGATTCTTTAAGCTTCCTCTCTGCAGTGGAGCTAGAGTCTTTTTCCTACAGCATCTGCAACCCTAGATGGTGCCTCTGGTGTGTCTTTGACCTAGAGCATCAAAATTAGCATGCTGGAAATTTACTAGGTAGGATGCTGGGCTAGATGCAGAAATAACATGAGAACTCGAGAGAATCCACATGGGACTTTGAATATAGCATATCAGTAACCAGAGAGAGATGACTGCCTGGAAATCCAATTTCTAATTCATTATCGGGCTCACTTGTATTTCTCTTTTGACAAACTGCATGCTTGTTCTTGTCCCACATGGTCACATTCTACATGTGCACGTTGCACGTTCTGCGTGGCAGTTATAGCATTTGTCTTTCTGTTTATATCTACTTCCGAGTCATCCACCCCTCTTTGTAAACTGGAAAAATTCGACAATACATTTTTCAGTCACGAATAGTACCATAAATGTTGCTTTCAAGTTTCCAAATCGGTTTTGATTGGAAGTATTCTCTTCTCCATGCGACTGGTTTTCCAGATCTCATAATACAAAGGTGCCGAGAATGGATGCAGATTTCCACCCACGCAAATGGCATGTAAATGACATATAAATGCATTCACCTGAAGAACTGAATTCATGTCACCCAAATGTTGCAGATGGGAGCATTATAAAAACACATTCATGCACAAACACAGGCTTCTCGCTGTACAGACTCAACCACTGAGAAGAACAATGCAGTTTAAATCACAGTCAGGGGCCAGCATGCTGGCTCAGTGAATAACAGCATCTGTGGCCAAGCCTGAAGACTTCAGTTCAGTCTCGAGAAACCTACATGGAAGCACAGAATTCATTCCAAACATTGTCCTCTGACCTCCACATACACCGTGGCACACGTTAAATAGATAAGTAATGAGAAAATACATCACAATCAGACTTGCAAATGTGCAATGTGAACTGCACACAAAGGCTGTGGTTCCCCTGGCTTGTTTATTCTCATAACGCCAGTGACTCACTGATAGGTGAGTCGGGAACCTCTTGTAATCAGAGACCTACTCAGTCCTTTACCCTCCAGGCCACTAAACCAATAATGTTTGTTTTCACTTTGTGCCGGTCTATTTCCGATTTGTGATTGGGAATGCTTTTAGGGACTGGAAAGTGGTTCAGTAGGTAAGAGTGCTTTCAGTGAAGACTTGGGACCTGAGTTCAAATTTCAACATGTGCCTGTAACTCCTGCACAGAGAGGGGCCAAGGCAGGAAAGATTGCTGGGTTTGGACATCAGCCTAGCTTCAGGTTTAATGAGAGACCCTGTCTCAAGGGAATAGGCAGAGAATGATGGAGTGGGACACCCTACACCTCACCTGGTCTCCCCTCATATGCTCACACAGACACACACATACACACAGACACACACACAGAAACAGATACACACAAAATGGTTTGTTTTTATTCCTGGAAATTTGTTTTTGTTCCATAACTGTCCCTTAAAATGATATTCCAATGTAAGAGCTGTAAATTTGCATAGTCTTGGTTTTCCTAAATCTAAATCAGAACTCCCAAGTCTGATTCTGGTTAGGTTTCACTTCAAGCTGTGTAGTCCAGCTATTTGTATGCCTTTGTGTAGATCAGGTCAGATGACTCTTACCGGACCTGAGCCCTGTGGTTTCTGTAAGCCAAGGAGACTCAGATGTCAGTCAGGAAACTCCTAGGCTTCTTGACTAAAGCACCTGATCAGGCCTGAGTTTCTTGTGGACCATTGGAGGTCCTCCCTTCTCCAGCCACATGGAAAGAGAACTGGTCAACCAAATGGAAGATGTTAGTGGAGGCAGAAGCCTATGCCTTTAGGAACAGTGAGCACTGGTTGGCAGGAAACATGCCTCCCCCCAGGTCTGTGGGCTTACTTTTCCTCATTGTTACAGAGAACACGGTTTCTGTCAGCCCACACCTATGCTTGGTCTCTCACTCAATGACCCAGACCCCCACAGCAAGCCACACTATCACAATGGCCCATTAACCAAGCAGACCAAGCAGAGAAGGGAACAGGAGATCACAATGGCATACTTCATCCAGCATCTTCTCAGAGCACCCAGCATCCTGGCTGGCCCATGGAAATCATCCCTTAAGTTTGTCTAAAACAGGAAAATGTCACATCCCATGAGAACCCTGTGCTTCTCCCCAGCAGAAGAGAGGCCTGAGCCCTGTAGCAGGGTTGCCTGACTCTTCACTCCAATCCTCCAAACACACTACGCCTACATAGACAGACTGAGGTCTAGCAAAACACGTGAGTATGCCTTTACCCTCACACCTACGCCTCTCTTCCAATGTCTTCTTACTTAGCTCTGGTTGACACCTCCTGTGGGAAAGTGTCCCCGAAACCCAGAGGTTAAGTTATATACCCTCTTCAGAGTTCTCACAGTTCTATATATGTACCCTTTACAACATATACCATACTTAATATTGACCTTCTGGTGTGCTGTCCCCTCCCAAGCTGTCAATGCTCATGGCTGGGGGCTTGGACTTGTTTATGTGCCTTTGGTGCCCACCATGATGCCAGCCACAGGGCATGGTCACAAAATGTTACCTGTGGAATGAAATCAAGCCTATGTCATGGTTTTTAACTCCGCTGAAATTCCACCCAGAAAAGCATTCTAAGAATGCTTAATAGTTCAATTAAAATGTGTTATTTGCATGAGGAATTTTGCATTACTTGACATTGCATTTCAGAGACATTTAAGAAACTTTCATCCCAGTACTAGGCAGACTGAGACAGAAGGCTCTGAGACAGGTTAGCCTGGGCTACATAGTAAGACCTCACACACACACACACACACACACACACACACATCATTTGAGATTAAAATATTTCCTAGCCTCAGGTTTCTACGGAGAAAATGGCTTTGCCAAGTGATCAGAAACTCTTGCTTATCTAGGACAAAAGAACTTACTTGCTCACATCAAGTTCTTCAAGCTGGTCCTCAGGGTTACAAAGTCATATAAACTGTGAAGTAGGCCAGTGCACCGCCATCAGCATAGGATGCTTATCCTGGCAGAGGACCTGGCAGCTTTGCCAGCAGGATCCATTCAAGCAGACTGGTGTCACTCGTCACTGAGTAATGCCCACGTTCCAGCCCATTGCTATGCAGTCCTCCCTCGATCCCCTCTTACCTGGCCTGATTAACAGCGGTCGTCTCACTGGCATGTGATTGCCACCTCTAACTTAGCTCCGATTCTCATGGTTTACAGACACCGGGGTGGAAACAACTTAAAAGGGGGGAAAAAAGAAAAATAACAGCCTTGGGATGTCCAGATAACCAAGTTTGAAGGAGAGGAGAAAATGGAGGAGGAGGCTTGCTCAGAGTAAATTATCATACTTATTAGAATTTATATTTCATTAATGTGACAAAGCGCCTCCAAGACCACTCTGTCTCCTAGAAGATGAGGACTGAACCTGTGTGGGTGTCCGTTTGTCCATACTGTTAACACCACTTCAGGTCATGGTCAGAGAATGTAGCTTTGACCTTCCCACTCCAAGTTCTCTTAGAAAGCCCTTCTAATGCAAGTGATCAGCAATGAGGACTAACATCCACTACTTCTGACTCCCCTCCTTACACACCAGAGGCTGCATTCTTGGCTCTCATTCACCTGCCCTACAATTGGTAGCCCTGTCAGTAGAACCCCCCAGAATTTTCAACATCAGTTGTCGCTGAGCTTGGAACTAGTTTCAAGAGATGTCAGTGAGCAGTGATCCTGCTTCAGTTACAAATCTTATTATTTAGGTGACTCAATGGCAGAGCATCTGCCTAACATGGACAAGTCCCTGGGTTCAATCCCCAGCATGGCATAAAAAATTTACATCAACAATAATAATAATAACAATACATGAGTGACTCATAAACCAGGTAAAATTAGTGTGATCAGGGGTCCAAATTCAACAGGAATCTTGGGACAAAGAGAGATATTAATGAAAAAATAGTGAAATCCAAATAAATTTTGGGATTTAGTCAATAATTACCAGTATTGATTTCTTAGAATGGGAAAAGATTATGTAATACATATGTAATATCAGGGAGTTGGAAAGGAACATAGACCTCTCTATAACTATTGCAAGGTTTCTGTAAATCTGAAATTATTACAGGATAAAACATGTGTTTCCATTTTTTAAAATGCATAAGAAGCTTGAAATTAAAAAAAAAAAAAAAAAAAAAAAAAAGCCTCCCCAAGCATCTCTCATGCATTCTCCTTGCTAACAACAAGCACCCATAGCACCCATCTCTTCACTGTACTCATGCTGCTCAGAGCCAGCAAGAAGGTTCCACATATGCAAGCCTGGCCACTTGAGTTCAATTCCCAGCATCCACATGAAGGTATAACGAGAAAACAGAGTCCACAAAGTTGTCCTCTACCCTCTACAAACATGCACTGTAGCATGCGCGGCCCACCCCCCCCCATACACACATATCGTGCACACTATAATAATCATTTTTGAATTGGTATTAAAAATAAACAAAAAGAATGCTCTGAGCCCAATCCTATGCTGGAGGATATCGGTTTCATTATCCGCTAGTCTTATCGTGTTCTCTCCCTTGTTTTTCTTGATCACTATTTCCCTTTTGCCTCAGAAACAAAACCTTATCTTGCTACATTTCAACTGCTGTCATAAACCAACTCTAATCCTTTTAGGAGGGAGACTCTGCATTAATCATAGACCTGAAAATTGTCCAAAGGAAGGAAGCAAGATCGTGAAGACTCAGGAAACCGTGGGTCACGATGTGCGGCTGGAGGAGTCAGGCTCCTTTAGGCAGAGAGATGACTCAGTGGAGAAACGATAGTTATCTTTGAAAGGTTGAACATTGCCCTTGAGCAAGCTGGAGCAGCTTGCTCCACGATGCACCAAAAGGCCAAATCTCAAGTCTGGGTGCACAGCAAAGGATGGAAGACCACACCGAGGGAAAAGAAGAACTATGCAAACCCAGAACCTCTGAAGATGCCTGAGGGGGTCACATGAATGGGATCCCAGGTGTGCACCCAAAGCAGTCACTGCTAGTAAAAGCCTATAGTGTTGGTAAAGCCCTAGTTCAGACCCTCAGACAGAAAGTCCTCCTTGAAGGGGTTAAAGTATAAAGTCTCTGGGCTCTTCCAACTGCAAATTCTGAGGCAGGAAAGGTAGTTCACCTGACATTCCGAGTGACGGCCATTAATTGCAATGCTTACTCTAGTCAGGGTGCCCTTTGTAGCCGTGACCTCCTTAATCCCCTAACAACCTCTCAAGTTGATCCCACAGGAAAGTTTCTGTGCCTTCCCACTGTGTCTGTCTAGAGCAGAGGCTTGTCAGCTGGTTGTAGCACAACACCCCAGAGGGAGAGTCTCGAGCACTTACTGATGTTGACTCAGAAAGAGTGATGAGTGACTGAGCCAGGTGACCCATTTAGTCAACAGCCACAGCCCTTGTAACTCACTTAAATGTGTTTCAAAGGTGGCAGAAGTAAATCACCTTGCCTGAGTACCCTAGCTTCAAGAACTTCCTCTCATCTGAATTTGGGTCAGCACTGTGTCCTATATCCGTGCCACAATGTGATCCCCATTCGTCACATGACCTGACCTTTAAGTAATCACTCTGTCTATACTTTATGTTATCCAGGGAGGTTCACGAGTATTTCTGAGAACATTTAGTTAATTCTATTTATTAACAATGAATTTAAACCCATATTCTAAAAACATCATCTTAAACTCAATAATGAGCCAAGGATGATTTAAATGCTTCTGAAAGGGAAAAGAGAAATAAAGGGGCATGAGGTTTAAGTGGGGAGGGGCATGTGAAGGTAAGGAAGAGGAGGGATGACTACCACTAAGGATGTTTGAGAAGACCATATGGGAACTTGCTATTGTATAAACTTCCTAAGGTACATGTGTATGAAGCTACATGAGTTACCTACATGAGAGATAATGCTCCTTCCGGAAGTCATAGGTTGCCAAACACAAAGCCAGATGCCCCAGTGGCAGGTGTAAGGGGTCTGAGAGATCCCCAAAACAATGCAGATTATTGCATTTGTTCCTGGTTTATGCTAGAACATGATGCTAAGACCTTCATACTTTGATTACTGGACTTACAGAAATGAAGCTTTCTCCATGCTGGTTAGCCTCCATGGTACTAAAAGATACTATAATGGGTTACTAAGGAAGAAAGGTCATCAGTGGTTTTATCCAGCAATGAACCCTTTGATCTACACTACAGACTGCTCTGGGAAAATATGTCAATGGATGCGAAAGTGATTTGAATGTTATGGGAATAACCAAATGATTTCTGATTGGATTTAAGACTCACTCCACAGGAGAAAACTCATTCCTGGTACTGTAAATTTGGCCAAGAACTCATGCCTGGGAAGCCATGGGCCTTAAGGGTGAACCTTACTATTATGATTTTGCTAAATGGATGTTTTATCATGAGCTTGAAGCTCTCCTTTATGAAGTCTTTTGTCACCAGAGGTTTTATTTTGTCCTTGATATCCCCTGAGAAGCAATTTTTGATTCCCATTGTTAACATGTGCAAATGGTTCTGTGGAATTCACCCAGTGATTTGCTCTTGGGATTCTAGTGGGTCATCATGCTGAAGTTCAACAGCCTTGTGTGGTCACAACTTCTGCAGCTGAAAAAGGACTGGTGCCATTGACTTTAGGGCAATGGACCATGCCACCAGACAGAAGAATCGTAAGCAAGTTCAGAACCCTGGTAAATTTTATAATTGAGAACAGCAAGAGTTTAAACTAGCTCCTGACCAGTATCCTGACCTGGAGTACGTGACCACATCACCCCACTACGAGGACCATGACAACCAGTCACAGAGCATAGAACCTAGAGTTCTCCATGCTAATGAGGTATCTAGATAGGCCCCGAGTGTTTAACAATAAGCTTCCCTTCCTGGACATCCCTTCCTGCAAAAGATATTTAATCTCTGGTTCACCCTTAGACATATGCATCTTCATCTGCTACAAATGAAACAGTTTGGACAAGCAAGGACTGTCTCCTCCTTCATCAAGGAGCACTGTGGGTGGAGGCCTTAGCCATGCCTACGTCTCCCATAGAAGCCCTTCATTACTCCTGGTGTTCACTTGGAGCTAAGCTGGATTCACCCAGGCCTTGGGTTCATCTCAGTCTGCGGACTCTTTTTGCCAACTCCTGGAGGTCCCCAGCCATGCCACAGGAGGATGGGAACCGCTGTTTTCAACATGTGGAGGAAGAGAAGCATAGGTCCTACAAAAAATCACAATCAGAGTGTCAGAGAAAGGGATGTCAGTCACCAAGAGGAACATACACAGTACGAAAAAGGAACTAATGTCCACATTTCAGCCAAGCGACTGATAGAGTTTTGACAATTTGTCCCAGAATGCCCAAGTACTATTTACAAGTTGTTGATGGAGAAGACAAAGAAAAGCAGTAGACAAAGCACAGGATTGTGTGTAATAACAGCATTACAAAGAAATGCATTCTGTTATAGAAGTGTGGCTAAGTTTATTAGACTAGACCTTCAAGACAGCAAGTGTTTTATCAGTGAGGCCACAGGGGAAGAGGGGGAAAGGAAGGAGATCTGAATCAGGATGGGGGAGTTATAAACAAAGACACAGAAGCAGCAAAATTAAAACTGACTTTCTGTAGGATTAGATGTAAGAGGTCAGAATGAAAAGGAGGCCTGAAGGGCACAGTGCTTGCTGCTAAGGGATTTTTGCTTTGCTTGGAGGCACAGAAGGGGTGGGAAGTGGTCCTTCATCCTGAGCAGAAGGCTCCAGGCGCTCAGAAGAGCTGTAAGCACCCGAAGCACAGAAAGGAAGCTCTTTTCAACTGCTTAAGTTCACAGTGTTAGGGCTTCAATGGGCATGGGGCAGGGAAATTGGAAATGGCCCACTGTGGAGCCATCAAGACATTACCGGGGTCTAAGGTCCAGGCTTCTTGAAAGTTGTGATGGTGACACTAAGAATGGACATGTTGGCTGTACTGCTGCCAAGGGCTGTGATGGTGTCCATGGCCCCTGCTGCAGCAGAGTGCTGTGTTCCGTGGTCTGTTCTGCCACTAGAGACCTTGCTGAGGTCTGTAGCTTGTACTGATGCCAGAGGCTGTGTCCATGGTCGATTATGTTACCAAAAACCATGTGGAAGTCCATGATTCATGCTCCCACTGACAGTAGAGGGCAAGAAAGCTACTTATGCAGCATTGTCGATGCCTATAGACTCCTAAGTCATAGAAGGTTCCTGTGACAACTCCTACCTCCACTCCATCCCATCCCATTCCACCCCAACTCACTCCCAAAAAAGTAACAGCTTAGACCGGAAACCACCAAAGAAAACTCTTTAAAATTATGATAAGGGTAAAATGTAGCTCTCCACAATTGATGGCTCTGGTTGGGGTGAAGGTGGGGAAGGACTCGATTTTCTCCAAGGAGCTGGCCACTGGGAGTGTGATCATGCTCCAGGGAGTATATGAGCAACACAAATGGGACTTGTATTTTTCTTTCCTTTGGAGACACTCACAAGGGTGAGGGAGGACCTGGGTGGACTGGGAAGTGAGTTTGATCAGGGGGCACTGTGTGAAAATTCCCAAATAATCAACAAAAAATATCATGTTGGGAAAATCAAAAGAATGGACACCTTCGGTACAGTGATATCAAGTTTCAAACCTCTTCCTTCATTGTCTGAGCTACAACAGTGTTCCTGGGGTATAACTACCACCCAGTCACCCTAAGACTCTCTTTCTTCCCAGGCACAAGGTCTTCAAGTGGCTCCTGGTTCAGTTCTTCAGGTACCAGGCAGACAATAGACAGGAACATCATCTGGTTGGCGGACTCCCTTGCCAACCACATTCTGGTCTCCAGCACAGATGAGCCCGGGCTGAATGCTGGCCCTGGTGTTTCCTTGTCTTACCTGCTCAGCTCCTCTGCAGCCTTTCTGTGCCCTCCCATTCCTCAAAATGATCCAATAAAAGTAAGATCATGCTTAACTTTTGTTTTCTGACTGGTAGCACTCTTTCAGGAGGTCATGGGACCTTAAAGTGGGACCTATCAAACAGAAGTATGATCCTAAGGTAGGACTTAAAGGTTCTGGACTGAGAACTGGAGAGATGGCTCAGTAGTTAAGAGTTTATTCTGCTGTTGTAAAAGACTCAAGTTCAATTCAATTCCCAGCACCTGCATCTGGTTCTCATCTGGGCCATGATGGTGGCCATGGCCCCTGCTGCAGCACAGGGCTGTGTTGATGCATTGATACCACTGCATAAATAGCTTTCTTGTTGTTTGCCATCAGTGGGAGCATGCAGCATGGACTGCCACATGTTTTCAGTAACAGAATGGATCACGGACATCCACATGGCCTCTGGATCAGCATATGCCACAGACCTCAGCATGGTCTCCAGGGACAGAACAAACCCAGGAATATCAATTCTAGGGGATATGACATCACTGTCTTCTATGGGGACCTGTAGTAATGTACACATACCCCCACACAGACATACACACACAGCTGTGAATAAAAATGAGTTTTAGAGGTTGTAGACTGCCTTCTGGTCTACCACCCCATTAATAATTTCACCTACCACCCACTAAGCCATTTTACCATTCCATCCTTGCATTGATGAGCTGCAAGACCCTGAAACCATGAGCCTACATAAACCTTTCCTTCATTTGTTATCTGTATCAAATATTTTGTCACAACAACACAAAAACAACTAACAGACCCATCTTGAAACTCGCCTCTGGGAGCAGCTTGTGGAGGTTGCCTCAAGTCCAGTACACAGGTGACATTCAAGACCTACATAGAAGCTCCAAGTCTGGACTCTCTCGTCCCCTTCTCCCTGGTGAAAACTTACAACCTAGAGTTGCTCCTACTTCCCGGGAGGCTCTCTTCTAGTTGGTATGATTATGGTTCTGTAACCATCCCCCTGCAGATGGTGAAGACAGAACTCTGTCTATTGCAGAGTTTCCACCTCCCCAAGTTCCTGGCTCCGTCCTCCTATTCATCCTCCAAGGAGCTAGCAGAATGATCTGAGACGCCAGCCTGACTTCCCAAGGGTGACAGAGTAATCCTGCTATCTTTGATATCTACAGATTGACAGAAACGAGAAAGCCAAGATTTCACCAGCAGTGCAAAACAAGATAAATCCTTCTGATAAGTAAAGTCTTGAAACTCCTCAATGACAGCCATCTGTTAATGACCTTGGGAACAGAAGATAAGAGGAATCAAAGCTACAGATAACCCCTTAACTTAATTATTTTTTTAAAGACTTTTCACGTTAAATCTGACACTCCAAACTCACAAGACACAAAGCAGGCCAGCAGAGGGTTTTCAGGAAGAAAGTAAAATCCAAAGAATGGAGAAGACAATAGACACTTGGCAAATGCTAAGGCTGGCCCCAGGCAGTCACTAGCCACAATTCTGTACATACTCACTCCCATTAGTGGTAAGGTTCAACTCACATCCCATAACTCCCTAGACAGCCTCTGTTCTTTAGCCACTTAACAGTCACAATAAATTTTTCTGCAGTTCCATTTAAAACATTATCCCCTAGGGGTATTCCAGTTTACTCTGAGCACACTATGACAAATATTCCCAGCCAAGAGCTGAAAAAGCAGACAGAAAGAGTCTGCCCAGCCTGAGGAACTCGATACACAATGGTGGGGTAGGGCAGAGAGCCAAGTCAGCTCCAGCTCTAACTCAACCCTCTCACACTTTGAGATGAGCACAGAGTCCCAAGGCGCGGTTCTCACACCCACTCACTAGGGGTCAATCTATGGCAGTCTGAGTCCCTTTAATCTCTATCTCCATCACCCATATCAAGGAAGGGCATCATCTGTGGGCATTGCAGCTGGCGTTGGCTGACAGTTCTCAGCTGCTTTGTGTTCTGTCTGAACAAGAGAAGTCCCTGCCATTGAGGCCACACCTTTCCCACACACTCCACAGCCAAGGGTAGTGAAGCAGGAGTACAGGGTGAATCCATTTCTTCCCATGAAGGGCTACAGACCTCTCTGTCCCATCTCTAGGGAGCGGCTTCCTGTCTCTTTGCCCATGATGCAATTCATCATGGAAGTAGGATAGGATGCCTGGGACCATAGGACATCTTCTCATTTTCATTTTGCAGGTTCTGCCACCTCTTGGGATGATAGTTCTATAAGCTTCCTTCCTACAAAAGTCCTCCCAGAATTTGAAAAACAAATGTTCATCGTCTTACTCCCCTGCACTTACCAGTTTAGACACTAGGATCACATTCATGCTTCAGCCTTGCAGCCCAAGGCATCTTGCCCTAATGGCAAACCAGCATGGTACCCTAAACCATCAAGCCCTGCTCAGTATGCTAATGTCCAGTGACACGGTTTAACCAAGTCACTTATGTAGGAATACAGGCATGGTTTAATCAGCCTTGAAGACAGAATGTGAGTTTTAATTTGTGCCACTGAATGCAGGAACCCACTGAAGTGCTTATTACAGCTGATTTCTATTACACATTCTGAACCAACTTTTCACCTGTGGGAATAAATATCACAACTGTAGTAGAAAGATGCAGGAAAACGTTCAGACACATTAATGTACCATGCCACCCCTGCTTGAAACCCTTTGGGGTACCTGTAGAGTAGAATTTATGGTATATTGATTGACATGTGACCTTCATCAGACCTCTGACCTGTCCCTACCTTCCTGCAAAGCGTCAACTGTGAGGACTCTGAGTCACCTGATGACCCCCATCCAAGCATGCCATGGTGTCTCTCCTTGCTGCACCCATTTGCCTGCCCTATCCTCCACAGCTGTGTGCTCATCTATCCACTCAAGCTAGCAGCGAGTCCCCCAGTGTGTCTCTTTGAATTCTAACTCTTCATAAGGACTGGCATTTATGACTTTTTTGTGGGAGATCTTCCAAAGAAAACAGTATCTGCATACATTTTATTGAATCAAATTTATTTCATCTTGAAGAGACCCTAACATTCTGTTGGAATCCATGTCACCCAAGGACAATATATCTAAGAAATGAGAGGATCACACTGATTCTTCTTCTTTCTTCTTCTTCTTTTCTTCTTCTTCTTCTTCTTTGCTTGCTCTGCTTGCTTCTTGCTTGCTTGCTGCTTCTTCTTCTCTTCTTCTTCTTCTTCTCTTTTTCTCTCCTTCCTCCTCCTCCCTCCTCTCTCTCCTCCTCCCTCCTCCTCCTTCTCTCCTCTCCTCTTCCTCCCCCTCCTCTTCTCTCCTCTTCCTCCTCCTCTTTTCCTCCTCCTCCTCTTCCTCCTCCTCTTCCTCTCCTCCTCCTCTTCCTCCTCATTCCTCTTCTCCTCCTCCTCCCTCCTCTTCTCTCCTCCCTTCCTCTCCTCTCTCCTCTTCTATGCCTCAAAACATCTTACTCTCTTTTGTTATCCTGGAGATTTATTATCCTTCCACCTGTTACAACTGTGTCAAGATGTGGCAAAAGTGACTTCTTACTGGAAGAATAAGGCATTGCCTAGATGACAACACAGAAAATTGTGTGTGTGTGTTCATGTATGTCCAGGTATACATCTGTGCACATGTGTGAAGGCTAGAGGACAACCTCAGGTGTCTTTCCACTGGTGCCATTTATCTTATTTTCTTTAGAGACAAAGTCTCACTGGCCTGGAATTCACCCAATAGGCTAAGTACACTGGCTAGTGAGCACCAAGGCTCTGCCTGTCTCTACCTCTCCAGTGCTGGGATCAAATTCAGGGCTTCTCACTTGCCTTGTAAAAACTTCAGAAGCTGAGCTATCTCCCCAGCTCCCCCTCCTGCTTTCCATTGCTAAAAGAATGACGTCATCTTTCACGGTCTGTGAAAGAAGGCAGGAGATACTATCTTTGTGGTCTACTTTTAGCCTTCATGGAACACAATTAACAATTCAGAATTTTTCATTTTCTATTTTTAAAGGCAAAGAAAAGAAAATGGATCGAGAAAGACTTTTCAAATTATTAGATGAGCCAGAAGATAAGAGAGGCAGGCTCTCAGTGCTAATAATGGGGGTAAAATGTACTTCATAAGTGAAATCCAAGACTGAGTCCTCAGGTGGCTCTACCCTGAGCGATTTTTCTCAAACAAAAGAATAGTTCATGAATAATACATATTTGTGGATAAAGAGGGACTATAGGATGTTTTATCCTGCTAGACAACAGGAAGGACTACATCATGCTCTAATTTGGGACAAGAACATGGACCATCTCATCTTGCTGAAAGTCCACGTGACCACGCCATTTCATTCTGGATGCTTTTTTTGCATGTGGGAGTTCGTTTGATGTGAGAGGCCTAGACACTTGATTTCCTACCAAAGTTTCTAAGTTGAGTTGTAATATTAAAAATAAGTTATCCCATGCACTCCAATGATAGAATGGCGGAGCTCTGGGGTTGAAGTCCTGAGTAAATGCTATCTACCTTCTGGAACTTTCTGTTCCTGTTCCAGTCCACCTAGAACTTTACTCTTCCAAGAACCTTCACCAAAACAAAGCCTTGAGTGAGTTATATTCTCTCTCCCTCTCCTGCTCCATCCTTCCCTCTCTCTTCTTACCTCTCTTTCCTTCCCTCTCCCTTCCCCCTCTTCCCTTGCATACATGAGAGCTCTCTCTCCCTTGTGCTCTCTCTCGTCTCCTTCTCTCTCTTCTCTCTCTCTCTCTCTCTCTCTCTCTCTGTGTGTGTGTGTGTGTGTGTGTGTGTGTGTGTGTGTGTGGTGTGTGTGTGTGTGGTGTGTGGTGTGTGTGTGCTGCACATGCAGAGACTACAGAAGAATACTTGCTTTCCTTTTCTATACTTTTCTATTGTATACTCTTGAGGTAGGGTCTCAGAATGGCAGCTCCTGGCTTGTCTCTATTCCACTCCAGCTCCGATGTTGAAGGCCTGTGTGGAACCATGCCTCTGACATGGATTCTAAAGACTTGAATTCAAGTCCTCATGCTTGTATCTCAGGTGCTCTTATCCAGTGAGCCATCTTCCCAGACTTTATCATCTTGGTTCTTATCTAAGCCAAATTATAAGACTCTCTAGGGCAAGGGTATTTACTCAACAAACATTTAAGTACTGTATCTAGGACAGGGACCATCCATGGAGACACAATGGTAAGAAAATTAAATATCATCTCCACCCTTGAGCTTTTTTAAAATTAAAGAAACAAGTAAAAACACCTCAGCGTGACAGACTTATTTCTGCACTCTGGCATCCCCGGGGAAATTTTCTTCAGCTCTCTGAGCTGTGTCCTCATCAATGACCAGTGGAGGTCCTGCTTGATCTTGGAAGGATGTGTCTGAAAGGTCTGCCATGGCACAGCACTACTGACTTGGAGAGTAAAACAACAGACCTTCGTTCTTAGGGTTCCAGGGTCTGGAAGTCCAACAGCAAGGTGTGAGCAGAGCCTCTTCTAGGATGTGGATACTCTTGGTGTGTCTTCATGGCTGTTTCTCAGTGTATGTCCCTTCATCTTTGTATAAACATGCCGGTTATATTGCATGCATTAGGGTACACCTACATGGCTTCTTTTAGCCTTAATCACCTTTCAAAATGGACTGTCTCTGATTACAGCCATACTGGGGGCTAAAACTTCAGTGTGTGTGAATTGGAACACAGAGAAGGACAAAACTCAGTGCACAGCAGAGTGCTACAAAGGTTAGAGCATGTATGTGCCTCACATGATGCACTTAGTACAGCCCAGATGCTCAGTTTGAAAGTATAGAATCGTCACTTTACTGAGAGATCCAAGTCAGCATCCCTTTTGCAAGTGAACAAATGTAGAGAACAGAACGATAGACTGTCACACTTGTGAAACCTTCTCTCATCCTCCAAGCTAACCACAGTGATCTCTCCTCTAAGTCTTCTCCTCTTACCCCTCACTCACAAATGAGATCAAAAGTTCTGAAACAATGGGAATCTTGTCTTTCATTTGTTGCTAGATTAGCAAATCTATCATTATTTTAGCACACAGTCAGTGCTTGCCAACTGTATCCTTGAATTCTTCACATAGTGGTGAACACGTAGTAGGTACTTAGGTGTTTCTAGTGATAGACTCTATCAGGGAAAACAAATTATTTTCACATCCAATCTTGCAAGAAATAAGAGAGAAACTGCCAGGTTTGGGGTCTGGCAAGTTGGATCCAAGTAAGAACTCAGCTCCTTACCTGCCTGTGGCTGTGAGTAGTAGGTTACCCTGTCTGAAACCCCTTTCTAATGCTTGTAGTAAAGTAACAGCACCTACTTAGCACAGTTGTTTGGAAGCCTCCATCTGTGAAATCCACTATTCTGTCACCAAGTAGGAGATTCGTGTTAGCCAAATGTGTAGGGTTTATCCAAATATGCTCGGGGGCAAAGGGCCAAAATAAACAGCACTATGCTGTGTTTTGACTGGGTTCAAATGAACAGACAAAAATTTGAAATGGAAAAGTGAGCTGCCCTGAAGGAGCAACATGGCAAAGGTTTGAACTAAACACTTGATCCTTGTCTTGGTGTCCTGGGTCCCAAACCAACCCTCCAGGTTTCTCTAGCATCTACGGAGTGTGCGCCCACATACACACACACACAGACAGACACACACACACACACACACACACACACACACACACACACACGTAGGCAGGACTATTTATTCTGGGAAGCTATTTTCCTGACCAATCAATCACTGCATCCTTTGGAATAATAGGGGTGAGGGGGGAATTGATCCATGTTGAACCATTCAGGCTCTCTCCTGTGGTTTCTCTCTGATCTGCAGCACTAAAGGCCATGGTAATTCTGGGATTACTTGTCCAGAAAACACAATGTTTCATCTAAACCTGATGGGGTGGCTGTCAAATTTGGGGCAATTTGAACATCAAAAAATCATATTGCACTAAATGTGTATAACCCACTGAGCATCTGGGGTTGGGTTCACCACTAGAAATCACACACACACCAAGGGAGGGCCTCCTGCATCCTTCCAACTGAACTACTTCCCTAGACCTTTGTTGTAAAAACTATAAATCTACAGTGGACCCATAAAGGTCTGGAGAGCATAGCTTGCCAATCGAGCTTGTAATCTTGGGCTAGCGTCATAGCATTGTATCAAATTAATTACAACAAACAGACAAATAAATGTACTTATAAAGAGAGAAGTAAAAGAAGAAATAAAAGAACAGAAGGGAAACCATTAAGGAGCAAGGAAGGAGTCAGAAAAATGATTAAGACTGAATACTGCTCTTGAAAGGGATTCGTTCAGTTCCCAGCACCCAGGTCAGGTGGCTCACAACTGCCTTAACTCAGGCGCCAATAGGCCTGAATCCTTCTTCTGAAAAGAGAAGCACTTTGTAAGTTATACAGAAACAAAAGAAGTACGGAATCTCCAAGTTATCCCTCATGGGTTTCTCGATGATTAGAGAGACACCAAGTTTCGTCACTCTGATCCATCAGCTGCTGCCTCTGCTAAGGAATCCTAACAATAATAGAACTGAGCAGAAAATTTCAAAAAGTGTTTGTCAAGTAGAAAGTAAGGCATGAGGACTGTTCTAGATTTTGATGATTTAAAAAGTAGGCCCAAAATACAATTGGATCCTGGCTATTTTTTAAGTCATAAAAGAAATACTGGGGACTATTAAGAAGCTTTGAACATATATTGGATCTTAGATGATGTTGAATTGTGATTGGTGAGGGGCTGGAAAGAGAATGTGTTCATTATAGTTGGTACCCAAGAAGGAAAGCCCATAAGAAGTGTGATAATGTGTATTTCAACTTTCAGATGATTCCACTAGCAGTGAGTAGAGGGGGAGGGGAAGTTGGGAGCAGCTATAACCAAGTAACATTGTATGTGTATGAATTGTCAAAGAATAATTTTTAAATATTAATAATAATAATAATGCCATGACCATAGCCTTTAATGATATATGCATTTTAAGGTTAAAAAATTATACTAGCAAATAGTAATATCAATGGCTTGTGAGGAAGTTCTAAATGATTTTTTTTCATTTTATAATTTGTTTATCATTTGAACTTTTTCTCACTATAAGTATGTATTGGTTGTGTATTTTTAAAGGGGGAGAAAATCTCAGTTGGGAAGGAAATACGGTTTCCTGTCCCATAAGTGATCTTTTCAGCTGAGGATGCTCCTGGGGCAGTTGTTCTGTGGTGGAAATCGTATTCGCTCTGCAGATATTTCAGCACAAGGGACCATCATATTGCTTGTAAAGACTGGTTATACTTTTTAAAGTTCTCACTTCCCTTGTTGCAATTCCACTGTATAAGTATTACTTTAATCATGTGTAACAAAAATTTTGCAAAGAAAGACGTCCAACACATGCTTGCATGCTCGTTACCCAGCAGTCCACATCTGTAAGTCCTTCTTCAGCCCTCTTCTGAATCTATGCTTCATTAATTTAAAAGCATCTGGATGCTGCTCACATTGAGATGTGTTCTGCTTTATGTTCCCACAAACTGAATTTGACAAGCTTAGAGGGGTTCAGAGTGTCATTGAATGGCGGTGTCTCCTTTTGTGTTCACAGCCCTGGGCACAGTGCCTAGCACCAGGAAGCTTTACTGCATATGTGTCGAGGAGCAAATAAGAATACACAGATTTTGCTGCCAAGGGAAGCTTGCTTGTGTCTTGTTGAAAGTATACACATACAAGAAGCTATGGAATACAAATCAGAATGTTCCCATCCCACCCCTGAGCCCCACACAGAGCCCTCTAGTGCCTTTTGTCTCCAGGCAGCAAGGAATTCAAGCAGAAAATTCACTATTAATGGTTCCATAAAACATTCAGGTCCCAGATGCAGCCCCGTGGAGGCCCTGTGACAGCCTGGAATACAGATGTGTTTCCTCGGTGGGGAGCCCGTTTTCAGCCAGTCCTCTGTGTGTTAGGGTATGAGTTTGGCCTCCCAGAGCTGAGTCTGGGGAACTCTGACCTCTTTCAGGGGCAATAGATACAAAGAGGTGGAGTCGAAAGTCTCTGGGGGAAAAGGTTCTTGTCCTGGAGCAGGTGCTAGGCTAAGGCATTCCACACAAGACACTAATTACCTTCCTTCTCTTTGAGAAGCAACCCCATCATCTTCACCAACCATTTGGTTCTGTGTGGATCTTTGGTACGATGTTCGTGTTTCCACAAGTAAATTTCAAAGATGTCAGCTCACGTGGGTGAGTGGCAAAAGCCCTGGAATGATGTGACCATGTGCCCATCTGGGTAAGTCTACCTAAAGCCTTCAGTGACCCAAGGTGGGAAGAGACCAGATGCTTAAATCATTGACTTTTCATGGATACAGAAAAAAAAATGGACTTTGGAATGTGTTATTTTATGTTACAAAGGACTGAAACTACTTTGTCTCTCCTTCCCCCCAAACTGTATTTTGTATTTTCCTCTTCAGAACGATGAAATAGCTTGGGAAAGATAGTTATCTTGCCCGAAGAACACAATTCTGTGAAATGGCACTATCCCGGCTTTAAGCCAAGCACGCTCTGATGTGAGGCAGGGGAAGGGAGGGTGAGGGCTCATTTCACTGCAGCACAGGTGGGTGCTGTAACCAGTCACACCTCTTAATGGGGGATAAAGGGAGATTGTAGAGCAGAGATTTCCTAATCTAGAAAAAGGAAATGTCAAGAGATTTAAGAGATTTTTTTTTAATGTAACACTATTTTCAGGAGGCATCATTAAAAGTTTTCCACGCAGTTGCTCGACTGTTTGTTTATTCTGGCGAAACTCTACAGACAGCCCCTCAGAGCCAGCCACAAACACAGGAACACCTTCACCCTTTCAATAAGTCATGTGTGCCTTGCTGAATGCTCTAAAATATTGAGCAGATATTTGCTGTCTTTCCTATGGCCCCAGAGATGCCTGAGTTCCTGAGGCACCCCTCCTGGCTTCTGCTGCAGTATTCAACACTCACTCTCAGTGGCTCTGAGTCCACACTTACCTGTTCACTCTTCTGCCCTCCGGACCTCACTTCCTCTTTAAGACCCACTCACTTCTTCCCCATTCACTGAGCCTTTCTGCCATCCATCCCTACAAGAGGCCCCTTCAGGGCCCAGCTATCTCTGCAGACACTCTAACTGGCCCACATTCCTGTTACTTCTAATCATCACTCAAACCAGACCATGAGCTCTGCACCACAGTTTACTGGGTGTCCCACCTATCAACCCTTTTGTGTATCAAGAAATATTTGGTGGGGCTGAGGATGTGTGGGACTCAGTTGGGAGAGCGCTTGCCTAGCATTGGTGAAGCCATATTCAAAGCCCCCAACACGACATAAAACTGGGTATGGTGGTCCAGGCTCATCATCCAGCACTCGAGTGAAGATGATAAATGGAAGTTGAAGAGCATCCTTCATTACATGCTAGGAGAGAATGGGATATTAAAAGCTCCAATGGAAGCCAATAAAGACGAATGGATTGCATTAGATAGTATCTTGCATCGAAGATGCTCTCATTCAGCTCAGCATTGATGCTCATAGTGATGTCATACCCATGTAAGACTCTTTTCTGCACCATACTCACATTCTCATAAGTTTATAGGTAGTTTTAAAATTATTTGTTTTTATTTTATGTGTATGAATATTTCACCTGCTATGGGTATGTGCACTGTGTGTGAGCCTTATACCTGAGGCTGGAAGAGGGTAACAGATCCCCTGGATCTGGAGTTATGAATAATGGTGACCTACTGTGTGGGCGCTGGGCATTGAACCCATGTCCTTTGCAAGAGCAGTAAATGTTCTTAACCACTGAGAAATCTCTCCAGCTCCATATGGTATTTAAAAAGACACACACACACACACACAGCAGAGAGAGAGAGAGAGGGAGAGGAGAGAGAGAGAGAGAGAGAGAGAGAGAGAGAGAGAGAGAGAAAAAAACATGGGAAGACAGTGGCCAGTCAGCCCAGGCGCCTCTGGAGCAAAGCAAGCTGGCCCCTAGAGCAGCGAGATAATAAATGCCTATGGTAGAAGCCATTCAGTCAGCAGGGCTCTGCTGCAGCAGCCCAAACAAATGACTACACCCCCTGATCCTGAGCTTCGGCTGTGTTGAAGGCAAGCTGACACTTCTCGGCCCACTCAGAACCTGCGATTTGTCTTTAGTATCTTAACGTTTTGTTCAGAAATGATAAACACCATGTCGTTTCTCTCCTCACTTGAACCTCTATTTCATTCCCATCCTGAACTATAATCAGCGTCTATTGTGGACCTTCTAACTGTCTAATCGGCTGAGCTGCAGCAGCATGGACTGTGTGGATCCACTCATTAGCATAATTCTTGTAGCCCAGGTGAGCTTCTCCAGGGTTAGGGTCCCTTCTGTCCTCATAGCAGGGGGACACCGCACTCTCTCCAAGGTCAAATCCACACCTTTGAAGGCTCTTTACATGGTCTTTGCATGAAAATTCTACTCACTTAAAACCTAGTGTTAATGTCCTCTTATTTCAGTCAAAATGTCACCAAAGGAGGGTGCAGATAAAAAGAATTTGCCTAACGTGGTTGGTGGGGTTGAAAATTAGTAAAGTCCTTACAGGAAACAGTGTTGTGTTTCCTCTCAGATAAGTAGTATGGACATATGATCCAGATATTCATTACCAGACATACAGCCAATGAAACTAGAATCCTATGTCAGAGAGGTAAGGAGACTTCTGTATTCAGTGTCCGCTTTTCACCAGAGCTAAGATATGGAGTGTGTGTAAGTGTTGGTGGACCCACAAACGTGTGTTTTAAAGTGGTCTATCTCTATAAGAAAGCAGTGAGTTCTGGTGTACGCAGAGGATTGCAGAGGATTGCAAGGCATTATATTAAGTGGAATAAGCTAAACCAGAATGTTCTCCTTCATATAAATGAGCTTTCTATGTTAAATTTAAGGGTTCTCAGAAGCTCAGTCAATAAAAGCACTTACAATGCAAACCTAACCTCCTAAGCTCAATCCCTGATTTCAGAGTAGAAGGAGAGAACCAGCTCCCAGAGTCGTCCCGTGACATCCACATGCACACACAGCCAACAATAAAGAAACACTTTTAAAATGTCATTGAACTTAGCCTCTGTGGTGATGCATAGTGCCTGATATTTGGGAAGCTGATGCAAGAGGATCACTTAAGCCTACGAGTTCGAGACCAACCTCAGCAGTGTAGCAAGACCCCGTCTTAACAACAAAATTGAAGTCACAGAAATAGGACATGGAATAACAGTTGCCAGAGAGTGAGGAGGGGAGAGGAGAGGACATATGGAGGTTGGCTAGGCGGTACAAGAATACAGTTAGGAAAGAGGACCAAGTTCTAGTGTGCTGTGGCACCATTAGCAATGCCTTATTGTGTGGTTTAAGATAGCTAGAGCAGAGGAGCAGGGTGTCCATAACAGAGAAATGATAGCTGTTTAAAGTAGCAAAAAATAATAACTTCATTCCATGTCATAGTCATGAATGGAGAGCACATGATACTGTGATACAGCTGCTAAATACCTTGACTTGGTTATTCCACATTAGAGACATGGATCTTTATCGAAAACCTTAAATATGGACAGTTCTTACACATCAATTAACAAATGGGTAAAAACCCATTTGGTGCTACAGATGTAGTCCCATAGTCCAGCATTTCTGTTGCTTGTGCAAGGCTCTGGGTTCCATCCTTAGCACCACATTAATAAATGAACAAACAAACAAATAAATCCAGTGAGGCAAAACCTACTTCTCAGACATCCCTGACATCCACCTTGCCCTCAATACTTCAAATGCCCATCCTTATTTTGATACAAAGTTGTGGAGAGATGTGTCTATTTTTAATGTCCTCTTATGTGGCAACTTGAAAGAGTCTTAAAATGTGAAGCCAGGTGCCCTCTTTGGAAAAACAGACGCAGCTTTTCCAGCCAGGACCCTGCTGCTGTGGTTACTAAGGAGACCGATTGGCCTGAGGTGCCTTAATTCATCAGTAAATCCCAGGCGGCTGCTACCTGGGAGGAAGGTGCTCTTGGTCTTCTGAGGGAGGAAAACAGCTGAGTGGACGGAGGTAGTGGAGTCCTCCAGGACAGTCAGCAAAGATGGTGAGCACTGCCTCCCCAGCAGCTCCTCTCCAGTGAGGGGAGATGCCTGATGGAAGAGTTAACTCCATCAAGACTTTCCTGTGGGACCTGCTGGAGTCTACTCCTTCGTTACAACCTCTGAAAGCCCTGTAAGAGGTAAACCAGCCGCAAAAGCAGGAGAAATGGGGTGAGGTGACCTCCCTCACTGAGAGCATTCTCAACACTACAGAAAAACTGGCAGAATCCACCTTAAGGGAAGAAGGGTTGGGTGTCCAGCACAGTGGAGTTCATGGCACATCAGCACTTGGCGAGCATTCCTTGGTGACTGCTGATGCCTCACAAAAGCTCCACAGCCTTTCAAAGATTGTAAGACTAAGTATTCAAAACATCTATGGGAGACATTTCAGACTCAAAACCAGAATGTGTGTGTGGTGTGTGTGTGTGTGTGTGTGTGTGTGTGTGTATGTGTGTGTGTAGAACAAAGGACAACCACAGCATCAACCATCAGTTGTTGTCCACCTTATTTTTGACACATAGTCTCCCATTGGCCTAGTATTGGTATTTGCCATGTAGGCCAAGCTGACTGGTGGGCCAGCCCCAAGATCTACCTGACTCCACTCCCCAAGGCTGGGATTCTAAGTATATATCATGGATTTTTTTTTCTTAAAGTGGGTTTTTTGGTGTCAAAGTTCACAAGGTAAGCACTTTACCTAAAACTGAGTTAGTTTCCTAGAGCATCTTCTGTTCAGTCAGGGAAACAAAGGATAGCCTGTGACTCTCTAACTATGTCACCATACTTATGCAACAGGAAAGACAAGGGCCTCACAGCATCAACCCTCCCTGGGCTCACTCTCCCCTTCCCTCTACCCTAGAAATAGCCTGATGTGACCCCCAGGGAACCTGTAGCTCACTGGCTTCACCTCTTCCATTTAACAAACCAGAAAGAACAAGTCAGAGTTGATAACCCTTCACTCTTGCTTTTGCCTTCCCTGGCTGTAGGGCTGTGGGGGTAGAAATCTCTCTCTCTCTCTCTCTCTCTCTCTCTCTCTTCTTCTCTCTCTGTTGTCTGTCTCTCAACATTCTAAGGATGAATGACAGGTGTGTTATTCAAAAAGATTTTCCCCTGGATATAGCAGAAACTTCAAATCAATGGCTTAAACAAAAGTGTTGGCTGGCTCTATACAGCCATCTTCTTTTTGACATGTGACTGTAGTGTTTAACCTACCTGGCCCTGGACAGTCAAGACATACACAGCCAATCCATGGAGTGTCTGCTCTATGCTGAGGCCTCAAGAGACCCATGTGCTGTGCCCTTACCTAGTTGGATTTGCTTACACTAGTATTCCAGCCTTCTTGTGAGATGGTGTGAGCTGAGACCTATGGGGGAACAGTAAAGAAAGAGTTCAGGAGAACTGAGCCAGCCTCGGAAAGCTGACCCTGCAGCAGTGGGATGCTGATGAGCAAGAAATCCACACTGAGACCAGAAGGACCTCCCTGCTGAGCCCAGCCTGAATCCCCAGTCTGCAGAATCATGAGACAAACAAGGGTTCTGTTGTTTAAGCCTCTGCCTTTGGCATTAAATATAACATAGCAACATATAACTAAACCCTTAGGGACAATGGAATTAAAGATTTGAGGGTGTTTTTTGTTTTGTTTTGTTTTGTTTCCCTTCCAATGACAGTAACCATTGGAAGTCTAGATTCAACATGGCAGGTTCATAGCCAAGGGGGGCCCAGAACCTTCTGTGTTTATTTTGAATCGTCTTTAGCCTATGAAGTTTCTCAACTAGGTTAACTGAGGCAGAAAGACCCATCTGAAGTCTGGGTAACAACATTCCTTTGGCCAGGATCCCAGAAAAAAGGAAGAAAGGAAGAAAGAAGAAAGAAAGAAAGAAAAAGAAAGAAAGAAAGAAAGAAGAAAGAAAGAAAGAGAGAGAAAGAAGAGAGAGAGAAAAGAGAAATGGAGCTGAGTACCAGCATCCTTTGCTCTCAGCTTCCTGAGTACCAAGGGCTACAATATGACCAGCAGCATCAAACTCCATCCAGTTACTTCCCACCATGAAACACTGTACTCTCAAACTGTGAGCCCAACCATACCCTTCTTCCCTTAGGTTGCTTTCATTGGGTGTTTGTTTCCCAGCAACAAGAAAACTAGCCATTGTACAACTTTCAACACCAAAGTTGCCTCAAGATCCAAGAGAGCAGCTAGAACTCCAGATATCGCATGTGTGTTCCAAGAGAGGAGCGTGGCGGAGGGAAAGCCTCTGCTGACTGAGTCGAGGCCTTACAAAATACTTCCTCAAAATCCCACCTAAAAACCAGCAGTGTGATTTTCACTGGCTACCTGGAGCTGCACCAAAGGCTAGGCAAATGAAGGGTTTTAGCTGAGCACGCTGTCACTTTAAGTAAAATCAAAGGCACCACTCGATAAAGAATAACAAGAGATGGAAAATATTGGGCAGACAGCCTGCAATATCTACCACAGCGTGTACGAGATGAGGCTCCATACCCACAGCCAGCAGGTCACTGCTGGCTATCTCCCCACACCCCATGTCATACAGAGAACCCAAAAAGATGGTACTGGCTGCTTTGACCCATAGTGACCAAGTGGCCCTCAGAGAGCTCGGTGCCAAGTGGGCATGCTGGTTCCCTGGCCTTTTCACTGGGAACGTGTGCGAGTGGGAATTTCATTTTCAGGGCTTGTTCTTAACCTGGGCAAGTGTTTGCTGTTCACTTTTTGTTGAGACAGAATTCCTACAAGGACAAAATTCACCATTCTAAATAACGCTTTCTTCACACTTAAACTCCGTTCCCATCAGTAGCCAGGGCAGGTGCTTCCCTGAACCCTCCTCTGCCCAGTCCCCAATCCACCAAGAACTAGACTTGCCACTTGAATGAGTGTTTGCCTCCCTGGATGATGGAAGCCTTGCACTCTGGAATGTTTCAAATCTTAGGAAAATGAAGAACGGGGTCCTGGTGCAGTTCTCCCGGGGGCAAGGGAGGAGATCCACAGGGATATGGTACACTCGGCGCACTGGGGCTCCAGCTACCTAGGAGCCACTTGTCTGCAGGCCACTCTCTGCCTGGGCTAAGAAGAAAATTTGAGTTCTGCAACAAGGGCTAGGGCGTCTTCAGCAGCCTGCAATACCCTAAGGTACAGCAGCAGCTTGGAAATATCCTGGACGCCGATGTGAGACTTGAGGTAGGAGCACCAATTACAGTAAAAAGATGGTGAGATAGGAGAGAACATGGTACTAGCGTTTAATAAAGGGCTCCATGTCCCAGACACAAACAGAATCTCATCGCGCCACTCCCATCTTGGGAGTTGGTGCTCCCATGCTACAGAAGGGAACCTGAAGCCCACGGGAGATCACCTGCTGCAAAGGAGAAAGCTGAAATCTCAGAGCCCCTGCCGAGCTTGTGCTCTGTGGTCTACACTGTGCCGTGCTGTGGGCACCTGTGGAAAATGCTTCAAAAATCACCCTGGTGTGGCCTAGCACTTGCCACCCGAGTGGGGCCAGGACATTAGGAGGGGGCTCGGCTGAGCCGGTGGGAGCTGGACTTGAGCTCCCCCTCCCTCCTGTGTGCCGCCTGATCCTCACTCCTCAGGCAGAGAGGTTACTGGAGAAGACTCCAGGTTTTGGGGTCTGCCTTATCCCTTGTCACCAGGAGTCTGTTTTTCTGAGTGACTTGCCAGCTCTCCCTGGCTGGCCATCCTCACAGTAGCTCTGAAAGCAACCGGAGAGGCAGCTGAGGGATCCTAGCTGATCGGGAGTCCAGGTGAAACGGACTAGAGGCTGCGTCGATGGGAGGCTGCTGGCATGTCACAAGTCTGAACGCAGAGCAGGGGAGGGGGCCAGCCAGGCAGGATTGTAGTCGGGCTGTTTGGTTGATGAAGGGGTCAGCGTAGGCATGTGTCATCATCGAGGTAGGCAGGGAAGGGGAGGGCTGTGCGTGGGGGGAGGATATATATGCTGGTGTGGCTGACACAGAGGAACAAGCCTCACATCTGAGAGAACCCTGTGACGGACAGCGTCAGGTAGGCAATGCATGTGGCCGGCCGGCACTATCTGCCCAGAGCCTCTCCGGAGAGCAGGGCAGCCTGGCCAGCTCCTCCACCTCTGTCTTTTGTCCACCGTGGCTGCTTGCTGGCCTCTTGTGATACTGTGGCTTCATTCATCTTCTCAGGGTTCTGATGGTGGAGAAGAGGGAGGGCTGAGGGCTGGCTAATCTCAGAGAAATGTGAAAGAAAGCTGAACTTGGAAATGAGGAAAAGTTTTGCTTTCCCAGTTGTGGCCGTTACTGGGTGACGGATCCACATGGAAGAGGTGGCTGCAGGAGAGGGGACAGACACTGGGAGGGGGCTTGCCATTCAGAGTAGCCCTAGGAAACCCCTGGCACACCTTATGGAGGATTTTTCATTCTGTGGCTTTCTGCGCTTTGTGCAAACTGTCGTCTGGTGTCATTGAATCTGATGTCATTCTGGTTTTCTTACATCTTAATGGAAATTGTCAATAATATTGGGGAAAAACAGATCCGAGGGTTGAGCTTCACCTGAGTCCATGGCTGAACGCAGACAGTCGCCAGCTGGGTGATTTTCATGGTCATTTCTCAAGGCATGACCTTGATCCTCTGGCTCTGGGTTGTTTCAGGGTATCCTTTCTTCCTTGACATCTTTCTCCCCACTGCTCGTCTGTCCCACCTAAAAGGTCTCTGCCTAGATTGCATGGAACTCTCTCACACATCAGGGAATCTGAACTCTCGCTGCTCTCTTTCTCAGCCTCCTCCTCTCTTCCTCCTCTCCTCCTCCTCCTCCTCCTCCTCTACCTCCTCCTCCTCCTCTTCCTCTCATTGTGCTTTCTTTTCCCTCCCTTCTCTATCCATCCCCTCCTCTCCCCCATCTCCCTTTGAACTCGGGGAAGTTCGGGGGTGGGGGGGATTTCAAGTAAGGCAGGATGATTCGAAAGGGGGCTATTTAAAGCATACTGCTTTGGACTTGAATACCCCAAGCCTGGGCTTAAACATCTGTGTTTAGCTTCCTCCAGCAGCTCATAATTGCCCCAATTATAACCAATAACATTGTTCAGCAGACTAACAAAAGCTGAGCTCCACACGGCACTTGCCAGCAAGCCCAAACGAGAGTTTTCATCTCAGAGGGAGAAAAGTAACTGCCCAGCTCCGTATCAAAACCTCCCAAAGAGAATGCTGTGATTTCTCGCTGCCTGTGGGTGGAGGCTGCACACACCCTCCTTTTTCTCATTTGTGAAGCCTAGCAGGGAGATAGTCTACAAGCTTCCATCAGTGCCATGATACCTTAACGGAAAGGATTCCTCTCCCTCGGGCTTACTGAGTCTTCTGCAAGGGAAACTGCCCCAGACATCACCTGAGTAAAAGAAACAGCTGCACTTTTCCTGGTGACCCCCAGCACTGTCTGTGGAAGGTGCTCTGGTGTAGCTGAGGGTCATCTTCTTCAGGAGCGGCTGCCTCTGCCTTATCAGCTGAAGTCTGAGGGCACTTAGGGCTGCAGAAAACTCAGCAGGTTTTGCATTGCCGGTGAAGGGAGTAATTGCAGGATTAGATGTTAGCCGAGCCCGAGAATGGAGCTGTCACCAAGCAATTCCATCTTCAATCAATCAGGTATTTATCAGCTACACCCCACCAGGCAAGGGAGGCACGGGGCTCTATAGATTCAGCAGAGATGCTAATAACAGCACTTTATTTGTGCAATGATTTACGCACTTCGAACCCATTATCTCCAGCAACAACCCTGGAAGGCAAAAAATAATCATTATCTCAAGAGTTGCAGGAATAGGACCCAGTGCAGCAAGCGCAGCCTGGAGCAGCTGTCCCAGGTCTGATGTTCGCTCCCCTTAAGATCTGTGGGGCTTGTAAACTAGTAGCAGGCACACATCACAGAAAGACAGGAAGCAATTCAAGATAATGGGATAATACAGGGCTGGGTGTGATCAGTCCTACACTTGAGGTCCAGAGAGTCAAGGCTGGAGGAATTTAGGGAAGGGTACTTCCTCTGGTAACTGATGCTGGTGGGAAGAAAGGTCGAATTCAGATGGATCCAGGGTTTGAAGGCAGCTAGGACCAAAGTCCAAAAGAAAGGCAAAGGAATTGATCTTTCTTGAAACAAGGAATGGAGGACAGCAAGCTAAACTTGGCTATATACTTATTTCATCACACACACACACACACACACACACACACACACACACACACACGGTACACACAGTGCACATGGTGACAATGAGAGGTTTGATCCTGTATTGTTTGATTCTGTATTGCATACTTACAATGATATGCTTCAAAGACCCTTCCTTCCCCCAACTCCTCCACTCACACGAACCATAAGAAAATGTTTAAGATTCCTGCGCTCTGGGCCATCAGATGTTTTAGGAACAAAAGAACACATCTCAGAAATAAGCATCATCATACCATCGGCTTTGGGGCGCTTGAGTTCCTGAGAACAAAGGGATCTTTGAAACACTTCTGTTTCTATGCCTTCATCTGCTCCACCATCTCATGTAGATCTTACATTTTAACCCGAAACTCTAGCTGTGATATTTGGGGCACATCATAATCCTCAAAAGGTTACACCCACTTTGATCCTCAACTTCCCATGGTCCTGGGTCTGTCAAAATCCTGGCAGCTACTTAGGCACTGCAGCAGCATAGACCAGCCAGGTGGGAAACGCTGGGCTTGCCTCCCTGCCAAGCAGCCGAGGCTCCGCAGCCTGCAGTGTCACAGCCAGCCTCTCTCCTCCTCATGCTGGTCCTGTGATCTTCCCCATCCTGTCGCCCTACTCATCCTCTCATTCATCCAGCTGAGAACGTGCATGGGTTCCTGAGCGGAGCCGAGCAGTTCGTGTGCCGGTAGCACAGAGCTGTCAGTCACCAGCTTTCTCCCAACTCACCATCAAAATCACAAAATGTGTATGAGCCCAGACCAGTGGTCTCTTTTCAAAGGGGCTTACCTACTCAGATACCTACTAGGCTACTAGAGACTGAGATGTTATTTTAGCACACCACACACACACACATGCTTGAGTGTGCACACACAAGCATACGCACATTTTCCCTGCAGGCACACCTTGAAGCCAGAGGTCAACACCTCCTCTATTGTTCTCCACTGTATTTACTTGAGAAGAATCTCTCACCAAATCTCAGGAGCTCAGGGTTTAGCTAGGGTGACTGACAAGAAGGCAACAGGATCTACTTGTCTCTGTCCCAGTCTCAGCACTGGGGTTACATGCACAAAATAGCATTCTTGGCTTTTTCTATGGCTTCTGTGGAATCCAAACTAAGGTTTTCATGTTGTGTGACAAGCATTTATATATTGAATCATCTCCCCATCCCCTAAATCTTATTCTTCTTAATTTGTCCATTAGTGGATTTTATAATATATGGAACATGATTTGAAGAGATTAGGAATGTATGCTGAAAACTAATTGCAAGAGTAACTGTGGTTAATGGCAACTTATTCTTTATTTCAAAATAGCTAGGGTAGAGGACTTAGAATATTTACTACACAAAATAATGATAAATGTTCAAGGCAATGGATGTGCCGACTACCGCAATCTAATTGTTACACAGTGCACACAGCATGGAAATAACACACTGTACCTCCATTAACATGTATAATCATGTCAATTAAAACTCTCTTTAAAACTGGTTGTTACCATTACAAAATTAAAGAAGTTGGAAGATTATATGAGCCTAGATTCGTCACTCTTTTCCTATTTGGGTTTTCTGATTATTTTTAAAAGAACGTAGAGTGATCTTATGAATGCAAATAAAAACTTTTAAGGGGATGGGGATTTAGCTCAGTGGTAGAGCACTTGCCTAGCAAGCACAAGGCCCTGGGTTCAGTTCTCAGCTCTGAAGGAAAAAAAAAAAACATTTTTAAAAGTCCACTCAAACTACTTTGACAATGATATGGCAGCATTGATCAGAATCAGGAAGGAGACCATTAAAAACGTTCCCTTCCAATGTGTGACAGCCAAAAGGACGTGTGCCTGGCTTCCCTCCTGACCCTTTGTGAAACCCAGTGATCTTCATGACCTTCACTTGGGGCTGCTGAAGCCACTGCCTGGTTGTTTCCTCTCCTTCCCTCCTTCTCTCTTGCTTCTCTTACTGGTAGAGGGCAACCCTGGCCATTCATACAGTCAAAGGATACTAACCATCTCACACAGCTGTCTGTCTTTATTGACAGAGAAATCCAGACCCAGAAAAAGAAAGTATTGTACCCAGGATCCCACAAGTAACAACAGAACCAGATCTAGAACCCGGGACCTTGTCTCCAAGCACAGGACTCCTTCTCACTCACAGCTCTACCTAGGCACCCTTGGTCCACATAGACAGCTAGGTTTCTGTGCCCTGACTTCTGAGCCCTTCCCCTCCTCTCTGGGTAGAAATGGAGAGCAAGAGAGAAACCTTTTAAGAGTAAATGTATAGCTGGGCCTTTAATCCCAGTAGGTGAGAGGGAGAGCCAAGTGATCTCTAAATTTGAGGCCAGCCTGGTCTACAAAGTGAGTTTCAAGATAACCAGAGCTACACAGAGGAACAACAACAACCAAGAGTAATGGAGTAATTGTATCCATCAAAGAAAAGAAAGAAAACTGTCTCTCTGAGTAAGAGAAAGCCATAGCTGCTGGGCTATGAAAAAGCCCATGATTCCTTGGTGCTTCTATTAGAGAATGAGGGTGGGGCTCCTTTATCCTAGAAGCACATATAGCCACTTTCTTTACATCAATGACGTGTATAGAATACTGTTCTTTACAGGTTATAGATGACCTTTATATTCATCTATAACCCTGTAATCCAGAGGCAACTTAATATATACCTTTCTGAGGTAAAAAGCAAGTTCATAGGAGTTAATCAGCTTGCCTAATTAATAAATAGCAGAATCCTGCCTGTGATGGATCAGAGAACCAGGATATGAGGAAAACCCTGTATTCTCCCAATGATTCATAGCTGGTTGACTGTGAATATCTCTTTGGTGAATCAGGGAGAGGGACTGAGACAGTCCTCCAAATGAATTCACATGAAGACAGATCATCAGAGGTACCCTCAAAACATACATGTAGGGGGTTCAATACCAGCTCTGTCACTATAGTAAATCTCTCCCAGCCTCAGTATTCTCATCTGTAAAGTGGAGTTGTCAGCACTTAGCCCACAGAACAGAATCTTATAAAGCCATTGGCTCTCAACAGCTTTCAGTCATGGGGATTCCTTCCCAACCATGTATCACAGTTGAGTTTATGTTAAGTCAGAACACAGGTTAAAATGCCTGAGTTTAAGTCCTAACTCTGCTGTTTATCATCTGGATCATCTTAGGCTAATTGCTTAACCTTTGGGAATTGATGTTTATCTCAGAAAGGAGGATAAAATTACTCCCCAAGTGATAAAGTTACAGATGAGAATAAATACCATTTTTAATTGTTTTTAATTAAATAACAATATTCCTATGTGTCACTGATGGAATGAGAACCCTCTGCCCTTCTTCATCAAAAGTACCCAAGTCACAGACTTTCCCCTAGCTCAAGAAACAAACCTCAGACTCTCCATTCGGCTCTGATTGGCAGATGTCTTCATCCAATAGAAAAGCAGCTAACACGTTGTCCTCGGAGGCAAGAGTGTACAAAAGTAGATTAAGACTAAATCACAGCAGTGTCTTATCTTTCTAAACAGCAAGATACAATCGAATTTATAAGGTGCCATTACCTAAATAAAAGGTAATTAAACCTTTCTTTATTCAATACAAAATGACCTGATTATAGGATTGCCACACTGAATGGCTAATTGCTCTGGGCTCATTTATGAAATGGAAACCATTAAAAACTCAAACATCCTCAGGTACACTGTGCTTCCTGATGGCCAATCATATTTCTGGCTAATAAACAGCTAGGGGGAGACGAGTCATCTTCAAATGAGGGAGAATTCATCATCTTCACCTTGCAGTCAAGAGAAGACTGAGGCTCTGAGAAGTCAAATAAGTTGCCCAAAGTCACAAGTTACAGTGTGTGGTTTAAGTACAAGTGTGACTCCAGAGCTATCTAACTACTCTGTTCTCTTCTCCTGGACACCAGCGTATGTGCACAGCTCCAAACCAGCACACAGAGGGAGTTCAGGCTTCTTTTATTTGTTGTTGTTGAGGTGGGGGAGAGATTGTATGTTTGTGATTGTATTGTGCAAGTGTGTATGCACATGTGTGTGAGTGTGTATGTGTGTATGTGTGTGTGTGTGTGCATTGTGTGTGTATGAATTATGTGTATGTGTGTGAGCTTGTGTGTGAATGTAGGTGTCTGTGATCGTGTGTCGGTGTGTGTACACATGTGTGTATGTGTGTGCGTGAGATATGCACAAGTGTGTGTATGTATGTAGGTGTATGTGTAAGTGTGTGTGCATGTGTGTGTGTCTGTGTATGTGTCTGTGTAGGTGTGTGAGTATATGTATGTATAGGTGGGTGTGATTGTGTATATAAGTGTGTGTAGGTGTGTGTATGTGTGAGTTTGTGTGTGTATGTCTGTATAGATATTTGTATGAGTGTTTATGTATGCATGTCTGTATATGTGTGTATATGTGTATAGGTGTGTGATTGTGTGTGTCGGTGTATATAGCGATATGTATGCACACATGTGTATGTGTGTGAGTATGTGTGTATGTGTGCAAATGTGTGTGGGTATGTGTGCTCTGAGAGTGTGTGTGTGTGTGTGTGTGTGGTGTGTGTATGTATGGACTTTTTGACAGAGTCTTACTCTGTAGCCAGACTGACCTCAGATTTATAGTAATCTTCCTTTTTCAGCTTCCCAAGTGTAGGTATGTACCACTGTGCCAGACATACTGTTAAGACTTCTTAAAATTGAAAACCTCTGGAGTCGGGGATGCAGCTCAGTTGGTGGGGTGCTTTCCTGGCATGTACAAGGCCCTGGGTTCAATCCCCAGAACCGTATAAACTGGATGTAGTGCCACTCGGCAATGACTCCAGCATTTGGGAGGTGGGGTAGAAGGGACAAAAGTTCAAGGTCATCCTCACAGTGAGTTCAAGGCCAACTTAAGATAAATGACTCAGTGTCTCAAAAATAAAATAAAGCAATACTTCAAAAATCATAAAACTTCACGCTGGGCAGTGGTGACTCACACCTTTAATCCCAGCACTCAGGAGACAGAGGCAAGCAGATCCTATGAGTTTGAGGCCAGCCTAATCTACAGAGTGAGTTCCAGGACAGCCAGGGCTACACAGAGAAACCCTGTCTCAGGAAAAAAAAAAAAAAAAAAGAAACAAATCCAAAAAAAAAACTTTAAAAAAATCAAAACTTATACTAAGCTTTCTATTTTTAATATAATTCTATACAGCACACAACTGGACTGGGTATCATGAGAGTATAAAAGAACAAGATTTCTAATTTGTGATGGATTTCCACAGGTTTTTGCACATTTGTTTGTGTTGCTTATACTGACAAATAGCAAACTACTCAAGAGGTGAAATCCCAAGGTCATGCCTGGCTTGTGGCTTCTTGGACTTGCAGACGGGAATGAACACTGTCTGTATCGAAGGATTTCATTTTAGCAGCTGGAGCTGCTTGTTAAAGCAGAAGGTGGAGGGGTGAGGTGACATCCCTCTGTGATCCCTGATGGATGAGACCCAGCCAGGAAGAATGTGAGCTGGACGCCAGCCATGGTTGCGTATGTACTGTATGCATATATACTATTCTTACTATGTAATAACAGTGTGTAATGCTCACTATGTGAGAGTTGCTATGTACTAATCTTACATAGTAAGAATGTCTCAAAACAGAGGAAGAAGGAGGAGGCACTTGCCTTTGATCCCCACACTCAGAAGGCAGAGGCAGGAGGATCTCTGTAAATTTGAGGCCTACCTGGTTTGTAAAGTAAGTAACCTCCAAACCAGCCAAAGCTACATAATAAGACCCTGGGGGATGTGAGGGGAGGGTGGAGAAAAGAGGTGAAGGAGAAGAAAAAGAATGATATGGAAGAATGACAGAAGGAGAAAGAACAGTGGAAGCGAGTCCATTAAGTACAGACAGGAGGAAGGCCTGACTAAACCAAAGTTAATCTGGTAAGTTCTCACCAAAAGCCAACCCCAAAGGGCTTGTGCTTTACAGGTAGCCAGCAGCAGAGGCTAAGTGTCCCAGGACAGCACACTGAAATTCCAATTCAATTCCCAAATTGAAAATGACAACTATCAGTCAAAATGCCAACACTTCCTTCACATCAAGAGGCTGATGAAGTCCTTGAGTAGCCTCAGCAGGAGCTTCTCTTTGTGTCTGTCACAGCTTATCAACTGGGCAAACAGCTGCTTTAAACATCCTAGGCAGGGTCTACAGGAAATGGCCCATACCCTTCCTTCTGTGACATATGGCCACTGCCATCGTGTGGCAATGAAGGGAACAGCTGTGCTGTTCTGAGATCCTATGAAAATGTCTCCTAAGTAGAAATACAAACACTGAGCTGCTGTGAGTGAGACACAGAAGAAATTATCTGATAACAAGAAAATCATAAAGGCCTGTTTAAGAGTACCTTGTGTCCTAGAATATTTATTTTATATAATATCTATTTGAGTTGCATTTTTCCCCTCAGAGAAACATTCCCGTTGCTGGACTAACAACTCCTACTTAACCCTCACAGACTTAGCATGGGACACAACTCCAGCCATGACTATTTGTGACCAGTCCTCTAGCAGACATGCATCAGAGTGTCTGCTAAAGATGACATCTTACCTTACTGGGATGATATAGTGTCTTCTTCTCCCTGCTCAAACAGGATGATTTGCTAATAGAGCTTTTGTAGGGGGTGAAGGTGAGGCAGCTTATGTGCCATGAGCACACTGAACCCCCAATGAGACTCCAGAACATTCCTCAGCATCAGAGTGTCTGCTAAAGATGACATCTTACCTTACTGGGATGATATAGTGTCCTCTTCTCCCTGCTCAAACAGGATGATTTGCTAATAGAGCTTTTGTAGGGGGTGAAGGTGAGGCAGCTTGTGTGCCATGAACACACTGAACCCCCAATGAGACTCCAGAACATTCCTCAGCCCTGCATTTACAGAGAAAAATGAAGGGGGCTCCTGAGATCTCCCACTGGCTTTTGTCAATTTTTTATTGATCAGATCCTAAAGTTTGCATCCTAGTCTGGGTACCTGGCAGACAGAGAGAATGCTAGAACCAGAGATCTCTGTCTTCCAGGAAGTCATATGCCAGTGGAAGGAACAGACAGAAGTGCATGGTTATAATTGGTTGGTTACTAAGGGCAGAGATGAGGCAGAGAGAATATAGTGGCATCACAAAGTGAGTGCTATGCTTGAGCTTTCTTTTCTAAAGCATCTGTTTTATGTTAGGTGTTGTTTTAACTGCTTACAGACATGAACCCACAGATGCTGGTATGATATAGTTCCTAAGACACCTCCCATTTTCACAATGAGGAACTCAGTGACTGAGTACAGCCAGCAAGTTACTGAATCAACGGTGACATATGGCTCCTCCCAAGACTCCTCCCAAGATAATCAGATAAGAAAACTCACACTACACGACTCTCAGGACCATTCTGGTTGGCCCATGTGACAGATGGGATCCCTGAGCCCCGTTTGTTTCCCATGGTAATACATTGCCTTGGCATGCCCAGCAGTAGTAAGCACTGATCTAGTTCAAGCCAGTTTAGTGACAGCTTTCTGGAGGGGGACATTGCTGACATGGTGATATAGCATTCTAGCAGAGGAAACCGTGATGAGATATAGAAACATCAGAAGCCTGATATAGGTGAGAGCTGTGCTTACTGGGTCTGGAAGAGCTACCAAGATGAGCGAAGGGGGATGAAGCAGGAGCCAGTGGCCAGACAAGTCCTTGGAACATCCGACAGCCACAGGCATCATAGAATTATTTTGAGAATGAAGTGATATCATCCAACGGCTTGGAGGGAGGCCAGATCATTAGGTAGACTAATTAGGAGACTATTACAGTAATAAGGCAATAAATCTCAACTAGACACTGGCTGTTGGGTTAGAGAAGGAAAAATTTGCATTGGAGAAACACTCATGGACACAGATGTCTGAGTGCTTTATTTATTAGCTCAAGACCCATCCCATCATCTGAAGGATAAAGCACAAGTCTCCTAGAAGAGCAGACAGGACCTGCTCCATCTGAACCAGCCCTCCTGAGCAGGTGCTAACCTTGAAGAGGCTACCTGTCTGCTTGCTGCTTTCACAGGCTGTAATCCCAAGACTCCTGGGTTCCCTGTTACCAAACATTCATTTTTATACCCACTTCAAATGGTAACTCACTGAGGGCTGGGAATGTTACTCAGTTGGTAGAATACTTGCCTAGTATGAATGAAGCCCTGGGTTTGATACCCAACAGTATAATCTGGGCTTAGTGGAATACACTGTAACCCTAGAATTTAAGAGGTGTAAATAGAATGATCAGAAGTTCAAGGTTTTTACAACTACATGGGGAGTCAAAGGACAGCCTGGGCTACATGAGATGCCATTTCAAACAAACAAAAGTCTACTGAACACCCTTCTAATCATAACCACCTATGTCCAAAGTGTCTTCTAATACGACTCCTTGGCAGCTTCTTGTTGCATGTTCCCTCCTTACTCCATTCACCTCTCAAATGTAATCACTACAGATAAGTCGCCTAGGAATACTGCTAATGACACAGATCCTGATATGATGGTTGTGAGTGGGGCCCAAGACGATTCACTTCTTAGAAGACCACAGCAGACAGCATTTAAAAGGCAAACCTCTCCAACGCCAAACAGTGGATGGAGCTTCAGGATTCTTATAGAGGAATAGGAGAAGGGGACAGGAACTCCACAGGAAGACCAACGGAGTCAACAAACCTGAACCCTTGGGGCTGTCAGAGTCTGAACCACTAACCAAAGAACATACACGGGCTGGACCTAGGCCTGCCCACACATATGTAGCAGATGTGTAACTTGGTCTTCATGTGGGTCCCAAACAACTGGAGTGAAGGCTATCCCAAAAGCTGTTGCCTATTTGTAGGAAATGTTCTTCTGGCTGGCTGCCTTGTCTGACCTCAGTTGGAGAGGAAGCATCTAGCCTTGCAGAAACTTGAAGTGCCAGGATGGGAAGACTCCCAGGGGGTCCCCTCCCACACATAGGAGGAGAGGAGGATGGGGAAGGATTTCAGGAGGGGTGACTGGGAGAGAGCAGTGAGCGAAATGTAAAGTGAATAAGTAAATAAATTTAAATTTTAAAAATGGCAAACCTCAAAGACTTCTCAGAATCATCTGTCAAAAAAGCAATGAAGACAAGTTTTTGTTGTTGTTCTCTATGCAGAAAGGTTACGTACAGTAAAATGCACAAACTCTAAAACTATAACTTGATGCATATTGGAAAATATATACATCCCTATGGCCCCATTAAATAAGGTCAATATTTCTAGAAAGTTTCCATTCAACCTTCATTTCTGTTGAAGCAATGAAAATGGTAGGTTTTTTTTTATTCTCTGTGCAGAAAAGTTACATACAGTAAAATTTAGATTCTACATCTATAATTTGATGGATTTGAGAAAATAAACACACCTCTACGGCCCCAATTTTTAAAAAAAGTCAATATTTCCAGAAAGTTTCTAGATTTCTGTTGCTTCATTTCTGTTGCTATAAAAAAAAAAATGCCCTGACACACACACAATTTAGAGGGCTGGAGATCTCCGTGGTTAGGGTCGCTTGGTACTTTTTGGTTCTCAGCACCCATGTCAGAGAGCTCACAACTGCCTATAATTCTAGCTCCAGGAGATCCACTGCCCCCTTCTTGCCTCTGAAGGCACCACACACAGAGAGACACATACACATAGATTAAAAAAATAAATTTTATTCTAAAAGCAACTTCTTTAAGCTTACAATTCCAAGTTAGTCTACCATAACAGTAAAGCACAGAGGCAAGGACTTGCAGCAGCTAGTCACACGTCTCATTCACAACTAGGGCAGAAGGAAACAAATGCCAGCCTTGCTTACTTGCTGGCTCTCAGTTGGATTTCTCATCTCTTATGTTGTTCAAGACCTCCTGCCCAGAGAATGGCACTGCCCACAATGGGCTGGCTCTTCCTACATCAGTTAACAATCAAGGCAACCCACAGACATGCCCCCAGACCAACCTGAGCTAGACAATTCCTCAATAAGACTCTCTTCCCAAGTGACTAACAGTTAAGACCAGTTTCCTAGTCCTCTTTCCATTGAAGCATGCAAGATAGTTCAACCCAATATGACATAATTCAAAGGAAGTAGCTTTCTGATTCAAGAGGTTTGATGTAAGGATATTGTTAGTCAGGGTTCTCCAGAGGAACAAAACTGATAGAATGAATATATATGTATATATATTATATGTGTGTATATGCATATATATATACACATGCATAGACACATATATATACATATATGTGTATAAATATCACCTGCTTTTCTATAAATTTAATGCATGGAATGTCAAGGTGAGCACTCTAACCCTGTATTCAGGAAACCAGCTTTCATCTTAACTGTTGGCTGCTGTAACAAAACACCCTAGACTGGATAGTTTATAAACAACAGGAATTCATTCCTCGTGATTCCAGAAGCCAGGAAATCAAATGCCAAGATACAAGCATCTTTATTGCCAAGTGAGACCCATTCCCTAATTCACAGACAGTAAGTACCTCACGAGCTAATTATCTCCTCAAGGAGCCCACCTTCTACTGCCACCATCCTGGGGGTCAAGACTCTAGGTTCCTTCCTGTCCTCATCGCTGCTACCAAACAGCAGACAGAAACAACTTCCAGGAGGAATTGTTTATTCAGTTTATAACTTCAGAGCACTTCAATTTTGAGGATACTATCAAGGCAAGAGAACTTCCTGGCAGATCGAAAGCAGAAAAAAAGGAGGCATACGGGGTAAGAAACAGGGGTCATGTGACCTACTTCTTCTAAGAAGACCCCACCTTCTGCCATTCACTGCCTCCCAACAATGTTACCATCTTACGCATTTACCAAGGGATTATTAGCCTATTCACAATGTCAGCACCCTCATGATCTCATTGGTGCTGGAGATGTCATTACAGATGAACCAGAGGAGAAATTTACTAATATTCCTTCCACATGGTTGTGTGTGAGTGTGCATGTATATGTTCATAGGATATGTGTGTATGTGTGTGCATAGTGTGTGTATATGTGTGCATAGTGTGTGACTGTATATGTGTAGTGTATGTGGTGTGTGTGTGTGTGCGCCGCGCGCATGTCAAGTATAGTGTGTACATGTATATGTGTGTGTGCATAGCGCAGGGATGTATTGTATATTGTGCCTGGGTGTGTGCTGATTGTATCTATAGTGCCCCGACATTGACTTCAGATATATTCCCCAATCGTGACCTAGACTATATACAGGGAAGTAGGTCTTTTCCTTAAACCTGGAGTTCACCAATTCAACCAATTATTTGCCCACCTTGCTCTATTGATTCCCTATCTCTGCCTCCCTCGGAACTGGGATCACCATGGGTCCACGCCACCTTTGCAGGTGCCAGGGATTCGAACTCCAGTCTCACTTGGATAGCAAGTGCTCTACCCTCTGAACCATTTCTCCACTTCCTCCTACTTGTTTTTAATCTTTTCAAGTTGTCTGCCAAGATCAGTCATCAAAGATTTCAGCATATGAATTCTGAGAAGACACAAACATTCAGACTATAGCAGTAACTCCGTTCTGATGTGGGTAACAGACAGGGAACACATGGACACTTCCTAAGTAAGAGAATTGAGGAACAAGAGTTCCTGCAGGCCAGAGGGGCTTGAGGGGCTGAGAGGAAGTACTTTAATCATTCATTCACCTGTCTCCCTCTCCTGAGAAATGGGATGAGATGGATATCAGCACACTCAGCTACTTGTCTGCACTATGCAGTCCTTGCAGGTGCAAGACAAGAGTGAAGACACAGGCCCTACACAACCCTATGGTAAGGTGTGTACCGCGCTTTTTTATGCCTATGGAAACTGAGGTTTGAAGAAGTTGACCTAAAGGCACACATTGATCAGCTAGATGCAATGCTTCTGGCCTCTAGGAAAGCTGTTTCCCATCCAACAGCTGATCCTGGAACAGCAGAGGCCAGCCAAGTGGCAGGAATCACAAGTGCTCTCCCAGAATACAGACCACAAATAGCTTATGAATGAGAGCAGACTTGGATGATAGGGACCAGGCCACCAGCACTCTCTACAAATTACTCCTTCCCAGGTAAACCTCAGACCTAGGGAATCTCCTCACGGAGGAAGGATGCTTGCCCCTCTGGTTGTGGTCCCCACAGCTAACTAACCCTCTCCCTAGACTGTACTAACTGGCATGTGCCCCCTATGTGTTTCAGCCTCTCGCTTCCTACTGCTGCACCATGAAAATCCTCTTCTGTGACGTTCTGATGCTCAGCCTGCTCTCCAGCGTGTTCAGCAGCTGTCCCAGGGACTGCCTCACCTGCCAGGAGAAGCTCCACCCAGCTCCAGACAGCTTCAACTTGAAGGTAGGTCCAAAAGGTCAAGGGACTGCCCTCTTCTCTGCCATCTCCTCCCTCTGACTCCAAAGCAAACCCCATGTGAGTACTTTAAGTCTCTCCCAGAGGTCCTACAGCTTGAGCAGTGTCATGTGACCAAGAGGAAACAGGTGGAACTGAGCTACATTTTCCTACTAGGACCCCTGTGGTCCTCCCTCTCTCCCACCAGATCCCTGTGGTCCTCCTACTGTACCACCAGACTCCTATTGTCCTCCCTCTCTATCTCCCAAGAAATATCTGCTCATGATGCCCTCCTTCCAGTGTTAATGCATAACACACATGTTATATATAAAGAAAATGTAAATCTTCTCCAACCCCATGTATTAGTCACTCGTCTCTTTGCTGTGGCAAAAATCCTTGAAACACAAGAGTTTATTTCAGCTCACAGTTTGGGAGCATAGTTTGGGAGCACAGTCTATTCTGAAGGAGAGAGCGCGGAGGCAAGGACTTGAGGCAGCTGGTCCCATTGGGTCTACAGTCGGGAAGCAGAGAGAGATGGGTACTGAGGTTCAGCTCACTTAGTCAGTCTTGCACTGCAGCTCTTGGCATTATGCTCCCATACTGAAGGTGGGACTCTCATCCTCAATAAAACCTTCATCAACTGTGTCTCCTACAGGATGCTAAACCCCTCAACTTAACTATGAAGATCAGCTATTATAGTGCAGCAATCCAAGAGAATCTTACTTTTTCTTACTTTCTGTAGGTCTCAGGATTAATATTCTCATGTTATTACACATTGTTTTAAGTTATTTCTTTCTACAAATATATAACTTATTCTCCATCTGTTGAGCATGCATATTGCCATTTCTTATATCACAGATAAATTCTACAATGAACATCCAAAATGCTTTCTTGTGTTTTAAATTTCCAAGTTGAAGCACAAAACATTAAATTATTATTCATTAAATGAATGGCTTCCTTGCTCCTCTCGTTTCAATGTAGATAGCTATTCTCTCCTATGAAATCCAGTATAATTCAATTATTTTTCCCTTTGAAGTCAGTAAAGCTGCTTTCAAGATGCTGTGTTTCAAACCCCTCCACCTTTCAAAACAAACAAGTAATTGCTCTTCCTTAAGGCAAATGTGCAAACATGAAATCCTGTGTAGCTGGTGCCCAATATGCCTTGCTATCTCCCAGCTCTGGATAGAAATATGGCCTCAGCCTTAACAGACAAGCAGAACACTCTTCCAGACCCAGGCACACCTGCCTTCTGCACAGTCTTGCAATCAGGAGGCGCAGGCCGCATGACCCCTCGAAGGGATATGTTTCTGATGCTCACCCATCATGTTTTTTTCTTTGGAGGCTGTCTGTCTGTCCAATATCTCATCCTTCCAGAAACATCTCTTGCTTTTCTTGCCTGGTTTATGGGACTCTTCCCTCTCTGTCTACCCTTTCCCAGACTTCTATATTGACCTCTAGTTCTCTGTCCAATCCCTAAGCAGATGCCTGCTTCTTGCCCCCCTGTCTCTCTCCTTCTGAGTTGCTGCTATGCACCAGACTTTCCTCCCTGACCTTCTCCTTCTTGGGTTCAAGCCCAGGTCCATCCACTCTTGACAGCACTCAGGGAACCCTGCCTTTCTTTGCTCTCCTGCCACCTTGCTCCTGCCTCTCCCTTCCTCCATCCACTAAACCCTGCTTATACTTCAAGGCCAAGGTTAAGCTTCAGTTCCTAACACTCTGTTCTCTCACAAAGACAAAGGTAAGATTCAAGTGGAGTTTTGATCTGAAAACGCAAAGGAGAAGCATAGGTAGAGCTAAAACAGTACAGAGGTTTCTAAGGAGACCCAAACCAAGACAGAAAATTCAGGAGAGTGAGGTCAAGATCAGGACCAGCCAGAAAGAGCTGGAGAGATAGATAGCACAGTCAGGATGATGGTCCTCTTGAGACACTGTGGTGCTTGGGGAAACAGAGCAGCAGCCAGGGGTTCCTGGGGCTCTAGGGCCTGGGTTGAGCATGAGAATGAGCCCCCTTGGGATAGATTGCATGTGCCCAACCTGCCTGGATCCCAGGCCATTGCCATAGATCACACGCAGATAGGGACCACCAGGGTTGCTGTCTCCCCAGTGACGTTATTTTCAATATATATACAGACTTGACCACCTATTCTCACAACCCAGTTTCTTTAATCAATCTGACCTTGAGCTTGATGAGAAAATGAAATAGGATTCTTCCTGGGTGGTGATCATGGGCTGTACTTACTCTGATTTTTGTTTCCTATGGCTGGCTGGCTGGTTCCTTCTCTGCCCCCCCTCTCTCTGTCTCCCCCCCCAACTCTAGTTAAGGTATGACATAGGAATGAGATAGATACCTTTGCCAATAGGTATGAGTACCTATCTAGGTATCCCAGCATGGAGTCCAATGTGCCCATAACAGGGTTCAGGCAGCCTGTCTTGTAGAAATTGTATGATTCTTAGAACATTAGACTCCTCTCGGGCCCATCCTGGGCAGCCATGGTGAAGTCTTGCATTTGGGTCTTGCTGGGGTGGCAAAGAATTGGAAGTGTACTTCTATCTCTTCCTTAGCATCTCAAATCTTTGGGGTCCAGACAACACTCACTTTACTTCCTAGAAACAAGCCAGAAAATGGATTGGTAAAAGCCTCACAGTTGGAGATAAATGCTTTGCAGTGCCTGCTGGCCCCTGAGGACTCTATTACCTGCTTGCTTTTTTGTTTCTAGTTCATGTTCCCTTTTAACCCATTTTAAAGTAGAATGAAATGCCAAGAGCATAAGCAATTATGTCTCGTCTTATGTCTGCACATCTTGCCTGTGTCTGCTTTGATGGGGAGATGAGGAGGGACTCACGGTTCCGCCAGAATCACCTCCTAGTCTCTCTACCACATTACGTAATCCTGACTCGTTCTCGAGGTCCTCAGGACATTTGGCTCCAGCATGGTTAGCTTTTTGTTAGACTGTAATTTTGGTCAGCAGTGACTCACATCCAAACCCATTGCAGTGCCCTCTGGTTCCTCACCCAATTGTCAGCAGGGCTCGTTCCATCTGTTCAAGTAGAGGAAACTAGATTCACAGAGTTCTTTTAGTGTCCAAGACCAAAACAACACACTCTCAAAAAACAGTTTAGGGAGATGCACTTTAAAGTCCTAAAACTATTGCAACAGGAGTTGCCCCCAGGTGTCTCTACGTGTGGTTAGAGAAAACTCTTAGCAGATGATTTGGAGCAGAAGCTCTTCTAATGGATTGTTCCCATGCTAGTCATCTGCTGCCCCTTAGTGTCTACCTTTGAATACACACACACACACACACACACATACACACACACACACACACATATACATATTCACATACATACATACATACATACATACATACATACATACATGTGCACATGAATGCAGTTACCCATGGAGGCCGAAGGAAGGTGTCAGATCCCCTGGAGTTGGAGTTACAGGCGGCTGTGAGCTACCCATAAGTGCTAGAAACTGAATCTCGGTCCTCTACAAGAGCAGTATGAGCTCTTAACCACTGAACCATCTCTCCAGCCTCTGAATTTATTTTTATTAATTTTGCAGTAGTTAAGATTGAACCTAGGGCTCTGAGAATGACCAGGCAGGTGTGCTATGGCTGAGTTATATCCCTAGCCATGCCTTTGAATACCTTGGCAAGACTTCCTAGAGCAAATAGCTCCTACGCATCACTTAGGAACCAAAACACCACAGTGACTATCTTCTTTCCCTCAGAGGAGTCAACTGTCTATATGACAGGAAGTGCAAGGCTAGAGCCAAGGCCTAGCTTCTGTGGCTGGGTTAACTAACCCTCAGTCTGTGCCCTAATCTCTGATTTAGACACCCAAATGGCCCTTTGATCAGTCTTTTTAGAAGCTCAGCTTTACAAATCAATTTGGCACTAGTTGGATTCCAGATGCTCATGCAAACTCTGGCTTAATATAGCAACGTCATCATCATGGCTGAGAAAACGTGTCCAACTCACTTAATAAACCCATCCTGGCAAAACAGCTGATGAGGACCTCAGACCAGACCATAATAAGCATCAGGCTTATATACAGATCTGGCACTAAAAATGCTGCTGTACATTTAAATACCCCAGACTTGCCTCAAATCTTGTCCTAAACCAACGGTTTGTGATGATTTGATCAGTATCTGATTTATCTGGCAGTGAGTTGAATCTCAGTAAAGACCATGGCATCTGGTTTGATCACAAAATTTCATTTTCTCTCATTAACACAAAATCTGATTACCATCTGAAATTAGAAGCCCAATAGTATTCAGTTTTAGTGGCCTCTAGACTTGTCTCTTCCACCAGTAAACCAAAGGACCAGAAAATTCAGCAAGCATCAAGAGTTCCTTCTCTGTGAAGTTGAACCCAGCATTCTCAAAGGCTGAGCTGCTCCCAACCCCCACCTCTGCAGGCTTATCAATGCTGCACACAGCTCCCTGTGCTCTTGCCGATTCTGAAGAACACTATTTCAGCCAATCTGCCACCATGGACATGAGGAACTGGACAACTGTTTGTTGCTGTCATCTGTTCTGTGCACCAAAAAAAATTTTTTTTACTAACATCTTCAGCCTAAACATAGCATTAGAAGACACATGTGGACTCAGTTGATTAAGGGATCACCTTGTAATGTTGAGAAGCTGAATCCATTCTCCAGAATCTGGGTTGGAACACTTGCCCATATACATTATGGAAATGAGTCTCATACTAAATTATTTATCAGAAAGAAAATTATGATGTTTTGTTTAACATTTTAAATAAGTATTTTGGTATAATAGTTGCAATACACTTTTGTGATTAAACTTACTTTGGAATGAAAAAAAAAAAAAGCAGGTGGCATGTGCTTGAACTCCCAGCATGCACTGAGAATATAGAGACAGGAAGGTCCCTGGGATCCAATGACCAGCCAGTTTAGCCTAATTAGTAAACTCCAAGCCAAAGAGAGACATTTCCTAAAAAGAAATAGACAAGATTCCTGAGGATGACACCCAAAGCTGTCCTCTGACCTTTACACACACATTTTTAAAGACATATGTTATGACAACCAAGACTAGCAAATCTAGAACTTAAGAGAATTTAATTGACTGCCTAGTTACTAATCACTATATAGAGGAGACACTTACCCAGGACTCCAAATATGAATAAAAGATACTTCTAACTTTTTAGATTATGCTTTATAAAGTATTACAAATATCTCTATCATTAAAACCCCCACAAGAGGAATACAAAGTTGAGTAGGAACACAGATGTAAGACAGCAATTATTTCCAAGGAACCAAAAGAAGATAATCTAAAGATAAAGAGATAAAGTTAGGTTGTGGCCAGGTCTGCAAGGATGGGAGCAGGAGGGGTCATTCCTTCAGAGGTCACACAGTGATAAAAGGCCGGGAGGAATGTGAGGTGTAGATGCCCTGTGTGCCTGGGGGACTGTGAAAGAGGAGGAGTGAAAGTGACTTCCCTAAAATGATGGATTGTAACCTGAAATAACACACAAACCCTTTGTCCCCTAAGTTGCATTTTGCTGGGACATTTTATTAGAGCAAATTAAAGTACACCAATAAGACTATACCACATGAGATTTAAATCTATCTGCTGGTATCAGAGGCCTAAAGGTAGCCAATGGATTTGACCATCCACAAAGTGATCTCGGGGCTGGTGTCCCAGCTCAAGGGTCTCCTGTCTTTTTATTCTGCTAGAATGTTCATTTGGCTTCCAGCACAGGATGCCACCCTCTAAGTCACCTCATGGTTTTAGGATAGCAGCAGAAGGATATGATAGCCCAAAATGTTCACATTCCAGACCAGATGCTGAAGAAAATCAAGAAAGGAGGAAAAGGGTGCTTTTTCCTGCCAAGCCAGCCCACCAAGTATCATTTTCACTCTTGTTGCTTGCCACCTCTGACTACAGAGAGCTGGAGAGATGCACTATTAACTTCAGGAAGGGACCTGCGTTATGTACTAGAGAAGATGGCTCTGGGTGGACAGTGACAACTTCTGTACCACAAGGAGCTAGGGAGCCAGACAAGAGCTCCACAGTTTGATGAGGAGCTCTTGAAGCACCCTTCATTACAATGGCAAGGTCAAGGAGAAGGGAGACTTTCAGTTAGGTAAGGCCAGGAACATGAGAGCAAGAATCAGCGGTAAAACCAAAATGAATATAATAAGTGGACAGGGGAGACTTCCAAGAAACCTAAACAGAGATAGGAGCGCAGGAGAATGAGGCCAAGGTCGGATCAGCCTGAGGGTGATGGAAAGATGGCATGGTCCAGCTGCTGCTCTCCACTAGAGGATTTGGTGCTTGGGGAGGAAAGCCAGCATCAGAGAGCTCTTGGGACACTGCCTAGCTTGTATCTAAGCAGATACACAAGTCCAGTAGATTGTAAGTTTAGCTCCACATGCCCAACTGTGTGCATCCAGAGCCTCCTAGACATCACTTACTATAAACAATGTACAGATAGGAGTGGTTAGTATAAGTGGAATAAAAATTAGTGACATGGGTTGATCTTTACATAGGGGCTTTAGGTTACTTCCTCTTGTTTGTGTACACATGTGTGTAGTGTGTGCACATGTCTGTCTTCCTCTATCATTCTCCTCACCTTGCTTTTGTAGACAGCCTCTCTCACTGCATCCAGCGCTTGTCAATTGCTTAGACTGGCTGACTGTGGAGCTTCTGGCAGCCACCCAGCTCCATCCTCTCCCTTTCCCCAGTAGGGTCAGAGACAAGTACCATCATTCCCAGCTTTTAGTGGGTGCTGAGGATCTGAACCCAGGGACTCATGCTTGCACAGCAGGCACTTTACCAACCAAGCCATCTCCTCAGCTGAAGAATGGCCTTAAAATGCATATGAAGATACAATCCCATGCTTCCTCTGTTTCTGTAACTAGTTTGTCCTTCCCTAGTAGATATAAGGGTATAATTTGGAATATCGCAAATCTGTGTTAACTTGCTGGATCAACTGAAGATAGATTAACCACAGCTCTTAACCCTAGTTTCTTTGTTAGTAAAATAATGGAGCAGAGTCATAGAGTCCTCTATTTCAACTCTAAAACTCTACAAACTTGGGAGGGAGTACTATATGTAAAACTATATGTAAAGCTGCTGTACATGGGTTGGAGAAATGGCTCATTAGTTTTGCTGCATAGTTTTGTGTCAACTCAACACAAGTTAGAGTCATTAGAGAGTCAAAGAGCCTCTCCATTGAGGAAATGCCTCCATGAGATCCAGCTATAAGGCATTTTCTCAATTACTGATCAAGGGGGGAGGACCCAGCCCATTGTGGGTGGTGCCATCCCTGGGCTGGTGGTCCTGGGTTCTATAAGAAAGCAAACTGAGCAAGCCAGGGGAAGCAAGCCAGTAAGCAGCACCCCTCCACTGCCTCTGCATCAGCTCCTGCCTCCAGGCTCCTGTCCTGACTTCCTTCAATGATGAACTATTATTTGGAAGTGTGAGCCCAATAAACCATTTCTCTCCGAGTTGCTTTGGTCATGGTGTTTCATCACAGCAATAGTAACCCTAACTAAGACATCAGTAAAGTGCTTGCTACATAGACCTGAGGATCTGTATTCAATTCCCAGCACCCACATAAAAGACAAGCATAGAAGCACATACGTGTGATCCCAGGACTAGGGAAGCAGAGGCAGGAGGATTCCTGAGGCTTGCTGACCAGCCAGTATAGCCCAACTGGATCAGGTCAATAAGAGACACTGTCTCAAAAAATTAAGTGGAAGGGTTCTATGGAAGCCAGTGACCTGAGTGTGGTTCCTGGAAGCCACATAAAGGTGAAGGAGACTCCATATAGTGACTCTGACCTCCACACTCACACACAATACAACAACAACAATAATAATAATTTATTTTTTAAAGAAAATCATATTAACAATTAAATGGACAATGATGGAGGAAGATTGCTAATGTGGACCTCTGCCACACATATGCACATACATACATGTGCACACACACATAAACTGCTGCACAATACTTGAGAAATAGCACTTCAGAACTTTGGACAGATATAGATGATTCTGTGATTTAGCTCATCCCTGGCATTGACCCTTTTCTCTTCCTCCTGCCTGTGTCTTTACAGGTGTGCATCCTCCAGTGTGAAGAGAAGGTCTTTCCCCGTCCTCTCTGGACTGTATGCACCAAAGTCATGACCAGTGCTCTGGGCAGCTCAGCCCTGCTGACCCAGAGCTCGTGTCAGCTGCTCTTTACCAGCCAAAAGCCTCAGAGATGCAGCACCTGAAGAGAATGCCGCGTGTCAGGAGCTTGGTGCAAGCACGAGATGCAGAGCCCGAGGCAGACGCAGAGCCTGGCGCAGATAACGCCGATGAGGTGGAGCAGAAGCAGCTGCAGAAAAGGTTTGGGGGCTTCACCGGGGCCCGGAAGTCGGCCCGGAAGTTGGCCAACCAGAAGAGGTTCAGTGAGTTTATGAGGCAGTACCTGGTCCTGAGCATGCAGTCAAGCCAACGCCGGCGCACTCTGCACCAGAATGGTAATGTGTAGCCAGAAGGAGCCCCTCCCAGCTGCACCGGCCACTGCAACCCATGAGTGAGTTGGGCACCAACTAGCAGGGGGCAAGAAGTGACTTCATTTACCCAGCTGTTTCAGACTTCTTCCCAGGCCTAGAAACACATTAGCCAGCCCCTAATCACACACACACACACACACACACACACACACACACACACACATTCACCCAATCCCTCTCCCCACACACATCTCAAGGATTCCAGTCCTTGAGAGGTTTGGTTGGTAAAGAAATTCACATCTCTGCCTCTTACCCATTTCTCCAGGAAGCAAAGTTTTTCCCACCATTCTCCTTGAGGCTGACCACTCCCATTCAGAGACTGGTTACCATGGGGATAATAGTAGTATGTTAAGATAACTAATTCCTCTATAGCACTCCAGGAGCTTAGTTACTATGGGGACAGTTAAGTGGACCAATTCTAACAGCCAGTTACCATAGCAACCATTCAGCTCACCTTTCCTCAGAGACTTTATCTGCAAAACACCAATAGCCAGCCCTCCTCTTAGCCATTTGCAAAAAGGCTGATTACTGCTCTGCTTCAAAGACGGCTTATCCACTCACCCTACATCACAAGGTGGCTGGACTCCATGGAAACCATTAATAGTTCCCATTTCCCCTTGCCAAAGACTTTGTTGAGACCCAGAGTTATGCTTTTTGCTCTTATTTCTTCCTCTAAAAATTTGGTTACCCTGGCACTTGGCCAAGGAAAGACCAGTTCTTTATCATTAATGGCATCCTTGCTGAACCAGATTCCAGAATTTTCCCTAATGGATCTAGTGAGTTATAAAATATGTACTAAGGAAGAATGAGTCTTTTTTTCTACAGGCTTTTGTTTCTTCCCAGGATGCCATTTGTGATTTTTTTTTCCTTTGCTTCGCTCCTACCCTCCAGTACACACATACAACACACACACTCATATAAAGCCTATCAGAGATTGCAGAGCAGAGACCCAATTACAGCTGGCTGATTCTAAACCCAACTCTCACCAGTACATAACTATGGACTGGCATTAGAAATTAACAATTCCTAATTAGAAAAGGCCCAACTGTCAGGTCTGTGTCCCTTCATCCACATATGCTGATGTAAACATCTCCTGAGACAGCTCAGGAACACACGACCTCATACAAAAGCATGAGTAAGTTTGACAATATGATATTGTCCCAACAGAAGCTATTCCCTACCTCTGAGGCAGAGAAGACAAATGCATGCAGCCCCTCTTTTTGCTTCTTACACATCCAAGGTAGTCATGTCGTTCATAATTCTCTTTCAACGTAGAGCCATCTATATGATAATCTTTGGTGCCCACACTCTGGCATACAGCCAGCCTGCATGGCCCAAGCTGCTAGGCCACTTGTCTGCAGCAAGCCTATCTCCAAAGATGGACATACTTATTAGGTTGTGGGGAGAAGGCTGCTGCATTTGTCTTAACAGAATGATGTTCATCTCCAAAGGTCCCGAGTGAACTTGCACACTCTGACGTCACCACTGCTGTTCTTGACAAGCAGTCTATTTCTTCCAAAGCCAGACCTGTTATCTAGTAGTAAATCTTCCAGACGTAGCACGAATTCTTCAAAATCTTAATGGCATTATTCAAAGAGGCTCTTAAGGGACACCAAAGTCCATATCTAATTCTAAACCACAACAATATTCTTTACAGTTTAAGATCAGTCCCATTAGCAAGAATCAATTTATTTGGAGCGGGGGACAAGCAAACTATTTGAGCTAGACAATTGGTTTTTCTGATTTTCTATTATACTTCCAGCTGAGAGGTGCTGTAACAGGGCTAATAAACGCCTTCTCTCTGCTGCTTTGCTCAACATGCAAAGTTCTTGATGGATACATTAGCCAGCTCATTTGGGTATTATTAATGGCTGTCCTGTCACCATGTAACAGCACTCACTGCTCGCTCTTTGTTCTCTCTCTCTCTTTGTCTCTCTCTCTCTCCCTCTCTCTCTCTCTCTCTTCCCCTCTTTTTCTCCTTCTCTCTCTGTCTCTGTCTCTCTCTGTCTCTCTCTGTCTCTCTCTGTCTCTCTCTGTCTCCTCTGTCTCTCTCTCTCTCTCTCTCCTCTCTCTCTCTCTCTCTCTCTCCTCTCTCTCTCTCTCCCTCCTCCACATGCATGGTGCTGAGTTCCAGAGTGGATGTTTGTTAATGAGCCTGGCACAGCCAGAGACCTTGTGTTTATCTGCATACACACAGCCCAACCTGTCGTGTGATAGAAATCCTTCCCCTCCAGCCAGCTCCCGTTGCCAAAGTTGTTCTTGGCGTCTAAGATGCCATTGCCAATCAATGCTCAGAAGATTGGCATGGGGGAGGGGCCACCCAGCACTGGAGTGGAATGGAAAACCTATTCCAAGTGCAATGATGGCCTAGGAAGATGGGGCACGGTAGTGCAGACCCTGCTCTGGACAAAAGTGAGAAGAGCACAGCATGTCTTGCGGACAGCCTCTCTCTGATCTATACTTCCAATAATCTCTCCTGCATCTGGCCTTGACCTTCTAGACATCAGCAACACACTCATGATCATCACACTCATGATCAACACAGTCACGACATCTAGCTTGGCCTGGGCCACATAAGAGAACCATAAGGACCCTGTTTAACATAGACGCTGTGCTGAGAACCAAGGGAGAGATGACTGTTACTGTTAAGAGGCATGTCACTGTGCCTTTTATGTCACAGCCCATCACTCTCCCTTTTATCCAGTGCATCACCCCTGTCAGTAGTAGGCAAAAGTGGTAGGTAGGTGGAGGGCACCAAGTAAGGACCCCTTCTGGTCACTTGGGAACTTGCCACAATGGCCTACTTTGGGTTGCTTTAGTCCCATGGGCAAACAGGGTGGATGGTTCAGAAGACCTATCACGTTTGACATTTTAATCCTTTCTGTCTCCCCAGGCATCCAGGTGATCCCCCGTACAGCATGTGTCCACACCAAGACCTGCAGGCCGGGAGTCAGGATTCCTCCTTCCCCGAGGCACTGAGCCCCCATAGCTCCTCCCTGCCCAGTTGTTGCCCCCTCCCCATGGCATGTTTCACCACAATCCTGTTGCTACATCAGAGTGTATTTTTGTAATTCCTCCAGCTAACATTTTAATGGCCCCATCTTCTCCCTCATCCTCTGCCCTCTTGTAGGCCAGGCAAGAGGAACATGAAATCAGACCTGGGGTTTTGCCTCTTCACTGCCATAACTTGTTTGTAAAAGAGCTGTTCTTTTTGACCGATCGTTTGAAACAACTTTCTCCATTAAACTTCTACTGAGCAAATGGTTAATAAACTTGTTGCCTTTCTTTAGTTTTATCACGTATATAAGTACACTGTAGCTGTCTTCAGACACACCCAGGGAACTGGATCACAATACAGATGATTGTGAACCACCATGTGGTTGCAGGGAATTGGACTCAGGACCTTTAGAAGAGCAGTCAGTGCTCTTAACTGCTGAGCCATCTCTCCAGTTGCTTTTTTTTTTTTTTTTTTAAAGCAGTGCAATAAAGAAGCATGGACTCTGCAAGCACACATTTTGAGAGCCACCTCTCTCAGAGCTGGAAACTCACAGGCAGCTATGCCTAAATGTAAAGCTGGCACAAGGAGATGCTGGGACATGAACACATGGAAGGCAACAGGTACTGAGAAGCCAGGAAGCCAGATGAAAACGGCGTGTGAAGGTATGAGCACAGGGAGACTGAGTCTTAATCTCTGAGCACATCCAGCTGCTCTTAGATTCCCACTCGAAGCTCCAGACCCAGCAGAAGCACACATTTTTAACAGCTTCCAGATGATGCAGAGAGCCTGCTGGTTTGGGGCTGCTGGGTTGGGACAGAGGAAGGATGGCATGCTTGCCTACCTATTTTTTTCTCCATGTAACACTAAGCTCAGTTAGGTGTGTAAAAATCCAGCCAGGAAACATATGGAGAATCCAATTGGAGTAGCTGATCAGTTCAATATCTACAAGGTAGATGGCTGTCACAGTCCATTTGCTGCTGCGGAGACAGCAGGATACAACTGTCTTTCTATATCCTGGAGGAGATGGTTCCAGAACCCCTGTGGGCAGCAAAATCATCCACTGCACAAAAAAAAAAAAAAAAAAAAAAAAATTATATATAACCTACATACAAGCTTCTCTGTATTGGAATTACTTCTATCGATACCATCTAATACAACATAAACACCATGTGCACAGCTGTTTAATTATGCTGCTTAGGGGATAATGAGAAAGGTCTGTATTTGTCCAGGACAGACACGATTCGTTTTTAAGAGCCTCAGTCTGCAGCTGGTTGCATCTGCTGACGTGGAACAATTGTACTATACATTGGGTAAATTCAGAGCAATGGTTAATTTATTCTGCTTCACTTCCTAAGGTCAAAAAGGGCAAGGGCAAGGGGCCTTCACTGTCCAGCGATGTTGGGGAGCCTTAGAGTCCAGCCTCAGTGATAGCTGCTATCCCCCAAAGGGCCTATGCTCCCTAGGCCTCCTGGTTCTTTCTTTCAGCAGCTCCTGCCTTTCCTGAACAGGATCCCAGCTTAATGCAAGAGATCCCAGGTCCCCTTCAGGCACTCCATCCAGCCCTTTAAAGTCTTCTAAGGGCCAAACAGGGTGGTGCACATCTGTAACCTCAGTACTCAAGAGGAGGAGGAAGCCATCCTGGACTGTGTAGAGAAAACCTGGGTGGGAGGGGTGGGTAATGTTTACAAGCAACACAACCTCTTAGTATGTTGAACATTTAAGACACATCTCCCAATTTCCTTCAGCCTGGTTTGACAGGCTCTCCTTGGAATGATTCAAGTTGCATAAGCCAGTAGGGGAGGGGGATGCTCTCTGCTTCCAGACCCCGCCCACAGAGGCCAGCTCAGCCAGCATCTGTCCACAACCTGTGACATCAATGCCCTTAGGAACAGACTATACTCAGAACCCACCCTGGAGACACCAAGCTATGGTTTGGAGATGGGGGGAGGAGAGGTCCCCAAGCTCCACGTGCTGGAGGCATGATGTACACAGGGTGGCAGTGGGAGGTGGTGCCTGGGGAAGGGACCTGGGGACCCCAGCCTCTCTGACTTTCTATCTTCACAATGATCTCTCTTGGTATTAGTTCCCAGCATTGCCACCTTCGGGAAGGTGATGTATTCAGGAAGTCCCTTGCAAGAGCCTGCACTATGTAGTTTGGTCTTTCAGCCTCGAAACCTTTCTTAAAGTTAGCCTGCCTTGGGTATTTTATTATAGCTATGAAAAGCTGTTGAGTATTTAGAATGTGACTTATTTTCTAAGTTCTCAGTCAATTCCCATTAGACACAGAAACTTGCTCAAAATATGCCTTCCTTTGAAAATGAATGTAAGCCATAGAAAACAGCTACTTCCCAGATTACAGTACCATCACCCCACCCCAAGATGTACCCTTGGCAAGATATTCAGCCTCTGTGATTCACCAAAGTAACTTCCCTAGCCAGGTGGTGGTGGTGCACACCTTCAGCCTGGCACTGGGTAGGCAGGTGGATCTCTGTGAGTTCAAAGTCACCCTGGTCTACAGAGCAAGTTCCAAGACAGCCAGAACTACACAGAGAAACCCTGTTCCCCCACCAAAATCTAACTTCCTTCCAAGGAAGTACTATGTCTACTCCCTGGTAAGTGTATCTACCTACTTGAATTTGTTTTAGGGCCCTGAACCTAGGGCTGGGCATGTGCTCCTTCAAGCAACCTGATATTATAAGCAAGTGAGTGCCCTTGCCTACAGTGCCACATGCTATCGCTACTTACAGTAGGAACAGGGGAGTAAGCAGTACAGGCACACACTAAGTCAGACAAGGTACCATTTTATTCCTTATAAAATATATTTCATATCATTGCTGTAAAAACATTACATTTCATTTCACATTTAAAAAAAAATCTTAACAGTAAAAATAATACTTGGAAGACAGCGGGGATTGGGAGGGGAGAAGCGCTGAAAAGACAAATTCACAGATGGGAATCTCCCTTTTTGTGTTGTTTTTTGCCCCTGGTAAAGTCAGAACCTGGAGTGACCAGAAAGTAACAATTTTTTCCCCACCAAATCAGTTTCCATATCCAATTTCCTAGAGTCCTCTAAGGCGTCAAGCTATACACTCACTCCGACAAAGGCAGCCATTGCTCGCAGTACCGTCTGAAGCAGCAACATGATAAAAGCATTATCATGGATCCAACCCTTGGTTCCCAGAGAGCCCTTTGGCTTTGTACCTGAGACTTGAGTAGCCACAGACAGTATCCCTGGACTCGCAGCACGGAGTGAGTGCAGTGCAGACCCACTGAGTGCAGTGCAGACCCACTAAGTGCAGTGTAGACCCACTGAGTGCAGTGCAGACCCACTGAGTGCAGTGCAGACCCACTGAGGCTCTCCCAACATGGCACCACGTCTGAAGGTAACTCTGAGAACTCCGAATAACGGAAACGTGGCTGGACAGTTTCCCAAGCTAACTGTTAGCAGGCTAGGCCCGTGGGTTTCAAAAGCACGCCTGTGGTGCCTTCACCTGGTCAGACTCCAAACCTTCGGGGCTGGGGGAGCAGGGAGACAGAGATGAGGACGAAGCGGGCCTGATGGCTGGGCGTGTTCACAAGCCACCCTTGCCCTTCAAACCCAAAGCCAGACCATGTGTCAGGAACCAACATGAAAGCATCAGGATGGGCAGGGAGCAAAGGGGGGCACATGACAGCAGGCAGGAGGCCAACACCACCACGGAGGAGAGGGAGTGAATGCAGGCTCGAGAGGCCGCACAGAGATGGAATAAAGAACAAAACAAAATCAGAACTCCTTCAGCTTTTAAACCATCTCATCAATTCCTGTCTTTTCTGTCTTCCTGTTCTGTCTGGTGCACCTATGGCACAGGAAGCCTGCTTCAAATGGAGGAAATTATATTCAGTTACGTCTGCAAGCTCCAAACCAAGGCTGGGATTTAAACACATTTGCTGAAGTGAACACTCAGTCTACACCAGGACTAAGAAGGGGAGAGGAGAGCCTCTTGGTGGGGTCCCTATATGATCAAAAACTCTGTTATAAAATATATACCCCTACCAAAGACACCCGGACACTGGTGTTTCCCTTCCATCAGCAGCCCAGGCTGCCACTACGCCCTTCACATCAAACACACACAGTCTCTTAGGTTCACAGGTTTTCTACTGGTACTTAGTGTGTTTTAGACCGAAAAGTAGATGTTTTCCTTGTGACACCACCAGTGGAGCCTCAGTGATCAGGAGGATACTCTCCCTGGAGAGGTGGCTAGGTGTCACTCCCTGAGCCTGTGACACCTGGGATGTCAGTCCAAAACAGCTGGGTCCTGGAAGTCATGTTGAGCAGGCCCAGAGGCAAAGTCTGCTAGGATCTTCCAGAGACCCCAAGGAAAAGAAGGTTTCCTCATCAAAGACTTCCACATAAGACAAGACCACCTGACATTCTAGTGTCTCTGTGACACTGTGGAGGGAAGGGGCCTCAGGAAGGAGTTCCCTCAGCGGGAGCAGAGTTTTTAATGGAGACCTCCACACTTCCTCTCAGAGTTGAAGGACACTCAGGATAGTGTTTTGAGGCCACCTTCTCAAGCTGAATTCATACTAGCCTTTTTAGCTCAGCTTTTTTGAGACAGGCTTTGTGAAGGAGCTACATGTTTATTGGCATGCAACCCAACATCTGGGGTTGGGGGAGAACGACCCAGATCCAAAAGTTGCCACCATAAAAGGGTGTCCCTTTTCTGTCTGCAGAAGCTGCTACAACAGAAGTCAAACCATCTCTTTAAAAAAAAAAAAAAAAAAAAAAAAAAAAGGAAATTCGTTTTGCTCACAGTCCATTCTAGAATAGCTGAAAGAGCAAAGGATTCACCAGCTCAGCACAAAAACAGGCAAGGCATCCTGTCCTACTTTTGATGCGTATGTAGTCCCAGAGAGGGTGGGATGGGGTAGGGATGGGGGTAACTCTTTGGTCTCTGGTTCACTGCAGAATACCCTTGGTCAATTTTGGCTCTCTCCTATTTTAAAGGGAAAAATAGTTTCATTTAGATTTTGCTTTTAAAAAATAAAACACTCCCACAAGGGGGAGAAAGTGTTTTTAAGTGTTCTATCTTAGCCAACGGAGCCCCAGCTGCCCACATCCACGCCACATCATCTGTGTTCTGTTGATAGCTGCAGGCCTGGAGGCCTCCCGGCTGCCAGGCAGGGTGAGGAGTGGGGCTATCGGAGGCAGGCTCAGTCCAGGAAGCGCTGGCAGGCCTTCTTCCACCGGCAGGCTGTGCACCACTGGTCCCGGTGCTCAATGCCATACACCTTACGGCACTTCTTGGCCTCTCCACGGGCTTTCCTGACAGGGAACAAAATGAGGGTAGTGTCACTTGACGGAGGTGGTCCCCAGGTCACCTAGCATCAGCACGCAAACATGCAGGAGCTGGAAGGGGTGGCTCCTGGCAGGAGTGAGCGGCACCTATAGCCAGAGACTCCAGGGAGAGAATCCACCATGTGGCCTCCATTGGAGGACTTACCCTAGGAACTACAGTTGGGTAGGTTTACAGTCTACATTACCAGTGCTGATGGAGGGCAGAAACCAGAAGGCTGAGGAGGACATGGCTCACCTGGTGCTGCTCTGAGCACGGGGTGGGGAGGTGACAATCAGGTGAGACTTCACTGTGGGTGGCGGCTGCTGGGGCTCGCTGAAGCTGAGTGAGCGGCTCCGGACCTGGGTATGAGCAACAGAAGCTGTTACATGAGACCCCCTCAGGACAGGGAGGCAACTCCCTGGGCCCTGCTATGCTTCGCTGGGCCCGAGCAGGTGCAGGTCAGGGGACCATGCAGCCTACCCTAGAAGGACGTTCTCAGCAGATGGAGTCAGCTTAGATGAAGTTACCATACAAGGGACAAATGGAGGCATTGTATTGCCTCAGTGAAGCCTTCTATCAACTAGGTTCTGCCATCTATGATACTTTTCTGTGGCTGACACTTGAAAGTAGAGCCACCATATGTGGTTCTAATGACTTCCAGTTTATTTCAGTTCAGAGTCAAGGGTACACGAATCCATGGTGGCCTGAGACTTCTGGTCCAGCCCATGTAGCCTTTGAGTGTTCCTATGATCTTCCTTGTTCTCCCTTCTGACAGCCTCGAAGTCTCTCCCTTCCTTTCATCTAGACATCAGAACTCTAATTAGCATTTGACACACACAGAGCAAGGAACTAAGTCTAGCCTTGTCCAGCACATTTCTAAGCAAGAAACTGCTCTGCCCTGAACTCCCTGGGAGTATCCTTCTAGCTGCTGAGAGGAGTTATAGCCAGATAGGGGACATATGGTGTGGTGATTTAAATTTGCTTGGCCCGTGGGAAGTGCTACTATTAGGAGGTGTGGCCTTGTTGGATTAGGTGTGGTCTTATTGGAGGAAGTGTATCACTGTGGGGGTGGGATTTGAGGGTCTATGCTCAAGATCCTCCCAATGCAGAAGAATTCCTTCTTTTGACTGCCTGGGAAGACAGTTTCTCCTGATTGCCTTTAGAACAAGATGAAGAACTCTCAGCTCTTCCAGTACCATGTCTGCCTGCACACTGCCTTGCTTCCTGTCACGATGATAATCAACTGAATCTCTGAAACTGTAAGTCAGCCCCAATTAAATGTTGTCCTTTATAAAAGTTGCCTTGGTCATGGTGTCTCATCACGGCAATGAAACCCTACCTAAGACACACAGTGATCTTCACCAAGTATGGGGGTGGACTGTACCAACGACATAGTCCTCCAGCCCTGGAGATGTATGTAAGAGCTTTGGGGTTTGGGGTACACACTCACCGGAGAGAGGGATGAGGTGGTGGTGGGGGCAGCAGCCCAGCTGATGCTGGTGTAGATGTGGGGGGAAACAGGAATCTGGAAGGATGGCAGAGCCTGCAGAGACAAGAGTGTGTCAGCCTGGGCCTCAACTAAGGACACATCCTATCTGCCTCAGGTCCCAGTGACTTCCTGTTTGCAACAGAAGTCATGTCTCTACCTAATCAAGAGCCTGGAAAACACCAGGACAGTCGCATAGGTTTTCCCACGAGCAGCCTCAAAGCATCTAACCCTTCAACACAGTCACAGCCTGCCTGCCTTCTGGGAGGCTCCAATCTTACTTTGTAATCCTCCCTTTGGGGCTGCTTTCATGCTAGCCTCATGACTTACTAAGTCCTTAGGGGTATTATTCCTTGGCTGGATCACCTACTGAGAACAGGTCTCACGCAAAAAGTCCAAAGCTTTCTGAGTCTGAAAAAGGACAGAGCTGTCAGGCAATTACTCAGGAGTGGAGATGCAGGCAGGAATGTCCGACTTAGATCCATCGGTGACAACACCAGCCACATTAACCAGATACCACAGGGTCGGCAAAGGCTGAGCCTTAGTCAGACACTAAGTGGCCAATAGTTGTAATGAGGAGAGCCACTTATTTTACGAAATCTTTCTCATTGGTTTTAGGGGTGAAGGATGGCCTTACGATATAGCCTAAGCTGACCCTTGACCCAGGTACCAGTATTACAGGCATGCACAGGTACACTTGGATGGAAGCACGACTTTTTATTTACTAATTTGCAAATTGGTCAAATCTGCTAAAGCCAAATTGTTCACGCAGAAAGAGTTATAAACCAGCATATGGACATGTGAACCTAACATTAGGAATCAGGTTCGTTTTAAATGACATCGCCCTTCTCGCCATGACAACTTTCCCAGCCCTTAAGCATAATGAAGTGGTCTTCCTTGGGCCTATGTCCTATCTTCCTGTGTCCTGAGGAAATGGTACTTTGACAACTTATAATTAGTCCTCATTGCTAACCCTAGCTCCACCATGCTGTTCCTGAGAGCAGGGGCCATGCGCTAGTCTAACTAAAGGGGTTACCTAATCCATTGTTGACACGTAGTGGGTACTCAAAGTGGAATCATTCAGTGTAACACCTCGGAGCTAGGGGGTTTGTCTGGGAAAACCTGTATGAGTCCATCAGGTCTTGTAACCAGTCTTCAAAGTGACAGCTCTCAGGTCACATCCACACAGCTAACATAGTTAGACTTCTCATCTCTACCAAACATCACCAAGGAAAATTTCCTTTCTCTTCCTTCTTGTTCTGTTTCGTTTTGTTGTTGAGGAAGGGTTTACATATAGCCCGAACTGGCTTTCAATTCCATATTTGTGAGGGTGACCCTGAACTTTCATTCTTCCTGTCTCCACCCTATGTGCTGGGACTTCAGGTATGTACAATCACACTGGGTTTGTGCTGTGCTGAGGATCAACCCAGAGCCCTGTGCACCTTAGGCAAGCACTCTACCAACTGGCCTATGTCCCTCGTCTTTCCTTTTCCCTCTGGTGGAAGCTCGATTTAGTGACTTGGCCAAAAGGTTCAGTCTTTAATTAAGGTGCTCAGAGGCCTACCCTCTAACAGCCAGTGACCACTGAGATCCAAGCTAAGGCCCTGCATATGTACGTTCCATACCTGGTATGCATGGTCAGCCTGAATGTGCCAGAAGGAGCCAGGAGCTGACTTGCTGAGTGCAACTGAGGGCAGGGAAGACTCCAGGCCGGGGTGTTCTGGGCCAGACGACTGGACTTTGGCTGGAGGCAATGAAAGAGCAGCAAGGGATGGGCTAGTCACCCGGGAGGTGGACGCTGGCTCGCTGGCAGGTGTCCCAGGGGCAGGGGGGGCAGCCACAGCCAGAGCAGATTCTTCTCTCATCTGCATCTCTGTGTAGTAAAAGTCTTCCTCCCGCTTGAACTGATCAGAGTCGACCGTATCCCTGTGTGGAATAGACATTTGGCTGTCACTGAGGATATGCTGCCTTGGTTTGATGTCAGAGGAAAGAAAGTCACAAGGAGGAATTGACTGCGTGTGCCCACCCACGAAGTTAGGGGAGGGTCCCAAGAGAACATCCAGGAGCCCTGCTCTCAGAGGATGTCATAGGGCATTAGAATATGCCCGTCTACGGGAGCTGCTCTTCCCTGCATAAGGGCTCACACAGCATCAAACGTGTGAACACAGACCCAGCCCTGGCACAGGCCCTTTTGGGGCACCATATAAGCATGCTCTCAAGGCCTGTGAGGCAGTTCATGCCAGAGCTGCTGTCCAGAGGGCTCTGTACAGAGATGAGACCCTTACATTAGCACTCCAGCTGACACAGACCTAACTCCCACATGCAGCTGCAGAAGTAAAACTTGGCCACTAAGCTTAAGTCACAGGATGTCACCAGCAATTAAACCAAACTGTTCTATTTCTACCCAGAACTGAAACCTCTTGCTTCCTACACCAGGTAAGAAGAAACGACCACAAGATGCACAGAAAGACACACAGAGCTCACTCCCTGGCAACAGCATCAACAATGATCATGATGCAAAGATTCTCCCTGGCCAGCAAAGGCATCATGCAGACAGTGGTCAGGGAGCGGCTCTGGGAAGCGCCTATAGCAAAGCCACTTCACCAGAAGCATTCTGGGCTGCAAGTCCTGTGGAGTTTGCAGGGTGGAGGTGCTGAGCTCTGTACCTACCCCAAGTGGAGGGCTTTGACGTGGCGTTTGATGCCCACAATTGAACGAAGAACTTTGCCACAGCTGGGCCACAGGCACTTGTACATCACCTTCACAGAGTTCTAGGGGAGGAAAAAAATCTTAGCAACTGGTGTGTATGAATCCTATCCCCAGCTTCTCTCACTGCCTGACGAGGATTTCAGCCAGACCCAAAGGAAAAAACTCAAGGGAAGGGACTCCCAGAGCTCACAGAGACATGCACGAGAGAACTTAGAAGTGACGTGGGGGCTGGCCACATTAAAAAAAAAAAAAGCAGGCCCAGCTGCACGCACTTGTAATACCAAGAGCATGGCAAAGGCAGGTAGATCCCTGGGCTCAGTGGTCACCAAGCATGCCAGAGTCTCTGGGGAGCTCCAGGCCAGTGAGAGAGCCTATCTCAACAACTAAGATGGGGTGCGTGTGCATGCACACCCACAAACATACACACCCAGAAAAACAAAAAAGGCAGAGGAACTAGCCACCTCTGTCTGGGAATTTCACAAGTGCAACAAAGGAAAACTAGAGATACCTGGGACCTACGGGGTGCCTGCTCCTCTAGGGATGGCTGGCCTCATTACTCACATGCTCCACGGTCACCTACCTTCCTCTTTCGAGGGGCTGGTTCATCTAATAGGAAAGGGTCAGGATCAGTCTCAAAGCCATGATCAGTTTGGGGAGACCCAAAGGCATCTCCTAGGTACTTGGGGCTGGCCTGCGGGTGGGGGGGCGAGGGGGTAGAGCTGCCGCTGCTCCCGCTCCAGTGCCCGCTGCTGCCACTGTCTGAAACGTCACCGCTCTCCTTCCATGGGTCACCGCTGGCTGCACGGGAAACTGTCCAGACAGGGAGAGAGGTAAAGGAATACTCAGGCTTATCCCCAGGACCAAAGGGAGAGATGAGTAAGTGAATAATAAAATTAAAATATTATTAAACTTTCAGTTATTAAAGATATACTTCCTGAGCTTCAGGATGAGGGCAAGTGCAAACACTACGGCAATTTCTGGTGCTACAACCGCTCTGCCTGTTGGGTATTTTCTGGCAAGGCCACATGGGTCATCACTGACCCACACAGACACACACTGCAACTATGGTTCATTGAGGATTAATAAAAAGAATACAATTAAAACCCAGTTCACGCTGTACATTCTAAAAAGAGGAACATTTCCCAGGGACACCTTCTTGGTAAGTTTCCTGAAAATGCCCTTCAATCATTCTACCTCGGACAAGGGCATGAACGTCTGTGAGTGAAAGGAAACCACTGAGAACTCTCGGACCATACAGCCAGGTGATCTCCAGGTGACAGGAGGCCCTGTCTCACCTGTCAGGCAATGGCCTGCCCCTCAAACTCAGATGTGTAAAACGGAAGACTGCAAACAACAAGTGGGATTTTCACGCTTAGTTTTCCTTGATTTTTTTTTTTTTTTCTTAGTTCTTTATCTTTTGTAATGCTGAGGATGAAACCTGGGGCCTTGCTCACGTTAGCCATTCTAGAACTAAGTGGAACCCCAAGCCTAGATTTCTACTTTTAAGATGGATGGGGTCTATAGGGCTGCTTCAGGCTCTGTCTAGACTCTCTTGTGCTTTGTCTTCAAAGCTCATGCCAAGCCAATTGATAACATAATCTGAAAGTCTAGTACATGGAAATATCAAGAAAGATGGGGGAAAAACCTTATACTCTCAGCATCCCCAGCTCACTATGCTGACATACAGAGTGACCCTGAGCTTAAAGAGACACTGCCACACTCTAAGAGACCAGGACCTATCTGAAAGCTGGGCTGACTCCAAGGCCCCATGTTTCCAACCCTGGCACTCCTTACTTCTAGGAGACATTTGCCCAAACAGGATGCTGGGTAAAGAACCCCCTCCTCCCCAGATACTCCTGCCCAGTTCCAAAGCTCTCATCACTTGCTTTTCCTGGAAACTGAGAAATTACCACAGATATACACAGAACTTAAAACAGTAGATGTTTAAGACAGAACTCAAGAAGCATCCAAATCAACTGACCATGATCCCATGAACACAGAACCAAGAGGGAACTCCTGACATTTTTTTTTTTTCCTTCAGCTACTTTCTTGAATCTGCTGACTCAACTTCTTGAGAATTTGGCATCCCTCCTCAGGGTCTTCCTTGTGCTCATTAAAGCTGGCTGCACTGCTGGGATTCACCACTAGATGTCCCCAAGTGCAGTGACAGTCTCTGGGTGGAATAATTAAAATTTGCTTTCAAAGGAAGATTACTTGTGAAGGACATTTGTAAAGGCCAATTTCCTCTCAGTATGAATTAGAACTAGCTGCACATTCTCCTACAAACATCTAAGTAGCTTTTAAGACTGGCAGATACGGGATTTCCATTAAAATAAATTTAAGTCACTAGCAGTCTTGTCAAAGATTTTATTCTGCAATCCTTCTTTGAGCTGCCCCCATCCCACTTTAAGCTACAATCCTTCTTTAAGCCCACTGTACTGTATGAGTACAGTATGTGGGGGTCATAACCCCAAGAATTTTGTTTGCAACTATCAGAGGTCATACTATTGGGAACTTTTTACTCCTCTATGTGGGGGGCGTGTGTGTGTGTGTGTGTGTGTGTGGAGAGAGAGAGAGAGAGAGAGAGAGAGAGAGAGAGAGAGAGAGAGAGAGCGCGCATGCATAAGGACAACTCAGTATTCAGTTCTTTTCTTCCACTATGTAGGTCCCAGGAACCAGACACAGGTCATCAGGCTTGGCAGCAAGCACCTTTACCAAGAATCATTTTGTTGGCCCATATTACTGGTTTATATAAAGCAATCAGATTTGAGACTTCAGCTCAGGTATTTAGCCTATAAGTCCATGCTGAGAATTTACAAGGCTGATATTGGGCACTGAGAAGTGAATATTGACAATTGGAAGCCACTAGGGGACCATGGAGCATAGTTCTGCTTTTATAAACTAGTAAATATTTCTGCGGGCCTTGCCCAGGCTCCCATAGAACTTGCTTGAGTGGCTGGGCAGCTAGACTTAGTGCTGAATTCAGTCACTGTCACAAAGCACCAAGTTTTCTGCTCAGGTGAGGAAACTTCTGGATCAATAGTCGTAAGAGACTGCAGAACCCTACTGCCAAGCTCACAGTGGCAATACAAGCTGGGAAGGGGAGCTTCAGTTGTAGAGCTCTGCCATGCCAGGAACCAGTCCAGCCCCACTTGCTCACCAGAGAAGATGGGCTCAGCCCCAGGAGGACTCTGCACAACAGGACTGCAAGACAGAGACGTCAGCACCATGGCAGCCATCATCTCGTCCATCTCCACAGCATCCGACTTCCTGGATTCAAATGAGCAGAGAATATGCTTACTTCCTAGGCCTGGCTGGTCCACAGAGCCCAGAGATTACTACCACATCTGCTTATTTTGTGGGGTGACCGTACACTGATATGCAGCCCCCACCCAGAGAAGTAGCACAAGCTCAATGGATGGTAAAGCAAGAGTCCACGAGAGTGCCCGTTCCGGGTGGTGCCTCTATTAGCTCAGAATGAGCAGGTGGGTCCCCTCCTTAAACGGCACTGACACCTGAGTCAGCACCATTCTCCTTCTAGCCCTGCAACTTAAAATGGAGCATTTTATTTGGGGAAGAGAGAAGAGTCAAGAAGATAAGGTGGAAATAAATGATGCCCACCAAAATCTAAACACTAAAATTACATCCTTCTCCTGTCTTATATTCAAATTTAAGAGGAAACAATTACACTAATGGATCTCTCTCCCTTCTGCCAAAATAAACACAGCATTCTGTTAGCTTCTGAATGTCAACAGAACCTATTACATAAGCCAATGAACAAACAGACCAGGATAAAATAAATAACCAGATGAAACCATCTCCCGCTGTTAAACTCCATGCCTTAAACAGGCTGCATAGAATTTCATGTGTCTTTTCTTTCCCTCTAAATTCATACAGTTATATGATTTGGAAGTAAAATAAGCACTATCTGAAATGTAAAGTATCTGGGGAAAATCAGAATGTAATAAGCTGCCAGTGGCTTGCCTACTTCAAAGGACCGTATTCACCCATTCTTTATACACAGGTCTGCTAAACTGTGCAACTGGGTTTGAAGCAGACAGACCAAAGCCATTAACATAGTAAACATGACTTTACATGATCTTTGTGTTTTCACCTCCTCAGAACAGCAAAACAAGTTCTTTGCTGGCCTTCCACTGGATACACGATCAGAAATGCTGTTCCTCTAGTCTTAAAACACTAGGTCTGCTGGGCCAGTGATATGGCTCAGTGGGCAAAAGCTGCCAAGCCTGACTATCTGAGTTTAGTATACAGTACTCAGAGTAGATGAGAACTGACTCCTGAAAGTTATCCTCTGGCACCCACATGTGCACCACAGCGTGCTCACGCCCCATACACAAAAAATAAATGAATGTAATAAAAACATGTTTTAATCCTCCTGATCTGCCAACAGCTCTCATACCCACAGAAAGAAGTGGGACAGAGTTCAGCTGTTTGTATATCCTGCATGCAAAATAGTTCAGTTGGCGAAGTTCCCTGGTTTTTATTATTATTATTATTTATTACATGCTTTGTGTTAGTGCACTCATGCCATAGCGAGTATGTGGAGGTCAGAGAACAGCTCTGCGGAGTAGGCTTCTCCTTCCACTCGTGGCAGGCTCAGGTATTGAACTCAAGTTGTTCGGCTTGCACAACACACTCTTTAGACCTACTGAGCCATCTCCTGGCCCCAGATTCTCCTTTATTAAATCTTTAAAAATCAATACAGACCACAGAGTGTACATCAGGATCTAGAGTCCCAGGATGACATCATATCCCTAAGCTCTAAAGCAGAATATTCATTCTTCACCTAATGGTTTTTAGCACCCAAGTGAAGAATCGGACCAGCTGTGCTCCAGACACAGCCTGCTGCCTGCCTGTCCAGTTTTGAACTAAGAAAGGATGGCTTCACCTTTATAAATGCTATTTAAGAATCAAAAGCATTTTATGCCTTGGCAGATGGTACATGCAAATGGTACTGAATTACAAGAAAGTTTGGGGACCCTGATGAACTTTCATTGACGGGCGCACGGCTGTGTCTGCAGGATTTTGGGTCTATGGCTGCGACAACAAGTCGTCATGACAGTCTGCTTGGGCCACAAGGCTAAACCACTTTCTCCACCCTATATAAAATGGGCATTGGCACCAGACTCAAGCCATTTATTTGTTCCTGTCTCTTCTTCCGAAAAATTATGAGCTGAGTTTAAACTTTCACCAAAGCACATATACTTCACCCCTAAGAGAGTTATGGAGAAGAAAGGATGTGACGGAGGCTTCCTTAAAAGGCTGCCTCTTCTGTACCTAGCTCCACTATCCCAACAAGTAGGTACCTAAGACCCCACATTCCATACATACACCACGTCCCAGCCCATACTTATAACCGTCCCCACTCCTACTAACCTCTTTGGGACATCAATGTTCCTAGACACGGGTCTGTAAGCTGACACCTGGGCTCCAGGTTCCGAGGCTGGCACCTGGGGTGTGGTACCCTGCAGCTCCGCAAGCCACACCTCTTCTACTTTACAGCAAATCTGTAACTTCTGGTCGAGCAGCCGGACGGTCACCTTGTCCTCAGCCCAGTTGTGCTGCTCCACCAGGCCCTTGCACTCCTGACCCCCATACCACACACAGACCTGCAGGGGAAGGATGGCCAGTGGTCAGTGCTCAGGAGCTCCCACACCAAAGCCCTGGGAGATCTGTATGTGTTCCAAGTATCGGGCTCTGTCTGCAGCAGCCTGTGCTTTGACACACTAGTCTAACAATGTTAAGATCTGTCAGACATCCCCAGTGTTCACATGTTGACACTTAATCCCCAAGACCAGTGTCAGGAAGTACAGACTGTTTGTGAATGTCACAAGAACTGCTGCTCTCTCAAATGGCCTGTCATAAGAGGAGAATTATCCGGAAAGGGGGTAGGCAGGGAGAGTGTGAACTATTACAAAAGTGAATGCAGACTCTCTTATTCTCTTGACCTTATCTTACTCATGGACTTCCCAGTTTCCGGAAGGTTGAGCCAAATTAACTACTGTTTATAGCCTACCCCATCTTGGGCATTCCATTATAGTGGCCTAATCAGGCCAGGAGAAAGCAGGTATTCCCAGACACCGGCTGCCCACCCAAGCACTCCGGCAAGCCACACGGGATCAAATCTTCCTCCTAGAGCTCCCTACATGCTTTCTACCGTAGAAGATAGTGAGCAGGCCAGCAACTGGGGTCTCCGTGTAGATCTAAAATTATTCTCATCCTTCAGTTATCCACCCTCTCCTCCCTGCTCCACTTCTTACTCAATGCTTTTCTTCCGGAGAGTTCTAAGTCCCCATCTCTTCCCAGCATGCACTGGAAAGGGAGAGAGGCTCTCGAGTGAGGGTACCAGCAAGTTATCTTATGAGGACAGAGGTCTAGTGGGCACCAAGCTTTGTGGGAAGACTCTGTGGATGGACCCTGGAGAAGGCAATGGCAGGAGTTCCCCAAATCTGGATCTAGTAATAAATCAGGCCTAGGTGACCATGGGCAAAGGGATGTAAGAAAAACAAAATCTCATCAGATCTGGACAACACCTCCATCTGCATTGACACCTCCATCTGCATTGACACCTCCATCTGCATCTTCTGCAAACGACTTCTCTGGCTCCTACAGTCTAAGGTCTTTCTCCTGGCTGCCTCCATTTGTGAAATGAGGCAGACAAAAAGCTGTTGAGTAAAGGCCATGCTTTGATCTGAGGTTCTCGGCACCCCAGAATGCTTGGCCACTTTCTCCCCGACATGACAATCAGGGAGATGCCCTGATCTGAAATGAGTTCATTCACTACCTAGAGCCTTCCAGCCTGTCACTCAGATACCACTAATCCACCAGTCCCAGTGCTCAAGAGACAGGGTATGTATCCGTGCTGGGCTCAACCTACCTTCTGTCCAGGCTGAAAGGCCACCTGTGGGTGGCCTGAGCTACCCAGAGCTTTGAGGACCTCCTTGGGCTGCTCCTGGCACACAGGGTCCTTAGAGGTGAGTGAGGACGGATGTATGGTTCCTTCCGGCACTTCTATCTGTGGCTCCAAAGGCAGACCAGCCCCTGATGGCACTTCAGTGGCACTAGGTCCCAACACCCGGGCTCCCAAAAGGGAGCGCTTACCAAGGCGGCGGGACAGCATGCTGGATACTCTCTGCTCCCCGGTCTGCTGAGACAAAAGTGGCAGTGAGTCTCTTTTCTCTCTCTCTCTCTCTCTCTCTCTCTCTCTCTCTCTCTCTCTCTCTCTCTCTCTCTTTCATGTGCATCGTGGCACATCCGTGAAAGTCAGAGAACAGGTTGCAGGAATCAGTTCTCTCTTTCATCATGTAGGTTGCAAGAATCAAACTCAGGACATCAGGTTTGGTGGCGAGCTGCTTTACTTGTTGGGCCACCATGCTGGCTTTATCCTTTCTTTATACAAAAATAATAATACCTATTCCTAGGAGGACACATAACAAATATCGATAAACTCAAGGTAAATAAACTCACTTGTGAACCCAAAACACCCAGTGGCCCCCACTCTCATTTTCTAGGGTTTTTTTTTTTTTTTTTTTTTTTTTTTTGGTTTTTCGAGACAGGGTTTCTCTGTATAGCCCTGGCTGTCCTGGAACTCACTCTGTAGACCAGGCTAGCCTCGAACTCAGAAATCCGCCTGCCTCTGCCTCCCAAGTGCTGGGATTAAAGGTGTGCGTCACCACTGCCCGGCTGTTTTCTAGTTTTTATTTTGTCTTTTAAGACTCCTGTTTCATGAAGCTCAGGCTGAAATTTCCTATGCAGTGGAGGATGACCTTGGATTTCTGATCCCCCTACTCCATCGCCCAAGTATTCACCAGCATGTCCAGTTTATGTGGGGCTAGAGGTCAAACTGGGGACTCAGTGCATGCTAGGCAAGTACTTCACCAACTGATTCCGTCCCCAGCCGACTCCCAGTTCCTTTTCTAAGAACATCCCCCTCCTTCTATAACTGCTCATATACTTTCTGTTGTTGTTTTGTTTTTGAGGCAGGTCTTGCTAGGTAGCCATGGCAGGCCTGGAACTTACTAGTCAGGTCAAGTTGGCCTTGACTTGTGGCAATCCTCCTGCATAAGAGCCACTTCACCCAGTTTGGCCACATTTTATTTCTATGAAATGAAATCATTTTTGGTAAGCTTGTTTTCACTTAATATGCCAGCTAACCTCTTTCCTACATCATGAAGTATTGTTCTGTAAAAACAGCCACCATGGCTTCCTTAGTGAGGGTTCTTCGCCCAGTATTGCCTGAGGGCTTTAGGGCTTTCGTTAGACACACGGACTCCCAAGCTGGATTCCCCTCAAAGCTGCAGACAATCTTGGAAACACATTATGCTGTTTTTCTCCTAGACACTAACACCACCAGGACTGGAAAAGTGGCTCCATGGTTACAAGCACCCGATGCTCTTCCAGAAGACTCACATTTGGTTCTAGTACCCACGTGGTAGCTTGCAACCACGTGTAACTCCACTTCAGGGAGTCCTATGACCTATTTCTGGCCTCTGCCAACACCAGCACAGACACAGACAGACATGCAGACAAAGCACTTGTATGCAGAAAATAAAAATAATAAATCATTAAATAGAAGAGGAAAACCCAGCCTCTGCCAAGCACACTGTCTCCCCCCCAGAGCCATCAGTCCCTCTCTACTCCTCTGGGTCTCTACGAACACCTCTGGTCTCTGCTGCCCAGGTCTATTTGTCGATTCAGCTGGATGTGCACAAGGCACATTCCAAGTGTGCTGCGGCTGGGGTGGACATTAAAACACCAGGGCTTTCAGGATCTGATTCCAGTTGCTGCTTCCCCAGCCCAGAACACCATCAGGCTAATTGCACACAAGCTAAATATCTCATAGAGGTAGCCCAAAGCTGGGCCAGGACTTGGAAGACAGAGGCAGGAGGATCTCTGAGATTGTGGCCAGCCTGGTGGTCTCCAGAGTGAGTTCCAGGACAGCCAATGTTACAAAGAGAAACTCGTTTTGTTTCTTGGAAAAAAAAAAAAAAAAAAAACACTAAAAAGTATTTCAGCACATTCCTCCCCCTTCCCCAATCTATAACCAGAATCCTGTTAGGGCCATCACTGGATAAAGTCACTTCCCATCAAGGCTGAAGACCTCAGTTTGAGCCTCAGGATCCACACAGTAGATCTGACTCTTGCAAGTTGCCATCTGACCTTCATACATACATAAATAAATAAATAAATAAAATAAATAAATAAATGCAGTGAACTGCGTCTCCTAGCCCTAAATACCCTTTAAACACTTGTTAGCATCAAGTGTCTTTGAGCTGTTCTATAGGCCTTTACTTTCTGCCCTGGCCCATAAGTACCTCAGGGCTGATTTGTCCAGGTCCCATATCACAGCCTTACCCCACCCCCATCCTCATTTCTTTTCCCAACTAGCCAGGCAAGTTCTACTAGCAGCCAAGACAGGAAAAAATACCTATAAAGAAGAGGTGGAGTTAATCCCAGCACTCGGGAGGCAGAGGCAGGCGGATTTCTGAGTTCGAGGCCAGCCTGGTCTACCGAGCAAGTTCCAGGACAGCCAGGGCTACACAGAGAAACCCTGTCTCAAAAAAAACAAAAACAAAAAAAAAAAAAAAAAAAAAAAGAAGAGGTGGAGTGTGAGCCAGGAGATGGGGGACAGCAAGGAAACAAGACCTCTAAGTCAACATGAGCAAAGCTCATAGAGACTCAAGCAGCATGCTCATGGAGGGCCTCAGCATACACAGCCTCCCATGTAGTGTTTTATAGGATTCCTGAGTGTGCAAACAAGTGGGTCTCTGATTCTTGTAGCTGACCCACGTAACTGCTCGGGTCTTTTTGCTCCTTTTTTTGTTTTTTGGTTAGAGTTTTGTGTTTTCTCTTTCAGTTGGGTATTGCTTTATTTTGTTTTCTTGGTGGTGGGCGGGAGTGTTGTTGTATTGGGTTTTTGTTTGTTTTTGTTTTGTTTGGAGAAAGAACTTAAAATTGGGTGGGTAGGGAAAGGGAGATCTGGAAGCACTTGAAGGACTGAAGAATATAATCAAAACATTTAAATTTAAAAACTGTTTTAAATAATAAAAAAGAAAAAACAAAACAATAACAGCAAAAGGATAGTAAGAAAGCAGCAGTCAGGCGGTGGTCACACACACACACACACACACACACACACACACACACACACGAGCCCAGCTCTCTGCAGGCAGAGGCAGGCAGGTCTCTGCGTTTGAGGCCTGCCTAGTCTAAGAGTTCTGAGACAGCCAGCGCTACATAGAAACCAGGTCTCAAAAAGAACAAAAGAATGAATTAAGGAACAGAGTGGGGGAGGGAAGGGAAGGAAGTAGAAGGGAGGGGACAATAGAAAAAGGCAAATACTGAGCAAAGTGGAAAGGCTGGTTCTATGTTCAAAGTCTGTAATCTGATATACTGGCAGCTTGGCCAGGAACCCCCAAGAAGCAACGCAAAGATATGGCATGCAGAATCCCCAAGTTAGGCGGCTGGTGCCTTCACACTCTCATAGAACTTCGTGACTACAATTTAAAAAAAAAAAAAAAGTGCCCCAGATAAATGGCTTTTAAACTACAGCCAGAGGACAGGGTGTGTGACTCAGTGTAGAGTGTGCCTGGTTCAAGCCCAGGCATAGAAAAAAAAGGGATCACAGAGCAAAACGAACACTGGCGTGTAATGTCACTTACTGACAACAGGTGGCAGCACTAACACAGAGAAACAACCAGTCTTTTTCTTGCCCTCCCCAACCCCCCAAGAAAAAGAATCCCAGGAGCCACCCCCACTTTGCTGAGCCGGAAGTTTGGGGTTTCTAGTACTGAAAATGAAGAAGGCGGTGTTTCCAAACCTTAGTTCCCAGTCTTCAGAAAGAACCTGAGATGTTTGGGCAACAAACTCTGCCGCTGTTTTTGGAAGCCTGTCTTCTTTTTAAAGAATGCTCTTCTGTTGGTTGGTATGCCTGTACCTTCCAGAAGCCAGAGGGATCTGTGCAAATAGGCAACTCGCCTGCTCCTGGCCTGTTTCCACAGGCTGGCTACTGTCTCCAAAAATCCACTCAAAAACACATTATGTTTTCAGGATTCAGAAGTAATGAAGCAATAATAACAGAAGTTGGCCGGAAAAAGGAGCGAGGTCACACCTATTTTGGAGGTGCTAGCATGGAGGATCTCACCCTTTCTCCTAGTATGCATGCACCACTCTAGCTGGCCTCTTTCAGGACCTTCTTCCCCGACCAGGATGCCTTCTCAAGAGCTACTCATGGTACCAGGACCAGCCAGCCATGTGACTGATTCTATTTGCCATGTGACTCATCTGTGGCAGCAGAGAAAAGTTAGGAAACCTGTATTGTAAAGTAACAAGGACTAGATTTCACTGTGTAGCTAAATGCCGCCTTTCCAGTTTTACGCTCTCCACTTACAGGATTCCTTGATGGGTCATAAACTCATAAAGTGGTCTCAGAACGTCATAAGGGGCATCTGGAGTCCCAAATGCTGTCATCAATAGGAAAGGGATAGCTTATGCGCTTTGGTCAATGTCCAGTCTCAGCAAATGCATCCTAATGTGCTAATGGCCTTTAGTGCAGACATCTGCTCTCCGTTACATAAGTGAACCTGACAGAACGGTAAGACAAACTCTATGGTCCAGAGTCACAAATTGCCATTCATCACGTGATGGCTACTGGACAACAGCATCTCTCTGAGCACACGGCTGCAAGTGCACAGAGCTGCATATGATGGTTGTGCCTCTCACTACCCAGGGGCATTTCGGCATGCCATGACATCACCCAGCAGCACTTCCAGGACACAGGTCAGAAGCTGGTGGCTTATTACACAACTCATGAGACTTTTGTCAGATTAAGAAGGGTGAAGTTTGGATCGAGGTTGCTAACTGCAAAATCTCTGATGCTCACTAAGTTGCTAATGAGGATCAAAATGAAGACAAGAGGCTCCTGTTCACACACACACACACACACACTGTTTTCGTGTCTTTATAGATCTCACAGCCAGCGCATACACAGGAGCCTGAGTTTTTAGTACTTAACACCCTGGGTGCTGTCCTCATCTTTTACTGGAGAACTACCAGGTTTTTTTTCTTCCTCTAAATCTTTACTGTTTTAAACCTGGATTGCTTTTCAATGTTATGTTCTAAATTCTACCAGAGATTAGGTTATCAGGAAACCGTGTCTCCTGTTTTTAGCAGATCTCCACGGGGATCTCTTTCCAAACATGGGTAGCCAGTATTTTGGCTGATAGGTGCCATGTGCCCCTGTGTGTTAACAGTGATTATGAGCAAATACATGCGTGACCATTTTGGTTCACAGGCTGCCATTTGCCCATTGTCACATCCCATCACCACTACCTGGAAAAACAAAACAAACAACAACAACAAAACTTAACCTACTTTGGGTTTTTTCTCCCGAGACAGGAGAAGTAAGAGGGCTGGAGAAAGGACTCAGCAGTTCATAGCATGAACTGTTCTTATAGAGAAGACCCAAGTTTGATTCCCAGCACCCATGTCAAGTAACTCATAGATCTGACAGCACTTTCTGCCCTCTCTTTGGACAACTGCACTCACATGCACACACCAAGCCACACACACGTAATTAGAAATAAAAATAAATCTAAAAAAAGACTAAATCCCCGTGAGGGTATGTATCCAAGGCCCTAACCCAAAGCCTCTCATCTCAGCCATCCATCCGGCTCTTTGGTGTGTGTGCATGTGTGTGCACACTCTGGGGACATGTGCAGGTCAGAGGGCAACCTCAGGCGTCCATCCTCATCACCTGCCGGTGTACACAGGGCTAGGGACGAGCAGGCTTCTGCTCTTTCACCTCCTGTAGGAGCTGGGGTCACAGATGTGAGCTACCAAACGGCTTCACTTGGGTGGAAGGACTTGGACACAGAGAGCACTTCCTAGACCTCTCCCCAGCTCCTATGTATCAGCTTTAGGGTAGGAGTCTATGCATTTAAGATGTTCATACCATATTCTTGAGATACACAGCATTTAACATATATTAGTGATCTTTTTGGTATTTCTAAATCCAATGGCCTCGGGCTGGTGAGTGGGTGACAACCTGAGTCTGATTGACTAGACACACTTGGCAGAAAGAAAGAACCAAGTTCTGCAAGCTGTTGACCTGGACACATGTACTGCAACATGCACACCCACACCCAAAACTTAAATAAATACCATGTAATTTTTAAAATTTCAAGTCAGCTGTCCAGATAGTAAAAGTTTGAATTCTCAGCATATTCTAATTATTGTCTTTTTCTGAGGATTTAAAAAAAAACGTGAAATTTAAATAAAACTAGGCCAATCAAGAATCAAGGCTGGACCCCTCCCCACAGTATCTGGTAATGGAGCAGGAAGCCTCTTACTGTTGCCAGTGACAGAGTAACAGATGTAACAGGATAATGGAAGGGAAGAATAATAGTCTCAAATAACGGCCATTTTCATAGTCCAGCGATGGGCCAGAGAAGCAGGTCATCTGATCTGGTTTCCAGCAAATAACCAATGAACCTGATCAGCAAATATGCCTGTGGGTCTCACGGCCCAGCTGGCATTCAACAGGGTGACAGAGGCAGTTCTGTGCTACAGAGGGAAAGGAAGGAGTTCACAGCTCTCCCCAGCAACACGCTCCCCGCCCCGCCCCTCGCACTTACCTCCTCCTCCCAGCTCTTTCCGAAACACAACGCCCTTTGTTCCTGACTGTCCTGCTGGCTTGACTCTATGAACAAGACAATGCTCAGCACAGCGCCTAGCATCCAGGGAGGGCTCTCCTCTGAAAACCTCAAACACCAACGTTGTACAGTGCCACAACATTGAAAATCCAATATGTGACTACACGTGAAAACACGGGTACGTTAAAAATAATGAGCAAGGAGCTCCAGAGAGCACTTGGCAGTTAAGAGTAGTCGCTGCTCTCACAAAGGACCAGGATTCATTCAGTTCCCAGCACCCACATGGCAGCTTGCAACCGACAGGTCCGGGAGATCCAACGGCCTCTTCTGGCCTCAGCCACCACCAGTTATACACATGACACATACATACATGTAATCATTCATACATACATACATACACACACACACACAGTGAAAGAGAAATGGTTAAAATTAGCTATTTAAGCTATGTAACTATGAAACAGATGACTCAGGGCTCAGACATGGATTTTTGCAGATATTCCCAATTTGGGGCAGGGTGCAATAACTGATATGCTTCTTTTCTCAGGCACTTCTGCTGAGGAATACTCAACCTGCAGCAGTGGGACTGCAGAGCTGTTTGCAGACTGTCATATTTTGCTTGTCAGTCAAGGTTTGTTATTTTAATCAAGTCTTCCCTGGGCCCATATTCAAGAATAGTTTGGGGCCTGGAAAGATGGCTCAGCAGTTAAGAGTACTTGCTCTAACAGAGGATCGTGTGGAGTTCCCAGCACCCAGCATGACCATCTGTAACTCTAGCTTTAGAGGATATGAAGCCCTCTGCTGGCCTCCTTGAGCACTGCATGCAAAACACTCATACACATAAAACAAATACAATTGCAAATGAAACAAAAAATAGTTCTAAAAAAGACTTGCTGCTTCCCTTGACATGCAGGTAGACATCAAAACAAAGCAGAAGGCTGGAGAGATGGCCCTGTTGTTTAGGGTATTTGCTGCTCTTGCAGAGGACCCAGGTTCAATTCCCAGCACCCACATGGCAGCTCACAAGCCCAATTCCAAGGGTTCTGGTGGCCTCTTATGGCCTCTGTGGGTACTGCACACATGTAATAAACATGCATACAGGCAAAACACTCATACACAGTTATAGAAAAAGGTAAAGCAGTTTTGTTTTTTTTTTTAGACATATTTTACGTATTTGAGTGTTTTATATGTACACCACATCCATGCCTGACTCCCACAGAGGTCAGCAGACAACATCAGATCACCTAGAACTGGCATTTCAGATAGCTGGGAGCCATCATATGGATGCTGAACAGAACCTGGGTTCTCTGCAAGAGCAAGTGTCCTTAACCACTGAACCATCTCTCCAGTCCAAGGCTGGTTCTTAAACAGCACTCAAACTCCGTTCTAAGATTGTTTTCATAAGAAATAGGCCTTGCAGTGCAGGCAGGGCTGTAATCCCAGCTAGTCAGCAAGTTGAGGCAAGAGAATCTTAAGTTCAAGGCCTGACTGAGCTACACAGTAAGTTCAAGGTAAGCCTGGGAAACTTAGTGAGACTCAGTTTCAAAGTTTTTAAAAGGTGAAAAGGATAATGATAGCCAGCATTTGACTAGCATGTACCAAGGCTCTGGGTTCAATCCCTAGCTCTGAAAACACACACACACACATACACACACACACACACACACACACACACACACACACACGAAGAACAGGCAAAAACCAGGCAATATATAGGTACAATCCCTATAGTCCTGGGTACTGAGGAGGCTGAAGCAGAGAACAGCCTAGGCAGCAAAGTAAGACCCTGTTTCAATCAGCAAAAAAATAAATAAATACATAACAGAGAGGGAATGTTGTGGTTAAACCTGACTGAAACTGGGCTCAAACTCCTCCCCAGAGGAGACAGGGAGATAAAGGAGTGCTGACTTGGCATTCTCCCCAGAGCCAGGTCTCAGGGGAGGGAACAAGGAGCAGAGTCTCCCCAGGGAGACAGGCCCCAGACAGCTGGCAGCTCTGTGGCTTTTCACAGCAAGCTTGGGAGCCTGGTGCTGGCACTCACAGAGTGAAGGAGGAACACTCAGGTGGCTCCTTGTCTACTCTCAATTTAACAGACAATTTGGGGCTACTGTATTTTCCTGACCCCTTACCCTACCCCAGTAACCTAATAAAGCATGGAGGATGGCTCAGGGGCAAAGGTGCCTGTCACCAAGCCTAAGGACCTGAACTCGATCCCTACAACTCACATGGTAGAAGACTAGAACTAACTCCCGCAGACTAGGCTGACTTCTGACAGCACTCCATATGCACAGGTACATGCACAAGCACACAGTAAGTGAAGGTAAGATCATTTTTAATTTGGAGGGACAGTAGCTCCCGTGTTGTAGCTGAGAAAGCAAGGTCCCTTAAGAAAGCCACTCATTGGCCCAAGATCACCCTAGGAACGGGGTGGGGTGCATTTACAACTTTGTTGGCTCCTCCTGGGTCTGGTCCTCCCTTCTCCAGGAACTGGGGTATAGGGAGGGTGGCCCAGGAAAGGAAGGGGCCTCTGGAGGAAAGGAGAGTCATTTTTCACCTGGAAAGGTCTATGAGAAGCACCTGAAGGAGTGACAAGCCAGGCTAGCAAGATCCACACCCCAAAACATAAAGCAGAGACATGAATTTAACTAGAAAGGGAAGCTAGTGTTAGCAGCACCCAAGGTCCCTCACAGATGATATTTTCCTGCTTGAAGAAGGAAGCAGAGCATAGGCTATAATTCTTTTTTTCAAGAGCAAACACCCTTTAGAACTTGGTCACCATTTGAAAGGATTAACCTCAGACCCTGGCTATGCCAAATGCACAGAATGGCTGCTGACAATGAACCCATTAGAAGAGGCGGCTGCAGGGTTCAGACGTCACTCCTGTGAATTACCACATTCCCTGACAAGGCCAAACAAACAAGCAGTGGGCTTGGGGGAAGAGCCAAAGTACCTGGCGATGCTCCTGGCTGAATCAATAGGTCATCCGACAGCCCTGCACCTTTCCTGTGGCGGAGAACCAGGCTTCAGGTGCCAGCAAATGTGCCACCAATTCAGGCACCAGGCTGGAGTGTGAGATTTACAACTAATGATGACAAACAGTGCAAACACACACAAGAGACACTGTGCCTGCAGAGACACTCAACAGGGAGGGTGGAGATTGAGGCACCACCTACATACCCCTCAGAAATCAATGTCCACTCCAGAAGCCACCAACAACTACTACCTTTAAACCTGCAGCTGTGCACCGTACCTGTGAAGGTGAGGCTGCGTCCGCCTCGCTGAGCCAACCCTGCATACTGCGCCAACGGCAGAAGGACCACGTCCCTGTCATGGCCGTGAGGCCCATGCTATTTAACATAGCAAGGGACTCTGAGCTGGGCACAGCCATTGCCCTGCAGCAGCCATCCAGGAGCTGGCTTTGCACTAGGGTACCCTACCAGAACCTGAAATACAACTACTTACTCTCAAGGGAATCCAGAAGCCTACCATGGGTGAGCCACTAATTAACTGAAATCCCAACCAAGCTGACTTCAGCAAGATGGGGGGAAAGAAATCCAACCTCTTCTGTTAGAGGCCTCCTGGCCAACAAATCCCTGGGTTCAGCCCTCAGACCAAGCTCAATGCAAGCCTAGATAGACATTTGGGGAGTCCAGAGCGAGGGCCTGCCTGTCTCCCACATGATCAGGCGCCTGTCACCTCTCTTCAGCCATGGGCTGCTCCCCTGCTCACCCCCACTGTGCCTACATCTGTCTTGGGGCCCTGCCCAGGGTATTCAAGGCTGACTGCCAAACTTCCCCGGGGTGTGGCCTGGCCAGCCTCGTGGAGCAGATCCGGCCCACACTGGCGCACTGACTCACCAGAAACCTGGGGCCAGCAGTACCACTGAGCATATCCCCTGCCCCTAGCCATCTGCTGACATAGCTGTGTCAGGGCCTAGTTCCTGAAGACAATGCTAAGTGGAGGAAGAAGACAAGGATGGTTCCAACCCTGCCTTGAAAAAGTGTGTGTGGCCTGCCCAGGGTACAGGCACACGACTATGATCCCAGCGCACAGCTGCTCATGTCTACTTCATTAGAACGGTTGGTTACAACATAAACAGACAGCACGGAATAGGAAACTTGACACACAAACCACAGTCTTCAGAGGCTGTGCTCAGGACCAGTCCAATAGCTTTGCTGATCAACTACCCAGGCTCCAGTAACTCACTGTGCAGTGCATAACTTATTCTTCATTTAATCTTCCTGGGTAATTCACAAGATAAGCACCCTGGTCATCCCCATTTTCCAGAGAAGCAAACTGAGCCCCAGAGAGTTTGAGCAATTTTCCAGAACCGCAGATACAGAAATGACAGATCTTAGCTGATAGTTCAGATGATCTGATTCCAAAAGCCCCAACTCTCAGGACAGCCTGGACGGTCACGCACAAGTGAGGAGAGGCTAGGCTGCCTAGGCAGGATGACTCTTGAGGCTCCTTGTTCAAGATCTTAAGTCACAGAGAGGTCAAAGTGGCACTGGTGGTTGTGGCATGAAAGGGGAAATGGGCCCTGGGGCAGTGATCCAGGATGGGATTTCCCCCAACAGCAATGCCACCCAGGAAAAGGCTCCATCTAAGCTCAGAATGCCCAACTATGTGACCTTCAGGAAACAAAAAACAAAAAACAAAGCCTTTTTGTTATGCCTCAGTTACTATACCTGCGAAATGGTAAAACAGGCACTCGCACATACACACAGGTGTACACACACACACACAATTTTTCAAGACAGGGTTTCTCTACATAGCCCTGGCTATCCTGGCACTCAACTCTGTAGATCAGGCTGTCCTCAAACTCAGAGAGCCTCCTGCTCTTGCTTCTCAAGTGCTTGGACTAAAGGCCAACACCTCCTGGCTATTTGTTTAGTTTTCAAAAATGCTTTGGGGTCCTGGGGAAATGGTTCAATGAATAAAAGCTGTGAGGATCAAAATCTGGATCCCCAGAACCCATGTAAACGCCAGGCAGACATGGCAGCCCACTTCCAAATCCAGCAATTAGAAGCAGAGACAGAGGATCCCAGAGTAAACTGGCTGCCCGACTTAGCAGTCAAGATAGCTCTAGGTTCACTTGGGAGACTGCCTAGATGAATACAGTGGAGAACAATCAAGGTTCCCAACCATGGTCTCCACAAAGTCAGACACAAGCATATATACGCGCACACACACGCACACACGTACAGACACACACGGAGGGGGTGCGGTGCCTTGGTTTTTTGTAGTCTCAAAGCTCTTCTTCCTAAATATTCTGATTCCCCAGGTCTGAGAGAGAAGATAATGAGGAAATGCATGTCAAACAGCTCAGCTATGCAATAAATGTTAGACACACACACACACATACACACACTACCACCACCTATAAATAGGTATAAATTTGCCGGCCAATTAAAAATAAAGAAAAAGAGATCTTTGTACCAGAAAGAAAAAAATTGTTTAATTATCATTTAGAGCAATGAGTTGGGCAGTAACAAGAGTCAAAAAAAAAGAGGTGTGTAGGGGTGTGTGTGTTGTCATCTGTGCATTGAGTGGGTGCACATATGCTACAGGGCACATGTGGAGGTCGGAGGATAGTGTGGGTGTTAGTCTTTGCCTTCCACTTTGTTGTTTGCAGGTGTTCTGCAAACACCAGGTTAGCTGACCCACAGGCTTGAGGGAGTTTCCTGCCATCCCTGCCAGTTCACCAGAGAAGCACTGGAATCACCGAAGTGTGTACTGTACCTACAATATGTGAGTCCTGGAATTACGGAAGTGTGCACCATACCTACTGTACATGGGTCGTGGGATTACCCAAGTGTGTGCCTGCTATATGTGGGTTCTGGAGATTCAAACCCAGGTCTTCATGCTTGTAACATCTCCCCAAAAGAGACTTCTAACAAAAGAGATGGGTTTGAGTTAGGCTGTATCAGGTTTGTGATACAGTACTTGGCTAGCATACACAAAGCCCTAAATTCAATCCAAGTACAGGGACCAAATCATAGAAATTAAACTGTAGGCAGTAGTGAAGAGTCAAATCCATAGGCAGACTATAAGGCGACATTATAGTGGGGAAAAACTCTAAATTATAATACTGGCCAGTGAGGTGGCTCAGCAGGTAAAGGCAGTTGCCACCAAGTAAGTCAAACAATCTGAGTTTGATACCTAAGGATTCACACAGTGGAGAGAATTAACTCCTGTAAGTCGTCCACCGACCTCTACTTAATGTACGTGGCACATGTCCTCCCCACACCCTGTACACACACAATAAATAATCACTAAAATTTTAAAAAAGAAAACAAAATTTACCACTGATAAGGACAGTGGAGGGCACCCCCCCCAAAAAAAAAAATCAAAATCAAAGTCTGGCAAGTGTAGTACAGTAAAACTCCCCGACTAGGACACGTGCATCCTTATGGATTAGAATGCCATCCTACTGTAGGCATCAAGGCCAAAAGCTAATGGCATTCTATGCAGGGCTCACACCTATACTCGCAGCATGGCGGGTGGGCAGGGGTGGGGGGCGCTGAGCAGAAGGACCAAGATTTTAAGCACGCATTTGGCTCACATAGAGAGCTCTCATCTCAAAACAAAACAAAACAAAAAGACATTCGGGGGCTGGAAAGATGGCTTGCTGGTCCTCCAGAAGTCCTAGGTTCAGTTCCCGGCACACTTGGGGCAGCTCCTGACTGTCTGGAACTCCAGCTTTAAGCCAGAGGATCCAGTCCCTGTGTTCCATGGACACATGCTCACCCTTGGAAAACACATACATACAACTAAATCTTTTCTTTTTAATATATTTATTTTTATGCACATTGGTGATTTGACTGAATGTATGTCTGTGTGGGGGGTGTAGTATCCCCAGGAACAGGAGTTTAGACAGTGGTGAGCTGTCATGTGGTTGCTGGGAATTGAACCCAGGTTCTCTGGAAAAGCAGCAGCTCTTAACCACTGAACCATCTCTCCAACCCCCAAATAAATCTTTTTTATAAAGACACTCATCCTGCCCAACACACTGCAAATAAAAAAGTTAACTAATTTTTAAGAATCAGGAAGGAAGGAAAGGACACAACCCCCATAAAATTAGAAAACTATCCACCCTAGGGACAATGGTCACTCCCCTGAAAGAGAGACAACTTGCAAAGCTCTGTGCTATGTGGTGGACAGGGCAAGCTGAAAACGTCAAAGCCAAGAGAGCTCTGGGAAAACCTGTCAAGTGGGAGGAAGGCAGGAGGTGTGCTGGTCTGGACACCAAATCCTAAAAGAACAGAAAAGGTAGCCTCTGCAAACACCTGTAGGAGAGCAGAAGGGAAGCCACCTGAGGCTGCCAAGCAAGAACAGGAATGCATTCCTAGGCTTGAAGAAATGACCTATATCCTAGAGTCAGAATACAAGCTGCCTTCACTACCTGCAGAGGGATCTGAAGGCAAAGCCCAGGAAATCATGCAAACCATAAAGGGTTCTACCTTTTGTATGAGCGATCAGTCATATCAGCACACAGCTAGCCTTGGAACAGGAGCATGGCCACAGCTCTCCATTACTACTTTGATTCCATCAACGGGATCTAATCAACATTGGTGCCATATAGGAGTTCTGCAAAGAGCGAGCATCCATGGCTGACAGTGCAAATAGGGAAAGACACACAGCTTCTTTCTCTAACATAAACCATTAGTGACCTGTGTGGCAAGGGTCTAAACACTTTCATGGAAAACTAAAACTACCTCTCAGTGCCCCATCCCAGCTTGAGCAGTGAAACCATGCTTGGTATTCTAAAGAGCTCAAGGAGAAGACCCACAGGTAAGCCATGTCTCCAATGAGAGTGAAGAGCTGAGAATTGCCCATTCTGGGTTCACCACACTGCTCATCCACCCTGTGACTCTTCTTCACACAGGCACTATCAACATACCAAAGGCCTCTGGGCATGAGCCCAGATATCAGCTTTCTTAAACACCAACCTCTCTCACCTACCAACACTTGGCCTACATGGGGGGTGAGATCCAGAGAACACACACACCTAGCATGTGCTAAATTCTGTTCTCAGAGTACAATGCAGGCATCCTTCTGTCCATGGTAACTCTAAATTCAGAAGTGCCCCCATCCCGTGTCTTCATCAGGATATATGATCTTTATCCTACTACCCAAGAAAGCCTCTTCTCCAGTACCCACCCAAGAGAAACCTCCCAAGAGCTGCAAAGCCTGCAACAATGTTTTCTCTAAGGACATTTAGAACAGAAAAAGATGAGAGGTAACTTCAGTGTCCCTCAGTTAGGAAAGAATGAAACTGTTGTTCAGCCTTCTAAATCTAAGGAGGAAATAAGATTGAGAGACTTCACACACACTGACAAGATACCCTGGTAAGGTATACCACATGCAGTAGTGTCTTTGACTCCTAAGTCCTAGAGGTCTAGCTTTAAGTATGCAAAGCATCCGAAGAATATCAACAACCCTAGGACAGTGGTTCACCTCTGGGGGTGGGGGGACTAAGATTAGAAGTGGTTGTCAAGAAAGCCTTTTTTATTTTTTTTGCCTGCTTAAAGTCTGCATTTTCTTCCCCTATAGAGAGTATATCCGTATATTATTTATGCAATAAAACTCTCACTCATTTAACTTTTTGAAGAAGAGTTTGAGACCCTGCTCAATACATTTTAATAATGTGTTTAGTTAAGAGTGATTTCCACTGGAATCTGGCCCCTGCCTGCCAGAAGGCTGCAAGCTCAGCAGTGCACAGACTGTGTGTGCTTCAAGCCAGCAGCTCGTTTTGCAACACGGATCTTATTTCAATCTCCCAAGCACAACTCAAGTTAGCTCTGTGGAAACTCTGCAGATGGTTAAATTTTATGTCAGTTGGGGGGGGGGGGGAAGTATGTCATGGGGACTTTGGTAATCCAAAGGGACCTCCTTGGAGCCGTTCCAGTTCTAACCCATACTGCAGGGCTCCAAATCAACAAGCTAAAACACACCCTAGGCACATAGGCATGCACACAGCACGCACCACAAACAGTAAGACAGTTCCTGCCCCATCATGCTTCCTCTGACTCTTCCAGCTGGGAATCAATCTAGATCCCTTGGGCTACTGAAGAGGAAGAACCTAAACAACGCATAAGAAAAAACACTACAGCAATGGGGGGGGGGGGCACCTAGTTATACAGGAAACTGACTGACTATTGTACTGGAGGATCCAACCCAGGGCCTTAAGCACGCTAGGAAATCACACCCTGGCAATAACAGCCTCAGCCCCAGACAGTGTTATTTACACATGCACATTGTTTCTGTCAAAACTAATTAAAGAACACAAAAATCTGAAATTTCACTGTACTTAAATTATACCTTTAAAACAATACAAAACCTCAACTAGGAGTGGTGGTGTTCGCCTTCAATCCCACTCAAGAGGAGCTAAATGGATCACTGATTTGAGGGCAGCCTGGTCTACATTATGAGTTTCAGGAAAGCTAGAGCTCTATGGAGAGGCCCAGTCTTTTTTTAAAAAAAAATAACTAAAATCTCAAACACCACTAAGCCACGGGACCCTGTTTTATAGAACACTAGAAACCTCTGCTAAACCATGTAAGGAGCATGCACAGCATGGTGACATCACATAAAAACAGATGACAAGGGGCCAGAGAGATGGCTCAGTGGTTACAAGCACTTATGGATCTTGTAGGACTCAGGTTCCCAGCACCACAGAGTGACTCAAAGCTATCCTATAACTCCAGCACCATGGGCTCTGATACTCTCTTCTAGCTACCTCAGGCACGGCACGAGGCACACACATGGTGCACTGATATACATCCAGGCAAATCTCATAAACATTAAAATAAATAAAGCTTTAAAAAAAAAAAAAAAAAACCTGGTGGTGGTGACAAATGTCTTTAATCTGAACACTTGGAAGGGAGAGGCAGAACTCTCTCTGGTTGAGAGTTCAAGGCCAGCCTGGTCTATGAGTTCCAGGATAGCCAGGGCTACACAGAGAAACCCTGTCTCAGAAAAGAAGGAGGAGAGGAGAAAAGGTTTTATTACTGCCTACATTTAGCCACTGGCTGGCTGTTTTAACCAAGTTTTATGACTTCCCAGTACTCAGAGAACAAAATAAAACTGAGAACTGCTGATTCTTCCCAGTTTGCATTTTGTAATTTAAAAAGAAAAGTATCTGGATGTGGCTCTCTCTACCTGTAATGCCAGCATCTGAGAGCTGAAGCAGGAAGATGGAGTGTTCAAAGCCTGTCTGGGATACAAAGTGAGATATCTCAGGCCTACACAAACTACTACATACTCTGTCTCCAACAAAAGCAAGGACTGAAGGGACTGGGAAAACAGGGCAGGATCTGAGTTTGATCCCCAGAATCTATGCTAAAAAAATAAATAAATAAAAGCCAGGCATACTGCACTTGTAGAGAGGCAGATCTCTGGCAAGTTCCAGGGCAGTGAGACCCTGTTTCAAAAAAAAACAAAACAAAACAAAAAAAAAAAAAAAAAAAAACTGGACAATACCGGAGGTTGCCCTTTGCCCTACACACACACACACACACACACACACACACACACACACACAGACTAGGAATGTAGCTTACTGGTACAGTCCTTATCTAGCAAGTATAGGACCTTAGAGTCCATCTTCAACATCACACACAAAGAATTACATGTTAGTCTAACTTTTCTCCATAACCACAACATGTGGACCAAAGAACCAATTTCCAGCATCTAGACAAGTACAGACACCATGTAAAGCACAAGCAACATGGAAATAAAGGAGAGCTGGTCCATCATCCCGTGTGTACAACAGCCAGACTTAACCATCCACGTCTATAATCTCAGCCAGGCTCAGCAGTCATTCTACGCCTGTAATCCTAGAACTCAGAAGACAGACATGGGAGGGTCATAAGTTCAAGACCATCAAAAACACATACTAAGACCCTGTGTCAAAAACAAACAAGTGTACAAATATCTTGTTTCAGTTCTACACAACCAAATCCTTCATAATCACTTTACGCACATCTCAAGTGGCACTGGAGCTGCTGGGCTCTGAATTGCCTTATCCATATGAACAGAGTGCTTCTTGTCAAATGCCAAAATAGGAGCATGAACCACATGGAGAAGGAAATCAGCTTGTGACAGTCCTGGAAGATAAACTCAATACAGCCTCTAAGAAGCTGGAATTAGCCCGCTGCAAGGCCATCCAAGCAGTACCAACAACAGCAAAAGTCACCCCAAACATCCGGACAGGTGGTGACTCAGACCTGTACTTCTAAGACTGAGGCAAGATCACGGCTGTGAGTATGAGTTCAACCCGTGCTGTGTGAGAAATTATCTCAAAAAAGAAAAGGAGGAGGCTAGGTAAGGTGGCCCATAGCTTTAATCCCAGCACTTGGGAGTCAGGAAGAGGTGAATCTCTGTTGAGTTCAAGACCAGCCTAGTCTACATAGAGAGCACCATGCTAGCCAAGGCTATATGGTGAGACCCTGTCTCAAAAGAAAAAAAAAAAAACCAAAGGTTGAAGAGACAGCTCAATGGATAAAGAACTTGCCTTGAGGACAGGGGTTCAGACCCCCATAAAATCTGAGCAAACTTGCTGGCACTTGTAATTCTAACACTCAAGAGGTAGAGACAGAGGATCCCTACTACAAACTCACTAGCTAGACTAGCTAGTGGTGGGTAACCCCACCCCCCCACCCCCTCCCACCCCTGGCCTTGTATTTTGATGCTAATTCCACTTTCCTGGGAGGGGTTGCAGAGGAGGAGTGAGTCAGTACACAGGTGATTTCTTGGGAACCTTCTGCCCACCTTAATTTGTAAAATAAAGGCTAGAGCCAGTGATTGGGCAGTAGAAGGGAGGTGGAGAAAAAAGGCTTGGAGGAGGGGGGGGGAAGGTGATGAAGAGAAAAGGACAGAGGAGGGAAACGACAGAGCAGGAAAGACAATGGAGGAGAAGCACATGGCCTAGAAAAACCGCAAGTTATAAGGGATCTCATAGCTGGGGAATAGAGTAGTGCAATGGTAAATCTGCCCAATCTAGGCATGCAGTTTATATTCATAATTATTGAGTTGTGTTTTCTTTGACCGGTCTTATTTGGGTTGGAAATTTACCACAACACTAGCCAGACAAGAGTCTGTCCTGTAAGAGACCCTGCCTCAATAACTAGCTAACATGGAGAACAGCTTAGAAGACACCTGATGGCCAAGTCTGGCCTCTACATACATGCTCACACACACATGTCCATATACATGTAATCATATATACACAGAACACACATGAACAAAAAAAAAATCAACAGAGCAAAGTGTTCATTATGATCTGCCATCTCCCCTACTTCCTTACCTTTCTTGGGGACCAAATTCAATTATAACAATCACAAAACAAGTCCGGACCCATCTCAAAAAGGCTAGAATCAGGCTGGGATATGAACCCTGTGCTTGTCTTTGTGTGAGGTCCAGGTTCCATCCCCACTACTGAAAAAACAAGTAGAAACTTTCTATGTAGTAATATTGATTCAAGAGGTACAGCTGACATTCCACGTCATCGCTCGGCTGTGGCAAGTCACGAGTCACTGAAAACCGAAACAGGCTCTAGAGAGCACCTTGGTTTCCTTCTTTCTTTTCTAAATATCCCTGATCGATAGCTTAGATCCAACTTGAATGCACCCAACAGTGGGAAGCTCACTACCGCACAGGCAGTCATGTCCACTGTCGGACAGCCTGCCAACTGGAAACCCTTCTGTGCGCTGAACTGCGACCTGCTCACTCAGACTCTACAGTTAGAGGCCTGAAAGCCTGCCAGCTTTAGAGGCAGAATCAATATGTGTCAGATTAGTGTCAAGAGCACGTCATGTCCTCCATCCTCTACCACTGCTTTTAAACAAACGTTTGAGTTCATCTCAACCCTTGGGCACAAACACTGTCTCCATTATTTTTTAAACAACCCCAAAGTATTACTTTTCATAACCTTGTAGTATTCCATCATCATAAAATGCATCCACCAGAACTCATTTACAGTTACACATGCCTGTAATCCCATCACTTAGGAGGTGGAGGCAGAAGGGCTAGTGGTGAGGCCATCTCAGGCTACATAATGACATCGTTTTTTCAATATATATTCTCCAATTTCTGGGTAATCTCTGTGTAAAACATCATCTACATTTGGACATGGTCTCAGAAGAGGAACTTCTGATTGCAATGCATAAACATCTCAAAACATTAAAAGCTCAATTTTGTTTTAATTTTGTAAGTATTATACCGTATGTGCATGACGGTGGGTCATGAACGTACACCATGGCCTGTGTTTGGAGGTCAGAGGACCTTTACATGCATTCAGAGATCATACTTGGCTGCGTTGTCTTTACCTCTACGTTCAAAATATTTCGAGTTGCCCTAGACATTCAGTCATTACTGAATTTCTAATTCACGATCCTCACTCTTGATGACTGTGAACCTTGGTTTACTGTAAAATAAGCAAACCCTTCCACGTCTGTGACTCTTAAACTGGATAAACATCGACACCCCCCAACACCAGAAAAACGCTGAACCAATCAACAGTGTCATGCAGCTATGACTTTCACACCTCCCTTGCGGTGGACTCGGTTCTTGCATGTGATCGTCAAATTAAACACCACACAGCCCACCACACTTTACCACCTGTGATGTAATATGAACTGTAGTGCTGTGTGTGTGTGTGTGTGTGTGTGTGTGTGTGTGTCTTTTTTTTTTTAAGTGTTTAAATACAGTTGGGTAGACACACAGACATTTGGTTCCAGCACTTGGGAGACATAAGCAGACAGATTTCTGTGAGTTCGAGGCCAGCCTGGTCTACAGAGTAAGTTCCGGGACAGTCAGGGCTACACAGACAAACCCTGTCTGGAGGGAAGGGGTGTTAAATACTTTACAAATTGAATCTAAACATCTAGAAAAGAGCTCAGGGACTTTGGAGAATGAGGAAGATGGAGAGGCAGAGACAAGAGGACACATGGGACACAAAAGAGGAGAATATCTCAGGGTCTCAAGGGATACAAAGGGAAGGTGGGTGTAGCAGGAGTGAGGAGATGGGGGAAGGGTAGCCACAAAGAGAGCAAGCCACACCTTGCTCCAAAAGGCACCATGGTATCTAACACATTATAAGCTAATTTTAAAAAATAAAAATAGTTTTAAAAAAAAGTTTACTAAAACCAAAATGTAATAAAGCTGCTAACCCTCAGTCATCATATAAAACAGGAAATGAATTTAGTTTGATAGGACTCAGCTGATTTCTGACTACTCCTGCATCCTACATTTAAAGAAAAAAACAGAATACAGTTAAACTTCAAAGAAAACAATTTCCCCCAAAGTCTATGTAGCCCAGGCTGGCCTCAAACTTACAATCCTACTTCCCCCTCCAAAGTGCTAGGATTATGAGCCACCAAGTCAAGCTTCCAACTTCGTTTTTTATGCTATCAAAACAATATTTTTCTAAATAATAGAATTTTATCCTACCTATACAAAAACAAAAATGGGTGACTATGTGCCAGGCCCTCTCACCTGCAGCTCAGGCAGGAACGCCTCTGAATCACAGGTGACTATGGAGTCTTCAGAGTACACTAGAATGGTGTAGACTTCAAAAACCTGAATTTATTCACTTCAGCTGGTCACCAAACCAGACTAGTTTTTCTGGAGTCATTTCCAGATTACTACCTAGACTTGAACCAACTGTTCTGCAGGGCTCCCTGAATCCTGGAGCCATGCCAGGTTTAAAGAAATCAGAGAGAGATGGATTGGCCTTTCTTACTCCTCCCTTAGTATTGTCTCACAGAGACACAGGTCCTGAGAAAGCCACTGCCTCACAGCATTTGATAGTCCTGACTCAACATCTCACCAGGTTATCATCACCCTTAAATATTATCCCTGGAGTCACCTAAGCATGCAAGCCTACAGTGAAGATGCTGGCTGGTGAGACCCTGGTATCCCTAGAAACAAGTGTCACTCTGACTTATCCAGTGGACATTTGCTTTAAAGAATACCATTCTGGTCAGGTGGTAATGACAAACACCTTTGGTCCTAGCACTTGGGGAGGCAGAGAGAGGCAGATTTCTGTGAATTCAAGGCCAGTCTATTCTTTTTTTTTTTTTTTTGTTTTTTTGTTTTTTGTTTTTTTCGAGACAGGGGTTCTCTGGGTAGCCATGGCTGTCCTGGAACTCACTCTGTAGACCAGGCTGGCCTCGAACTCAGAACTCTGCCTGCCTCTGCCTCTCAAGCGCCACCACCGCCCGGCAAGGCCAGTCTATTCTACAGATCGAGTTCCAGCACAGCCAGAGCTACCCAGAAAGAAACCCTGTCTCAAAAAAAAAGAAAAAAGAAAAGAAAGAAAAAGAAAACATTCTGGGCCTGGAAAGATGGCTCAATGGCTAAGAGCACTTTCTGCTCTTGCAGAGGACCCAGATTCTAGTCCCAGGAGCCACATGGAGATTCACAGTCCTAACTCCATTCTAGGAGATCCAACATCTTCTCCTTGCTGCCATATGCACTACACATGTGGTGTACACACATACATGCAGACAAAACACTCATACATAAAAATAAATCTAAGAAACTATAGTTCTGATCATATAAAATATCTCCAGGCTCCATCCTCCTCAGGAGTAACAGCCTCTGACTTGCATAACACAAATTCACTGCACGCAACTATCCAGCACATTCCATGCCATGCCCTTACAGAATCTTCCAGTGACCAGAGCTCATGACACAGATCCCAGGCTCCCTGCCTTGGCATTTAAGGTCTCGAAACCTGAGGTCCCAAAGCCAAATGTGGATATATGCAAAGAATGCAAAAACCACTTCAAAGCACCAGGGAACACTGAGACCATACGAGCAGGGGATTATAACGCCTGTCTTTTGTACTCAGCAGGCACACATCCCTCAACTTGAGAGAGCTGCCATGTTTGACTCCTCAAAACCCCAAATCCAGAGGTTTTCCTGAACTGCTCCAATTTTTTTTTTTAAAAAACCACGGTGCTCTGGTGTGGTGATACATGCCTTTAATCCCAGCACTCTGGAGGCAGAGGCAGGCAGGTTTCTGTGAGTGGGAGACGACAGCCAGGGATACATAGTGAAACTATCTCAAAAAGAAAGAGAGAGAGAGAGGGAAGGAGGAGGAGGGAAGAAGAAGGAGAGAAAAAGAAGAAAGGAAAGGAAAGGAAAGGAAAGGAAAGGAAGAAAGAAAGGAAAGGAAAGGAAAGGAAAAAGGAAAGGAAGGAAGGAAAGGAAAGGAAAGGAAAGGAAAAGAAGGGAAACCTTTGGAACTTTGGGTGTTGTCTAACCTATAAGTCACCTGACCTGTCACACATACCCAAGCCCTACACTACACATGCCCCTAAACCACCTTTCCTGTCCTCCTCTTTCACAAAGAAGTGTTTCCACTCACACGCCACAATATATATATATATTCCTAGCTCCAGGCCTCACACACTATGTGTCTTTCCCACGAAGCGGTAAGATGCCCCAAACTTCTTCCCAGACTTGGTTATTCCCAGGCCCATCAGCACACACCACTGAGCAGCCCCGCCCTCCTCTGTCCACTTCTCCAGCCCTTTCCAATACTAGTTTCTCATTATCTCCAGTATATACCTTATCTCTCCAGCTAGACCATAAACCCCCTCTCTTTGTTGGGCTTTCATCTACCTTCAGCCCTTGGAGGTGTAGCTCTGCACACAGACTGCTTCATAAATAGTTCAAGAATTCGGAAAGTCTCCCAATGCATTTCAAACTGTGAGTGGATTATGAGCCACTAGAGAGTGACTGGATCAAGTTAGTGGGAAACAATAGAATTTTTTTGGTGAAAAGTAACAGAACAGACAATTAAAAAGTCCAAGGTTGCACCAAGAAAAGAAGACTTCACAAACTGAAATAGATTTTTACATACACAATAAGGCATATAAAGTCATGATATAAATTTCCTTTCATTATTTTACATTTAGAAAGACACTAAAAGACACTATGAGAGAAAGAGAGAGGGGAAGAGAAAGAGGGAGAGGTAGAAAGAGAGGGAGGGAGAGAGAGAGAAACTGCACCTGCACAAACTGGTTCTTTCCTTCTACCATGTGAATTCTCCGGATCAAAGTCAGGTCATCAGGCTCAACAGCAAGCCCTGCTGCCCACTGAGCCATCTTGTCAGCCCTCAACTTTCTTTCCTACCTTAGGTTATGGCCACAACTGCATACAAACACTGCCCTATAATGAGCCAGAGAATTCAACTTCTGTCTGCTCTGCACAACTAGTCACTATAAGAAAGAAATGCCTGTGATGGCTCAGGCCTGCCAAGGCAGGAGGATTGCTGTGAATTCAAGGCTCCAGGGCTACAGAGCAAGAAGGATAGGAGAGGAGGAAGGGAAAGGAAGGAAGAAAATGAAAGGGAAAAGAAGGGGAGGGAAGAGAAAAAAGAGAAGACAAGGGAAGAGAAAAGGAGAGGAAGGAAGAAAAGGGGAAGGTAAGAAAGAATATGGCCCCTATGGCCTCCAGTCCCCATCCCTCAAGCTCCTCTTTCCCTCAATTCACTGATTCTGCATCTCAGAGACATAAGCAGCTGAAACACCGATTCCAGCTCACTCCACCACCTTTTGCAATCATCCTTCAAATTTGGATGTTGCAAGCTGAGGCTCGGGGGATTTGTTCAGCAAATCACCCTAAGTCACTCTTGCAAAAAAAAAGAGCAGGATCCAGAGCTCAGGAAAAAAAATTAAAAAGAAATGCTGGTTCCCTTCTATGCCTTCTCCTCACCAGAATCCTGGGGAGGAGTAACTGGATGGGACTGGAATAAGCCAGGCCTACAAAAGGTCCTAAATTCCCCTGTCTTCCTTTAGGTTGTCTTGCTGTTCATCCCTCCCCCTGCACAAACAGCACAGGAGACTTAATGTCTCTGTAAAGAGTAAAGTTCAGCACTCAGCAGAGCCTAATAATCTTCTTCTCCAGCAAAGCCCACTCCACTTCCCTCCACCCCCACCCCTTGGTTATGATAAATGGCCTCATTTCCCTAGAAGCCCACTCCCCGGCATTGCTCCTCCACCTCCAGGGCCAAATCCGGACAGTGTCCAGTAAAAAGAGGTCAAAACAGAAGCCCTGAGGGTCAGACCCTCAGTCCCGCATGAATTCTCTGCTGCTCCTATGACCAAGACAACTCCCAGCTCGCTCCCTGAGTTCCCTGACTGGTCTCCATCCGCTCCAATCCTGAGCTCCCACCTATCACAGCCAGTTACTAGCACCTACATACCTACATCTGGATAACCTGGCAAACACAAGAGACTGCTCTAGAGCCCAAGTGGCAATTATCTTCCCTACAAAACACACATTTCCCAGTCCGGTTACCAACTACAGCAGCTCCAGGCCCTGGTGTGTGATCGGCTTCCTCCAGGAATTAATTCTCATTCACTTCTTCCCTTCAGCCTGCCCCTGTCAACAGATTATTTCAACAGCAGTGTCTTCCAGTAGAACCAAGTCCAAACCCACAGCACTCCAAAAATGCAACAGGCTACTTACTGGTCTGTCTCCTAACATCAGATTCAAGTCTTTACCAATACCCTTGTTACCTCACCCCCTAGCCTAATGTCTCCCCAGTACACTTTGGATAAAAGTCTAATTCCTCAGTCTGACTTTCTAGGACTTTCACAATCTCAGTCACTATTCCTCTCTATCTCTTACTATTCAGGAAACATTCCAGGAGGGCCAAGGCCATCTCCTGGTCTCTAGAGAAACCCATATTCATCTCCACTTTGTATCCCATTTCCATAAATCTCATCTTTCAAGGACGCACGAAGCACAGGCCTGGTAATCCCAGTCCATAGCTCCCTCCCTGTGACCTCCACAGCACCCAGTTCTGCGTCTGGCGTTGGCGTTGTGACAACTAACTGTGCCCCATCTGGAGTCTTATTTCACATGCTCAAGTCTTTCTATGTCCTCCAAGAGATTATAAACCCTGGAGGGAATTATCTCTGTGTCTTCTGCTACCTTTCTCACTGAGACAAGCAAACCCCTGGACATGCTTTTGCAAACTTGTCACCTGTGAACTCTTCCTTCTGACTTGCCAAAGAACTATCCACAGGTGGAAATTATTTCAAACTGAGTGCTGTATTCCCTTTCCCACCTTGAACTACCATGCCTCCTGTGCCTCAACGTCTACATTAACTTTGCAGCCATAGCTCGTTCATTTAAATTTGAGCCCTCAAATCATCTCTCTCTAGTCTTGTAGCTTTCAGAGACCTTAGACTTTTCATGGGCCTCTAAACATCATCCAGAAAGCTTGGCAGTGGGAAGAGGGCAGAGCAGCTTCTCAGAGGTAGGTACCTGTGGGTTAACCAATTTCCTTGTGTTTCACCCTTCGGAAGCAAGAACCTTTATTTACACACCCCTTTAGGAGGATGTCCTCGGGCTACGATACCTGTTGATTGCTCACTTTGAAACAAACTGCTCCACTTTACACCTTTCTGTTAAGGGAGAGGGCAGAAAGCAGTGAAGAACTATAGACAGCCCCTGTGCACAGCCTGGCATCATGGGAACCCATGCCTGGTGGAAGTCCTCCAGATCCACAGGAAAGGGAGGGATGGAAAACAGCGCCCGCGCAGGATTGCTGGCAGGTGGGTCTTTTTAGATCTCCAAGTGGGCCCTAAAGTGAAGGCGCAGAGCCTTAACTCCCAGGCAGGAAGCCTTGGAATTGTTTGCCCATGACAAACTCCCTTTCCAGGCCCCCAAGGGCCACTCCAGAGGCCCACAGTGCCACGGCCAGGGAGAGACCCGGGGTGAGCCCGGAAGGCTTAGAGCCAAGGGGGCGGCGAAGGGGGCCGCAAGAAGGGGGTTGAGAGAGGGTGTGTCGCGAGGCCAGTCCCGCAGCACCGCGCTCTCTGGTTCTGGAGAGGGCAGAGGCGCGCGGAGCGCAGGGCTGACGGCCCAGCCGGAAAGGGAGCAGGTTAACAGGTCAGTGTGGTCCCGCGAGGCCACTCCCGGCCACCACTCAAAGTTAGGAGGGAGATCCGGCCGTAGGACCCGCGACATAAACAAGGCGACGCGTGAGAGGGCGAGCGGCCACCCCCACCCAGTCACCCCGCCAGCGCCGCAGCAACCCCAGTCCCGCCCCGGCCGCGCGAGCCTCCTGGGTCCCCCACCCACCCCCGACTGTCGGCCCCAAACCCAGGCTGCAACCTCTGCGAGGTCCCGCGCGCAGCTCACCTCGGCCGGCCACTGGCCCGGACAGCTCGGCTCCCTGCAGCGGCCGCGGCCCTGCCCGCCACCGGCGCGGCCCCTGCACTGCGCCGCCTCCCGCGCCGCCGCCTTCGCGCCCACCTGGCCGGCCTGCCCTCCCTCTCCGGGACACTGCGCTCACGTACGCGGCCGCGGCCACAACCCGGCCCGGATTCCCCCGCCCGGGAAGGGAGCGCGCCGAGCCGCTCGCAGCCAGTTCGCCCGCGAGCCAGCTAGACGCGGGGACACACCCCCCGGCCACGCGCGCGCACGGCTTGCGCGCCCCCAGCCACGGACGCGCGCGCGCGTTCCACAAATCCTGCTTGGCAGTACACAGTGGGCGCTCAATAAGTGCTGGAGCGACTCCTCTCACACATGCGCACTTGAACCTGACCGAGTTGTGACCCACTTCCCCAGCCCCCACCCCGAAATCCGAACGTTCAACACCACCCGGAACCGAACTACCGTATCTGCTACCCCTGCTCCTCCTTTTTTTTTTTTTTTTTTTTTTCTTTTTTTTTTCTCCCAACTGAACTGAAAGCCCAGCCAAAGTTTCTGGCTGTTGTTTTTCCAGCGCGCCCCAGGGCGGGAAAGGAAGCCAGAAGCTCTAGGCGCCAGGGACAGGAGGCTTGGCGAGGGCGACAGCGACCCGAGGCCGGGTAGCGGGAGGCGGCGCGCAAGGGCGGAAGCGCTTGAAAACCCAGCCTTTCCATTTTGCTTTGGACCAAGAGTGTTCTTCCCCGGTTTTATGACATTTATTCGTTTGTAGTTGTAACGCTAGGCGATGTTTACTGTTTCTGGAATTAAATGGGAGAAAGTTAACTATTAGCCTTCAACCCTTGTGTAAACAATACCGGTTGCTTTTTGGCACCGTTAGGCTCTGCCTTTTGGATAATTTGTAACAGGGAGAATCGAAGCTGTTCCATTGTGTAGTTCTGTGTTTTTTCTAGATAAGGCCAAGGACGGTAGAGAGGGGCTTGTCTTGTGTGTGTGTGTGTGTGTGTGTGTGTGTGTGTGTGTGTACAATCAAATTTAATGACTAAAAGTAATAGCCCCTCCCTTCTCAAAAAAAAGTTTTAAAATATTTTGAAGTTGCAGTTCACCTCCAATTTTGGACTTCCTGTGTTTCTAGGAGGCAGTGGAGTGTTAGTAAAGTTTTGGAAATCACATCCCATTTTAAGTGCTGCACTAGCATTGGCTTCTTCAGCAGGTTCAACCCTAAATATCAGCTTCTTGATCTATAAAACAAAGCAGAGTAACTAGAGATAGTGCTTAGCTCACAGCAAATAAATATTGTCCTGGGGACTGGCAAGAGGTTTCAGTGGGTAACTGCTTGTGGCCAAGCCTTAAGTCCCAAGTTAGAGGCTCAGTATGCACAAGGTAGCAGAGGGAATCAACTCCAGCAAGTTATCCTTAGACCTGTACATACACAATAAATACATTTTTAAAAAGCAGTATGTCCTTTTTCCTGCCTTCAACTATTTTTTTAAATTATCCAACTGGAATCAAAACTCCTACAGAGATAATTCACGACTAGGGGTGATTTTTGTTCCTAATAATATTAATTTGTCCTTAAAAATATCTGGAGATATTTTCTACTGGTGTTGCAGGGGTCCCCCACTAACATCTAAGCTGCTAAAGGTCAAAGATGTCACCAATATCCTGCTGTGTACAAAACAGCCCCACATGCTAGGCAGTGGTGGCACACGCCTTTAATCCCAGCACTTGGGAGGCAGAGGCAGGCGGATTTCTGAGTTCGAGGCCAGTCCTGGTCTACAGAGTGAGTTCCAGGACAGCCAGGGCTATACAGAGAAACCCTGTCTCAAAAAAACAAACAAACAGCCCCCACATGGATGAATTAACTAGTCTAAAATGCCTGCCTTACTTACTCTAGGACAATCTACCCAGGGTTAATTCACCCAAGACTACTGCTCCCTTTTAATTCTCAACCTCAGGAAAGAGCTGTTTTGAGCTAATAATACATTGTTGTAGGGAATCACATCGATGACTTTGTTTAATACACAAAGCCTTCCCTTAACATGAAAATGTGGATTGGAATTGTATACTTTATTATTAAAGGAACATATACAGTCCGTGCATGGCTTTTTGTTCTTGTTCCCAGTTGTCCTCAAATGCATCTGTATAGTTCACTGCTCTCAAGTCTCTCTTGATCATCCTGAAGTTTGCAATATAGTCCCCGCCCCAAGAACACTTGGCCTCCTCGAGAGCAAACTGCTGCTCACTCATAATTGAGGAGCAATACAGAAAACAAAACATGTCATTGTTAATTGCAGCCCAGGGACTAGGGTGTCTGAGATGAAAGGGAAATGAGTCTTCATAGTAAAACCCAGAGCTCCAGAAAGGCTCACTAAGCTAAATGGAAGCTGCATGCACAGCGTAGGTCTCCAGCTGGAGTATGAGCAGTACCACAGATCTAGATGACTGGGCTCGGAAAAGGATGTGTGCGTGGCTTTGGCTTTTGTTTAGCTGTGCTTTCTGAGATAGAATCTTTAGCATTGTAGGCAGGCCTACCCTGAGCTTTAAGATAAGGGTTCTTCTACTACCCAAGGACGGGTCACAGGCAGGCACGGACACCCACTTATGTTTCATTGGGAACCAAACCCAGGGCTTCATTCATGCATACTGGGTATCACATTACCAACTGAGCTATCTGTGGCCCAATTTTTCCTTTTTATAGTTTTATTATTTATTTATTTGCTTTTTTTTTTAAGACAGGGACTCTCCATATAGCCTCACCTGACCTTAAACTCACAGAAATCCACCTGCCTTTACATTATGAATGCTAGGATTACAGGTATGTACCACCATTACTATATTTATTTACTTACTAATTTATTTTTGCAGTATTGGAGGTTAAACCTAGGGTTTTGTACCTGCTGGACAAGCATTCTACCACTAAATCCTCAGCCTGATTTGATTTTCTTTATATTTTTATTTTTATATTTATTTACTTATTTGGGGTTTTTTTTGTTTGTTTGTTTTTTGTTTTTTGTTGTTGTTGTTGTTGTTGTTGTTTTTAAGACAGAGTTTCTCTGTGTAGCCCTGGATGTCTTGGAACTCACTCTGTAGACCAGGCTGGCCTAGAACTCAAAGAACCACCTACCTCTGTACCCCAAGTGCTGGGATTAAAGGTATGTGCCACCACTACCCAGCTGAATTTATTTTTCTTAAATATCTCATTTAAACTTTTTTAAAAGATGTATTTATTTATTAATTTTATGTATCTGAGTGCTCTATCTGCCTGTGCAACTGTGTGTCAGAAAAGGGCATCAGACCCTATTATAGATGGTTGTGAGCCACCATGTGGTTGCTGAGAATTGAACTAGGACCTCTGTAAGAGCAGCCAGTGCTCTTAACCCCTGAGGCATCTCTCCAGCCCTTCATTTAAAGTTTTAACCAAACACACTTCCTAAAATGACTGAGTCTTGATAAAACTGAAATGCTCACTTAGTTGACAAAACATATGCCCCACTGTGTGCAAAGTGAGCCCTACTCTGAATATGAACAGAGCCATGGCTTGTTCTGATTGAAATCTCTTCTTGGAATCACAGGCTGTTCAGGGACATATGTCTTCTCCCAGCATATGTTAGATGCAAATCCCTTTTTACTGCTACAGTATACATCCCAGAGTTCCTCACTTAAGCCCCAACTCAGAATGTCCCACCACAGATGCCTGCTCTCAACACAAACACCCAGCATGAACCACCTTCCCTCAGAAGCCAGGCCCTAGCCCTGAATACACACAGCACAGTGCATGCCAAGCCAACTGCGCTCGCAAAGGCTGATCATTTGGAGTCTGTAGTCCTGTTGTGTCTGCTTCCCTGTATTAAGGGGCTTGCCCTTGCTAAAGGCTGTCTCATCTTTGGTCTGCTGACCTTCCTTTCTCCCATATCCTGGCTCTCTACAAAAGTGATGGCACCTTCTGCCTCCCTTCCATTCAAGTAACCAGTCCTTTAAAGAATACCTCCTATCAGCTGAGATTAAGCAAAGCAGATCCAGACCTTTGTCCCCTCCCCTACCTAATGTTATATAGACATATATAGCTCATAATTGGGGCACTATGAACCTAAACTGGCCATCCTCCTCAGACCTTGATTCTACTGCTTATAGACTTGGCTTCTCCAATCTACCCTTTCCTTAACCTCTTAGCTCTGCCTAAGACTTCCCAGAGGCTGCCTGAAGCTTTTCTAATACAGTTGTTCCAACACCGCCCATAGAACCTGGTGAGCCACCACCTGCCTCCCTCTCTGCTTCTGTCTACCCATTCACACTGCACTCTAGACAGGCTCAGCTGCTCATCAGAATGCATGTGCTTTGTCATGTGCTGTGTTCTCTGCTTAAACCACCTCGTTCACACTCACTGTGTGATACATGGTCTACATGGCTCTACCTACTCATTCCTAAGCAGGAACACTTGGGGAGCAAGGTCTCAGACATGCTTTCTTTGGCCTCCGAAGCAGGATGAGGTGACTCTCTCGTGGTCAGAGCACCCTCAATTTACCCCTCCTCATTGTACTGAAATCTCCACTCTTTCATCTTAACCTCCTACAAGACTAAACATTTACAGATCAATCTCCTTGCCCGTAATATAGGCAGTGTCCTGCACAGGGCCTTAAACATTTGTTGCTGGATAGCTTGCTGATAACATCTGGGAAAAGAGTAGCAGTGATCTACAGTCAAGCGCTCCTCAGTTTAAAGCATGCTTTAAATGCTCTGTGGGCTCCAGGCTCTTGAGAAGCTGCCAGCCATTTATTTAGAGTAGAATGAAGCTTCTGGTGTGAACTGGATCTTTGGACTCTACCACCAGGTGAGGCTTTCCATCACTTGGTTTCTTGAACTCCAAACCCTCGTTGTTGTTGATGTTGTTGTTGTTTTCAAGACGGGTTTCTCTGTGTAGCCCGGCTGTCCTGGAACTCACTCTGTAGATCAACCTGGCCTCAACACCTAGAGATCTGCCTGCCTCTGCCTCCCAAGTGTTGAGATTAAAGGTATGAGTCACCACCTCCTAGTCAGCTCCAAACTCTTATCACCAGTTCTTGTTAGACATCCCAACACCAACGTCAATTAGACCTTGGCTGTTCCATGTCCAGAATCAGACTTCTGATGACTCTTGAGAAATCTGTCCCCTTCCACCTCAGGAAATGACAGCATTCTTCAAGTTCTATGGATCAAGCACACATCCTTGGAAACATCTTTATCTCATGTCCTTCCTTCCTTTCTTCCTTCCTTCCTGTTTCAAATTCTGTAAGACATTTTTTTTTTTTTTGTTTTTTCGAGACAGGGTTTCTCTGTGTAGCCGGGCTGTCCTGGAACTCACTCTGTAGACCAGGCTGGCCTTGAACTCAGAAATCTGCCTGCCTCTGCCTCCCAAGTGCTGGGATAAAGGTGTGCGCCACCACCACCGGCTCAAATTCTGTAAGACATTAAAAACAAACAAACAAATGCCCCGTTGGCTCTAGCTGCCTAATAGCTACTTCCAGCTCAGCTTCTCTGAACCAACCACCATCTCTCCTACTTGGACTTGTGTAATGGAACCCTGCCTCCCTCCTGTCTCTGTTGTTTCTCTACAGTCTACACAATACCCATGCAAACACAGGGATCCTTTGGACCATGTTACTCTTCCAATCAAAACCTCCAAGGGCTCCAACCACTCCCTACAAAAACCATGTGATCTTAGGCCACAAAGTTCTGGCCTATCCAGTGACATTGGCCCCAAGCTGTTTCTCAAACCAGCCCCCACCTTGGCCACTCTGAGACTGCTTATTTAGAATCTAGAATGATCTTCCTCTAGAAGCCTAGTATTTAACTACATCTCTGCTCAAACACATAAGACATTTTCCTCCCAATGTATCTAAAACTGCACCCCACACCATCCATCCCCTTTACTCAAAGGTATTCAATAGTCTTACCTCTCATGATCACTTGACAATCTGTCACCAGCTGCTTGGCTACAAGTTGAAAGAGAACAAGGATTTTATTTGTGATGTATTGTTGGCTTTCTAGGGCAGTGGTTAGCATATAGTAGATACTCAGTAAGTAATCAGAAACTAAGGGTCTCGTGGACTAAAGAGGTGGTTCAGCGATGAAAACATTCGCTTAGCAAGCTCAAAGGCTAAAGTTTGAATCCCCAACACCCATGTAAATCCAGGTGAAATTGGTAGCCTGCCTGTAATCTCAGACTTGAAGTTAGGGGATTTCCCAGAGCAAGATAGCTAGCAATCCCAGCCACATTTGCAAGCTCTGGGATTGACTGAGAAACCTTGCTTCGATGAGCAAGTGGAAGAGAGATGGGGGACAATATCTGATCCAACCCACCTCAACCTTGGGCCTCTGTACACATGTCCACAAATCTATATAGTACACACATACATGTGTATGCATGTACACACACACAAGTACCAAAACACATGCAAATGGGCATATACACATGCATACTTCACATGCACATACACACACATGGAAATGAGAAAAGAGTGTGTGGGGGGGATACTCATGAGTCAACTGCAACTTTAATTTCTTAAACTCCCTTCAGAATTTAGCTTCTCTAAAGCAGGCCATCAAGACATCAGCTCCATGGTATTTACATGGGTGTTGGGGATTCAAACATCAGCCTTTGAGCTTGCAAAGCGAATGTTTTAACCGCTGAACCATCTCTTTAGTCCGTAAGTACCTTCCTGATTGACTAGCTCTCGTTGTTTGGGCTTAGTTTCTTTTTTAGTCAAAGCAGGAGCCACTAATGCCTCTTGGGTACATGTTTCTAAACACGGCTTCCTTTGTGGTCCTCTCAGAATCAGGTTGTGAGTTTCAGATGGAAAGAATAATATGCTATTTTTGCATTTGTAGCATTCTGGGTGCTTTTCTCTGGTTGAGAAAAGCCATGGTGGATCTTAGTGGGCAAAAAGGTGAAGGGGGAAGCACCTACCCAAAGCATTTCGCACTCACTCTAAGGCAAGAGTCAGAAGTTCTAAAGAGAGTGGTTTGCAAACATGCCTGGGGCCAATGGAGGTTTTATCTGATCTACTTGTCTTCAGGCTTTTCTGGAGGAAACAGGCTTTCACTCCATTGCTAGAGATTGACGGGTTGTGGAGATTGTTCAAAACTCAAAAATATCCCTGAAGTCCCCAAGGTAAATCTGTACAATGACACTTTCACTCAGACAAACTCCCACACATGTGGACAGCAGACAGTGGGAGGCACTCTGGTGCTCTGTGCCTACTTCCTCTACTAGTCTCTGCAAGTAGAACTCAGCAAGAATCCATGCTCAGTAAAGGGGGAAAAAAAAAACTCAAACCCTAAGGATTGTGGGTATAAGAGGATGTGTAAGCCCAGGCAGGCTGTATATGCACATATGGTTTTATCATTTTATGCTTCTGTGGTTTCTATGACACAGGAAATTCATTCTGGACAATGCTGCCTGCTTTCTAGTGAGGGCAGAAAACAGAGATGAAAAAGTATGTTTACTTGGGGCTTGAAGCAGAATGATAAGATCCAGAGCAGTACCACTTTGAAGGTGCGAGGACTGTAGCTCAGACACACCAATTCCCTGTGGAGTACAGAAGACCAACAGCAGGCTTTCTCACAGAAGATCCTTAATAAGACCTGGGGCAGCTTTTCCCACCCACAAGGGAAAAAAGTCAGAGCTGTGAAAAGTGTCACAAAATAAGACAAGATGATGTAGGCCAAGATGGTTTAGTGAGTGAAGGCGCTTGCGTCCAGCCTAGTGACCTTGAGTTTAATCCCTGGAACCCAAATAATGGGAAATAAGAGAAATGACTCCCGCAGATTGTCCTCTGACTTCTACTGACATGCGTACATGGATCCCCATGGAAACACACACAAAATTAGTTGTTTCATTTTGTCTTGGTTTGGTTTGTTTTTAAGGTGACTACATTGTTTTTGGAAGCAGTTTGTCCCCCAAGCCTGGTGTACTAGAACTGGGTTCCCAATTTGACAATAGTAAGAGGTGGAGCCTCGCATGAAGAAATGTATCCTGATCTATGAAAAGGGAAGAAACTTTTTCCAGTAAGTTATTTAATCTTGAAAAATTACATTTGAAGGAGAATCTAAGTTTTAGACAATGGTACCTATGCTTAAACTCAAAGTTTAGGTAAAAAAAAAACAAAAAAAAAAAACTGGGTCCTACTTTAGGATTGTTTGTTTGTTTAAATATTTTATTTTATTGTTAATTATATGTGGGTGTGTGTGTGTGTGTGTGTGTGTGTGTGTGTGTGTGTGTGGTGTCTGCAGTACCATCAGAGGCCAGAAGAGGGCGGCAGATCCACTAGAGCATTGGTCATTGATGGTTTTAAGCTGCCCCATATAGATGTTGAGAACTAAACTCAGGTCCTCTGGAAAAGAAATAAGCACTCTTAACCATTGCACCATCTCTCTAGCCTGTTTATTTTTGAGATTCAAACACTTTCCCAGAACTCTAAGTCTTAGCCTCCTAAAATAGCTATCTATCACCGCATTGATTCTCTTAAATTGCAATTCATTAGACATTAAACCATATCCTGCTTTAGTAAACCTTTTAATTCATTGTGATAGAGACCCTATGAATTATTAAAGTCCTATTCAGTTACCCATTTGTATTATCCACTTGGGAGTACTCTGATTTTCCAAAGCTTGTCTCATCTCACAGTGTTCGCACTTATAAGCTGCTGATTTACCAAATCCCAACCCACCCTCTCTCACAGTGCAATGGACTGCTTTACTGCCTCCTGGGAAACAAGAGAAATGTCCAGTAACAAAGTGTTCTCTTCCTTTAGCACTTCAGGGTAATAGTGAAGGGCTTTAGTCCACTTAAGATAGTTTTATGGTGTTATCTCTCTTATATTTTCCACCGTAACTCCTATGGCTTACCTCATGACCAAAACTAGTTACCCAAAGGCAAACTCTAAGGCTCACTTAGCCATCAGTCTACAACAAATACTAAAATCTGGGGAAATGACTATCATTTATTTTGGCATCAGCTAGCCAATTTCCAACAAGCAAACCACCACTTGGTAACTTCAAGTTATTAATGTCTTCTGTGTGTCTTGTTATGTGTGGTGGTTTGTGTAGGGCCCTATTCAAACCTATAGTCATGGTGTCTCTTCACAGCAATGGATATTCTAAGATAGAAGTTGCTACCAGGGACTAGGGTATTGCTGTGATAGACCTGACCATGATTTTGTTTGGAGGAATATGAATTTGGGAACTTTAGATTAGGAAAGCAGTGGAATGGTTTAAGTGGGACCGGGCCATCCTAATAGGAACATGGAAGATAGCAGTGCTGAGAGTGAATTGAACTATGGGGCCTGGCTAAAAAGGTTTCAGAAGAAAAGAGTGTTAGTATGTTGCCTAGAGATCATCCTTGTGATATATGGTAAAGAATGTGGCTGCTTTTTGTCCTTATCCAAAGAGTCTGCCTGAGGCTAAGGTAAAGATATTTAGATTAATTGCATTGGCAAAAGAAATCTCGAAACACCCTAGTATAGAGTCTCTCCTGTGGTTCACTCTTATGAAGAACACTTTGATTAAATGGAATAAGCTGAGCAAGGAAAAACAAAATGTATGGTTCAAGGACTAAAGGAACTCCAGGAAGTAAAATGGAGCTAAATCCTGGGTTCAAGGAGATATACAAATTAAAGATATTAAATGGAATTAAGGGAGTAGTGACATCAGGGCAGGATTCCACCTAGCTAAACTTCCATCTTGTGAAAAGGAATTAAAGAAAAGCTCAGTTCCAGGCCCTTAAACTCAGCACTCAGGAGACAGAGTCATGAAGATCTCTGAGTTCAAGGCCAGCCTGGTCTACAGAGTAAGTTCCAGAAAGGCCGGCATAGGCAGTGAAGGAAACCATCTAAAACATAAAGCTGGTGAAGATGTAATTGGACAAGAAGTCCATGTTCTAGCCCTAACAAACAGCAGAATTTGGAAGCTTTGGCCATGTGGTTCTGAATTTAGAGTCAAGGAAGAAGAAAGAGGTTATAGAATCTCCCTCTGCAACTAAGGAACATTGCTGAGGCGATGCATGTGTCAAAGGATGTCCCTTCATAGAGTCCCAGAGAGGCCATTGTGTGAAGCTGTGAAGTTGAAGCCTTCATTGCCTTGGAGACCCCAAGATGTTGGAGATGCCATAGTCTTGGGATACCTGTCAAGGAAAGTGCTAACAGGGAATTGAACTAGCCCAAGAGAAAGAAGTGTGTTGCAGTCAACAAAGCTGAAAGGAGTCAGAGATCTGAAGAACATTTTGACATCAGACATGGAGATGCAGAATTTAGAGTTTGCCCAACTGGTTTTCAGTCTTGCTTTGCTCCAGTATTTCCTCTCTATGCTCCCCTTGCTATATTTTAGAGTGGTATTATATATCTTGTGCCATTATATGTTGGAATTATGTGATCTGCTTTTTGATTTTGTGTGTGTGTGTATGTTTTAGAGGATTATAATTAAAAGACTGCATGCACGTCAGAAGAGACTTTGAACTTTGAACGTTTAAAGATTATTGAAACTGTGGTAGACTATAGGGACTTTTGAAGTTGGATTAAACGCATTTTGTAATTATGTTATGGATACAAACCAATGGGGACCAAGTCATGGAATGCGGTGGTTTGAGTAGGTATGGCCTCCATAGACTCATGTGCTTAAATGCTTGGCTCAAGGGAGTGGCACTATTAAAGGTGTGGCCTGTTGTTGGAGGAGAAGTTTGTCAATGTGTAGGTAGGCTTTGAGGTCTTAAATATGCTCAAACTATGCCCAGTATGGATATATTCTCCTTCTGGTGCTTGGGATCAAGATATAGAGCTCTTAGCTCCTTCTCAAGCACCATGTTTGCCTGCATGCTGCCCTGCTTCCTGCCATGATGATAAGGACTGAACCTCTGAACTGTAAGCCAGCCCCAATTAAACATTTCCTTTATAAATAAGAGTTGCCTTGGTCATGGTGTCTGTTCACAGCTCAATTCTACAGGCACAGAAAACCTCGCCTTCTAGAGCTGGAAAGATGGCTCAGCAGTTAAGAGCGCTTCACTGTCCTTCATTTCTTCCGCCACCCTGATATGTGTCTAGACTCCACTGGACTGTTCCTTCGGGTTTCTCTCACAAGAGTTTCTGAGTCAAAGGACTGATTCGTGCCAAGACACAAAAGCAAACTGCTCCATTCCCCAGTGGATCCAGATGAAATCTCACAATAAAACCAGGTACATTTCCAAAGAGGAGACACTGGTTTAAAAGCAAACAAGGCCTATAAGACTTACAATGAACTAGCAAAGATAATCATGATTTACAGTTACGACTCACCTCATCACACTGAAAATGTCACCACTGCCCCAACAGTTGACGTTATTTTTGGGAATCTGACATTTCTTTCTGTTTGAAGCTGTTTCTAGTATTGGTTGGCTCAATAAAAATATGCAGAGGCTTTCCTGAAAAGACTGTGCGTAATGTTATTGCATTCTCTTTTTAAATTTCTTTTTCTTATTAGTGTATATCTGTGTGATGTGTGTGCATGCACACATGTGGCACCACATGAGTGTGCAGGTGAGAGGTCTACTCTCACAAATCAGTTCTCCCTTTCCACCATGGAGTCCTGGGATTGTCCTCAGGTTTTCAGGCTTTCTAGGCAAGTACTTCTGTTTGGTGATCCATCTTGGCGCCCTTCCTCACACTTACCCACTTTGTCACACAAAATCTCATGCATTGTCATAGTTGCCCTTCAGCTCTCATTGTAACTAAGGATGATGGCTTTGAACTTCTGTTCCTCCTCCTCTACTTTCCAGAATGCTGGGATTGCAGACATGCACCAGCACACCTGGTTTACTCGAGTTCTAGAGCTAGAACCGGTGGCTTGGTGCCTATGAGCAGGCACTCCGCCACGGGAGCTATATGAGCTATATGCTGCATCGCCAGCCTCTCTGTTGACTCTTTGAAGGGAGGAAGACAAGGAGAATTCTATTGCACAACACACAACAATGTTTCCAAAACTTGTCTCTCCAAATTCCTCTCCTCAGAGTTAAACTCCCACATCTGCCGTTTCTCTCAGCTTCTCTTTCTCCCTTTTCCTGATGTCCTCAGCCTTGCTTGTCTCCATTTCTCTCTCTTCTCCAGGGACAGCCATACTGCTGCAGACTAGCTCTGCAAAGGGCCTAGCAGCCTGTGCTCACCAGGTAGAGAGGCTCCTCCCCCAGAGGAGTCAAGGAGTAGATAGGGCCTAGTATTTTAGACATCTCAAGTGTTTAAATGGATTCACTAATTTTAGATTTCTTTATTTTATGTGTATGACCATTTGGCCTGTCTGTGTGTCTGTGTACACATGTGTCAGATCCTCTGGAACCAAGGTTATGAACCAACATATAGGAACTGGAAACAGAACCCCTATCTTCTGTAGGAGCCACAGGTACTAGAAATCTCTAGCCACCTCATTTTAGCTTTATGTTCCTTTTTAAACTTCCATGCCGATATCCCCAATGTGTTTCTATGGAGGACACACAACCCACTTTACCCTCAGAATGGACATTGCTGACCAAGATGCAAAAAGACCGTCCACCCATGCTCTTTCTGGATGACTACAGAGATCCATGCTCTTTGTGGATCACTGACACCCTTGACCTTGGTGATCTGTTCTGTCTTTCATCACTGGAAGTATTCAGGAAGGAGAATGACAGACACATCAGGGAACCTTGGTGTCTAAGATTTAGTGATTGCAAATGTCCCTGCTCCTATCTATCCTTCAGCTATAACCAACTAATAATTATTATCAGACTTCCTCCCTCCTTCCTTCTCTCCCTCCTTCTCCCTCTCTCTCTCTTCTCTCTCTCTTCCTTTCATATCATTAAGAACCAAGTAATCTCACCTCACAAGTCTTAGAGTGGAGACAGCCCTGAAGAGTGCTTGACCAACCTCCATGAAGCCCTGGGGGATCTCTAGCACTACATAGCCAACTATGATGGTGCTCACATGCGGTGCACTTGGGAGATGAAAGCAGGTCATCACTCTTGGCCATGAGTCCAGTTCAGGGTCAACCCGAGATTCATGAGAGGCTATGCCAGTAAAATAAAATAAATATAATAAATAAATAAACTTGGCCTTAGTGTGGAGACTGAGGCAGAAGATCATGCATTCCAGGCAGCCTGATCTATTTAGCAAGATCCTCTAAAAATACATAAATTGTTAAAAAGCTAGAATCCCTGTCTATATTCTATTCAGGATTCAGACAATTACAGTATCCCAAGGTTAAGTGTTATCTGTCTAACCCTTCATTTGTGCTTGTGGAAGTATGTCCTGTTTACAATTGCAGTAATACTTCCTGAAGAATTGGACTTGCTGTCTACCCCACATCCATGGGACACACACACTTGGCATGACTCATTACGGGAAGTAGAACACTTAAGAAGTGATAGTTATGGCCAGCACCCAACTTCCATTATTCTAGGAGGGAAAAATAAACTCCGTGCCAAACTTATTAGTCAGACTTCTTTTTAGAGATAAGTAAGAGGAACTCAGTTTATGCTAGCTTAAGCAAAAAAAGAGCAGACTTGTTGGCTTAACTGACAAATCTAGAAACACTTCAGGCCATAGTGCCAGGGTCTTTGTGCACACTGGTCAAGAGCTCTAACATGGAACTAGACCCATTCCCAGCCCTTGAGAGCCTAAGCTTAAACCTATTTGTAATGATTGAGTTTCTAAATTTCTCATGTCTGTTTGCTCTATCTTTGTATTTTCATTTATTTTTCCTACCTCAAAAGAGCCACCCTTCCTCCAAAAGGACTTCCTTCTTATACTTGGGAACACAGTTTGTTGGCAACTCATAACTCTGACATTTCAACTTAGCAACTCCAGCAGAAAACAGCCTTTTCTCTCCCAACTACCTCCTGTTGGTCACGGGAAAAGACTGTAATTGACTGCGGTGATAAAATGCCCCACCCTCCAGGCCACTGATCCCAGAAAGGGTAGGATTCTATGATCCTGAAGCCAAATGAAACCACAGGGAGAGCTGACTGAAGAGTTAAGAGGGCTTGTTGCTCTTCCAGAGGACTGGAGTTCAGTTGCCCAATCCACACTGGGCAGCACACCACAGCCTAGAACTCCAGCTTCAGGAGATCCAGCAGCTCTGGTCATCGTGAGACCCTGTACTCACATATACAAACCCACATGCAAGCACACACACAATTTAAGATAATAATAAATCTTTAATAACTAACCCCAGGGAATAGAGGAGTGATGTTCCAAATCAGAGACACTAATGACAGAAAATTACACGTCCTCACACAATAGGGTCATCGCTTTTGGGGGGGAGGGGCGGGAGTCAAAGGCCTCCTGTTCCCTTGCGTCTTTATGTTTGTGACTTCTGACTGACTAGTGTCTTTATGTGCTTCAAGTCCTCGGATATAAAGCGGTTACTCCGTAGTAATGGACACAGTAGCAAATACCGTGTATGCTACAGTTTCTCCGTGCTTTGTATTTTTCAGATGAACGGAAACTCAATTGAGGAAGGTATTGCCCCGTGTTCGCTAATTTTTGCAAATTCATTTGTGAAGCACATTAGGTTGTGTGAGCAGCCCTCTGGTTCATCCTATGAATTAGAAAAACCAAGCGTGAGTGATTGAACTGCCTAGAACAACCCTCGAAGGGCTTATTTGTGTGTCTGTGGCCAGATGCAAGCATGCGAACTACGTGAGGACGTGCAAATGAATCAGTTCCTGGATTTAAAAAAAAAAAAAAAAAAGTGGCAGAGACCCACTGAGGAACAAGCACGCAGCGGGCGTCCACCTCTTCGAGCAGCAACACTAGAAACACCGCTCCATAGTCCTACCCTAAAGGATCAAGAATTTCAGGGCCTAAAAAGCGGTGTGCATGCACCCTTCACCAACCACACAGTACTCTGTGCAGGGTGGAGGGCACAGGCGAGGAGCTGCGCAGCGACTAGGAACTTGTTGGAAGACTGCGCTCGCCAGATCATCCAGCTGCTTTCCAGGCCCACTGCAGCCCGGCCCCAGCCCGCTCCGCTCCTCAGCCCCAACTCCAGGCCACGTTTTCGCGCTCGCTCTCCCCCCCCCTCTGCCAGCACCGGTTACGCTCCCCCGCCAGGAGTAAACAAGCGCCCGAGCCCGCAGCCAGTAGGCCGGGCCCCTGAGCCCAGTTTCCTGCGCCAGCCCTAGCAACAGGCCCGCCCCCACGACATGTCCCGCCCGCATGCCTTCTTCCACTCCCTCCTCCCCCCAATCCCCACCCTCCATTCCTTCTCTCGCCGGTCCTGGAGCATGGAGCCGGAGCCTTCAGCCAGCCTCCTCCCAAGGGACCGCCCCGCCACGCGTGCACGCCCACGTGACTCGCGCTATGGGCGGGAGAGAAAATGAGTTGGGGCGTGGCCAGATCCCGCCCCGCCCTGCGGCCTGCGCGGCCTGGCTCTGCTCCAGCCCGCTATCCCGCTGGGCTTCGGACAGCGTGGATACCGCTGCTGTTTCTGCAGGCGCAGCGCGCTCCGCTCCATCTTCCCTCTAGCCTCCGCTCCTCTGAACCTTTTGAATTTGCTGCCTGAACCCCAGAATCGACCTTTCGGTCCTTAAACGTATACATTCCGGCTGCGTAAACGCGCCCCCTGGGCGGTCAGGGTGGCGCTGGTTGCCCTTTCTTAGAAGGTGAGCGAACTTGAGGTTCAGGACTGAGGAGATCCACTGTCAGAGACTCTCCCTCCTGTTGCTTATCTGTCGGGTCTCTTACTGCAGTTCAGGGTCAAAAGACTAACCACTCCAAACCTGCAGTCCAGTCTAGTCAGCACCCTCTCAGCCCCCACCTCATCCGGGGACAGCATGTCTGCTAATGGAGCTGGCAAAGAGAGGTGGGGACCCTTCCCAGCAGCACTTTGTGTCTGTGACAAGAGAAAGGACTGGGCAGGCCAGAATTCCGCAGCCCGCGTCTCCACCTACTTGTTATCTTGGGCAAATCATTTGACTTCTCTTTGCTGGATTCCAGAGATGACTTATAACCCGGAGGAGTGACAGTAACTATCTAACAGAGATGTTGCACAGATTAATGTCAGTGGATCGGGTGTTCAGAATAGGGATTGACATCCAAGCTAATTTAAAAAAAAAAATGATTCAGGACCAGTCACTATTCTATGTTGTCTTCTTAACATACTTCCTTCGAGGCCTGGTAGCCTGACAAGGCTTTAGGGGCCTGAAGCCAAGGTTACCATTGCGGTGGGGAAAGGATGGCGGAACAAACACAGGGTCTGTATACTGACTAAAGCAAATGCAACACTCGAAATCTTGTGGGATTAAACCCAGATCTTGCACCTGATATTGCAGCCTCCACCACTGAGGTACACCTCCATTCCTCTTTGTACAGATTAATTTGAGAACTTGTGATTCTTCCCCCCCCCCCCCAACAGCTGACCTTATGGGCTTGAACTACCAGACCCAGCACCAAGAAATTTCTAAGTGGAAGGAATGTGTGATGAACAAGCTGTGGTGCCAAGGAAAGAGGTGTGGATGGTGGGGTGCTGAAACAGGAGGAAGATGGGGTTCTGAGCAAGAAGCTGGCCATAGACGCAGACAGGGTAGGGAGAAACTACTAGACCTGGTCTTTTATTCTGACGCCTCTGTGATGGTTTGTATATGCTTGGCCCAGGGAGTGGCACTATTAGAAGGTATGGTCCTGTTGGAGTAGGTGTGGCCTTGTTGGAGTAGGTGTGTCACTGTGGGTGTGGGCTTTAAGACCCTCACGCTAGCTGCTTAGAAGTCTGTATTCTGCTAGCAGCCTTCAGATGAAGATGTAGAACTCTCAGCTCCTTCTGCACCATGCCTGCCTGGATGCTGCCATGTCCCCACCTTGATGATAATGGACTGAACCTCTGAACCTGTAAGCCAGCCCCAATTAAATGTCCTTATAAGAGTTGCTTTGAGCTGGGCGGCAGTGGTGGTGCACTCCTTTAATCCCAGCACTTGGGAGGCAGAGGCAGGCGGATTTCTGAGTTGTGGCCAGCCTGGTCTACAGAGTGAGTGCCAGGACAGCCCAGGCTATACAGAGAAACCCTGTCTCAAAAAACCAAAAAAAGAGTTGCTTTGGTCATAATGTCTGTTCACAGCAGTAAAACCCTAACTGAGACACCCCTGATTCAGTAAATTACACAAGTGATAGCGTGCTCAAGTTCCTTCAGACAGAGCCTTTTTTTGCTCTCCTTTATCAGGTCTCTTTAGCTTCAACTCCATCCTGTGGGTACTGGCGGTTTGTAGGCGGCCAAAGAGACAGCGCTGGTTTCCAACATGGCTGGCGCAGAGTCCTGTATAAGCCTACTGCGCATGCGTCAGCCTCAAGCCCCTCCCAAGAGGCTTATGCTAATGAGGCATGAGCCCGACCAATCACGGGGCTTATGCTAATGAGGCATGAGCCCTAACCAATCACAGGACTTATGCTAATGAGGTATTGGCCCTAACCAATCCTGAGAGAACAGGCCGCCTGGCCCGCCCCCTTGGAAGGGTATATAAGCAGTGCATTTCTGCTGCTTGGGCCCCTTTGATGGATGAAGATTGTGCCTGGAATAAAAGAGCTGTCAGAGAAGAATCCAGGCGTGTTGTGTCTTACTTGCCGCCGAGGGGACGCGACAGCAGTTAACAAATGTTTCAATGTGTGTTGAATGAAAATTTATATACACAACCCTCTGGACCATAACTTTATTCTTTCCTTCCTATCTTCCCTTCTTTTTTTCTTTTCTGAGGCAGGGTTTCTCTGTACAGCCCTGACTGTCCCGAACTACTCTGTAGACCAAGCTGGCCACAAATTCAGAGATCACCTGCCTCTGCCTCCTGAGTGCTGGGGTTAAAAGCCTGGACCATAACTGCTCAGAACCTGATCTTAAGAAAAGTAATGTTAGGACTGGAGAGATGGCTCAGTGATTAAGAGCACTGGCTGCTCTTCCAGAGGTCCTGAGTTCAATTCCCAGCAACCGTGTGGTGGCTTACAGCCACTTGTATGCCCTCTTCTGTCATGCAGCCATAAATGCAATTAGAGTCCTCGTATACATAAATAAATAAATCTTTAAAAAGAAAAAGAATTTTAATATAATCCCAACACTTGGGGAATCAGAGGCAGGCAGACCTCTGAGTTTGAGGCCTGGTTTACACACAGAAAACCCAGTCTCAGGGGGAAAAAAGAGGTGGGGAGTGTTAGCATCGTGGAACACAGCTTTAATTCTAGCACACAAATCTCTGTGAGTTTGAGGCCAAATTAGTCTGCATAGCAAGTTCCAGGACATTGAGGTTTACATGACAGAGAGACCCTGTTTCAAAAGGAGGAGGAGGTGGCGCACGCCTTTAATCCCAGCACTTGGGGGCAGAGGCAGCGGATTTCTGAGTTCGAGGCTAGCCTGTCTACCGAGCGAGTTCCAGGACAGCCCGGACTACACAGAGAAACCCTGTCTCGAAAAAACAAAAAAAAAAAAAAAAACAAAAAAAAAAAAAAGGAGGAGGAGGGAGAGGAAGAAGAGGAGTAACTTTAGGGGCTAGAGAGATGGCTCACAGGTTAAAAACATTTGCTGCCAGAAGACCTGAGTTCAGTTCCCAGTGCCCAAATGGCTTACATGTAACTCTAGTCCCAGGAAATCTAATGCCCTCTTCTCGGCCTCTGTGATCTATGTGCATGTGATACCCATACACCCATGCAGTCTCACACGTACACATAGAACAAAGATAAGTCTTAAACATATTTAAAGGTATTTTTGTTTCCTTACTCAACTCCAGAATTATAGGAATTATAGGAAGCCAAGAAAGACATTTACCTGAGGTATACAGCCAATGAGACTTAGAACCAAGTTTCCACTTTTCAGCTGACTGTTATTGGCATCATACAGGAGTTGGGAGGGAAAATAGTACAAAGAGTGGGAGCTGGGGCTGGAGAGAGTTCAGTGAGTAAGAGTGCTTACTGTGTAAGCATGAGGACCCGAGTTCAAATCCCAGTACCTGCCTGTGTGAACACCTGTAAAACAGTACTTTGTTGGGGCATGGGATCACTGGGGCATACCAACCTAGCCTAGCTCCAGGTACAGTAAGAAATTCCGTCTCAAGGAAATAAGGCATAAAACAGGATATCCAATGTCCTGGTCTTGCATCTTATGCTCATGTACGACTACACTCATACTCACACACACATACACACACACACACATTCATATACACACTCATACACACACTCATACACACACATACACTACACAGGACTTGCAAGAGCCAAGAGAGCGTCATTCAGATATCGGGAACACTCACAGCAAGAGAGACCTGAGTGGTCCTCGTGGATCAGTAAGATTTGGGTCCTAGGAAAGAGAAGTCTTGAGAGAGGAAGTAGCTTTTTACTAAGGCTGCAATGGATGTTCATAGGGGTGAACAAGGAAACCAGTTGGGTAGGAAGAGAGGTTTGTGTTGAATCTTAGTACGACAAGTGTTGGAGAGTTGATGTGTGAGATTTAGAGAAATTCTAACTTATGGGATAAATTTTGACCTTTGTCTGTGGTAAAATAAACAACCCTGAAATTAGTGAACAGGGTACTGAACCAAGACGGGGTACCAGGCAGAGATCTGCCAGCTTGGTCTGATTTGCATCTTTTGCAGACAGTTGCTTGCTATAAATTCATTCCCCACTCACAGGAAACACTACCAACTAGCTTGCATCTATTTCATCTCCAAATGAACATGATATTGTCAGGGAGCAGAGAAGCTCCAGAGGGGGTGAGCAAGAGAAACAATATGCCTGCTGAAGACTAGATACCTTCTTCACTGGGATATCTCATTTAATCCCCGCCTTCTGTGTGTGTGTGTGTGTGCTACTTCCTCATTAACTCCCATAAAGCTAGACTCTTGCCAGCCTATTGACTTTTATTAATAATCATCTTCATTCTTTTTTTTTAAATATTTATTTTAGTGTATGTACCTGAGTGTATGTTTGTGTACCACATGCACATAGGTCAGAAGAGAGTGCCAGATCCCCTGTGTCTTAGTCAGGGTTTTACTGCTGTGAGCAGATACCATGACCAAGACAACTCTTATAAGGACATTTAATTAGGGCTGGCTTACAGGTTCAGAGGTTCAGTTCAGTATCATCAAGGTGGGAACATGGCAGCATCCAGGCAGGCATGGTGCAGGAGGATCTAAGAGTTCTACATCTTCATCTGAAGGCTGCTAGCAGAATACTCACTCCCAGGCAGCTAGGATGAGGGTCTTAAGCCTACACTCACAGTGACACACACTCCAACAAGACCACACCTCCTAATAGTGCCACTCCCTGGCCCAAGCATTTACAAACCATCACACCCCAGAACGACAAATGGTTACCAATGGTTGTGCGCCGCCATGAGGGTGCTAGGAACTGAATTCAGGTCCTCTTTGAGAGCAGCAAATGCTCTTAACTACTGAGTAGTCTGTCCCAGCCAGCCCATCATCTTCATTTTTGCTACAGGCAAATGGGCAGGTTGAAAACTGAGCTCAAGCCGGGCGTGGTGGACATGCCTTTAATCCCAGCACTCGGGAGGCAGAGGCAGGCGGATTTCCTGAGTTCAAGGCCAGCCTGGTCTACAGAGTGAGTTCCAGGACAGCCAGGGCTACACAGAGAAACCCTGTCTCGAAAAACCAAAAATAAATAAATAAATAAATAAAAAAATAAGAAAACTGAGCTCAACAATGCCGTAGACATCTTTTCTGATTAAAAATTTGTTATGACGTGCTGTCAAGGGTTGCAATTAAAAAGTATTACTTGAATAAGTCATGTTGGTGCACACGTATAATCCCCAGTACTGGAGAGTCAGCAGCAGAAGGGCTGAAAACTCAAGGTCAGACTGGGCTACACATTCTCAACAAACCAGGGGCTAGGGCTTATCTCACTAGTAGAGCATCCTGGGTCAGAGTATTGCTTAAGGGATAACTGTTCAACTCTATACTATATCACTTGTAAATCAGTCCCTCATACCTAAGCTGAATTGCTTCATCCATGACACCCATGCATGGCAACAGCTGTACACATGGATGGCACTCCTCAAAGCTCCCTTCCCATAGCTGTTCCAGTGGTTAGCAAATGCAACGGAAGTGGAAAGTAGATCGCACAGTCACAGATCTAGGAGGTAGGAGTGCTCGAATTCAAGCCAAGGTATCCATTAATTTATTTGAGTTTTTATTCATTCTCTGGTAGTTTTGCTTTTGTTTTGAGACTCTTGCTATTTAGCCCAGGCTGGCTTTAATCTATTCTTACCTCAGCATCTCAGTGCTGGGATTACTGGCATGTGCCATTGCGCCCAGCTTCAAACCCATGTTTGATGCCAAAGCCCACACCTGCTGCTTCTCACGCCTTCTAATCAGAAGAAAAACATGAGCAGACAAACTCCCAGGCCCTTCAGGAGTGACCCGGTTAGGTTCTCAATTTTGAAAATATTTTAAACCCAAACTTTCTCCTTTTTATGTTTAATAAGAGGTAATCCACATCTTGTATCTTGGGAGGCAGACAAGTTAGAATTCTGTTTCTGCCTTTTTACCAACTAGTCCCAGAGGCTAATCAAGGGGAGGAATTTTAAGCTTCAGGGCCTCCCACACAGAAGCCCCTTGCAAGCTGCTTACTCAACCTCAGACCTCTCAGTATCACTGTCCCCAACAATTGTGTGTGCTTCAGAAGCCAGACATCTGGAACTGCCCCAAGTGGATGGGCTCCGCCGATTCCAGGTTCTCACAACCTGGGTTCTGGGTTACCAGCGAACATCCAGTCAGTGAAGAGCGCTGGAGCTGCTGCAAGTAATCTCAAGAGTTGGATCTCAGAGAGCCGGAGGCCCAGGCAAAGGTCGCACCGTCCCAAGGACAAAAGGGACTTCTGAATCATCTGTTTGTTTAGTAGTTAACTCCAAACCCCTGAAGTATTCCCTGAAAGGCTAGCAGTCCTTTACAGAAATGATATACGTACATGAAAAGAAGTCAGTCTTTTGATTTTGCTTCTCAGTAATTGCTATGACTCTCTAAGGGGATCTGTTCACCTGTTGAACATTACAGTTTCCCAACCTGACAATCAGATTGCACACAATGGCCCTAGTTTCCCAGTCCCCACCAGGGTTTACATAGTGCTGGCATGTTAACATGGCATCTACCTAACTCAGTGAAGGCCAAAATGAACTTAATGCTGGCTACTTCAGAAAACTGTATTGCCTTTACTAGTTCATGCCCCCATAGCAGAGGTCAGGTATCATAGTGTTTTCCTTTAATGTTTATAAAATGCCCCCAGGCATGTCAAAAACAGGATGATCAGAAAGTCATCCTCTATTATATAGGAACTTTTGAAGTGAGCCGGGCTACATAAGACCCTGTGTAAAAATATTATAAGTCCTTTTGCAAGCAAAGGATACAAGCCATGAAAGAGGATATAAAACCATTTTTTCCTAGTTTCAACTGAGTCATTGTGTGTGTCTGTCTGTCTGTCTGTCGGGTAAGTGAGTACAAATGTGATTTATAGTGGGTGTGTTTAAACCCCAGTGAAGCTCCATGGCTTCAGAACAGCTATTCTTTTGCTTGTTTGTTGTTGTTTTGAGACATAGTTTCTCTGTATAGCCCTGGCTGTTCTGGAACTCTGTAGACCATGCTGCTGGCTTCGGCACCACCTTGACACCACTACCTGGCTCAGAACAGCCTTTCTAACTGCAGAGAAATTAACTGAGATATGAACTAGACAAGCATCTGAGTGACTTCCTCAAACCAGCTGTGTGATGTTTTAATTGTGAGTTAGTTAGAATAAAAACATAACTTTATTTATTAATAAAATAAAATTTAAGGCCAGACATAGTGGCACAAGCCTTTAATTTCAGCACTTAGGAGGCAAAGGCAACAGACCTCTTTGAGTTTGGGGGCAGCTTGGTCTACATAGCAAGTTCCAGAGTCAGCCAGGTTACATAGCAACGCTCTGTCTCAAAAAAAAAAAAAAAAAAAAAATCTCACAATTAGTAGAAGATTGATTCAGAAATGGTTAGAAATGATTTCTAAGGCAAATAAAGGACATCTCAGTTGTCTCCAGCAGGATGGGGCAGGAGAGATTACTGCCATATTGCCCCACGTGTTCTATCTTATCTGATCCTGGGAGGTACCATGTCTGGGACTTGAATAAGTGAGTTGTATACAGCTTTGTTCACAGCTTGCCACAATGTCCATGCTCAACTATACACAGGAAATCTTCCTGAAGTCTCTTCCTGGTGCATCCTGCCACCCCTGGTTGATTATATTTACGTAACATCCACAAAGCAGAAAAAAGCAGTACTGGATTGTTTGGCAGCCTGGGCTTGCAGCCTGGATCTGCCACTTAGGTTGTATGACACCTTGGCCATCTCCTCTTTCCAAAGTCTCTTCCAGCCTTAATGTCTCTGAATCTCACATCTGCCCTCAGACTTTCTGCTCAGTAGCTGAGGTGTATGCATTTGCTTTCTCCGTACGTCCTTAGAGCAGGAGGGAAGGAACTCTTTCTTCCTTGGTGCACATCCCCAGGCTATTCTTCAAGCAGGAAATTCTAATGCACAGCACCCACATTTCTGAAAAGGAGGAAGAAACATCAGTATCAAGAACTACTAGAGGGTGCTGGCACCAGGGGTGCTGGAAGTACCTGCTGAATGACTTGAGGAGATTCAGTTTGGGAAAGTTCCATCAACTATAGTCTATTGATAAGAGTGTTTCTTTGTATGTATACCACATGTGTATGCTATAAAGAACCAGAAGCTGGTTCTGGTGGTTTATACTGGTATTGCCAACACTCCAGAGCTCAAGGCAAGAGGATAACAAGCTTGAGACCAGCCTCGGCTGCATAGCAAGCTCTAAGTCAGCCTGGGCTAGAGAGTAAGACCCTATCCCAAACAAAGCAGAAGAAATCATTTTTAAAGTCAGAAGCAAATTGTAGAATTGAAGTAATATTGAAATTATAAAACACCACATTACACAATATTTATTTTTATTGTATATATATGAGTGTTTTCCTGCATGTATGTGCATCCTGTCTGGAATACCTGAGGAGGGCAGAGGAGGGCACCAGATTCCTTGGAACTGGAATTCTAGGCAGTTTTCAGCTACCATGGAGATACTGAGATCCCAACCCAGGTCCTTTGCAAGGGCAGCAAGAGCCCCTAACCACTGAGGCTTCTCTCTAATCCTAATATTATTATTATTATTGAGACTGAAAATAAACTTCGGCAGTGTGAGCATGCTATATGCTTTCGGTAATGTCTTAAAATAAAATGTAAGCTATAAGGAGGTTGGGAAAAAAAATTAGAATCCCGGCTCTATGTAAGCTTTGAGACTGGTCAGGAAGTCAGGGTTCTTTCTCTCTGCAGGACTTCTTTTAAGTATGATTTCTCTGAAAGACTTCCTTTGTTACACTGTCTCACAGTCAAGGGTCAGGTGATTAGCCAATTCACCTCCATAGAAAACTCAGTTTATCAGGAAAGCTTGCAGGAAAGTTAAAAAAGGCAGAATCTTTGTTACTCAAGATTCTTGACACTCTCCCCACCCCAATCCCCTGAGGAACCAGAGGCATCTGCCCTGCCTAGCCTGGGGCTCCAGAAACTTACCTTCCTCTATCAGGAAGTCAACCTCAGGACTGCCCAGAGCCAAAGAAATAGGCAGATCATGAGGCTGCATATTCTAGCAGACTGAGCTCAAGGGATGTTGTCGGTTGAGTCTCAGTGACAGAGCCAGCTGGGTGACCAAATGGCCTCTTGTGTGAAATGTGGAGTGGGCAGTAGACACTCCTTATAGCTTGAACGTGCCATCATTCCTGATTTGACAAGCAGAGTATGAGAAAGAAGAAACTGTAGGCCCACCTAGAAAGGATGGTCAAAGTAATTTATTTTTCCTTTTTAGTTATGTGTAGGGGGGGCGGGGCTGCGAAGATGGTCCCCTGAATGCAGTTGCTCAAGGAGGTGAGAGGTGTCAGTCAGGTCCCTTGGAGCTGCAGTTATAGGCGGTTGTGAGCCACATGTGATGTGGGGTGCTGGGAACTGAACTCAGGTCCTCTGAAACAGCGTCATGCAAACTTAACCAATTAGCCATCTCTCTAACTCCAAGGCAGTTTTGAGATAGATAGTTTCTGAACTAGAGGGTAAAGGATCCAGATAGGGGCTGCCTGCATGTACATGGATGTAACTGATTTCAAGATCAGGGCAAAGGGGGTGGGTTGTGGGGGAGGCTCCATGTGCAGCCAGGGAGCTGAGTTTGTGGTTCTGAGCAAGGAAGCCCAATTTTGGAGTCACCTGAGATAAAACCTTGGAGTGTCGAGTGTGCAGACAAAAAGAAGGAACTGATAACAGTGGGCGCTCTTAAGTAAGGTATGCTGTGTCTGTGTGGACACAGTACATAAGGGCTTCCCTGAGACTCACCCCTTCCACTGAAGCAGAGAGGAGAAACTGACACATGCTGTCGGTGACAGAACATGAAGATGGCAGGCAACTGAACCCACTAATTTCTATAACTGTAGAGTGAAGATCACTGTCCCTGCCACGTAGGGTTGATATGACCTCATTAGTGACCAAGAATGTGCAGGCTGGTGCCTAGGAGAGTGGTTTAATGCAATACTAACTCAGCATGCTAGCATACTCTTGATCTCAGCTTTAGGGAAACTGAGAAAGAAAGATTTTATGAGTTCAAGGCCAACATGGGTAACATAGTATTTGGCCGGGCAGAAGCACATAGCAGGATCCTGTCTCAAGAAACGGAAACAGCACCGGGCAGTGGCGGCGCACGCCTTTAATCCCAGTACTTGGGAGGCAGAGGCAGGCAGATCTCTGAGTTCGAGGCCAGCCTGGTCTACAGAGTGAGTTCCAGGACAGCCAGGGCTATACAGAGAAACCCTGTCTCGAAAAACCAAAAAAAAAAAAAAAAAAAAAACCCAACCAAAAATCTTCACAGCAATACTACATCTTCAGGGTGTTATTCAGAGTCCCTCTGGTCACTCAGATTTGGAGAACAAATTCTGGACCATGATTTTCAATGAACCTGCACTAAGTGGTAGTCTCTGACTGACTCCTCATTTTGAGACAGACTTTTATAATGTAGCTCAGGCTGTCCTTGAACTTGTGATTCTTCTGTCTTGGCCTTCCCAGTGTTGGGATTATAGGTCTGAGCAACCATATGGCTCTAAGGAACTTTGTTGTTATTTTTGTTCCTGTTTTTTTTTTTTTTTTTTTTTTTTTTTGAGACAAGCTCTCTCTACATAGCCCTGAAACTCTACATAGACCAGGGTGGCTTCAAACTCAGTTTGTTCCTTCCTGCTGAGTACTGGGATTTAAGGCTGTGTCACCAAGGGACATCTAGCTCCAAGGGACTCTTAATAAGATAATTATTATGATTATTCAACATGTAGTCTTTGACTTCATTTTGAGCCTGACCCCATGGGAGCTGCTGAAACTATTAGCCCAGCTTGCTGAGTGTGCTGAGAACCCGGGAAGGGAGTCTAACTGGAATGGAGGCCTGCACTTGGGGACCCTGGGGAAACACTATATACTGTCTCCCTCTTGGGCTCTTCAAAGCACTGAATTAGTGATACAATTCTGAAGCTTAAGGGGAATAGATAATGACTGGAAAACTGAAAAATAAGAACTGGTCAAAGGTCACCCTAGTCAGATCACATGAGTTTAACTGGTTTTTTGTTTTTCTTTTTTGTTTCTTTTTTTAAAAAATGAGGCAAAAGCCGGGCAGTGGTGGTGCACGCCTTTAATCCCCAGCACTTGGGAGGCAGAGGCAGGCGGATTTCTGAGTTCAAGGCCAGGCTGATCTACAGAGTGAGTTCCAGGACAGCCAGGGCTACACAGAGAAACCCTGTCTCGAAAAACAAACAAACAAAAAAAAATGAGGCAAAGAAGGAAATGTTTGGGACCTACAAAAAGCCTGGTATCCACAGCAACACAGCCAAGTAATCAAGGGACAGTAAATCCACTTAGTCCTTCTGCACAATGTTAGCACAGAACCATTACCCATATTTAGGATGTGTTTAAAGAAATGGGAGATGTAAGAGCAGCAAGCACAAAAAGCAAAGCTAGGTGTGAACTGGCTGGTGCTTGTGATCCCAGTATTTAGAGAGTTGAGGCAGGAGAATTACTCCAAAGTCAGGGGAGAGGAGGGTCTCCAGATGTCTCAGCTAGTAGAGGTGCTTGCCCCTAAGCCTGATCGAATTGAGTCTTGGCTAAAAAGAGGACCGACTCCTGCAAGTTACCCTATCACCTTCGCACAAGCCACCCCTCCATCGATAAATTAATTAAAAATAGTTTAAAAGCAAGATACCAAATGGTTTATGCAGAATTATCAAGTATGTAAAGAAATCTAGATACATCAAAACATAAAACATTCCAGTATATGAAGAATTCGATTTAGGGCTGTAGTGTTCTGAGTGTTCTATTTGAGGAGGAATCTTAATTATTTACACATTTCCGTGTTTGCCAGTTTATACACTAAGCTATCTATTACTTTCTAAGGTGGTGGTCGAGATTGAAAATGTCCCCAAAGCTCCTGCTTTCTTCCCAGTTCACCGAATCAGAAGAATTTTTTCCAGGACCCATCTTAAATTGCGCAAGATCTTTGGGCGCACAGACCCTTTGGGGCTGTAGTTGAAGAAGTGGTGGAACCCAGGGAAGGCGGAGGGGTCACGCGAGTCTCTAGCGTTCCTCTGCACACAGTGGACCAGAGAGCCTCCTTCCACTGGCTGGGGTCGGTGACCCCCGGCAGCGCGAGGCCCGCAGTGCGAGGTCCTGCATGAGTTGCAGCCAAGGCGAGGCAGCCTTCGCTCCCCTCCCCACTCCAAGCCTCCGCCAAGCTTCGGCCAACCTCCGGCCAAGCTTGCGACACGATCGCCCCCATCATGATCGTGGCCAACGGAGCCTCCTGGAGGCCCCTCCCCGCCAAGCTAGCCTTAGTGCGCCGGAGGCGGGCGCTGCGCGGACGTGCCCGGGTCCACGGAGGCCCCTTCTCTGCTCCGGGCCCGCCCTGCCGGGGGACATCGAGCCAACATAGGGCCCCAGAGGCGGCCTTGCAGGTTCCAGCCCCGCGACTGTGGCGCCTCCCTGTGCCCACAGGCGGGCGTCTGTGCGGATTGCGAGGGACACCAGGCCACCGGAGCCCAATCGCCCAAGGCGGCCTTGGGGCTGGGCACCACGCCAGGTTTCCTTCAGTGCTTTGCTTCTCCTGGGCTGCCCCACCCCTCACCCTTCTCCCCCCCATTCGCCCTCCCCTCCCGCCCTTGCCTGGCCAGTTTCTGTCTCCACTCTGTTTCCAGCCCAAGGCTAAATGTTCCTTCTGAAGGCCTTGAACCTATCCTTCACTTCTATCTATCACCCCCTCTTGCTAGAACATTCAGCGCCTCCCCACTGAACTGCCCTCTCAGGGTCAGCAAGAAACATTCTCAAACCAAGAATAGTCCCCACCTGTGCCTTCACCCTAGACCGACTGTGTAACTTGCAGCCCCCCTCCCCACCCCGTGCAAAATGCAAGGCAGGGCCTCTTGCTCAGAGTTCCTCGCAGGAAACAGCAAAACACTGATCCAAACCCAGAATCTTCCAAGGCTGGGGCGCTTGCACCTGCCTCAGAGCCAGCAAGTCAGCTTTGCCAGTAAGTTTTCCACCTTCAAGTGTGTAATAGTGAAAGCAGGGTATGAGGGACAAATGATCACTCCATTGTGCCTCATTTCTGGAGTCAAAGGTCCTTTCTTCCCTTGTCACTGAAGCATTAACATGGCTCACTCAGCCTTGATTCATAAAAACTTCTTTCCTGGCTGCAGGTAGGTGTGTGGTGTGTGTTGTGTGTGTGTGTGTGTGTGTGTGTGCTTCTTGCCATCACACCTGAAGACCTGCTGTGGAGGTCTGCTGTGGAATTGGCTCTCTTCTTCTACAATGTAGATCCTAGGGTTGAAACTGAAGTCCTCAGGCATAGCCTCAAGTGCTAGGATCCCAGGCTGTACATATATTAAGCCAATGTGCTAGAAGTGAGCTATGTGTGCCTCAAATGTTTGCCTTTCCTCCACTTCTCCCCTCTTTACCCTCTTCCTCCTTCCTTTCCTTTCTTCTTTGAGCAAAAAAAGTAGGCAGAGCCTGGGGCCCTTCTAATTACAAGATGCTTTACAAATATACAGGTACCAGTAAGGCCAGTCTTCCTAGTACCTTTCAAATTATTTCAGTAGTTACTTGTGTGTTTGTGTGTGGGGGGGAGGGACAGGAGGTGACTTTACTATGGAGAAACCTGGCAGACACCATCTTAATCAAATCATGGAAACCACAGGTCCTGAGATGAGTGGACTCTGTGTGCCGCCTGAGAGGACACAATAAGAAACGGTGGTGTAAATCCTGTGACACTTCAGTCTCAAAGAAGGAAGCCTAGGTCTAACCACAGAGAAATACTGAACAACTCTGAACTGAAGATAGCTTGCAAAACCAAGATATCAAGGCTGTGAACATAGAAGTAACTTCAGGAACTGCTCAAGATTGACACATATGAGAACTGGGTCAACATGTGACCTCTACAGAGGGCGTTAGTGAGACCATAGGCCACACTTGAAAGGCAAGCCTATAATCACAGCACTTGGGGAGTGGAGGCAGGAAGAATAGGAGGTCAATCTTGGACATATCAGGCCAGAATAGGTTTTGGAACAAGCAAGCAAACAGTACTAAAACAAACACACACACACACAAACAAAAAACCTGAATAGGCTCAGGATAAAAAGAATAAGTAGGGACTGGAGAGATGGCTCAGTGGTTAAGAGCACTGACTGCTCTTGCAAAGGACCTGAGTTTGGTTCCTAGCACCCACATGGTGGCTCACAAACATTTGTAATTTCAGTTTCAGAGGATCTGATGCCATCTTCTGGCCCTTGTGGGCACAGCACCCATGTGGTGCACAGATATACATGCAGGCAAAACACTTATACACATAAAAGAAAAACAAGTCCTTCAAAAAAAGTTCTCATCAACACAAACTCCCTTCCCCATCAGCTTTTCCTCTAGCTCATGTCAGTAGAGAACAGGGTCCTGGTCACCCAAGCTTAAGCACCTGGGGGTGGGCTATCCTGCTTCTCTGGACCTACCCACTCCTGCCCCTGAATCCTGCCAATTCTGGCTTTGTAAAATCTCTCTCATATACCCACCTTTCTAATTAAACCTCTAAACTTTTAAAAAAGGGATTCAGCCTAGCTCACATAATTGTTTTTAGGAGGGTCTATAAAAGGAATTGTGTAGATACAAGGTCTGATTACTGCATTTCCAGTTCGGATTACGGCTATTTACCACTGTAATCTCCTAGTTGGTTTTCTCAGCGTCCACCATCAACCTGTCCTGTATCCAGTTACCAGAGTCATCTGTTTAAAAGCACTTGTTCATCCTTTGGTGACTTTATTTCCCATGGTCCATGCCTGGACTTAATCTGTGATTAAGGTGGTCTAACCTTATATCAAATGACTACAAATTGTGTCCCTATTTCACAGAGAAAGGAAAAGTTAATGGATCAAACTCGCTGGGTTTGAAAACGACTCCCCTTCTTGTTTTTCCTCCAGTAGTGAGGATCCACCCTGGGATCTTCTAGCATCTTGGACTAGAAAACAAACGAACCAACAGCATATAAATAGTGAATATTTGGCTTTAGCAGATGAAACTTCATTCTGAGGCTTGGTTTCCTTCTGGGCATGTGTTAGCAGTTGTGATTTTTGTAATTCATGTAAATTATATGGTCAGTTTCCTTCTTGAAAAGTATTCCTGGATTTTTTTTTTTTTTTTTTTTTTTGAAGATCAAATGAAACATATCAAAATCTCATCAGGAACAAATTACAGGAAACACGTATTCCATATAAACACCAGAACCGTGCATACAGGGTTTCACCAACTTATCCCCATCACAACTCTCCTTGACTTCAAAGTTGTTCAATCCCTGTTCGTTTTTGCTGGTGGCAGGGGGTTGTTTGGGTTTGTTGAGATACAGTCTTACTATGTAGCCCTTGCTGGTCTGGAACTTTTTATATAGTCCATGCTGGACTTATTAAAAATATAGATGTTAGCCAAGTGTAGTGATACACAACTTTAATCCCAGCCCTTAGGAGATGGTTGTGTGTGTGTGTGTGTGTGTGTGTGTGACTCTCTGTGAGTTCAAGGCCCTATCTATCTATCTATCTATCTATCTATCTATCTACCTACCTACCTATCTAGGCATACTAGGGGAAAATGAAGTGAGATGGCTCAACCTGGTAAGGTGCTTGCCATGTAAGCCTGGTGACCTGACTTCAGTCCCTGGAACCTATGGTGGAATGAGGGAACCAACTTTTAAAAGTTGCCCTCTGACTTCTATTCACCAGGACACACTGGCATGTGCATGTATCTGCATGTGTGAGCAGCTGCACTTGTGCCAGTGCACACATGCGTGTGCACACACCGCTAATAATGTATTAAAAACTTTTTTTTTGGTAATAGCTCATTATGTGCCCCTGGCTACCTTGAACTTGCTACATAGACCAAGATGACATCAAACTTACAAGTGACCCACTGGCCTACGACTCTGGAGTGCTGAGATTAAAGGTGTGTACCGCCATGCCCGGCTGAGAATACATATCTTGAAGTGGAGTAATGCCAGAGTTGTGGGGTTGGTTGTCTGACTACACACTGAATTCTAGGCCAGCCTGGGCTGCATACCAAGACCTTGTCTCAGAATCTAAATTAAGACCCAACAGATGGCTCAGTGGGTAAAGGCACTTGCTATTAAGCTTGAAGACCTGAGATCTCTGGAGCCCCCAAGGTGGCAGGGAAGCAGCATTCACAGGCAGTCTTCTGACTTCCTCATGCACACCATTCATGATACACACACAAATATACTTAAAAAAAAAAAAAGCCAACAAAAAAGCCCATTTAGTCCACTTGTCCCCAGATCATCTCGAGCCCTGCCCTTTCTCTGCCCCATGTTGGCAGTCTCACTGCCGTGAAGGCAGAGCTGCTGCGTGAATATTGTATACCAACACTCTGGCGCTCTATACAGACAGACCTGCAAATCCCGGAGCTCCCTGGAGGTCCTGAAACCGATGAATGAAAATGTTGTTGTTGTTTTTCTTTTATGGTATATGTCTACATAATAGACCCCAGAAACTCACATAAATGATGGGTAGGTGTGAAACCTTCTTCTGTAATTGCCGGCTCTGAAGGCAGAGCAGGCTGGCTAATGGCACTTTACCCATATCAGTGAGCTCTGAGTTTGATTGAGAGACCTTGTCTCAGTGAGTACGGAGGAAGAGATTGAGGATGATTTCTGACTTCGACCTTGGGCCTTCACATGCATGTTCACACATGCACGTTAGCCTACACACAAGCAGAAGAAAACATGCATACACAAACATGCAGCACACACATACATACAAATTGGGGATGGGGGGAGAAAGTAAGATCTCTGAAGATGCCAGTTTGCCAAGTTGGAGGTCATAACACAACGGAATGGAAATGACTTGTGTGGGGAGGTGGAGAGAGGAGTTGACACTGGTGCTACAACCCCGGGAATCATTAGTCTCTTAAAGCCAGCAGAGAAGGCCTGTGGGTGAAGCAGAGGGTCTCTGCAGATTTAGGAGTAAGTCCCCAGTGGCAGGATGCAAGGGAATCTGGATTGAAGCAATCATCGGTGCACTGATAGAAACCATGGGGGGGTCAATGGAGGAGGAAATGGCTTCTGACCCAGTGGCCAAATGCTGCCAAGAGATCAAATAGGATGAAACCAGTGGAGAGGCGGCTAGAGGTGGCTGAAGGAGCCTCTGAGAGGAAATTGTGTGAGAGGTGAGAGGGTAGGCTCCTAGTTTAAGGAGGGTGGATGCTAAAGAATGTAAAAGGGAAGATAGTGACAGACTTGCTGTAAAGAAGGGGAGGAACAAACAGCCCTCTTGAGGGAATGATAAAGGGTAGGATGTCTCTGAGTGTGGTGGCACAAAGAGACAGGAGGATCAGTTCAAGGCCAGCCTCAACTTCATAGAAAATGTGATGCCAGCTTAAGTCACAGTAAACTGTCTCACCCTTGCTCATCTATCCAAAATGTTAGTATCTGGCTGTAAGACACACAGACAGATACATGAAGGAGGCTTAACTGAGAAACAGGCCCGGGAATGCACGAGAGAGGAGAGGTCAGGATCCGTGTGGGGTGGGGTGGTCTTTGCTTTGTCTGCAGCCCTGTCCTGTCTGCTACTGACTTGGAGCAGCTGAGAGGTCCTCTGAACTCTGGTGGGGCACTGTAGGAAAAGATGAGCCTGAGTCTAAAACTGGCTTTAGGAATAGGAGAAATAGCTCGGCAGTCCTTAAGAGAACTGGTGGCTCTTCCAGAGAATCTGATTTCCAGCACCCACACAGGACCTCAAAACCTTCTGTAACTCCAGTTCGGGGAAATCTGCCACCCTCTTCTGGGTTCCGTGGGCATGGCATGTATATTGTTGATAGACATAAGCAGGCAAAACATGTACACGTAAAAATAAATAAAAATTTTAAGGCCGGGCAATGGTGGTGCACGCCTTTAATCCCAGCACTTGGGAGGCAGAGGCAGGCGGATTTCTGAGTTCGAGGCCAGCCTGGTCTACAGAGTGAGTTCCAGGACAGCCAGGGCTATACAGAGAAACCCTGTCTCAAAAAACCAAAAAAAAATTAAAATTTAAAAACTAACACTAAAAGTAATTAATTTAAATGAAATAAAAGACTTGAAGTGAATTAATGAGCATTTTTCGAAGGTGCTGGCATATATATAGCCAGAACTCGCTCTGAAAAAGCTGGAGAAACATGTTCAAAGCAAATGAATGATTTTGGAAGACCCAGAGGATCAGAAGGGGAGCTGCTGTCTAGACTTAGAAAAGAGGGGAAGGGCGCCCTCTAGCGTCTTTTTTCTGCTGGAGCCCGAGACTTAAGAAGCCGCCTGAGAAATGCCAATTTCTTGACATTCTGAAGACAGTGTTACTGTCAAACACCAGTCATGTGCTTGCTGAATAAAGGAAAACTGGAAATATGTCGTGAATCTGGGATCTTATAAAGGATTCCATCCTAGAGGGGGAGTAGATGAGGTTCATGATTACAATTGAAGATGGACAGAGAGAAATGGGGAGAAGTGGGAGGAAGGCTGCAAACAGAAGAATCCAAACTGGAAAGGACAGACGTCAAGGTGCATGCGGGAGTGGAAATGTGTGTGGTTTAGACACTTGAGACGGCACTGGGCTTATCTGAAGGCTCCAGTTTCATCTTTTTCCTGTCTCTTTAAGAGAGTCTAACTAACTTCTTAGAGTTGGCCCCTTTACAGCAATCCCCCTGCAGATGTACATAAATAAAATATTTTAAAATATGAAAAGGAAAAAAAACTTTTAAAAACTATGAAAAGGAAGAGAAGAAATTATCTGACAATCCTATCTGCTTGTTTGTTTATCTGTTTGTTTTGAGACAGCGTCTTACTGTGTAGCTCTGACCTAGAATTCACTATGTAGACCAAGGCTGGCCTCGAACTCGTTGAGATCTGCCTCCCTCCAAAATGCTGGGACTAAAGACATGTGCCACTATGCCCAGCTAATTCCAGTTCTTGACAGTAGCCTTCAGCTGCTCTCTGAAAGCCCATGGGAACACCAGATCTAATCCTCCCTGCTCCCTGCCAGCACCTTCTCTGCTCTCTATACTAGGTCGACCCTCTTTCCAGCCCAAATACTGAATGAGAAAGCACAGCAGAAGCGAGGCTGCATCCACTCAAGAAGGTGCTTGTGGCTACAGGGCAGCTGTGAGGTGGGAAGAGATATTCTTTGGAGTCAAACTCTCAGTCAGAGCCCAGGCCTGCTGTTTTCCAGTCATTGCTTGGCTTGCTACTCCATCCTAAATTCCCCAACTATAAAATGAGGGTGCCAGGCCCTCCCTGTGCCCCTCTTTTCTTTCCTCTCCCTTTTCCTCCCACGAAGGGTCTTGTGGAAACTAAACCAGTGTAGGCAAGTGGCTTCTGAAGCCCATAGTTTAACACTGTCTCTCTTTCCTCCTCACCCTCCAGAGGAGCCTCCTGACTACCCTGCAGTTCTCACAAGTTTCCCTTGTCTCTGGGATGGCCAATACAGTTGCACACCCAGCAAGATCACTGTCAAACCAACACCAGCTGCAGGGGAAGGAACTGTTTGTTTGCATTCCAGGGCAGGGTGGTGTGGAAGGCCTTTCTGAAACACGCTCATCACTTCCCCAGAGTTTCCGAGTGCTGATGCCAGGCACCAGAGAGTCTCTCTCACCAACCTTCTCTGTACTGCCAAGTCTGCTGTTGCCCAGAGTCTATATTCTTCTAGCCCCTGGGCTCCCTCCACCACTCCAGTTCAATTCACTGACCTTTCTTCTCTGGAGAAATGTGGGGACTCTGTGATGGGCGGTCCTTTGCACATCCCCTCTTTCCAATTACCCAGGCACCAGAGCCCTCTAAATGCAAGTCTTCCCAGCTTGCTTTCCTATTTAACAGTCCGTTATCAACTGTTCAGTGCCTAGGTGAAGCCTTGACTTCCTGGCAGGGCTCTTGACTAACTTTCCAGCTCTCTCCCCAGCTCAGATGGGTTCCTATGGACTCTAGCTTTCATGGACCATCCAGTCTCCAAAACCACTCGTGGTGACTGAAGGGCTTCCTGGAGATGATCCTTGTTGTTAGCCTCCCTTTACTTTCCTCTTTCCTTTCCTCTCTTTGTCCTCATCTTCCTCTCCCTCCTTTTCTCTGTCTCCTTTTTGCACTCCTCCTTTATATCGTCCTCCACCCCATCCCTTCCTCCCCCTTTTCTTCTAACCTTTCTCCTCCCCTTGGCCTTGGCAGTGCTGAGGAACATACCCAGGGCCTTGCATTTGCTCTCACTAAGCTATAGATCCGAGTCTCCTGAATGTGAGTCTTTTAGTCCCGAAGCCAAGCCAGGCCTGGGCAAACCAGGATGCCTGACTCCCTGATTTCTCCCTGGATCTCTGGTCACTTTGTTGGATCGTTTCTCTCTTGGAAACGTTTCTCTCTTGCACACCCACACCAGTGACTCCTCCTTGGCTTTCTGCTGGAACATCCATTCCCTCTGTAGCTCCTCCCAGACTGCTCTATCTGTCCTCTCTTTGAGCTCTGCTCAAGGTACTCTGTTCAAGAAGCCCTGTACTGCAATGGCTGCTCTCTCCTCTCTCCAGCTTCTTAGGCTCCTTAAAAGCAGGAAAAGGTTTATTTCTTACAACCACACAGTTAGGTCCTCTGTATCTTCAGGTTCTACATTCTTGAGCTCTAACACACACCACACAGATATACACATACCCCCCACACACCGCACACACATACACACACAAACACACACACAGTGCTAGGAAAAGTTATCACAATATTGCTGAGATACATTCACCATGCAGCCAGGCCTGCCATGTTTGGATCTGTATTGAGCATCAATCAGTACTGTCCCATTTAGTCCTAGTACAAAAGACACAGCATAACAACTACCCACATTTGTTAGGAATTACAAATCATCTAAAAATGATTTGAATTCTATGGAAAAGGCTGGGAACACAGCTCCCCTGTACAGCTTGTATATAAGACCTGGGTTCAACCCCAGCACTGAAAGAAATAAAAATGAATAAATAGGAGGGGGTAGGGATATTACGATGTTGGTAAAAGTGCTATCTAGTACCCACAATGCCTGGGGTTTGGTCCCCAGTGTCTCATACACTGAGTAGGATAGTCCACCACACACTAATTTCAGCATCGAGTGGTGGAGATAGTTCAAGATCATCTTCAGATACATACTTAGGTCAAGCTCGGTCTGGGATACTTGCAACCCTCTCGAGTACAAGTAGATCAACAGAAATAAATGGGAGGTTGGTGAGGAAAGTATATGAAAACAATATGTATTTGCACAAACAAAAGTTCATTTTGGTGTCTATGGGTGTCCTAGAAACCAGTGTGTTCTTCCAGAACCTTGCAACCCTGCAAAGTCTGTGTTGCCTTTGTTTCAAATTGAACAACTGTCCAGCCAACTAAAGAAACAGAAGTGACACTGTGAACCTCCCATGACTGGAACTTCAAAGGTGACTCAGGCCCACCAATCTCACCCTCATGCTTCAAAACCCCAGACTTTGAGAAGGGAACAAAGGCTCTGCCTGCAGCCTCACTGAGCCCCTAGTTGATGGCTCATACCAAATTGCCAGCCATGTCCTCTGCCGTCTTGGACATAGATTGTTCCTGCCTCCTCAGGATGTCTAAGAGCTGCATGAGGGAGCAGAGGTAAGTTATGCACACAGAGTCCTGCCCAAATTTCAGATTCCTGAGGACAACAATTAGCTCCTCAGTGTAGTCAGCAAGTCAGTCAGGGTAGTCTGACACACAGGGATAAATTGCTGAAATTCAGCCAAAGACAACTCATAGAGGCTGGTATTAGATAAACCCTTCTTGACCTTGATAATTCCTGGTCCAGATGATTCTGGTTCATATTCCAAAGGGAATGGTGGTAGACACCAGTCTGGCCCATTTAAACATAATCCTGGAGTTAACTAGCTTATGACATGACCAGGGGTCCCTTGGATGAAAGAGAGGTCATCTGCAGACCATCCAGCTTCTCCATCTGCCCATGGTTCCTGGTATATTCTTCCAGAGCTTTGCAACCCTCCAGAGTCTGTGTTCCCTTTGTTTCAGCGTTCAACAGTGAACGACTGTCTGGCCAACTAAAGAAATGGAAGTGTCCATGAGGACACAGGCTTCAGGAAGAGGAACACCTTCCTATGGGAAAGACACAAGATCTCAATGTGGAAGGACGCTTTAGTGTAACCCTATGTGGGACAAATGACATGATTATTAATAGATTGTGTTTTATCCCTACTCATCATCTGAACACACACCACACTTTATTCTGTACCATCAGTCTGGGCCACTGTTCAAAATCCCTTCTCTCTCTGTGCTCTGTTCCTTCTCTCTCTCTCTCTCTCTCTCGTTTTGTGTGTGTGACGCATGCGCAGAAAGATTGTCTGGTATCACAATGGATGGCAGCGTTTGCCATCCTTTTCAACATGTGCAACATACCTAAAATAGACAGCTTGCTGAGGAAGGATTTATTTTGGCTGCTGGCTTCAGAGTTTCAGTCCTGCCCACTTGGCTTCATTGAGTATGGGCCCATGCATGAGAAGACAGAACAGTACAAAAGAGACCAGAGCAGCTAACAGGATGTAGAGTGAGACAAGAAGAGGCCAAGGACAAAACAGACTCTTCAAAGTATGAACTCTGAGATCCACTCCCTCCAACCAGACCCCACCTCCTAAAAGTTCATTTGGTGTAAACTCTGTAATAAATTAACTCTCTGATTGTTGTGGATGGCCCTGGTGTTGTTTGTATTTTGACACTAATTCCATTCTCCTGGGAGGGGCTGTGGAAGAGGATTGAGTCACTGACTCAGGTGACTTCTTGTGAACCATCCCATAATGAATAAAGGAGTCAATCACTGGGCAAGTAGGCAGGACTTCCGGGTTGGATAGGGGAAGAGAGTATGCAGGAGAGAGAGAGGGGCTTTTTGATGGTGATAGTGAAAGGACAAGATGTAGATACTAGTGTCTCCAGTTTCAATGGTGGATTCACACAGGATTTGCCATTGGAGGATTTAGATCTAATATGGCTTACAAGATTAGGATTCTAGTTATTGTGCCCAGTGGTTGAGTTACCATTGTTTCTGAACTAAGTTTGTGTGGTGTTTTTACTGGGTTCCAGAGAGAAAGGTATGGGCAAAGCTGGGTGTGCCAGATATGCACCACAAAAGGCTGTGGGGTTTTGAAGCATGGGGCTGGCATGGTAGTGACCCGCCAGTGGGAACTTAGTGAGCTGGGTGGAGAGATTTTAGAGCTCTGAGTCAGAGAGTCTCCACAAGATAAGAATAGGCCAGCCATCCCCACCAGTGCATGGCCAGCCAGCCAGGCCCCTGAGGCAGAGAGTAGCTGGGCATAGTGTGGGAACTTGACATTCTATTTAATATTTTCCAAAACAACTGATGATGTCAGAGCAGTCATGATGTAATCAACTCCAGTGATTGGATTTCCCACCTAGTGAGCAAGCCTTGATGCATCAGTCCTCGGGGGGCTCCTTCAAACAATAACAGCAAACACTGCTTTTCCATTTTTCTACTTTACTTCGGTAACTCATCTCAGAACAGCAGTTTCTGGGACACTGAGATGGCTACATGATGATTTAGTATAGAAGGAAATGTTGTGAGGTAAGCCCACCAGAGAAACCACAAGGACACTTATAAAGCCAAGAAGAAAGTCACTATTGCTGGCCAGTGGCTGCACAGGGAACTTGCCAAACCATGCCACCCCAAGCCTTACGATCTTTGTCTGTTATGCACAAAAACCACCTCCTGGTTGTAACCACTCTAGTTAGCAAGGAGCAGAAGTACAGAAGCCAAAAGGCAAGGTTAGTCCATGTAGGGACTTTCCTGGAACTATGGCCTAGGTCTTTGATTTGTTAAGTCCTTTTGTTACCATGTTGGCAGGTACTGGGGACTGTGTGCTGGGTTTTAGATCAGAATGGTGCCTCTAATATGTATCAGTTGTGTTAAGGTCTGGGGCCTGTTACAGTAGCATTCATGTCTTTGTACTAAGTTGCTGTGGATTTGGTTTAATGCTTGCATTATGTTATTTGGGTTTCCAAAATCACACAGGAGACACCAAGGGTTCCTGACCCCAGTTGGCTTTGATTGGTAAATAAAGTTGCCAGTGGTTAATGGCTGGGTAGGCAGACAGAGGCAGGATTCTGGGCAAGGATGCAGGGGGAGAAGGTGCCATGCTGGGGAAGAAGTGTAGGACAGACAGACAGAAGACAGAGAGACTGCCAACATGTAAGAGTCAGGGACTGTGGCCTAGAAGGGCAGCAGACCTGGGTCTGTGGTGGCCAGGATGGAATATAGATTTTGGTAAGTAATAATTCAGCAATATTGGAGAGGAGAATATGGTAGCAACGCAAAGGACTGAAATGGCCCAGCCATTGAGCAGATTAAGGCATATTAAATATAAGGGTGTGTGTGTGTGTGTTGTGTGTGTGTGTGTCTTTCATTCGAGAATCCAGAGCTTTTGGGGTGGGTAACAAGGAGTATGCATTCAGCCCATGGGAGATAAGAGCGGATTAATCCCTACCATGGCTACACTAAGTGACTTTGTTCTGTTTTCCAGCTACTCCAAAGCTCTTTTAAATTGCTTACATTTCCAATTTTAACTCCTCCAGACATGTGCTCTATTAGTGTTGGAGTAGGAGGTTGGCACGTGCGGAGACCAGAGGTCATCTTTCAGGAGTTAAATTCTCTCCTTCCACCATGGATTCTGAGGACTGAACTCAGGTCATCAGGCCTACCTAGGAAATGCTTTCTCTGGCTGAGGCATCTCACTGGTCCCAGCCCTGTACTCTTTCCCTCCATGAAGCTGGTTATTTTCCATGGTCCTACCTAGACCTCCTGCTCAGCCTTCCAGTTCTGCTCTCTTGCCTCAGGAGGCTGCCAGCTAAGGACTGAGCCATGAGTATCTTTGCCTCTACTTCCAGATATAGAAGTATATATATAGAAGGTGATATAGAAGAGTATTAAGAGAGAAGAACTGGGTATCAGCTGCTTCCCTCCCCACATTCCTCTGCCACCTCCAACATATTATGTCTGCCAGCCTCTCTCTGAAGCTGGATTCCAAGACCTCATTCTCCCTGACCCCTTCATCTCTTTTTGGCACAAAGGATGATAAAGGTTCTCACTGCTGCCCATTCCAGAGGCTTCAGTATTCTATCTTGATTCTCCTAATTCTGCCCCATAGTGTGTGTTACTGGCTGAACCATGTCTCTTACAAATCCACATGCTGAACTCCTTACTCCCATATATTATAAAGGGCCTTCATTTGACTTAGAAGTGACTCACATAAAGACAGGGAGAAAATGGCCAATGGAGAGGGACCTTGAGACCTTGGTGTCACTTGCTGACACATCATCTCATGTTGTAGATAGCCTCAGCCTTATATTTTGATCTTAGTTCCCAGTGGATAGCCTCAGCCTTGTATTTTGATCCTAGTTCCACCCTCCTGGGAAGGGCTGCAGAGGAGGATTGAATCAGTACACAGGTAACATCTTGTAAACCTTCTGTCCAATTAAAACCTGTAAAATAAAGGCTAGAGCCAGAGATTGGGCAGTAGAAGGGGAGGCGGAGAAAAAGGCTTAGGGAGGAGAGAGTGAGAGGAATTCATATAAAAGGAGGCAGAAGCAGAAGCAGAGGGCAGAAGAAGAAGTAGAAGCAGGCAGAAGGAAGCTGGAGATAGAAGGAAGCTGATGACAGAGGAGCCAGAGCTCGGAGGACAAGGATGGGCCTGGTATAACGCAAGTTATAAGGGATTTCATGCCGGGGATTAGAGTAGTGTATCGGTAAACCTGCCCAATCCAGGCATGCTATTTATACCATAATTATTGAGTTGTGTCTTCCTTTACTGGTCTCATTTGGGTAGGAGATTTTACAGCAACAAATTTGGGGTTTCAATAATTTCTTCTACTACAATCTCAGACTTCCAGTATTCCGCCGGGAGCTCATACACTTCTGTTGTCGAAACCTCTTGGTTTGTGCTACAGCCAACACCCTAAGCATTTCCTTTACCAACTTCTGAAGGAGCCTGGGGGTGTCATTCCCTTCCGGGCCTGACTTTCCCAGTATTACCATAGAGGACATTAGATGTCCCCTTATCAAACCCAAGGTGTCCATTGCCATATTTCCAAGGGTCTGCGTTTGTCACCATTTCTGCCATTCATTCTCTTTTCCTAAGACACACAGACTCACAGGACCATTCAAAGTAAGGTAGTTAAGTCAAAAGAGTTTAATGGAGGGACTAGCTAGAATCCAACTCTCAGCTGTGAAGAACACCTTGTCATTTCTAGGAAAGTCCTTTTCCATTCTTAGATCAGCTTTGACTCTGGAGCCTCGGAGAGGATGACTGAAGCCTGGGGTGTTTCTGAAGGTGCTCCGAGAGAATTTCAGCTGCTACTTCGGGATCTGAGGGCGCCACAGGCAGATGCAGAGCCCAGGCGAGACGTACTGGAGCTTTTGGGGGGAACTCAGGGACATCTAGGGAAGAAAGACTGCCGTTAGAGGGAAGGTTATGGAAGTGCCAAAGGAAGCCATGCAATTAAACTTCCTATAATGATGTGATGTAACATACTGCAGTCATAAGGCAGGCGGGGATTTCTCCAGGAACACCACTCCCATGCAGTCTTCACCTTGAACTACAACTAGTAAATTTTCACCTTCAAATGGGCTTTCATATCTCTCTCTCTCTCTCTCTCTCTCTCTCTCTCTCTCTCTCTCTCTCTCTCTCTCTCTTCTGTGTGTAGTGTAGCCCATGGCACACACATGCGGACATTGAGTTCATTCCTCAAGAGTCACCCATCTAGGTTTTTGTTTTGTTTTTAACACAGTGGTCTGGGACTCATCAGTTAGGCCAGGCTGGCCAGTGAGCCCTAGGGATCCACCTGTCTCGACCTCCTAAGTGCCGAGATTATAAACACACACCACCATCTCTTGCCTTTTACATGGGTGCTGGAGGTCAATCTCAGGTCCTCATGCTTGCTGGGCAAGCATTGTACAGACCGAGCCATCTCCCAGACTTCACCATATTTTATTTGAACCTCAAGAAAATCATGAAAGAGAAAGGGATGGAGGGAGGGAGCTATTCACAGCCTCCTTTTTAGAAGTAAATGCAAGGGAGGAACAAGCCTGACAGCTATAGTGCACACTGCTTCAGTGTCACAGCTGGCTCTGGAGACTTCCGAGTCTTAAACCAGGGAACACCAGGGCAGTCCCCATGCCTTTCACTCTGCATCTGCATGCACCCTTTATAACAAGGCAAATGGCCCAAGGTGACATCCCAACCCCAACTCACAGTGACAACAGATCTCTCCTTGACGTCTGGCAATGTGAAGGAAATGGGAGAGGGAAAAGCAGAGAGTAAGAAGATAAGGCAAGCTGAGCTTGAGGCGAAAGGGAGGTGCTTTATTTTTTTATTTTGTTTTTTGGTTTTTTCGAGACAGGGTTCAGTGTAGTCCGGGATGTCCTGGAACTGCTCGTAGACCAGCTGGCCTCGAACTCAGAAATCCGCCTGTCTGCATCCAAGTGTGGAATTAAAGGCTTGGCCACACGTGCCGGCGGGAGGTGCTTTATAAAGTTTGCCTTTGAATGCCAGGCATTGGGAGGCTAGAGGCAGGTAGGTCTCTGTGGATCTGAAGCAGATGGTCTACTAGTGGATCATCTAATCATATTATTAATCTTAAACGTTGCTGAGCCTATATGAAAGCATACTCATAATCCAGCTGTTGAACTTAGAGAAGGAAGGATGCTGAAAGTCAAGGTAGCTGGGCTAATAGTTCTGGTATCTGTTAAATACAAACAACCAAAAGCAAGTAATGTTGCTTTTCTTGGCTTCAATTGCATAGTGATGAAAGATGATTCTCCTGGCCACAGCCCCTTGCCCGCTGTCATTTCCCGACATGCCACCCCACCCCATCCCCGTGCTTCCCCCGACCCCTTACACTACCTTGTCAGATAAGTGCAGATCATGTGAGCTCATTAATGCTCTGATTCATGTGTGCAGGCTTCCTCTGAATCTTGGAAAATCTCTTCATTTTCATTGATTCAGAAACCAGGATTGCTGTCACTTGCTCTCCCCTTAGCTAACTGTCCCTCAAGGCTACACTGTGTGGAGCAGTCCTGTCCCACACTCTGACATGCCTGAATTTCTAACAGCCAACTCACCTCCAAGGTGGACTTTTCCTAGAAGTATATACAAGTTCTCACATAGCCAGGCTGGCCACTTTGAACTCTTGATCCTCCTGCCTCTGCCTCCTGAGTGCTGGGATTATAGTGACACATGCTACACCCAGAGATTCTAATGTAGTGTATATGTTTTCACACACGTGTACATGTGGAGGCCAGAGGTTGACATCAGAGGTTTTCCTCAATGGCTCTCCAGCTTGATTTCCAAGGTATGGTCTTTTGTTGGCCTGGAGCTTGCTGACTCAGCTAGACTGGCTGTCCAGGAAGCACCGCTCTTGTCTCTGTCTTCCCAGAGCTGGGATTGTGGGCATGCTGGGATTGCAAACACACGCCACCATTGTCAACTTTTATGTGGGCACTGGCTGGGTATCAAACTCAAGTCCTCATGCTTATATGGGAAACATTTTATTGCCTGAGCCATCTCCTCAGCCCTGTCTTTGTGTTTTAGGATAAGATTTCTCTATGTAGCCCAAGCTGGCCTTAGAACTTGCAACATTGCTCCTGCTTCTGCACACATGCACGAGCCTGCTCATCTTGAATGATTTCATCTTCTGGGATTCCAGAACATCCCTGAGCCCTCCATTTTGGCCTTGGCTGCTTGGTCTTGCATATCACTGTTCATCTATGTGTCTTGGTCTCCCTGCCTGCAGAGCTGGGGTCTTGTGCTTCACTGTTTCTACAGAGGCCATCTACAGAGGTCCAGAATATATTGGATGGTGATTTTTTTCCAGAAAAGTAGACAAAACTAGGGCTGAAGTAGCAAGTATCTAAGTTCAAAGGGTCGAAGTGTCAGTATTGAGGAGGGAGCAGGAGATAAGAGCATAGAACCTTCCCTTGTTTGATGTTTTTCAGTGTTGGTTTTAGTTCCCTGTAGAGGCTAATGGGCTCATGCAGGAGACCGAGGCAGGAAGGCTAAAGTTCAAAGCCTACCAGGGCTACAGAAAGAGTTCCAGGTCAAACTGGCAATTTAGGAATTTAGCTAAATCTTGTCCCAAAATAACACTGGGTATGGTGGCACACACCTTCAATCCCAGAACTCAGGAGGTAGAAGCAGGTGGATCTCTGTGAGTTTGAGGCCAGCCTGGTCTACAGAGAGTTCCAAGACAGCCAGGGTTGTTACACAGAGAAACACTGTTTCAAAGAGAAAAGAAAAAGGAAGGGAAGGGAAGGGAAGGGAAGGAAACACGATCCCCACCCAGAGAGAAAGAGAGACAGAGACAAAGAGAGAGCACTCAATGGTAGAACAGTTGCCAAACACATGTAAGACCCTAGGTTCAATCCTCAACACCACAAAAAGGAAACCAAAACCAAACAAACAGCAGTTGATTTCAGATCCACATAAGGCAAGAGAATAAACCAAAGTGTTCCTTTGTGCCCCATCAGAAACAATACAAAGTGCTGCCTGCTGAAGGGGGACAAGGCCTGACTCTCCTGATAACAAGACAGGGCTTGTCCCTCTCACAGGTAACACTTTAAGGTTTAATCCTATTACTGAGCCCTGCTTATCTGTCACTGAATTAGAGGAACTCTTTGCTAGGGAGCCCCAGGCAGCCACAGGTCTGGGCAGGCTCTTTGCCACTCTCCTTCATGGTGGCAGGTCCCAGGGGCTCCCACTGCCTTGCTCCCCCGTGGTAGAGTGGTAGCTGTCACCACCTCTCCAGACTGTTGTCTTTCTCTCTTCTGCTGAGAGCAGTTCTGGGAAGCTGGTTTTCTTATATCTATTTTTCTTGTCCTAGAAAGCAGTTACAGACCCTCTCCAGTTTAAGACTGGGTTTTGTTTGTCTGTTTTGTTTTCTGGGCATGTGAATGTTCATATATGTGTGTGCAAGTAGATGTGTGGATATCCACGTGGAAGCCAGAGAACAACCAGTGTCACTTCTCAGGGGCCATGCATCTTATTGTTTGAGATAAGATCTCTCAATGGCCTAAAACATAGCTAGCAAGAGAGGCCAGGGACCCCCATGGATCTGTTTGTCTTCACTCTCCCAGCTCTGGGATTACAAGTGTCTACTGCTGTGACCAGCTCCCTGCCTCACACACCTTACAGAGGTGCTGGAAACCAAACTCAGGTCCTCATGCTTGCAAGGCAAGCACTTGACCAATGGAGCCATCTCCCCAGACCCAGTTTACGACTTTAGTATCAGCCTGGTGGTGGTGCACACCTTTAATCATAGCACTTGAGGGGCAGAGGCTGGCAGATCTGTGAGTTCGAGGCTAGCCTGGTCTTCAGAGAGAATTCCAGGACAGCCAGGGTTATATGGAGAAATTCTGTCTTAAAGAAGAAGAAAGAGAAAGAGGAGGAGGAGGAGGAGGAGGAGGAGGAGGAGGAGAGGAGGAGGAGGAGGAGGAGGAGAGGAGGACAGAGGAGGGAGGAGGGAGGAAGAGGAAGAAGAGAAGAAGACGAAGAAGACTTTAGTGTCTACTTTTTTATTGTTGTGGCTGTGTGTGTGTGTGTGTTTTTATAGACAGTGTCTTACACTGTAGCTCAAGCTGGCTTGGAACTTATCAATATAGCACAAGCTAGTTTCAAAATCATAGCAATTTTCCTGCCTCAGTCTCCTAAGGGATTACAGGCATGAGCCCTAAGATTTAAAAGAATAACAAAGAAGATATATAAAAGGGTAAAAACTTTAGAGGGCTGGATCATGGTCTGCAACACCTGACTATTGTTGAAATAACTGGAAATGTTTCCCACCCCAATACCAGGGCTCCCCAAACCCTCTCCTTTCTATTGATCTTTGCTACCTTGCCATGAGTTTCCCAAAATGTCCACCTTTTCAAACATAAACTTAGCAACAAGGAAAATTTTAGGAAGGTGACTATCTTAGTTAGGGTTTTACTGCTATGAACAAACACCATGACCAAAGCAACTCTTTTTTTTTTTTTAATTTTTATTTTCAGCAAATCAAAAAAATTTAAAAAGCATTCAAACAGAACAAAATGAAAAGAAACAAACAAGCAAAATACCAAGGGTCAGATATACTTATTCAAGAATTCTATAGAGCCTTCAAACAAGCAATACTTTTTGAGTTATGTTTAAAAAATTCAGAACCACAATAAGCTCCTTCGCAAAGCAAATAATATTGAAATAGTGAAATCAAGTGTAAACCCAACAAAAATATATAAGTTAAAAGCAACTTTTATAAAAGATATTTTATTGGGGCTGGCTTACTGGTTCTGAGGTTCTGTCCACTATCATTATGGTGGGAAGCATGGCAGCAACCAGACAGACATGGTGCTGGAGGAACTGAGAGTTCTACATCTTGTTCTGAAGGCTTTTAGAAGACTGGCTCCTACAAGGCTAGGAGGAGGGTCTCAAAGCCCACCCTACAGTGACACACCTCCTGCAACAAGGCCACATCTCCTAATAGTGCCACTCCCTGGGCCAAGAGTATTCAAACCACCACAGCAACAGAACTCACAATTTCAAGTTGTTCATTTGACCCCTGAGCACTTCAGGATGGATCTGTTTTCACTAACCCTCCCTCCTACACAGGGCTTCTTCCCTACCAGGTGTCTCCAACAGGGCCTCAGAGATTTTTCTCCCTTTCTTTAAAATTAGAATTTATTTTTCACATAGGCTACTTTTCAGTATAATTTAATATTCAAAAGATGAGAAAGGGCTCAATTAAACCTCCCTCGGTTCATCTCCTGTTTCCCTTTACAAGGCCAGCCAAGGTTATCTGTTGCTTTACATCCTTCTAAAGATATTGTGTGCAATCACAATGTTCACAATAAATATAAGTGCAAATGTACACAGAAAATACAAGCATTGTCCATGAAACACACACACACGTGTGTGTACACCACACTCGTGTCAACACAAAAACATAGGGTTAGATATTGTTCCTCTGTCTTTTAAAAATATTTGTGTTTCTTCTTTGACAAGTTCATAACGCATATAATTTATTTTGATCCTATCTACCCCCTATTATCCTCTCTGACTCCTCCTATCCCTCTGAATCTCCTCTTCCCAGTAAGTTCTCCTCCTGCCCTCATGGCTTTTAATTTTTATTATTGTAACTCTGAGTTTAATTAGTGCTCACTGGCATGTGGGCAACTTACCAGTGGCCACAGCACTGAGGAAAAATGACTCCTGCTCCTCCAGCAGCCATAATGTCAATGCTCCTTAGCTAGAGCTTCAACTGCATGAGCCCACTCCCACCGCCATTCATGATGGACTGTTGAGTGGCCCTTCTTGTGTGGGTCTTTGCAGCTAACCACAGCTGTTCAGCATTTCTACAGTGGAATCCATGAAATTCACTTACTTTCTGGGCAGCTAGTACATAGATAATCATGGCTGAGTCTACTTCTCTCTTCCCGAGTTCTGGCTCTTATATCCAGACCTCCTCTGAATGGTTCACTTGGAGACCCATAAGTCCCTCAACTGTGTCTGCCAGTTTCTGGCCTCAGTTGGTGCTTTCCTCCTCTAGCCTATAAGCCACTAGAGGGCAGGAACTGTGTCTTATCCTGCTGTTTCCCTAGTGCCTGGTCCAATGCCTGCCAAATATTTGTTGAATCAGTGAGATCTAGCCCAGTGGCTCCTTCTTTTGGTACAAGGCAATGGCTGCAGCAGGTAGACTTTGAAATAAGGACAGAGGATGCTGCTGATAGGTTGGATGCCAGAAAAGTGGGTGAGAGGACCAAGAGGCTGCCAAAGTGGAGGGATCCATGAAACAATAGTACCCTAGAAAAGTGGTAAGCTGAAAACCACCTGAATGATTAAGTTGATACACAGACAGACCTGTAATTTTCAGCCGGTAGTTGATTTTTTAAAAAATTCATGTTATGTGCAGCCACTTGGAAATTATCAATTATATGAACAACCTCATTGGATATGTCCATGGATCCATTAAGAGAGTTAGGTAAAGCACTTAGTGAGTATGGCAAATAAAGAGATACAGACTATATAAGGTGTGCCAGTCACTCTTCCAGAAAACAAATGGCCATCGCTGTTAAGTACCTGGAATCAGACATTCCTTAGTTCACTTAATCTTTCCAGCACTTCTGTAATGTGGAAAAGAGAAGGGGCAGATCCGAGCACAGGCATGTGCCTACAGCCCCAAGTACTTGGGAAGCGGAAACAGAAGATCATTTGAGTTCACTGGTCTGAGGCCAATAAAAAGAGATTCCATGTTGGAGAGGTGGGGGTGGAGCATGGCAAAGCTTTACTTGGTAGAAGACCTCTCCACCTCCTTCAGTCTTTAGGAATTATGTCCCTTATTTTTATATCATGACTCCTGGTTCAGGTTATTACACTGTGTCTAATTGTGGATTATTATTATTTGACTGAGATGATTTAAGCACTGGCTGGTGACCATCAGGGAAGATGCAGGCTCACTGAGTGAGTTCTCAGTCCTTCCGGGCAAGATCTATGAGGAGCAATGGCTGAGCTGTTTCTGCCCACTATTCTGTAAGGAAGACCCTTGCCCTGTTGCTGTGGAACTCAGAAATCTGCTCAGGCCCCTGGTCAGGCCCCTGCTTTGGTCAGCACCTGTGGGATGGTGTCCCCTTCCTCCCCTTTGTCCTGCAGAAACAGAAATGATGTATTAGGGAGAGTCATCAGCACTGTCAGAAGATGCCTCCAGCATGGCTTTGTTCTTGGTTTTCCTGAGGCAAAACCATCAGCTGCAGAGGAAGATGAGGCAATGTAGCCAGGGTTTTGAAACTGTAACCCAAGACTTCAAGTCTCTGCCTCTCAGCCATCCAAGTAGATGAAATAAGGCAGATAAGTTGCAAAACTCGCACAGGCCATACCCGTGGGCCAAGGGCTGACTCCTGCTTCAAAACATCCACATCTTAGCACAAGGGCTTCTAGCAGTTTTTCAACAAAGCCCCATATTACCAAATACTACAAATACACAGAAATATACACACACACATAATATATGCATATATAAAATACACATTTACATACATGCAATACATATGTAGACACAAATACACATACACATATCTAAACATAAACACATAAATTCTCACAATACAGATAGATATGCAATATACACAAACACAAATCCACATGCATACACATATACATACATTTATATATAAATGTACACATATACACATATATTAACACACACATACCTATACATACGTACACACAAATATACATTCACACATATACACATATATTCACACATATACACACATGCATGTATACATACATATTCACATACATACACATGCATGCACATACACAGATGCATGTACATATGCACCCTCCACTACCTACATTCATATATAGTTTAAACACTATGAGAGTAGTGATTTAAACCTGTCATCGTGGATATGCATATAGCTAATAACATAAAATTTACAAGTAAAATTCTTTCCTGGTAGATCCTAAGTAGATGCTACTTTGTGCCAACTGTTTTGGTTTAAATAGTCATTTGGCATCTGTCTAAATGTTTGGTGACAGAGAAGCAGGAAGGCTCCTCTTACTGGGAAATGCCGAGGTCATTCATTATGTCTAGAACACTGACACAGGAAGCTATGAGACACAGCATACACTCAGCTCTCTGAGCAGTAAAGGAGAAATGCCGGCTCTAGGCAGGGTTCCCAGGCCTTTTCCTTTCAGGCATCAACACCAGCAGCCAAAGTTGTTGATATATATATATACAACAAAGTTCTGTGTATATATATATATACAGAAACAGATACACAGTGACACAGAGGCACATGGGCAAAGAAAACACATGGCTTGCACTTCCCTTTTACTTCATATTGAGACAGAGTTTCTAGCCCAGGATGACCTTGAACTACTGTAGTCAAGGTTAACATCAAATTCATTCTTCTCTCTCCATCATCTGAGTGCTGGGATTACAGATGCAGCCACCACGCTCAGCTTTATGTGATGCTGAGGATTGAACTCGGGGCTTCGTGAATGCTAGGCAAGCACTGAGCCACAGACCATCCTCTTCAGAAGGCAAACAAAGAGGAATGGAAACTGGGGGAAGATGGGTATAGTCTGAACATCCCTGCCCCTGGTCACTACCTTCTGTCTGGTGGGTTGGTCTCTTTGCCAGTTCCTCCTTTGTCTGCTTCTTAGCAGCTGTCCCTCACACCTGCTGTGTGGTCCCAGGTATAATTTAGTTTTTTTTTTTTTTTTTTTTAACCACTATGGCTAGTTACAGTAGTCATTATCTGAAATGCTGGGGAGCACAGGTATTTGATTTGGAAACATTTGCATGTGGGTGATGAGACACCTTAGTAATGGGCCCTGAGTCTACAGAGGAAATTCATTGATGTTTTGTGTACATCACATACATGTATCCTGAAGGCGAGTGTCCGGGATATTTTCCATGCACTTTACATTTTCCTGTGACCTGTGTTAGGAGATCAGGAGTGGAATTTTCCTGGTGTCACTCGGAAAATGTGATGTTTAGCTTTAGTTGTCAATTTGACACAATCTGAAATCACCTGGAAAAAGAGTCCCGGTGGGAGACTGCCTGCAGACATGTCTATGTGGGTCTGTCTTTATCGCCTTAATTGATGTGGAAGACCCAGCCTGAAAAACACAATGGGCAGCACTGGTTTGAGGTTCTGGCCTATATAAATGTAGAGAGATGCTGAGCACCAACAAGCACGCGTGTGTCCATTTTCTCTCTGCTCTTCAGATATAACTAGATGCTTCTAGTTTCTGCCCTGACTTTACTGTAATGATGGATTGTATCTCAGGATTTTGAGCTAAATAAACCGCTCCTCCCTTAAGGTGCTTAATATCAGGGTATCGTATACAGCCAACACAAGCGACATGAGAACACAGAGCATTTCAGATTTGGGCTTTTCAGATTAGGGATGTTCCATGCATATTACCATGACTGGCAACTACTGGAGTGTGCCCACTTTGAGCTAAGAACTAACTGCCTCACCTCCTTCCAACCCTGTGTCAGTCCTACTAACTCTCCATTTTTCCAGATGAGGAAATAGTCCCCAGAAGCTTAAATGCCTGGGTTACATTTCCAAGTTACTGAAGCAGTGATACTGGGTATTGAGCCTAGGTTATCTGAGTCCTACTCTGTGTTCTTAGACAGCAAAGTAAACAAGAAAGATGGTGTGTAATAGAGGAGAACACAAACACACAGTAGGTGCTTGTGATGGCTAGTGCTGGTATCAACTTGATAAGATCTAGAATCAGCTGGGAGTTGGGTCTCTGAGTCTGTCTGTGAGGAACTGTCTTAAGTCAATGAATGTGGAAAGACCCTTCTTGTCTATGGGTGAGACCACTGCAAGCAGGGAATGCGGGATGGTATAGAACAGAGAGGATAAACTAAGCTCTAGTGTCACTCATTCATTCATTGCTCTTTGGGCTTGACTGTGAATGTAATGTGACGGGATGTTTCAAGTCCCTGCTGCCTTGGTTTCTCCACAATGATAAACTATAACCCCAAACTTCTAGCTAAATGAACCGTTTCCCCATAGGCTGCTTTTGTTAGAGTATTTAACGCAACATCAAAAAAGAAACCAAGACAGATATAGGTATCAAGGTGTGTTGTTGCTGCCGTTCGTTACAAACCCACTCGTGTGGCTCCTAGGCCTTTGGAACTATTTTGTGGGAGGAATATGGAAGACTTAGAAACTTTGTGCTACAACCACCATTGAAATGCTGTGGTGGTTTGAATAGGTATGGCCCCTATAGACTCATGTGTTGCTTGGCCCATGGGGAGTAGCACTATTAAGAGGTGTGGCCTTGGAGTAGGAGTGGCCTTGTTGGAGGAATTGTGTCACTGTGGGGGTGGGCTTTGAGGTCTCAAACACCAGTGTGGAGTATGAGTCTCCTCCTGGCTGCCTGTGGAAGACAGCCCCTCCTGGCTGCCTTTGGATCAAGATGTAGAACTCTCAGCTACTTCTCCAGGACCATGCTTCCTGCCATAATGATAATGGACTGAACCTGTAAGCCAGGCTCAATTAAATGTTATCCCTTATGAGAGTTACCTTGGTCATGGTGCCCCTTCACAGCCATAAACCCCTAAGACAAATGTGAGCCTAACCAAGATGGACTGTTACCTGGACCTGTGAGTCAAACAAATTCTTTCTTCCTTAAATTGCCTTTATGAGGGTATTTAATCACAACAACAGTGAAAGAAACTTAATTATATCTTACATTTATGTGCTAACACCAACCTTGCAAGATAAACACCATGATTCCCATTTTACAGATGGAAAAAATGAGGCTCAGAGAGGTTATCTCACCCACAGTCATGCTATTTAGCAAAAGATTCCAATTTCATCTCTACGCATAGCCACATTCTTTCTGCCTCTTTCCAAACGACATCTTCAGATGTTTCTTTGGTGGAATTAAATTATTTAAAATCTCTCCTGTGGAAATGTGTAGCTTCGCTTATCCAAACCAAATAGATATAAACAAACGGGGAAAGCTGGAATTTGAAAGCAGTCATTGACAACTGTCAGTGAGGAAACCAGTTTAAATTCTCTTTTGTAACTTCTTTCATCTTAGGGAATCCTGTTTTCCAAAGTTCAAAGAAAAAGACGAGAGAGTAAACAAGAATTACTGGCTTAGAATCTGGACTCTCAAACAGAATGGCTTACTTTTGGTATTCTATCTCATGACAGTTCAGTCCCAGCCATGGAGCCATGGCCTCCAGAAAGGAGAACACACGCATGCACACACTCATCAGGTACCCAGGGGACCCCGTAGAGTCGGGATCCAGCCTCCAATGTGTGGATGCATGTGCGCGCATTTGTAGGTGAAAGCCAGATAACTCCTGGTGGAGTTCCTCCGATATTATCTACCTTGTTCTTTGAGTCCTTTCCTACTGGCTGAGGACTTAGCAATTAGGCCAGCCTGGCTAGCTAGTGAGCCTTAGGATCCCCTCATCCTTGCCTACCCAGCACAAGGACTGCAAACACATACCACCACTCCTGGCTCCCCCACGCCCTCTCAGCCCTATAGGTTCAAGGGATTGAACTGAGGGATGGCCACATTATTGAAAGGCAAGCACTTTACCAATCAATGAATTATCTCTCTAACACCCACCCCTGCCAATGACAACATTGTTAAAGTATATTCAAATCCTCATTTTATACACAGGAAGACAGAAGCTTTAAAAGATTGACTGTGAGAGTTGAAACTGAACCGTGTCTTCTTCCACTCTTTCTACCACACCGTCCCAGAATCATTTTAGTGCACATTTTCTCTCCTCCTATTTGATTTAGCAAGGCACAAGGAGAATGCTTAAAGAAACATTAAAAAAAAAAAAGTCAGGACACTAAGAGTAAAGTGATCCTGGAAAGAGGTGAAGAAGGTAATTGCCTTCTGGAGGCTGGAATTAGCAGCCGGTCTTATCTAAGGCAATTAGAGAGAATCCATGGGTAATTAAAGGCTCAACAGCTTTCTGAAATCCCCAGTCCAGACATGACCTGGAAAGCAAGGACTAACTTCCAAGGAAAAGTCCAATGGAGGCAGAGGTGTGTGTGTGTGTTTTATACTCCACCTGGTGGGAAGGAAAGGTCAAACTAAGAGGTCAGCTGAGGGTTGGGGGGGTGTGCGCACAGCTGGAGAGCCAGCTTAGTGGTTAAGAGCACTAGCTGCTTTTCCAGAGGACCAAGGTTGGAGTCCCAGCTCCACACAGCAGTTAATAATCACCTACCACTCCAGTTCCAGAGGATCTGACACCTTCTTCTGGCTTCTGTGGACACTACATAATGTGGGGTGCCAACATACATGCAGGCAAAACACACGGACATCTTAAAATAAATATATACCATCCCCTTCTCAATCTTTGTATATATAATGTCATCTGTGAGCCTATGAGTCTAATTTCAGGAAGTCTGACACTCATGAACTGGATTTTTGTATCATCTCGAGAGACTTGTTTTCTTGAGCTTTAAGACTTGTAAGCCCTTATTTGTATATATAAAGTGAGTAGAATTTACCACAGATATTTCCCTAGTCTCAAGCACTGAAGGTTTAGGCTTCCCCTCCTCTGCATCCTGGTGTCTGCTAACACCAAGCTCTTCCTGCCTCATTCCTTTCTTCAAAGTCAACAAAGCCTCCCTGCAGGGAGACAGCCCCTCCTCTAAATGGCATTAGAGGTCAGCTGTCAAGATGTGGGGGGAAAAGTGGTGTGTGTGTGTGTGCGTGTGCGTGTGCGTGTGCGTGTGTGTGTTTGAAGTTTGAAGATGAGGTCATCGTGATGTTTGTGCTTTCCACTTGCTCTGTCTGGAATGGGATCCTGTCATAACTAATAGTAGTGGAGATATCTTCATCTGAATGAAAATTTCCCAGAAAATCTTGGAGAATTCAAAGCATCCCCACCCAGATCTAAGCTTGATTCCCAACTTCTAACAGATGTTAGCAGTCGGCTATATCCAGGCAGCCCCTGGGGATCTCATGTAGACACAAGAGAACACAAGAGAAGCGGCTTCCAATGTCTTCATAGCTGTTAAGCAGGAAGCTCACAGTTCCACGTGTAAATTAGACTCGGGTGCCCTGGGGATGCTTCTCTTTAGACTGAGCCTCAACTCAACTTGCTCTGAGGAGACAGGCAGAAGAGAAGCTGGTTCCCCGAGCTGTAGCTGGGACCCTAGAGCAGGAGTATCTGCTGTGCTCTCTCCTAGGGGGCTCTGCTGCTTTCTTCTCCAGACGTTTCCATTTAACAACACTTTACCTTCTCCAACTACCATGCATCCCTCTCCCACAGGACAGGCACAAGTCCCAGATGACTGCAGCCTCAGGCAGTCCTCTGGTTGGGTGATGGAGATGTGCTACTTTTATCTGTGCCGTTAGCACTGGCTCCTCCCCAAACCCGTTGCTCTTCCCCCACAAACATGTTGAAAGGATCCTAGAATTTCCCATCAAAGCCCTCCTTGGAATCACTTGGGATGCATTCACATGTCCTTAGGAGGGATAATGTCTTCAGTGCCTGCTCCCTCCCTCTCCAGGCTTCCCCAGCATCTCCTCACTATCACAAGGGGGGGGTAAGGGGGTGGGGCATGCACAGCATCTCAGTTAGCTCAGCCTGGCTTTGAACTTGCTATGTATCTTAGGATAACCTTGAAGTTCTGATCCTCTTACCTCACCTCCCCAGTACTGGGTTTACAGGTATGAGCCACCATGACCAGGTTGTGTAGTGCCAGGGATTGAACCCAGGACTTCATGCATGCTAGGTAATGGCTTTTCCTTTCCCAGGCCTGTAGCCTATAGTGAGAACAAGCTGTCACTCTGTAGGAGAGGGGTCCTGAATATGACATTGCAGCCTCAACAGCCAAGCTTGTGGCAGGCCAGCATATCACAAGCATGAGTCAAAGACCACAGCATGTTCTGGGGGGGGTGTCAGTTAATTATATTCCATGTTCTTTATCAAAACTACCAAATGTATGTAGCAATTATAATTAATGTACTTATAAGACCAAACAAGAGATATAATAATCATGTGTTTAGTAATTGTTAATTGTCCTCTGTCATTAATTCATCTAGTCATTCCCCTTAGCCCTAATTAGCACAATCTCTTCATGGTTTTGTATTTATCTACTCATTCGCTCATTCATTCATTCTCTATTCATGCATCCATTCATTTACTCATCTATTCATTCATTTATTCACCTATGCTTTTGAGGCAATAACTTGCAGTTAGTTCTTGCTGGCCTGGAACATGTGCCAAACCTTCTCATGCCTCAGCCTCCCCAATGTTTATTACAGGGTGCATCGGCACACCTAGCCACTTTTTTTTTTTTTTTTGTACTTCGAGAAAGGGTTCTTTGTGTAGCCCTGGCTGTTCTGGAACTTGTTCTGTAGATCAGGTTAGTCTTGTATTCACAGATCCACCTGCCTCTGCCTCCTGGTACTGGGATTAAAGGCATTGCCACCACTGTCCAGCACCTAATCACTTTTTAATGTCTTCATTGGTGGTGGGGGCACAGGGTCCCACCTAGCCCAGGCTGGCCTTGTACTTGTTATATAGCCAAGGATAACCTTGAAGTTCTGATCCTTCTGCCTCACCTCCTCAGTACTGGGTTTATAGGTATGAGCCACCATGACCAGGTTGTACAGTGCTGAATTGAACCCAGGACTTCAGGCATGCTAGGTAAGTACTCTACCCACTGAGTTACATCTCCAGGCCTCTACTTTTAAATCTTTTAAAAAACTAATTTATAAATAATCTTATTTTATGTGCATTGGTGTGAGGATGTCAGATCCCAGACAGTTGTGAGCCTCCACGTGGGTGCTATGAATTGAACTCAAGACCTCTGGAGGAGTAGCCAGCGCTCTTAACCGCTGAGCCATCTTTCCAGCCCCCACTTTTGAATTCTAAAGAATACTTTAAGAAAGCTCTGCCAGTGTTTGATAGACGGTTACTGTCAAAACCATGGATTTTGTGCTTTTCAAGCTGGGGAAACATTCAATGACATTGATTATTTCTAAGCATACAATGCACCAACCCTTATTATCTTCAGATTCATTCTCTTTCTCTTCCTCTCTCTTCCCTCTCCTTGCCTCTATCTCTGTCTGTCTGTCTCTCCCTCCCTCTTTCCCCTTGTTGTCGCTTTCTGTCTCCTCTCTCTTCTTTCCCTGCCTCCTTCCTTCTCTTTTTCCCTCCTTCCCTCTCTCCCTCCTTCCCTCCCTGACTTCCTCCCTCCTTCCCTCTCTCCTTCCCTTCCCTTCCCTCTATTTCTGTCTCTCTGGTAATTGTCACTGCATCTGGCTCAAATTCTGGTGGCAACCAGGTAGAAGGTCTTGCAATGGCCTATGTGATAAGATTCATGCTGTCTGCTGTTGGTGTTGTGTTTCTATTTTGGTTTTTGCAATCAGCAGGTTCATGGCCAACTTTACTGCTTTGGTCAAGCTTCACAGCCTGCACACACCTACAAGGAGCCTCCCTAGTGCAGTAAAACTGGTCTTCAGCACACAGGCAGGTCTATTTTAAGAAACTGCCCCCCCTCCTTCCCTCCCCTCCCCTCTCTCTTTCTCTCCTCATATAACACTTAAAAATACATTTCAGCAGAAAGTAACAGGTTCTCAATCAGAACTGTGGCAGAGATTTATTCCCAAGTGGGTACAGATTATCCCACCAATTGATATCCATTCTCTATTAATTTTCCTGGAGTGTGTCCTCAGTTTTTCTCTCCATTCTTATTACATTATATGCACTTTTAATTCCACCCATATCCTTCTTACTTTGCTCTAAAACCTCTCATAATGTGATAAAAGGGAACCCCTGTGGTCCAAATCCCAATCTCGGAAACTTTGCTACAAATTAGCTGTGCTCCCTAGTCACAGTTATTGACATTGTTTTGTTGCTGATTATCTGCTTTTTAATTGGAGGCAGAAAAAAAAATTAACCCAGTATTTTGGAGTCCGTGTATCCATTTATTTGTTCATTTCTTTTTGAGCCAGTTTGGCTTTGAGCTTGCTATGTAGCCAAAGATGACCTGGACCTTCTAATCCTTTTGCTTCTATCTCCCAAGAGCTGAGATTACAGGCAGGTGCCACTGAGCGTTTTCTGCTGTGGTGGGGATGGAAGCCAGGACTGTGTGCTGGCAGTCGCTCCAGCAACAGAGCAGCACCTCCAGCCCCAGAGACCAAGGTTTAAACAACCACTTGATGATTCTGATTTAGCCAACAAATTCAATTTCACAAATAGGATTAGGGATCAGGGTAATTTCCTGATTACGGGAGGAGTGATTTGTAAGCAGACTTACCAATGACTGTGCTTTCCTGAGCCTGGCTCTGTCTTGAAGCTTATTTTTCTTATCTCGCAACTGCCGCTTGAAGTCTGGGGTCACTTCATTTCTTTTTCTTCTTCTGCAAAATTGCAAAGTGATGGGAACATTATAACATATCATTTTAAGTCTTTAGCAATCCACATAGTTATTTTTTCATTTTGTTGACTCTTGTTGGAGTAGTGATTTAAAGACTGCCTGCATGACACTGGAAATTAATCAAATGTCCGTCTATAGAGAGCTTGTTCAACTAACCCTGGCATAGTAACACAACGGATAGTTATGAGCTGTAAAAGGGAAGGCAGAATGTTTCTATAGACAACGCAGAGTGAGCCTCAGGATACAATGACACATGAAAAAGAAGATCAGGTAAAGAAAGGCAAACATATTATAAGCTGCCGTTCATCTCAGGAGACATCTAAAACCATGTCTGCTATTTGCCAATACTTTTTTAAACGTTGTTTTTATTTTATGTGTATGAGTGTTTTGCCTACATGTTTGTATATGCAGTGCCTGTAGGAACCAGAAGAGGGTCAGATCCCCTGGAACTTGAGTTACAGGCTGTTTAGAGCTGCCATGGAGGGGCTGGGACTGAACTCAGATCCTCTGTAAGATCAGTAGTCCCTGTACTTTCTATTTGTTAAATGTTATTATTACTTTGGTTTGTACTTTTTAGTTATTGTTTGTTTGTTTGTTTGTTTCTTTGTTTGTTTCTGAGGCAGGGTCTTACTATATAACCCTTGCTGGCTGTTCCTGAAACTTGCCATGTAGACCAGGCTAGCCTAAAACTCCTACTGCTCACCCTGTCTCTGCCTCGAAAGCTTTGGGATCATGGGTATGTACACTATGTCCAGCTCTTTGAACTTTTTAAAATGGAAGAATGACTCAAAAAGTTGAAAAATCATATTAGCAGGTAGGATTCTCATGTGAATCCATCAGAAACAATCTGGAGTCTTAGGGGCAAAAGGGAGACTCCCCAGAGCATAACCTTATTTTGTATACTTGACTTTAGAACCTTCTAAAATGTTCTCCAGAGTATGAGCTAAGATGAAAAAGAGGGAATAATAAAAAGCAAATTTAAACAAGTTTGATCTTGATCATAAAGCTGGTGGCATTAGCCATACACAAAGCATGTTTTTCTTTGCTTTTTAACACCATTTTTTATCTGAATATTCTTCCTTTGTTTTTTGTTGTATGTTTATTTGTTTGGGAGTCTATTTTATATAGTTCTAGCTGGCCTGGAACTCACTATGTAAACCAGGCCGACTTCAAACTCACAGAGATACACCTGGCTCTGACTCTCTCTGCCTTTGCCTCTGCCTCTGAGTATTGGGATTAAAGGTATGTACCACCATGCCCACACTATCTGAATATTCTTAGTAGGATATCTCCCAAAGATAAAAGTACAGACCAGGAAATCTGAAACTATCTCAATAATCATGTGTATTAGTATTAATACTTGTTTACTATCATACACGCTAAGGGAAGGCAGAGGCCATCAATCCTCTGTCCAGCCTGCTGCCGGATTCTGTTCATAAAGTCGTATCAGAAAACAGTGATTTGGTGTGTTGTCTAGGCCATCTTTCAGACTATGTTCTCAGAGATGAGTGGTTGTGCCACAGAGCATATGTCCTGCAAAGTCTAAAATATCTTCCATCTGGCCCCTTATAGAATAAGTTTGCCTGAAATAGTGGATCTAGGTAATGCGCTTCCATGGTTACCAACAATACAGAAAGACCAGGAGTGGAGGTGCAAGTCTCTGTTCATACAGTCTAGATCCTCTAGTTCTGATGATCAGTGTGGCCAGGGACAGAGGACAGGGGACATGAGAGGATGCACAGTGGCTGCGCACTCCTGTGAGAGCATGGCAATTGGCCGATTCCTACAACAAATTTTGGGAAGGGGCAGGGGACAAGAGAAGAGGAAAGCCGGTGGGTGGGGGTGAGGAGTTGTAGGGTGGAGAGTTAACTGGGTGAGGGTTGGGAGCGGTGGTGAGACTCTACAGAAGAGGTGGAGGCTAACTTACAATTCAGAACAAGAATGGACATGTGTGGTGGGCTGCAAGTTCAGATGTAAAGTGAATTTTAAAAACAAATTAAGGAAAAGAAAAAAAAAGAATGGACGGGTGAGTCAAACATGACTTGTATTTGACACCTTATCTGGAACCTGATTAAACAAAGCATTCACAAAGAGGTTAAGCATCTGTGTGAGTCAAGGAACCTGAACACAGATGATCCTTAGTTGTACTAAGGAGTTATTCATTGCGTTAGATGAAGATGGTGTCTGTTTATGGTTTTTATAAAGGGTCCTTACCTTTAAGAATACAGATTAAAGTATATGGACATGAAGTAAGTCATATACGAAATAATATGACATTATTTATTTAAAAAATAATTTAGAAGTCTGTCAGTGGTGGCATACACTTTAATCTAGCACTCAGGAGGCAGAGGCAGTTGGATCTCTGTGGTTCCTGGACCGCCAGGGCTACACAGAGAAACCCTGTGTTGAAAACAAACAAACAAACAAATTAACAACAACACTGATAATTTAGGGGATCCAGACAGTGATGGATGCTTGTGGTCTCAGCATGGGAAGACTGAGATAGGAGGATTGAGAATCTGAAGCTAACTTGGACTAACTTCAGATTCTCAATCCTGTCTTAATCATCATCAGCAGTAGATATGGGAGGGGCAGAATAGGTAAGGAATATATGACTCTAGACTAGTTGTGGGTTAAGAACTATTAACAGTTGATAATAACCGCAAAGGGTTAATTTTGTTATTTTTATTCTATCTATCTATCTTATCTATCTATCTATCTATCTATCTATCTATCATCTAGTATCTCAGCTATTTGAATATTGATCATAAAAGCTTTTTATTTAAAAATATTACTAGCCCAAATATTACTAGCCACTTCACTTTCCAGATGTTTCCCAAGTTTTAATTGAGGCTTTCAAGTATAAGAGCTAGAGGAGGGGGGAGGATCCCAGCCTTAAGTAGATAGTAACAGCACTTGGCTGTTCTTGGCTCACTGCACCCTGCACATATATGCGGTTGGGTTCTGTGGTGGAGGTAGTTGTTTGCTTAATTGCAGAAATGACACACTGCTCCTTAACACATCAACACTCAGCTGCTAAGATGAAGACTCCTGTCTGCCCAGTCACACTAACACCATTATGTCTTAGGAAACAAACATTATATACTGCGCAATCCACATTTAAATTCCGGCAGTTGTTCTAAGAATGCCTTTTGTTGTTTCTTTTTCCCTTCCCTCTCTCCCTCCTCCCCCTCTCTTCCATCCTTCTCTCCCTTCCTCTTTTCCCCTTCTCTTTTCTCCCTCTCTCTTCTGTCCATTCCACTGAGAACTCCTCTAGATTCAAGCTACATTTGGTTATAGATCCTAGGACTTTACCCTTACCTCCTCCTGTCCTCAGTATACAGATTTTTTTTTTTAAGCCAGCTTTTAAAACATCCCAGAGACCTTAGCACAGGCTAGCTTCAGTTCATCGTTTCCTTACAGCGTCTCTTATTTGTTTCTTTGTTACTTATACCTTCCATCAAACACATGGTTAGTTTCCAGTCAGACTTTGGACAAGATGTTTGTATTTAAAAGTTTTCTATTCTATCAGAATAGTTGATGATCAGGGTTTTCTGGCTATTAGTGATGGTAACATTGATCACTTAACTAAGGTGGTGACTGTTGGCTTTCTCAACTATGTTGGTACATTTTTCTTTAGCCTTTCCAATTACTGTGTAAGTCTTACAAATGCTATTTTGTCACCATGAGAAGTTCTAAGTTCCAAATTTTCAGCAGGGCTTGGTACCTTACACCTGTAACTCCAGCACTTGAGAGGCTGAAACAAGAGAATGTGTTGTTTGAGGCAGCCTGCCCTGCATGGTGAGTTTTAGAACAGCCTACTTAGGCTACTACTGGGTGAGACTTTGTTTCAAAAAATGAAACAAGGAAACAAGCAAAAAACAACAAACAAAAGCAAGTTCTTGCTAATTTTTAACTTCTGGCTTCTTCTGTGTCCATCTCCCAGCCTGTCCTTCTGTTTCTGGCGTGCACACAATACTTTGTGTGCCCCAGGAAGAGCTTCCTACACACTATGGACCGGAGTGCCCAGACTCATCCCTATTCACTCTATTTCAAATGTAGAACAGGAAGGTAACTTCCAGACCATGTTTAATCTGCCTTAAATTGGCTTGTTCTCTAACTTTGTCAACCATCCAGCTTGGCCACATGTAGGAAAAATGAACAGCCACCAAATTATAATTTGATGGAGAGTGTCAATATAGAGAAATTTCAAATGTACAGGAAAACCAGGCATGGAGGCACATATTTATAAACCCAGCACTCAGGGTTCTAAGGCAGGAGGATCACAGGTTCAAGACAAGCCTGGGCTACAAAGGGAGACTCTATCTCCACAAACAAAGCAGCCTCCAAAAGGCAGGAAGTTGAGAGAGATTAACAGCACAGTGAAGAACTCTACTGTCTCCATTTCATTTTGACAACTGATAGTAATTTACTACATATATCTTAACTTTCTACTTCATTATATTTACTATACTTTCTGGCATGTGTTTTTTTGTTTTGGGGACAATATATCTCTCTGTAGCTCAGACTGGCCTTGAATGTGCTACATTTCCCGCCTCGGCCTCCTCGGGGCTAAGATTACAGGTGTGTATCATATACAGGTGTGTAGATATTTCAACTATCATTTTTCTTTTGAGACAAGGTCTCATTACTTAGTCAGGCTGCCTTGAACTTGGTTTGACCTTTTTATAAGTCTGTCCTTACTTATTTTCGGTTTCCTTGGCCATGAGTCCAACAGAAAAATCAGTAGCTGACTTACTACCTTATAGTTCTATATGGGGTGGGGTGGGGGGGCTCAAAATTAGTCCCTCCCTCCCTTTGTTTGCCAACTCACTGGTAAAGGGAGGAAGTATTAAAAAAGGAAAAGGGAAAAAAGGCTAGAATGAACTGTGTGATGCTGGTTTGTAATTAATATTAAAATATTGAGTGATGGCTGGGGCTGGAGAGGCAGCTTATTAGTTAAGAGCTCTTTCTGCTTTTACAAGGACCTGTCCTTGTTCAGTTCCCAGTATCCATACTGGTCAGCACACAATCACCTGTAACTCCAGTTCAAAGGCCAGACAGCCACCTCACACACACCAAATAAATAACTAAATTACACACACATACACGCACACGCGCCACACACACACACACACACACACACATATGATGGATGGGCTGGCCAGATGGCTCAGTGGGCAACAGCCCTTGCTAACACACCTGATGATATGAATTTGATTCCCTGAACCCAGAGTGGAAGCAGAGAATTGACTCCTAAAAGTTGTCCTCTGACATCCACACACATGTGCCGTGGCATGTACACAGTAGCCACAGTATTTAAAATACAAAGGAGCGTATACTGCTGAGTCATTACAGCTGTAAGAACCAGACAGATGAGGACAAAAAGGACAAACTTGTTAAGAATGGTCAGTCCACATCCACCTATGGAAAAGCTTCTGTAGTTCACAGTGAGTTCTAGGATTACTTCCTCCATCCCCAGCACTCCCATCTACTCGAGTGTCAATAAGTTATTCTGAAGGACAAATAGGCTGAGAGGGGTATGGACTTCTCACCCTAGCCTGAGGAGCTCAGGGTCACAGTTGTCTAGATAATTAAAGCGGATGATGTCAGTGGGATGCTTATCTGATGATCTCCATGGTGGAAGCTCTTTCTCCCCAGGGTTATTCTTCTTTCTTAAAGAGGAGGAGGACCGGAAAGCTAAAGAAGGGGACTGCTTCTCCTCTGGAGAATTGCCAGGAATTGGCTGAACATCGGCAGCTATGAATCCATCCTTTGGAGGAGTCTAGAGGAAGAAAATGAGTTACTTTTACTCTCAGAGTACCAGAAGAGCAACCCAATAGACAAAGAACACAAGAACCTTCACCATCTTCCCAATCATCCTTATCCTGTCTATGACAATGCTGATAATGGTGATGAGGACTATAGCCACTGTCCCAGGAGCGCTTGGATGTGCATATAAGTTTCTTGTGTTTTCTTATTCCATCTTCATAGTGAATTTACTTATTATTTACTTATACGGAGTCACATGTAGCCCAGGCTCACCTCAAACTCCCTGTAATAGCCTCAAACTCCTGATCTTCTTGCCTCCATCTCCTGAATGCTAGAATTAAAGCCCTAGAACATCAGGCCTGGTTTATCTAGTGCTAGGGATTGAGTTTAGGACGTTGTAACTGACAGGCAAACATTCTACTAGCCGAGCTGTATCACCAACCTTACTTTGGTTTCAAAAGACAGCTCTCAGGCTATGACCCAGGTTGGCCTAGAACCAGGTAACCAGGCTGGCTTTGCACTCACTGCAGTCCTTCCCCAACCTCAGAAGTGCTGGGATTACAAGTGTGAGTGCCACTCCCACCTTCACAGTAAAGAGAGCTCATCATTGCTCTATTTTACAGAGGCAGAAACTGAAGCCAGAAGAAACAACTTAAACTGACCCATGATTCAAATCCTAGGTCTTACCCTTAATGGCCTAACACAATCAAGTTACACAGAGGTGGACTGTAGCTGTGGCAATTATCCAAAGCCAAGCAACTCCCTGAGAATAATTCTATTTCATTTCCAAAATTAGAAGTCTTTTGTATGCTCAGTTCATAACGTGATTTCAGTGTGGGTTTAGCCTAAGGGAAGTGGTACTGGTATGTTGGGAAGCCATTAAGAGCTCAATTTTTGTTCATTAAGAGATTAGGGGAGCTTTGCTTGGTAATTTGGCTTGCTTCAAATGTGAGTTAAAAAAAAAGAAGAATTTCCCCAGTTGGGACTGGAGTATAAGCTCTGAGGTAGACTGTTTGCTAGGGTCTTATATTCCAAGCCCAGCACCACCAACAAAAATAAAGAGAAAGAAAAGAAGAAGAAGGAAGGGAGGAAGGGAAGAGGGAGGGAGGGAGAAAGGAAGGAGAGGAGGGAGGGAGGAGGAAAGAGAGAGAAGCAATCCTCCAAGTTCCCCAAGCATAACAAGGTAGTTATGCATTGTTTGAGACACTCCTTGTTTGTTGAATTCACTTCTACTCCAAGATTATCTCTTAGTAGTATTTCAAATACAGCATTTATTTGGGTATGTCATGGCTACTAGACTGAGTTCTTTGGAACTCTTGGTTAGTATCTTTGTACTCTTAACACCAAGCACATAACAGTGTTTGATAAATATTTACTCAATGAATGGCTATGGCTGTATCAAGTTTGCTGTCTGCTGCTCTGATAAACTCCATGATCAAAAGCAATCAGGGGAGGGAAGAGTTTATTTTGTCTTACAGGTTACAGTCCATCATCGAGGAAATTCAGGGAAAGAACTTGAAGTAGAAACCAGGAGTAATGCTTCTTGCTAGCTTGCTTCCAGGATCATGTTCAGTTACCTTTCTTATATAGCTCAGGACCACCCTGCCTAGGGTTAACACTGCCCACAGTGGACTGGCCCTCCTATATTGATTCATAATTAAGACAGATACGGCAACAGGCCAATCACAGGTATGCCAAGTTGTCAATCAAGATTACCCATCACTGTAACCCAATAGCCAACTAAGAAGACATTTAATGTTTGTAAAATTCTGTATGTTATACAGGTCTCATCTAGAATGGACATTCATTTCTATTAGCTTATTTAGAAAGAAAACCTTGTCCTTTTGCTGGAAGAGTTCTACTTTAATCCTTGTAATGGTTGAAATTGTCAATTTGACAGGGCCTAGAATCACTTAAGAAACAAACCTCTGGGCACTTCTGTGAGGGAGTTTCCAGACTGAGAAGATCCTGAGGCAGCAGCGTTCTGTGCACTGAGGTTCCAGACAGAATTAAAAGGAGACAGTGAACTAAGCACCGACTTTCAATCTCAGCTTCCTGGCTGAGATCCAATGTAACAGCCACCTCAAACCCTTCAGCCATGACTTCCCACCATAATGACTGTTTGTGCCCTTGAACTGGGAGCCAGAATAAACCTTTCCTACAAGGGTGGTATTTAAGTATAAGTGATCATAACATATAGAAAAATCAGTAATTCTGAAAGGCACAAAATGCTTGGCACTCTAACAAACTGGCAATAATGAAATCCACAACAATGAAGTAAGCAAGTTTTGCTCTTACTATTTGAAATCTTTTGTGCTAGCACTGGAGTTAAACCCTGTACCTGATGCATGCTAGGAAAGTGCTTAGACTATCTACTGTTGAGCTATATTTCCAGCCTGAGGGAGGTCTTTCAGGAATTCTATCATCATGAATGGATGCGGAATTTTGTTAGATGACTTGATTGCATATCTGTATTAAAATGATCTTGTATCTCTTCTTTGATCCTGTGAACGTTCATATCAAATGATTGTGTGTGTATATTTGTGCATGTGCATACATACATGTGCACATGTGCTTATGCACACATGTGTGAATATTCTTGTGGAGGACAGAGTTAAACTTTAGGGTCAGGGTCTCTCACTGGGACTTGGGGCTCTCCCAATTGTCTCAGCTAGCTGTCCTGTGAGTCCAAGGGTTCCTTCTCTCTCAACCTCCACAGTATTGGGATTACAATTATGTTACACTGCTTCTCGATTTTTTATATAGCTGCTGAAAATGGAAACTCAGGCCATGATGCTTGCATAAGGCCCTAGTGTGGAACATCCATAAAAACTGATAAATAAATTAACAGCCAAGCATAGTTGCACATATCCATAGTAACAGCATCCCTAATGCTGAGGTAGGAGGCTCTTGGGGTCAAAACCAGTCTAGGCTACACAAGGAGACACTGTCTCAATCAATGAACTAATTAACCACTGACAGACCAACCAACACACTTCAGCTCATCTTATAGAATCATAGCAAATATGAACGTGTCCATTCTAATGGCCCATAAGTGAACATAATGCAGAATTCCCATGTCAGAGCTATAATGGTGTCTGAGGGAGAGGCAAATAAATCAGGGGTGGAGATACAGAGATACAGAGAGAAGCACCCTAAGTCCTCATTTCTAAAGGTATCTGTGATTGGAGGGCATCAGGTGAAAGCTCTTGGTAACATGGCCATCCTGAAGAGATCTGTGAAGCCTCAGAAGAGAAGCTTGAAATCACGGGGTATGTCTTTAGCCTTTCCTCCATTTCAAACTGGATGATGTACTCACAGTTCTAGCATTTGCTACAGACGCCAGTTTCTAAGTGTGCTGCTCTCTGTCTCGAACTTGCCTTGGGCTTGGTGACATGAAGTTCTCTCACCATCTGAATGTAGTGCTTTTTCCAGACACCCTGCTCAAAGGGCGTTGGAGAGAAGCTGATGTACCAGTTAAAGCGCAGGCACTTGAGCATCCAGAGCTGGTCCAGCTCAGCCAGGCTCTTCCAGTACCAGCTCACCTGGGAAAACAAAGCAGCCTACTCAGTTCCCGAACTTATTTCCTCTGCTGCTTGAGCTGCTTTGTGGGACCCCAGATAATGTCTGTCATCTGTTGCTTTCCTTGAAGGCTCAGCTCAGTAACTTAAGACTTCTGACCCTCCCGTGGTGTGCTGGAATTACAGGTACGCCCCACCAAACCTGCTGTACAGGTTTATATCTTCATTTAACTTCAGTTTGATTTTTATTATTTTTGAAACATTTATTTATTTTTACTCTTATGTGTATGTGTATTTGCCTGTGTGCATATATAGGCATACAATCCAGAATATGGAGTCAGATTCCCTGGGGCTAGAGTTACAGACAATTGTGAGATATCACATGGGTGCTGAGAACTGAACCTGGATCCTATGCAAGAGCAACAAGTGCTCTTAACTGCTGAACCATCTCTCCAACCCCTTATCCTTCAGTTTAATACAGTGCAAAACTTACTTGTGAGAAATATTAGCCTCTTTTTTCCCCCAAGTCCCTGAGGGTATACTGGTACACTCAGATCTATCTATATTTCTTTCTGTTTTGTTTTTGTATTGGGGGCAAGATTTCACTCTGTAGCCCAGGGTAGCCCTGAACTAACAATGGTTAGCCTTAGCTATTCAAGTGCTGAGTTCATAGTATGCAGCTTAGTGTAGACACCTTTCATTCTCTCCTCTTTGGACATATCTCATAAACACCCTCTTTCGAGCCTTTCTATTTACAGGTGCCTTGCACTGCACAGTCTAGGGCAGTGGTTTGCAACATGTGGGTCATGACCCCTTTGGGAAGTCAAACGATCCTGTCACGGAGGTCACCTAAGACCATTGGAACACACAGGTATTTATATTATGATTCATAACAGTAGCAACTGAAGTAGCGACGAAAATAATTTTATGGTTGGGGGTCACGCGAACATAAGGAACTCTATTAAAGGGTTTAAAGAGTTGCAGCATTGGGAAGGTTGGGACCACTGACTGCTCTAGGTGTTATTGTAGCTGTGTGGGAGGTGGCAATGCTATCCTTCTGAGGAACCACTTATATGTATGTATATAACTGCTAGTAGTTTTTCTTTGATCTTGCAGAGTTAGACAAAAAAAAAAAAAAAAAAAAGTCAAGGGTCATTCAAACTTTGCAGAATAAAATCTATGACTTGGCTTTATGCACAGGCATGTGGGTTTCATCTTTAGGTTATTTCCCTTCCAGAGTTTCCTAAGGCTGTCCCAACCAATCTGCAAGTGCCATTGCCATTACCTGTGCACAACGGCAAAGGCTCCGGGGATCCAGGAAGGAAAAGATATAGACAGATAACACCCTTGGAAGTTTGGTAGTAAAATCCAGGGCCTCTGCTGGAATTTTTTCCTGCAGCTTTCGACAACAGAACTTCTGTTGGGACAGGGAGCAGCGTTCTAGCAGGCCTGTAAGAATTCTTCTCCTTTGAGAGTCTGTCCATTTGTCAAACTGAGGAAACAGAACAAGAAAGTCTCAGAGGTATTATGATCAATTATAGAGAAGAGAATGGCACAGAAAGTAGTTTATAAATTACTGTCAATACACAGCATGCATTTGTTTCTGTCTCAGCTCAGTAAATTCAACAGTTCACCACCTATGTCTCTTTTCTCACACTTCTGTGCACATGACCAGACTGCTACTGCAGAAGTACATCTGACCTAGACCTTCAGTGTATCTGCAATGATTAGTCAACTCAAGTGTCAACCTGACACAATCTGGAACCTGAGCAGGGACTGTCCACATCAGGTTGGCCTTTGGGAGGATTGTCTTGATTATGTTAATTGATGTGGAATGATCCCCCCTACTATGGGAGGTGCCATTCCCTAGGCAGGAGATCCTGTACTCCCCAAATGCAAAGACAAAACTGAGCACGAATGTACAATATGCGCTTATTTCTCTCTGCTCTCAACTACAGATGTGACTGGCTATTTTAGGTTACTGCTTTGACATCTCTACTTTGGTGGACTATAATTAGAACTGTGGACTGAGGTGAGCCTTTTCTTCCATTAACTGTTTTTTGTTGAGGTGTTTTATCACAGTAACAAACATGACACTAGGAATATATATAATAATAATATAGATAGATATATATAGAATAGATAGATAGATATTATATAGATATAGATAGATAGATAGATAGTAGATAAATGTGTGTGTAGAACAGAGAGAAAGAACTATCTTAGATTGCTCTCAGGTACCTTTCTCCTGTCCGACATAGTTCAAAAGCTTGTGTCCAGGAAACCGTACTACCTACAGGACCATCCCCCACAGCCATGCTCACAGGTCAATCCAGTCTAGACAGTTTCTCAATTGAGTCTTCTTCTCAAATGAGTCTAGGTTGTAGCAAGTTGACACTTAAAACTTTCCTTCTCAGTAAGTGTGTAAATTCACTTTTGTTGGCACACAGATACGAGAAATACCACTTTAGACTTTGCCCTATCTGGCCCTTGTACTCCTTTTCAACTTCAAAAAGAACTTTTCTTTAAATAATTTAAATTACATAGTGATGATTTTAGAACTTGTCTGTAAAAGTCCCACTTTTCTACTTCCTCCCAAACACTGATTCAGAGATATTGGAACCAGTGTCTCCCAGGTTACAGTTTCCCAGACCTCAAATAAAATTTGCTTGCACGTGCTGAGTTTGGATTGTTAGACAGTAGTAAATACTCAGGGTCTCGTTCTCAATTTTCTACTGTTGTAATATTCAAAATGTTCTCATTTATACATTAGGGGTCATTATATCTGTACTGTAGGGCTGTTATGTAAGGATTACATATATGTGTGTATGTATCTGAATGTATATGTGTATGTATATATGTATGTGTGTGTATCATAATATAAAGGACAACTATTATTCTAAAATGCCACAGTGATCTTAAAAATAATATGTACGTGGTTAAATCAATGTAAAAAAGAGACACAAAGAACTTTAAAAGCACCAAGCTGTGTGCTTGTGCCTAGACAAGGATGAGACCAGGTAGACTCACCACATCTCCTTAATGTCACAGAAGAGAATGAACTTAAATTCTAGTGTGACTTAAAATGAATATAAAAAACATTAGAATCATAAAAACCTATAAAAGAAAACACTAAAACACTCTCTCTGGAGATTAAAAAGATAATTACATGGGCTCTTCATTTGTTTCCCTGATCAAGAAGGTCCAGGATAATTTACATTTGGCTCGGATAGGTGTTTTTGCCTCCGGGATATTCCTTTCTAATTGTGTTTGTTTAAGCTAATAAAAAATGAATTTGCATTCCTTGAACCCCTACCAATTCAAGGCGGGGGGTGACTCAGAATACTGAGCGGCTCCTGGGAGTATGAAAGTGTTAGGACAAACCAGAAAGTACATAATCCATGCAGAGTTGACTGTACAGGGATTTAATAATCTCACTTATTTCTTGCATCAATTCTCCAGTAAAACCCTGCAGCACTAAAGTGAGGGACCAGCATGTGAGGCTGGGGAGCTATTAGAGTTCTTACAGTCTCCTGTCACACGGTATCGGGGCTTACGCCGGAAGGTCCCTGTTCTGTGGGGTATACTTGGTAACTGCACGCTATTTTTCTGAGTCACTGTACTAGGGCTGTCAGTGTCACCAATCTCAAGATGAACGGCAAGCACGTGCAATGATTAGGGAGATTTTCCCCACACATGTGATGTATGTCCAAGGTTGATGCTGGGAATCATCGTGTTGTACATCAAGGCAGGGTCTCAGCCAGACGCAGAGGTCACAGCCAGGGTCATCTTTCTAGCCAGCTCGCTCTGGGGATCCCTGGCTCTTCCTTCAGAGGCTAGACTTACAGACAGGTACCTAGCCTACCCAGAATTTATCTGGGCTCTGAGGATCCAAACTCCCATCCCCACACTTATGATTTGAGTATTTAAGCCACGAGAGAGCCCCTTAGCCCTACAGAGGGAGGGTCTCATTGTGTATCTCAGACCGCCCTTGAACTCACAGTCCTCCTGCCTCGGCTTCTGGAGTGCTATAATTACAAGTGTGTAATACCACGCAGGACACTTCCACACACACTTCGTTTCTCATTATTATTTTGTTTGTTGCTATTCTAAACATTACGCAGAACCACGTGTGCATGCATGAACACAAATGAAATTCTTTATGGGGCGGTGTGTTAAGAGCTACTGTTCTTGCAACAGTGCTCAGGGTACTGAGTGTGATTCCTAGCACCCCGTCAGACAGTTCACAACTACCTGGAACTCCAGCTCCAGGGATCTGACACCGTCTTCTGGACTCAAGTGCACATACACATATACGCATAACTAAAAATATATTCTTTAAAATGTTAAGACTTTTAAGGAGAGAGAGAGAGAGAGAGAGAGAGAGAGAGAGAGAGAGAGAGAGAGAGAGAGAGAGACGAGCGCACCAGTTGGTAAGAAGTATCTGACTGTGGATCCCCAGCACGAGTATAAGAGCTGGGTGTGCTAGCACACAGCCGTGATCCAGGGTTGGAGATGCTGAGACAAGGAAATCCTTGGGCTCACTGGCCAGCCAGTCTAGCTGAATTCCTGAGTTCCAGGTATAGTAAAAGACTCTGCCTTAAAAGTAAGGTGGAGGGCCAGTAAGATAGCCCAGCAATTAAAGGAACATGGGGTACCTAAAAATCTGGTGACCTGAGTTTGATCTCAGGAATCTATACAAGGTGGAAGGAGAGAACAGAGTCCACAAAGTTGTCCTCTGACCTCCACAAGAGCATTGTGGCACATGTGCCCTTATACAGGCATCACACACACAACACGCACACATACACCTACACACAAAGGGAAAAAAAAGTGTACAATGGAATATGTTTTAGTATGCGCAGGAGATCACAAGCCAACACTACTGTCTAATCTCAGCACATTTTCATCCCCCCCACCCCCGCAAAAAAAAAACAGAAATGGTACCCTGTTCTCTGAGGGTCCCATAAACCTATTTGCTTCATCCGTCATCTGCTAGTTTTCAGAGACTCAGTAACCAAATGTCGCAGTCTGTGAGCCATGAAGCCATCTTACTGCCCGTGTGTTTGGGATCCAACCTCACCCTCTCCTCGGACTGTAGGTGAGGCACTCACAGCAGCATCCACCGAAAAGTGAACACATTTTACATTTTTTAATTACCATAAAAATTCCCATCATTAAAGCAGTTGTCATTAAAAATTACCATTAAAATATCCATTATTAAAGATAAAATGATTTGAGAAGAGGAATACATAAGCATCTCATCCTACTTTAAACTTCTTTGGGGGGGGGAGTGTGTGGAGATGGAGGGCTGGGGAAGATTGGTTTAAGAAAACAAGAATCTCAGGAGTTCAGGCTAGCCTGGATCTTGGTATGCAGCCTGAAGCTGGCCTTGATTCTCTTGTCTCTGCTTTCTAAGTGGTGGGGTTACAAGCTTTTTGTACCATATCTGGTCTTATACTTTGGCAAACTAAATATAAAAATCACAATGTTAGTCTTTTATGTGTAGTGTGGCATTTAAATAAGCTCACGTTATAGTGCAACCATCACTTAAAGTGTGTCCAGAACTTTCTCAAACCCATCAAACAGTAGCTACCCAATCCCTGGTCCCCTCTACTCTATTTCCTATCTTTATGAATTTGCCCATTCTAAGTACCTCATTCATTTATTTATTTTTATTTTATGTATATGAGTACACTGTTGCTGTCTTCAGACACAGCAAAAGAGGGTATCAGATCCCATTACAGATGGTTGTGAGCCACCATGTGGTTGCTGGGAATTGAACTCAGGACCTTGAAAAGCAGTCAGTGTTCTTAGCCACTAAGCCAGCTCTCCAGCCCCCATTCTAAGTACCTCATATAAAGTGGAGCTGTACAATATTAAGCTTTGTACCTGGCTTATTTCAATTAGCACATGATGCCTTCAAAGTTCGTCCATGTTATAGCACATACCATAAATACTTTCAGATTGTCAGACTGTTGATGAGTAATAACTCCATCCTTTAAGCATAGCACATTTTGTTTATTCATTTACCTGTGGATGGATATTTGGATTATTTGTGCTTTGGACTATTTTGATTACTGTTGCTATAAACACCAATGTGCAAGTTTTTGTACGACCATGTTTTCAGTTCTCTTGAGTAGTGGAAATAGTTAGTTGAGACTGTAAAGTAATTCAACAAGTAATTTGTTGCCCAGAAACACATAATTTGACATTATCCAGTGATGGATAATGACCTTGGGGACTCTGTCTCCTCATTAGAGAAACAAATGAGAGAGACTGCCCATTGATGGCGAAGGGTAGCTGTATCTTGTTAGGCAAAAGCAGGAAGCCATTAGCGTTCTCATGTGGAAGTTCAAGTGTATACAGAAGAGCATACCACTGCCTGGATGCTAAGAGCCCAATGGATGAGCTGCACTGGTTACTAAGATACCACCTCTCAGATCCAAACCCATATCTCTATACTCTGAGTCAGGAGGCTGGAACTCTGTAGCCATATTTCTTTTTGACAGCCAGCTCTCTGCTAAATGCTACTTGTGAAGAGGGAGGCACCAAGGGAAACTGAGGAAGAAGAGACATATTCCTCTCTGTGTTTGCCTGCTGTTCATGTCAGAACTACCTTCACCCTGATCCCTGGCTTCAGCTTTTCCCTAAACAACCTAGCATCATCATGCTTCCTTGGGTATACCAGACCCAACTGGCTGCGAGATGCTGACTTTATTCTTCAGGGGTGTGGGTACCAGCTGGCTTGGAGCTCTTCCTTCCAAAGCACAAGGAATGCTGGCATCAGCCCAGTTCTGTCTCCTCAGACCCCCATCAATCCCTTCCTGAGTCTTTGTTTTTAATATTTGTTCACCAATCCTTTTGATTAAATTATGGCCATTAAAATAATGGATGATTCTGTTTTCCAGGTAGGATCTAAATGGAAATAATCAGTCATGCTTCCCAAGAAAGAGCCAACATTGCCTTAGGTACACATTCCATAGGCACCAAGATAATGCTACAGACTGAATGTTTGTGTTCTGAAGCGTTCATATGCTGAAATTTTTTTCCATTCATTCATTCATTAATTAATTCACTTTACATTCCAAAGCCAGCCCCCCCTCTTTCAGTTTCCCCCAACAGCCCCTCTCCACCCTCTCTCCTGCAAGAAGGGGAGGCCCCCCAGGACAACCTCCTACTCCACATCCCCTCTCACCCCTATCCCCCACTCCTTACCCCACCCCCTAACATATCAGTCACTGGAGGACCAGGCATACCCTCCTGCCACTGAGGCCAGACAAGGTGGCCCAGCCAAGGGAACAGGATCCAAAGGCAGACAACAGGTTCAGGGACAACTCCTGCTCCAGTTGTTGGGGGACCCACATGAAGACCAAGCGGCACATCTGCTACATATGTGTGGGGAACCCAGGTCTAGCCATGCTCACTCTTCAGTTGGTGGTTCAGTCTCCGGGAGACCCAAGGGTCGGTTAGTCAACTCTGTTGGCCCCCATCTTCCTCAAGTCTCTCAATTCTTCCACAAGGCTCCCCTTAACCTCACTGGGGGAGGGGAAACATCTACCCATAATCCCAGATTTCTAAAGCTGAGATAGGAAGATCCTTGAAGGTATATAAGTTTGAGGCCAGACTCGTCTGGCCTACCTAGTGAGCTCCAGGCTAGCCAGGAGTGAGACCCTTACTCAAATAACAACAGTAGGGACTACAGAAACGATTCAGTGGACCCAGATTTTGTCCCAGCACCTACATGGTGGCTCACAACCGTTTATAGCTTCAGTTTCAGAGGATAAAATGCCCTTTTCTAGCCTCCATGGGTATCAAGGCCAGAATGCCCACATGGGCATATATACACATGCAGACAAAATAAATTTAAACAAAAAATTAAAAACAACACAAAATCCTAACCTGCAGAGTGAGGGTGGCAGTGGGGTTGTAGGTACAACCTTGGGAAGTGGAGCCCTCAACAGGATCAAACCAGATCCCAGAGAACACTTTCCCCTTTCTGCCATTTTAGGAGGCAGCAAGATGGCTACTCTCACTAGACACTAATCACCAGCACCTTGATCTTGAGACTTTCAAATTCCAGAACTAGAGAAAAAAAAAAGAATGAATAGCCACTTGGTCTGATTTTCATGATAATAGCTTGGATAGACTAAAACGGATAATATTACCATGCTGCAGAAACAGGCATATTTTATTTTTATTATCTATCTATCTATCTATCTATCTATCTATCTATCTATCTATCTATCTATGTATGTATCTGGTGGTACTGAGCATTAAACCCAAGGCCTTGTGCATTTTAGCCAAGTGCTCTGAGACCCAGATATCCCAAGCCTTGTATATTTTAAATGCTTTACCCATTTTCCAAGCAGAGCTCTTCGTTCTTCAAACACCTACAGCAAATAAAAGAAAACCAGGGTCATTTGTGCATCGTGGTTCAAGACATCCATTATAAACAATATCACTAAAGGGTCAGTGAGTAAGTATTCACTATCTCAACCGAGTAGGAAGAGACACGTTGCATTCCTGAGGGCATTTTATTTATTAAATGGCCTTGGACTCTCTATGTAAGCCAAGGGTGACCTTGAACTTCCAATCTTCCTGTCTGTACTTCCAGAGGGCTTGGATGACGTGCCTGGTTTATGCAGTGCTGAGGATCAACCCCCGGGTTCTGTGCATCCTGGGTAAGCCCTGTACTGCTGAACTACACTGCCAGCCCACTCACTTACTTTAACCTAGACGAGGCCTCGTTCTCCTTTTAGTTTCTGTATATGTAATAATTCATATAAGAGAAGTAATCTACCCTTTTTTTTTTTTTTTAGGTTTTTCGAGACAGGGTTTCTCTGTGTAGCCCTGGATGTCCTGGAACTCACTCTGTAGACCAGGCTGGCCTCAAACTCAGAAATCCACCTGCCTCTGCCTCCCAAGCGCCAGGATTAAAGGCCTGCGCCACCACCGCCCGGCCTTTTTTTTTTCCCCCTCTTTTCTTCCTATCCTCTCCCTTTGTTCTTTTTCTTTTTTACTTCTAGACAGGGTATCACATCCATAGTCCAGGTTGGCCTGGAATTCACTACATAGCCCAAGCTAGCCCAACAGGCTTGTAACCCCAGCACTTGGGAGACGGAGGTAGGAAAATCAAGCCTGTTGCTTTTGTTCTTCAGTGTATACCGATATACACAGTCATCCGTGGACTTCCTAATTATAAAATTAGTAATTCCTATATGTGTACCTCTGGGCTTGCAACTTTGTGTCTGCACAGGTTTGTTCTTATATACTGTTTTGGAGACAAACCATGTCTGCCTCATTTGACACATCCAAGCAGAGTGCCGGTATAGCATATCACAAGTCCCCAAGATAGTGGAATCCGATGGATGTGACTGTAAGAATTGATAGCCTTCTGGGTGTTGCAATACAGTGTGAGGGAATGTATATGTTGGTGTTTCTCTGAGCTCCAGAGCATATGTGGATTTGAGCAAGTGAAGAGAAGACCAACGTGGGTATATTTGGCAGAGGAAGGGTTATGAAGAGAGGAGGAGAGAATAATGAACATATGCGACTGTCTCTGCAGCGCCAACACAGACACCCTCTGTCGGCTTTCAAATGGGGATCAATGTTACAGTAGCTCTGTGGGAACAAGAGGCAGCTAGGCGAGGCAGTGCAGACCTTGCGCCCTCCTGACTGTGGAGGTTGAGAAGCTGGTTTTCTGCTGCCAGCGGCTCATCTTTTCCTTTCTTTCCCAGTCGATTACACTCTAGTTGCCAAAGGCATATTGAAAGGGGGTCTGAAATACTGGCTTCAACAAGTGCCAGAAGAAGTCCTCACTCTCCCGTGAGAGGAATCCCATATACCTCATGCAGATGCGTTTTGCATATTAAAGAAGAAGGAAACCGACTCTTGCATCCTCCCGCCCCACTCTGAGATGTTATGGTCCTATAATAATGGCAACAGATAAACTCAGTACTATACATGCAAATAGGAGAGAAAGTAGAGCACACACGAGAGGCAAAACTAAATCTGGATTCAAATGTTTCTGGAGCTCTTTCTCCTCCAATACCTCCTCCCAAGCCAAGCCACCAGTGCCATTGCAACCTGATACCTTAGGGCTCCTCCCCTCCTCCCAAGCCACAAGTGCCAATGCAATGCAATGTAGCCTTGGCTAACCTGGAACTCCACTATATAGACCAAGCTGGTCTCAAACTCTCAGAGATCTTCTTGCCACTGTCTCCCATGTTCTGGAGTTAGAAACATGTGGTGGCGCACGCCTTTAATCCCAGCACTTGGGAGGCAGGGGCAGGTGGATTTCTGAGTTCGAAGCCAGCCTGGTCTACAGAGTAAGTTTCAGGACAGCCAGGGCTACACAGAGAAACCCTATCTCGAAAAACAAACAAACAAACAAACAAACAAACAACAAAAAAAAAGAAACATGTACCACTATGCTCCATTTAGGGTGTCTGGTTTTGCCTCTGGTAGTTCTTGTTCATTTTACCTCCCCATATACCCAAGAACCCGTTTCTCTTACATGCTCCTCAGAACCAGCAAGAACAGGTTCCATCACAGATTCTCTATGACACTGCTAGTCAAGCAATAATAATGAAAAGGTTTCTGAAGTCATAGGAGCTCAGAGATGAAAGAACTCCTCTGGAGAGGAGCTGGAGAGATGGCCTGGGGTGAAGAGCACTTGGAAGCTAACATCAACCTGTAACTCCAACTTCAGATGACCTGATACCCTCTGCTGGACTCTGTAGGCACTGCACTTAAGTGAACATACTCATATACACATATACACATAAAAAAAATATTAAAATAAATAAATAATTTAAAAACCCTAAAGAGATTTTTGTTCAACTTCCTTACTTTAGATAGAACATGTGAACTTTCATGAAAGTTACTTTGTCCAGATTTTTAAAAACATAAACAAATCACTGGGTCTAGCTGGACATGGTGGTTGTCTAGGTTAGGGTTTTACTGCTGTGAACAGACACCATGACCAAGGCAACTCTTATAAGGGACCACATTTAATTGGGGCTGGCTTACAGTTGCAGAGGTTTAGTCCATTATCATCATAGCAGGAAGCATGGCAGCATCCAGGGAGATATGGTGCTGGAGAAGGAGCTGAGAGTTCTACATCTTGATCTGAAAGCAGCAAGGAAGACTGGCTTCTGAAGGGAACCAATAAAGGGACTCTTCCACACTGGGCAGAGCCTGAGCATAGATCTCAAAGCCCACCTACACAGTGACACACTACCTCCAACAAGGCCACACATATTCCAACAAGGACACAGCTCCTAGTAGTGTCACTTCCCGTGGGCCAAGGATTCAAACACATGAGCCTATGGGGACCAAACCTGTTCAAATCACTACCATAGTGTAGGACTGAAGTCCCCATACTTAGGAGGCAGAAGCAGGAAAACAGTAAGTTTGAGGCATAAGTGGGCTAACAAAAGGACCAATGGCCAAGCATGGTGGCATACACCTGTACTCCCAACACTTAGAAAGCAGAGGCAGGGGAATCGATGCAAATGTATCCTCTACTACATAGTAAGTTTAAGGCTAGCCTGGCTTACAAGAGACCCTGTATCAAAAACAAAAACAAACAAAAAAGAAAGAAAGGGAAGAAGAAAAGAAGGAAAAGAGGGACCCTGGTACCAAACTACCTATTTTGCTTAACTCTACCCTGGTCTTTCATTATAATCATGGTCTTCTCCATCCTGACTGCCTGGAACTTATCATGTAGCCCACATGGCCTGGAATTGATACTTCTCCTGCCTCTGCTTCTTGAGTGCTGAGATTATAGGTGAATACCATCAAACCTGGAGCTCTAAATTCTTAAGGAAATTTTGCCAGTATCCCCATACTGGCAGTGGGAAGAAGACTGGATCTTGACGTCATAACTAAGTTTTCAAAAGGAGGTTGGGCTGCACCACCATGGTGTTCTCCATGGGTGTGGCTCATGGTAACAAAAGGCACCAGTATGAGAGGAGACAGTCCACAGAAAGGTCTCAGGAAAGGAATGAGGTGGGAAGTGGGTTCTGTCACGCAGCAGGCTAGAGCAAACACAATGTCTGACTAAGTCAGACCTGGTGGTGCAGGCTTGCCATCCCAGATACTCAGGAGACTGAGGCAGGAAGACCACAAGTTCAAAACCTGTCTATTTATATTTAAATAAATAATTTGGGAAGATCATTTTGCCGTCAGTCCTCAGCTGGATTTGTACTCTTATGTTCCCTGAATTATGGTGAATTTTCATTTCAAAGATGTGCAATCAGGGTCTTCCTTTTTAAGAAGATGGAAAACAGACTATCTCTTTGAAATGGCAATATTAAAATGGCTCTTCTCTCACAGACGGCTGCAGTCTGTTTATATCACAGTTTACTCACAACCTGCTGTTAAGTCAAAATCCCTTGGTTGTTATTTTAGTCTGTTGACATTGAAATTACATATTTCCTCATGTGACATCATTACAGTGGAGGAGGGAGCTATCTTGGAAATCCTAAATTATGATCGATGGATGGCAACAGAGGTCTCCCAGAACACCCTTTTCTCAGTCATGACGTGGTGCATGATTCCATGCCCCAAAGAAGTGGGGATGTGCACTTTTCATGTTTTAAAATTATATATATTTAAGGTGTGCAGCATAATGTTTTGGGATGCATATACAAGAGAGAAATAATGGTTAGAGTCGAGGCAATTATCCTGCCCATCCCTGGCCACGGCTAACTTTGCGTGTAGGGGAACGTGATCCTTCTAATTACAACACTGGCTGGCAACACAGGTATTATTATAACACCCTGCCCTAGGAATCCTCAGTGCCCAAATTACTCTGTAATCTGCTGCATTTGCCTACCTTGATGATGCTTTATTTTTTTTTTAAGTTATCTAAATTTGAATTCAGTCTCTCTGCTGAAAACCTGCTGTGAAGTTAAAACCATGAGTCTCTTATTTTAGGCTGAGTTGGTTATTATGTACTTCATATTTTACTACAGAACAGAGGAAAGACAAAAATTAAAAACAAAATGAAGGACTGGAGATGCAGCTCAGTTGCTGGACTCATTACTTAGCACGAATGATGCCCTGGGTTCAATCTCCAGCTCCTCATCAACGGGGCCTAGAGCCACATGCCTGTAGCTCTTGGACTAGGAAGGTAATTTCTGGAGGATTAGAAGTGCAAGGTTATTTGTGGCTACATAATGAGTTCAAGGCCAATTGGGCCTACATGGTACCCTGTCCCAAAAGAAGGGAATGAGTGCTAGAGAGGTGCACAGTAGTTAAGATCATGTGTTGCTCTCTCAGGGAACCCAGGGTTCAGTTCCCAGCATTTAAGTAGGGCAGGACACAACTGTCTGTAACTCCAGCTCTAGGGAATCTGATAGTCTGATGACATCTTCTGGCTTTCACTTACACTTATTCTACCTACCCCCTGTCACATACATATTAAAAATAAAACAAATATTTTTATAAAGGACTTCACGATGGCAAATATACTTTTTGAAAAATTCATTTGAATCAAGAAGCCAACTAAGTGTGGGAGTTATGGATTATGAGTATTTTCTCTAAAAGTTATCATTAGATGTGATAGAAACCATTAAAGAACAAAGAGAAGACCATGCCTCGTCTGCTATATTGTATTGGTCCTTTCTAGAACTGGGAGATGTGTTTAGTACCCATTGAGAAGCAGCTGGTTGACAGCCAGGAGCTCAACGGAGCTGCCTTGGGCCAAGGTCATGACCTTGGAGGGGAGAGCAGCTGGTCACTGAAGGGTAGTGTCAACTATGGAGGCCAGGCCTCCTTGCTGAGTTGTAAGACGAGTCTGAGGAAACCTAACAGCTGGTGCCCTGTGGGGCCAGTGGGGATGTCATGGAGACTACACTGCAGTCATCCTTGGTCACAAACCTATACCCTTCCATTCTGTACTAGAGGAACAAAGCTTACACACATATACAGTATTTATTAGAATAGCTTATAGGCTGTGGTCCAGCTAGTCCAATCATGACTGTCTAGAAAAGAATCCAGGAATTGTTCAATCTGTGAGGCTGGATATCTGTCTCAGCTGGTCTTTAGTACATGTCAGAATCTTGAAGACTCGCTATTGCCATGAAGGAACAGATTTGCCATAGAGAGCAAGCTTCCTTCTGCTCTGTCCTTTATGTTATTCTGGCTGCCACCAGAAGGTGTGGCCCGGATTAAAGGTAGATCTTCCAACTTCAAATGATTTAATTAAGAAACAATCCCTCACAGGTGTTCCCAGCCACTTGGATTTTAGTTAATTCCAGATGTTGTCAAGATGACAACCAAGAATAGCCATCACACCTTCTCTCCCTTTCTTTAGGGTTAATTCCTACATGCTCATCTTAAGATCTGCTTCTCAAGGCTGGGGATGTACATCAGTGGGAGAACCCTTTGTGCATGCATGCAAAGCCCCATGGTCCATCCTGAGCACTGCCAAATAACACCACCAATAATTAATAAAAGATCGTTCTTTATCACCCCACCTACAACAAGCACCTGGGTACTTTGGGGACTATTAAGATAGTTTTTAAAAGATTTTTTTTAATTTGAATTATGTTTGTGTGTGGGTATGTGCGCATGACTGCTAGCATCCCAAGAAGCCAAAGGTATCAGATCTTCCTGGAACTGGAGGTACAGGAAGTTGTGAGCTACCCCATGTGGGTGATAGGAATTGAACTATGGTCTCCTGCAATCTCTAATGTGCTCTTAACTGTGGAGCCATCTCCCCAGCCACCAATTTAAAAAAAAAAAAAAATGGGAACAGAGTCTTGTATGCAGCCTTGGCTGGCCTGGAACTCATGTTGTAGACCAGGCTGACCTTGACATCCTCCTGCCTCTGAGATCTGGCATGTGCCATCACGTCTAGCTTAAGATAATTATTTTTCACAATGGCCAAATTGATCAAGACTTTTCTTGGAAATTTTCTGAAAATCGAAACACTCAACAACTTCGTATTTCAACTCAAGTCACTTTCTCACACATGTGCAAAACCTTCACAATTCAATGAGAAAACAGATTTCCAAATCTGACACTGAAGTTGGAGGAATAAGCTGTTATATAAACTGTTGGGGAACTACGAGCGTCACGACAGGTGCTCAATAAATAGTTGTTGTGCTGAAAGAAAAAGATTTCCATACGTTCATTCGGTGCCGTGAGGCCAGGCTCCATCTGCCTCTGCCTCTCCTTTTGTTCCTCCTTCCTTCCATTCCCCTCCCATGTCACTGCTGCATCTTTTTCCTTTATATTTTCTCCCTACTTTATTTCTCAGGATTCCAATATCTTACACACACGCACACGCACGCACGCACAACACACACACACACACACACACACACACACACACGCACACACACACACACGCACACACACGCGCACACACCATTTACTCCTCTATCACATCAGAGTAGGAGAAAGTTTCTAGTTCTAAGATGAGCCAGGTTTGACTATGAGCTTTGCCACAGGGGATCAAAATACTTAAAGATTAGAGCAATAACAGACCAACTCCAGCCAAGGAAGGAGCTGGAAGAGCCTGTGATGTTTATATATGCTTGACCCAGAAAGTGGCATTATTAGAAGGTGTGGCTTTGTTGGAGTAGGTGTGTCACTGTGGGTGTGGACTTTAAAACCCTCATCCTAGCTGCCTGAAAGCCAGTCTTCCATTAGCAACCTTCAGATGAAGACATAGAACTCTCAGCTCCTTCTATACCACAACTGCCTGGACTCTGCCATGTTCCCGCCTTGATGATAATGGACTGAACCTCTGAACCTGTAAGCCAGCCCCAATTAAATGTTGTCCTTTATAAGACTTGCCTTGGTCATGGTGTCTGTACACAGCAGTAAAACCCTAACTAAGATAGGGCCCAAAGACAAAAGTCAATGAATGTCTAAGGAAGGGCCCAGTAGGTAAAGTATTTGTTTTACAAGGACCTCAATTGCATCCCCCAGAACTCACACTGAAACACCAAGAGTTGTGGGGTGTTTAAAATCTCAGTGCTGGAGAATCAGGGACAAGCAGATCCCTCGGGATCACTGGGTAGCCTGCAGCACCTGCTTAGAGAGATGCAAGCTTATGAGAGACCCTGTCTCAAAAAAAACTAGGTAGATCACACCTAAGGAATAAGAGCTGAAGTTGTCCCTGGGCCTCCACACCCATGCATGCACATGTATACTTGCAGTTGTACATGTGCAAGTACACACACTCAGAGAGTCACACACAAAGAACAGTGGGATGACTGGACTTGTGTTCTGGAAGCCACACCCAGACTTGTGTATCCTAAGAGAGTGGGAGAGGAGGAACATGTCAGTCCTCATGGGCTAAAGCTGAATGGGAAAGCCAGAGACAACAGTGAGAGAGAAAAGGAGACAGGAAGTGGTGGTGCTGCCGAGGGGACAGTGAAGTGACTCCCAGGTGATGGGCAGGAGCTGTGACTCTGTGGACGTCACCTGACTGGCCTCAACTGCCAGGGAGTAGCAGCAGGGGTGAGATCTGGGAGGTTAGCTGGGCTCCAGGGCCTGAAGGGACTTTAAGGATGTGTATGCGTGTTGGGGTTGGAATGTGCCTTTTGGAGTAGATCCCATTTTCAGCCTCACCTAATAGGATTGGTATTTCAGAAAGAACTTTCTGGAGCCTTAATAGAGTGGGTTAGAAGCAGTGACAAGAACCAGGATGTTACAGTACTGTGCCTGGCAAGGGGTGGTGGTGAACCAAGAACATGAAGCTGGGCCGACTAGATCTAGAGAGAAAGTCACAGATCCAGAGAACACATGGGAGGGACATGGAGGTAAGAGTGTACAGATAGATGTTCCTAACATGGGCCTACATGATAAAGCATCTCATGATGGTACAAAGTGGGGGCTTTCCACCTGGAGGAAGATAGTGAGGTCAGTTTTACACAATGAGACTGGTTGTTTCATTGCCAAGTAGGTATGGTCCTGATGTTGAGGGACTGATCAGAGTTCTGTTGCTCCCAGAAGCAGGAATACAATACCCTAGAGGGCTGCCATCCTCACCCCCCAGCCATGTGCTGCTATCCTTTATCAGGGGTATTTCACATGTGTCTCCCCAGAAGTCAGCTGGGAAGTAGACTGCTTAGGAGAACATCAATCTCATGAGTACTTGGCTCAAATGTATTCACTAAGTGGCCTCAACTTCATCCAGAAACTCTGGGGATTTGGACAGGGCAGGGAAATCCCTCCTGGACATCTTTCCTCTCCTCCCCAAATTTTGTTGGCTCCAAGGAGATCCAGTGAGGATCCAGTGCAGGAAAAATGACAGCTTTTCCCTTGGGCAGGACTCTGATCTACTTTTAGTCTTGTCCACATAGCAAAGATATAAATAAAGATAAACCTTTTGTTTTGTCTTCTGTTCATTGATTGTGACATCTTAAACAATTCCTGCTCATATTCTGACAATCAGAATTTAATTTTTCTCCCCTCATGGACCCAAATGAGAAAGTACCTTTGGCCACTTACCTGGTCATTCAGAAGCTGATGGTTTAGAGGTGTCCAAGTACTCATTTTTGTCTGCATTTTTGGGCCATCGATGCTTTTTGGAGGTGCAAATGCCATCATGCAATGAACTGGTATTTTTCCATAAGAAAGACTACACCTATCAGGAGAAATGAATCATTGAACCTTCTGAGAACCAAATAAAGTTAGTGGGTTTTGTTTGTTGTTTGCTTTTGCATGTTGAGAGAAGGTACGGGTGAGTAGACTATTTACTGAGAGCCTTGTTTATGTCAAAGACTTTATAAGTATAATCAGTACAAGTGTGCAATGAGCTGATGATAAGGCTGTAGTTCAGTTCCTCAGACCACGGGGAAAAGTGATGCTCACTGAGGTTACACACCCTGTCCAAGATTATCGTGAGTGGAAGGAAGCTCGAACCACGGGATCACGGGGAAGCTCAGAGGCATTCTTAGCTCAGAAGACTGTTAACTGGCCAGAAAGAGAAGTGCTTCAAATTGAGGGTCCCAGAGCAACATAACACCCTTTACCCCAACATTTGGGAGGCAGAGGTAGGTGAGTCTTTTTGAACGTAAGGCCATATTGGTCTTTGAAGAGATTTCGAGGCCAGCCCTAGCTACACAATAAGATCCTGTCTCAAAACAAATATCTACTTTTTGCCCTGGCATCATTAACTCACCTCCTCTGGTCTCGGTGTAACAGAGTTACAGCCTGAGACATACTCAAGGAGCAGACATGTGGTCAAGGCCATGGCTTTGGAGATGGACAGACAGTTTATTGGGAAGAATTCTGCAGGTTTCTATGATCTGATACCCAGTCTGCCTACTTTTAATCAAGGTAGCTTAATTTCCATAAGAAAATAGTGTGGGTTGGTTAGCTGATTTTCGAGGTGTCCAGTTGCTGCTTTCTGTCTTCCTTTAGGGGCCATCAGTAGCCCCTCATGAGAACAGATGGTGGGTGATTGGATCACATTACAGATGGATCTTCTTCTTCATTAATCACCTGAGCAGACTGCAATGCTGTCCCTGCTCGTCTGACCCCCAGGAGCTACATGACCTTTAGCTAGATGTTGTGTCTAGTTTTACAACTTTTTTTTTAACCTTGTACAGTTTTTTTAATACTAGTTCTTCTGTTTCTTTTTTTAAAAATTCTTAAATTTATTTTGTGTGTGTGTGTGTGTGTGTGTGCGCGCGTGCGTGTTTTGCCTGCATGTATGTATGTTATGTATGTGCATCACATGCATGTTTGGTGCCTGATGAGTTCAGAACAGGGCATTAGATCCTCTGGAACTGGATCCATAGATGCTTGTGAACTGTCATGTAGATGCTGGGAATTGAACCTGAGTCTTCTACAAGAGTGACAAGCACCCCAACTACTGAGCCATCTCTCCATCCCCACTTAAAAATCCTATGTATGGGTAGCTCCAAAATGATGCTTGGAAGATAAACAGAGGAAAAGTCTTGCCAAGCTGGCTGAAGGGTAAGCGACCTGAGTAACTAGTAACCTCCTTCAGTCTTTCTTTCTGAGAACTTGTCAGATACAGCGTGCCCAAAACCTGTACTTTGGGGGACAATGATGGAATATTTTACAAAGGACAGTAGTGTCAGTGTCTACCCTCAGTGTTTCTACCCGCCCTCCTCTCTGCACAGACAAGTAGAACCGTGGCTGAGGTGACTCTATACATGAACAATGTTGAGAAATGTTCAATACCTTCCCAAAGCCCTGGTAGAAAGGGGCTCAGATTAGCCACTGGGCCTTTCTCAGTTCCTAATGTCTATCTAAGTCACTAAATTCACTACATTTTTAGCTAGGTTACAAAAGGCACAGGAAATGGTTGCATTGTAGCATCATTAACTAGTAGCCAAAAATACACACACAGGTGAGCAGCCGAACTACAGATAGAAAGCAACACTATCAAGTTCATATCTGTCCAGGTAAAATTGTATACTGCTTGTTTTTTGTTTGTTTGTTTGTTTGTTTGTTTTGTTTTTATTTTGAGACAGGGACTTACTGTAATCCAGGCTGCCCTCAAACTCCAAGATTCCACCACCTCAATCTTCCCAGTGCTGTGATGACTGAAGTTTGTAGCTAGTTTAAAAATCATAAAGCCTCTGGGATAAAAATGTATGCATCTGTTCTTAGAAAAATACACAGAAAGCTAAAATTCTGCTTCCCCCAGGTTAAAATCTCTGTGTTAAGCCAAGAAGCTCCTTGGCTTCCCAGTGTATGAGGAAAGCCATTTGATGTAGTCTAGGTGCCATTTCGGAATGAAGCTGAAGTAGCTTTTCTCAAAGACACCCTAAGGGTCCGCACAGGCTGTTTTCTTCCTCCTGGCTCCTTGGGTCTGAAAACCACTTGAGATTAGGCTTTTTTCAAAGCAGCTGCGGTTTCCAGGAGGTGGGCTTAGCCAGGAGGCACCGTTCTTGGTGACACTCATAAAGAAGCATGCCAGTGGGGATGTCTTACCTGTCTTTTATAATTATCCTTTTTCGATTTTTCCCTCCTCCCTCAATTCCAGAAGATGAACAGTATACATAGTTTGTATGCATACACAAGTTCACAAATAGACCACTGTCTACTTTTCAAAACACAGACGTTTTTGCACGACACACACACAAGAAATAATTGTACCCTATCTACCAAGACAACAAAGATTGTCTCAGCCTAGTCCACAGATACAAGTTGCAGGTACTTATGCCTTCTTTTCCTTTTAATGGCTGCCTGTCATTATGTTTCATGTTCCTTGGGATAAAACTGTAGAAAGAAAGCCCAGGGTCCTCACCTCCTACATATGATTCCAGGTTCATGTTCAACAGCCAAGCAGGGGTCCCAGTCTCACATGCTTCCTGTCTGGCCTTCTAAATCTTCTGAGCCATTTTTCACACTATCCCCAGTACACAATAATTTTACTAAGGATCTATGCCAGGCAGGCCTCAAATCTGCTTATGTAGTCATGGATGATCTTAAACTTCTGATCCTCTTGCCTGCATCTCACAAGTCTAGATTGCAGGTGTTTGTCACACACCTGATTTATACAGTGTTGGGTTCAGGCTTCAAGCATGCTGGACAAGCATTCTACCAAGTGTTGACATTCAAAGCCCTAAGGTTCGTTTTGTTCTGTCTTGATTTTGTTTTTGTTTTGAGACAGAGTCTGCCTCTTCCCCGGTTGGCCTGGAACTTGCTATGTAGACCAGGCTGGCTTTAAACTAACCAAGATCCACCTGCCTCTCCCAGTGTCTACCTGCCACTCCCAAATGTTTTTTGTTTGTTTGTTTGTTTGTTTTTAAATGACCAGTCAGTGAAGTCACTTTTCAACTCAAAAACCTTCTCATCTCACTAATGACTGGAATTCCAATTCCTCAATTCGAAGTATGGGTCAATTCAATGTAACTATTTCAGTCTGCCCCCCAAACCCCTTTTTCCTGTACTCTGTCCAGATCCACTGACAGCCTGACCACTGTAAGGATGGTGGCACAAGACCCTGATGCTTTGGGGCTCATGTATTCTGTCACTGCTCATTTAAATTCCAATCACAGTTGTACATAGTAGATGCTCAGTAAATGTTATTCAATGGAAGGAAAAATGTCTTGGTGGAGCATAGGGAGGAGCAATTCGAGGATTAAATCTTGTGTAATTGCACGCTGAAACTCAGAACATGATGACCCTGGCACAGAGGAAATACTCAACGTCGTCAGAGTTTTATTTGGAGGTTACAACGAAGACTGGGATTGAGTTCCTCTGCTAGGATTGAGTTTGTCTGTTTCTCTACACACAATTCACCTGCAGTACACTGTAATATCACCAGACAAAGGGAATCTCACACAATATCAGAAATAGAGGGTGGGTAGGTTTAAATACGAATTCACCCTATATTCAAACAGCTAAAAACCTAAATAAGCACTGTAATGCATGGTTTTCAAAGCTACTGCTTGACCTTCGCGTAATTGTTGGTTGTTAATTTCAGAGGTGTGAAGCAGCCATTGAAACTGCAGCACACTTTAATCCCAGGAGCCCCCAGCAAGCTTTTGGGAAGCTGGGAGCTCTCTCAAAATCTCCATGTTTTTCCTGCTCTACCGACTGCTCACCTCAACAGCTGGCCTCCTTCTTCAAGCCTCTGGTTCTGGGGTTGCTATCGTTGCACTAGGACTGCTTTCTTTGACTCCTTTCAACCCCCACCTCACCGCTTCCAGCAGTCCAATCGCCATCCATAAATCCTGTCGCTGGCATCCGGGGTCTCTTAGGTAACAATGTGTGGTCTCTTGATTGGTCAGGGCATCCGAGGAAGGTTGTCTCCAAAATTGGGCACAAGGATAAAAGGAGAAAGTGCTGCGGTCGGGCGAGTGGGAGGAGCTGTAACATCTTGGTGGAAGGCTCGGAGGAAGCTGTATTCAATCCTGAAACCAGCAGCCTTGAAAAATCTTCCTTCAAGACTCGCTGCGTTTGTGTTCCAAAACAGCTCTTCGCGACCGAGCATGCCCAGTTATGTTGCTCTGGTCACTCGGGAGCTCCAAAATGCAAACTCCGTTGTGCCAGGTTTTAAGACTGCCCAGACCGGTGGAAGAGGGTTGGAGGAAATAAAAATTGGCTACGGGTTGGATGGGGGGGGGGGGGGAAGCACCTGCAGAGGGAAAGGGGGGTCGTAGGGGAACTGCCCCAAGCCAAGTGACAGATACGCCAGGGAACCAGCAGATGGCACGCCCTTGTAAGAATAACTGAATTTACGTTTCAAGATCCAGTCACATTTAATTAGCTAAATATATTGAGCACTCACCCTGTAGTGAGAACCAGAGAATGCAAGGATTAAAAAAGAAAGAAAAAAAGAAATCTGGAGGCGGGCATGGTGGCTCAAACCTGCAGTTCTAGCACTCCAAGAGGGTCAGGGTTCCTAGGAAAGCTTTGGCTACAAAGGGAGTTGGAGACTAGCTTGAACTCCAAAACCCTGTCTCAAACATAAGAGGAATCTAACGAGAGACACTCAACATTGTAATGTGCAAATAACCAATGTAAAGCACAGGGTTCTAGTAGCTGTGGTAGCAAGTTCTGGAGAATTCCAAGAAGTTCGGAATCCCATGTCTGCATCCTCAGTGCAAAGCAATTTTGATAAGAAGCAGCAAACCAAAACTTAACCCCAGAACCTAAAACAAAACAACAACTTTCCAAACTATCTTTGCTTACTAAAATAACAGACACCTCCAACTTAAGCAGTCCCTCAGATCCTACATGGTTCATCATTTTTAATTTTTAATAGTGTAGTTTTAAATTTAGGCTTATTTACATGTGCGTACCTATGTCTGAGTGTTGGTCTGTGTGTGCCATGTGTAGAGGAGGTCAGAAAACAACTTTTAGGAACTGAGTCTCTGCATCATGTAGGTCCAGGGCTCCAACTCAGGTGATAAGGCTTGCCACCAAATTCCTTTACCTACGAGCCATCTTGCCAGCCTTATGTTTCATAGTTTTTAAATAGGCAGCATTTGCATATCTCCCATTTGAATGAAAAGGGGACAGTGGATCTCATGGAGGTTGGCGCTTTTCCTAAGTTAACAATGGATCAGTGAGTGGCCAAGCTGAAATGAGAACCTAGGTTGTCTGGATTCCAACTTAGTGGTTTTTCCAAATGACCAGCTTGTATGTAAATGAATAAACAAAGCCTTTGGAGATGTGAGGGGGTGGCCTGGGGGAGGCAGGTAAAGATGTCATACTAAATTACCATGCATTACCAGTTAACATTTATGGTTTCAAAAAACGGGTTCATCCAGAAAGGGACCGGTTTTAACAATGCCTAGGTAGCTGAGTCTCCCTGTGAAGGTCCCGCTTGTTAAAGGCTTTCTATTAGTGGTTACAGCATGGAAGGCAAGGGAGATGGGACATAGAAAGCATTTGGAGTTATCCCTGTGGGATCTGAATGTTTCCATTCCTACAGAAGATCCCTTTCGTCTCTGCTCTTAACAGTACCTTCTGGGTCTCCTCATGTCCTATAGCTCCTCCAACTGACTGCTCCCCCAAAGGGGAATGAGTCACCCCGTTCCCACTGTGTTCCTTGTGAGTCACCCAATTCCCACTGTGTTCCTAGGGAACATGCACACATAGCCCAGTGTCTTGTGATATTTTGACATTACTTCTGTGTGGAACATATCACACATAAAGAAAAAGCTTAGAGACTTTTATAACATATCTCCATAGATGTTCTACCATATGCATTCTCTCTCTCTCTCTCTCTCTCTCTCTCTCTCTCTCTCTCTCTCTCTCTCTTTCCCCTCTCTCCTCTCTGTGTGTGTTTACCAGACATGTAGTAGCCCTTTCTGCACACAGATCCCATTGTCTTCTCTGTGTCTAGAAAACCATTTGTGTGCAGCCTTCTTGTTCCTTTGTTGACAGTTTCATTAGATATATGTTCACTCTTGCAAGTGATTTATTCTTGCTAGTTTTTAAAGATGCACCACCACTGACATATAGTGGTTTCCTTTTATTTGTAATTGTGTCTGTGTCATTCCCATCTGCTGATGTGAGCAGTGGTGTGGCCTGTGTCTGTTTTTATAGCATGAGCTGTATTCTGAGTAAGAAGGCTCCTGGCAAGCACATTTCCAGTGCTTTAGTTATGGGGATCACGAATACATCATGAAGTTTCTCCTCCACCCCCATACACCACCTGCCTCTTTATTTACTTTCATCAAGAGACACCACCGGGTCCCTGGGACATGTTGACTTGCCTGGAATGGCCCTAAGAATCAATATTATTGTCCTAAAAATGTTGCTGCACAAGTGTCAATAAAGAAAATGGCAATTGTTGTTTCAGATTTTATTTATTGTTCTGGTCTATCAATTCTGATATGAGGCTGATCCGAGCGCACTCTTTCTCTCTCTCTCCTTCTCTCTCCTCCTCCTCCTCCTCTTCCTCCTCCTCCTCCTCCTCCTCTCTTCTTCTTCTTCTTCTTCTTCTCTCTCTCTCTCTCTCTCTCTCTCTCCTCTCTCCCCTCTCTCTCTTTCTCTCTCTCTCTCTTTCTCTCTGTGCACTTATAGGCCAGAGGTCAACCATAGGTGTGTTAGTCAGTTGTTCCCCACCTAGATTTTTGAGACAAATTTCTCACTGGCCTGGGGATTCATCGAATGGACTAGGCTGAGTGACTAGCCAGCCCCAGGAATCTCCCTAGCTCCACCTTCCCAGCACTGGGATCATAAGTGCCTGCTATTAGGACTAATTTTTTGTGGGATCTGGGGCTGTAACTCAGGTTCTTCTGCTTGTATAAAAAGTGCTTTACCAACAGAACTGTATCTCCAGCCCATGTGTTATATCTTAGCCATTTATAAAAATAAGGGTCAGTAGTGTTAGTACACTCACTTGCAACAGGGCCAATGTTGCTGTAAGTCCTACCAATAGAACCAAATGATGCTATGGACTCTAAAGTTGAAGATGGACAAAAAGAAAGATAGGTAAAACGCTGTAGCAAAGAGAAATGCAATCACGATTAATTGAATCCAGACTCTTCCATTAAAATGCTGTGTGACTTTAAGTAAGACATCCAACCTTTCTGAGCGTTCTTCTCAACTATTGGGGAAAAAAATTCTAAAGAATCTTTCAACTCCTCAAGTCGTGCTTGTAGCAAAGGTGGTAAGGGATCTTCTAGAAGAAGATGAGGCATGCAGCCAGAGAACACAAGCTCCGACTGTTTATAGTAAGGTCTCGGTGGAGAGGACGCAAAGCGTGCAACTGCTTCGCCGGTTAGAGTGCAGCGTTGCAACTTGTGCGCGGCACTACCCTTTACCGTGGGTCCCCGAGGTCCGAGGTTGGCACACTGGCTCTCAGAACAGGTGTTGGTGGATCCACACTGAGAGCTTGGCTGGGAGGGCTTTGCAAGGAGGACCTGGTATATGTCAGATGAATGCCTCCAGCGCTGGGAACCACTTAGCCGACGCGCGGCAGCTCAAGGCGTCACTATCTCCTAGGATGTCAGGCTGAGAACAGCGAAGCGGGTCAGCGCCGCACAACCAGGATCAAGCTAGGAGTCTGGGCGCAGCGCGCATGCGTGGCACGTGCGCGCGCACCTCCCTCCTCGGGCCGCGCGCCCCGACGCTCGCGAAGGCTCGGCGCGCCGCTGTCCTCGGCCGCTCGGGGGACCTGAGGGACGCGCGGCCGCCTGCGGGGCCAGCGGTGCTGCTCGGGAGAGCCCGGAGGCCGGCGGTGAGGTGAGTCCTGCGGCCGACATTTCCTCCGGGGCCGGGAGGGCGGGAGAGGAGCAGAGCGTGTGGAGAGTGCCGAGGCGCCTGCCCAGCCCGGCCGCCCCTCGTCAGGCGGCGCTCGCTGCTCGCGTCGCGGCCGAACAAAAGCCCGAGGCCGGCGCTGCCGAGGCGGGCGCGGAGCTGCGGCTGGCGAGCGGCCGGGCCCGAGCGGGGTCGGAGTGGGCGGCGCGGAGTTCGGGGCCGCGGCCGCGCTGAGCGAGGATGCCCCGGGAAAGCGGCGGGGCCAGTACGTCCCGCCCGCGCCGGGCAACCTGTGCGAGTGTGGACGCGGCGGGTCCCCGCGCCGGTTGCCTGCGGGGAGCGAGGCCGGCCCCAGCCGGTTTCTGCGCTCGGCGCCGCGGGGGCGTGGGCGGGAGGACGATGCGCCCAGCTCCGGCGCCGCTGCTTCCCTGCAGCCCCCGGCCGACCCCTGCCACCCAACGCCCAAAAGTTGTCCCTTGCTGCCCATCAGTTTGCAAAGTCGAAGGCTCCCAGCGCTGCGAGCTCCCCTGTTACCCTCGCGGTGGGGACTCGGGGTCGGCGGATTTGCCCTGGCATGCGACGGTCAATTTATAGCCTCTGGAATAAAGGCACTGAGATGCAAGTAACGTTAAGGTTGTAAACATCCCATAGGCTTTTCACATCTTGGGACTCTTGGAGGTAGGGACTTCCTCAAGGGAAGAGAAGAGGCTTTTCCATTTTGCTTTTCTCCTCTCTTTCCTATTCTTTCCCCTTTGTGGGTAGAAAAAGAACAAAAGCGCATGCCATTAATTAAGCAGAAGAGACTTAAAGTTGAAAAACACCATGACTCGAGAGGTCTAGGTTTCGCCCAATGTAATGAAAAAAATCAATTTTTAGCTCCCTTCTGAATTCGTCAGGCTGCTGAACAGACGCACCAGTTGTAAATCTCACGGTAGAAAAGTCCTTCAGTACATCCGGAGTGTTTGTTGATAGGAATTGGGTTACTTTGCAAAGCCAGTACATGAGAGCAAGGAAACAAAGACCAGCCAGGATTAAGGATGCTAGCTCCCTCCTCAGCCTGCTTTGGTCCTCGGTGGTCGGCTAGTGGCATAAGGGTCTAGAAGAGGACTAGATAAATCCTGAGTTGTGTATTAAGAAGCGGGTACTCAAGTCATGCATGATGATGCCTCATGCCTGTAATTTGAATAACCGGGAACTAAAGCAGGAGAATCACAGGAAGTTATAGGCCAGAATAGTCTGTGTAGTGGACCCCTTTATCAAAAAGAAAGACGGAGAGGTCCTCGAAGCCATAAGGCTTTACATTCTGTTTTTACCTTAAACAAATCAGTGTTTCCCATCCTCTGGAAAACAACACATTTACTTGAACAACAGCATAAAGAAAAGATTCAGTGTTAAGGAGCCAGTGAAAGAAGTGTAAATATTTGGAAGCATAAAACCAACATAAACTATAACCCAGTTGCAGCTCTTACCATGCTTCCCTATACTTAGTAAAACACTGTGTACTATTGATCTATCTGTTCCCCAGATGCTTTGAAACTGTTGGGAAATAGGCATACTTTTAAATAAGGTCTAGAATTCTATGTCTTTTCTATTTTTTTCCTTTCATCTAGTAACAATGTACATTTCATCGCCTAAAAAGCTAATAAGGTTCCACTAATGAAAGAAAAAGTGACGGTGGGCTCCTCATCTTTTTTTTTTTTTTTGGTTTTTCGAGACAGGGTTTCTCTGTGTAGCCCTGGCTGTCCTGGAACTCACTCTGTAGACCAGGCTGGCCTCCAACTCAGAAATCCACCTGCCTCTGCCTCCCAAGTGCTGGGATTAAAGGCATGCGCCACCACTGCCCGGCCCTTTTATTCTTTTCTCACATTTCTTTGAACTTTATTTTCTGTGTTTTTTTTTTTTTTTTTAATTCCATGCTTGAGATATTTGAAGTAGAAAGGGTTGAGAGGAATTTAATAGTGGAATGTATAATACAGTATAAGTCTTTGTATAATACAGCATGAAACTTTTATCATCTAGGAAGAAGAGAGAAGGGGGTTTTGCTTACAAAAGATTGTTTCCCTGCTTGACCTCTGGGGGTTGGGAATCTACTCAACTTACATTTCCTATTACTTTGTTAGTAAAACTCTACAATGTTTTTTATGTAAAACTTCTGAGTGTGAAATAAGGTGTGATGGCACATGCCTTTTATCCCAGCACTTGAAGGAGGATCTCTGTGAGTTCAAGGCTGGCCTGGTTTACATAGCAAGTTCCAGGACAGTTAGGACTACATAGAGAAACTTTTCTAAAAAAAAAAAAAAAACCTCAAAAAACAACAACAAAAAAAAAACAAAGAAAGCCTTCTGAGCATATTACTATATTGATTGTTCTTAGGAGGCAGGTGGTAGGCAGCAGTTCTTAGCACATCATTATCTTCTTTCAGTAGAGATCAGGGCAGAGAGATAAAGTAAGGTTCCTGGGAAAGAAGATGAGAGTGTTCAGTGGTGGCACTTGTAAGGCTGGGAATAGCAGCTCTTCATTGGCTCGCAGAGACTTTTAGCTGTTTTTTTCATAAATGGCCGCCCTCTCTGATTTCTAGTTTATCATTCTAGGAACCACCAGCTTCAGTGCATCCAGGGAATGCACTATAAATGAAGCTTTTGAAGACTAACTCAGGGAGTGAGCTTAACACATTCCAGTCTCCCCTCATTATGTCTCACCAAAACAGTACTTTAGTCAAAGCACACAAAGCATATGGTCTTGTTAAGGGAAAAACATAATGGACTTGGTATTTCCTCACAAAAGTTCAGAGTTTTCTGACCTCCTTTATTTATTTTATTTACTTTTTTGCCAGCCTCTATTTAGGACTGGGGATACAGCCTAGCTGGTAGAGTGCTTACCTGGCACCCCCAAGACTAAGTCCAGTCCCATGTACTGCAAACAAAACCAACCAGAATCTATCTTTGAATTTTCAGTTCTATGTACAGGTTATTTTTGAAAGATTGTTTGCTTTTCTTAGTTTCAGAGCTTAGTAGTTTGTCAATATGATTGAAATTTGGTGCCTACCATTCCTTTTAAATTCTGAATCTACTACTATTTGGTTTATTTCTTTAAGCAGTACCACTCAGCACAATGAGAGATTAGATGATTGTAATTAGTAAATGGCAAAATGAAATTTAAAAATTAGAAAGGTGATGGGCACTAAGGTATATACGTGTAATTTCATTTTGAGAGAGGTAGGAGGCTCTGGAGTCAGATGATAACCTTAGCTACAAGAGATGCTATCTTATTCCTTGCCTCGGGCAAAATTAGATTGTTATAGTAAAAAAGATCAGAAAAGAATTACCCTGATATTAGTACAAATATAGATTCTATGAATTAAATATGATGTTATATAAACTTTTTTTTGAAATAGCTAAGAGGCAGTTTGTGAGATACTGCCTCTTGAACTGTAAGATACAGAGGGCTGAGGAGGTGGCTTCATTGATGAAGTGTTTGCTGTGTGTGAATGAGGACCTGAGTTTGGATTCTCTACAGCCATGTAAAAACCCCTGTGTGGCAGTGGGTGCTTGAAACCCAGTGTTGACCAGAATGGAAACAGAAAGGTCCTTTTTCTAATCTGGCCAGTTGGTGAGCTCCAGTGAGAAACTTTGTCTCAAAAAAAAAGGCGTATGCAGGCACACATGTGAGTACAGACAAACATATAACCCCCAGTAAGAAATGGAAAATAACAGGCTAAATACTTTAGGAAAAGGGAAGTGATACTGGAATAGGTTGTAGGAATATTTTTCTAATAAGATAGTGGTTTTGTTCAGAGAGACTGACTTAAAGCAACCCATTGCTAGTCCTTTGCTATGCATTCTTGAAGAATGTGTCTGAAAGATGGGACCATCCTGGCTTTCTATGCTGTAGCTAGTGTATGTAGCATTACAACTTACAGATGAAATTTCTGAACTGCCTGTATTTACGAGGTGTCAAGATTAAATGTAAACTAAGAATAGTGAGATGGGCCCTGTCTGTGGAGAAAGTGATAGAAAGGTATTTATGAGCATAGTCTTTTGTTGCCACTTTTTCTTGATAAGCCCCTTGTGGCACACTTTCCCATGGTTGCATCTGGGATCCGCCTGCTTTTTCCACCTGAGTTGTTTGGATCTGGCTTTGTTAGCCAGCCTGGGAAGACAGCCTTTCAACATTTCATTCATCTTTTTCTTGCTGTTGTTCAGATCATGGTCTCAGCTAAGTTAATTTTAAAGACCTTTACTTTTTCTCATCAAATGGACAATAATTGGAAAAATACCAGATTCCTGATGATCTACGTTCATAAAACTAAAAATGTATACATTTCAAGTATTTCCCATGCCCCACCTAATATAGGAACTCAAACCAGGGCTTCACACATGCTAAGAAAGCACTTTCACACCAAGCTGTGTCCCTAGCCCTAGTCTAGAATGTTACCAAGCACTAGTAATCAACTTTCAAATATTTTATATTGCTCTGTGAAGAGGTGAAAGTGCTTCTTAACCCACAGTGCGTGAACTATCATAGCATTCATTTTTGCTTGGGCTCTGGTGCCCAGAACTGCCTACTCCTTCTGTTAGCTCAATGGGCTTCTTTATTCTGTTGGAATCCTATATAGTCTTGCCAAAAAAAAAAAAAAAAAAGAAAGAAAGAAAGAAAAGGAAAAAAAAAAGGTATAATAATCAAAATATTGCCTCGAACAACCTTAACCTTTATTTAATGGGTTACTATATTTTATCTTTTTGATCCAGAATTACCTATTTCCTGTTTTTTCTACCTGAATTGTTTGGATCTGGCTTTGTTAGCTAGCCTGGGAAGACGGCCTTTCAACATTTCATTCATCTTTATATTAGAGCTTTTCCATGGATGAGCCTACCTTGAGAAAAATGGCACATTCTCCTGATTAGAACCAGGTATTTCAGGGACTATAGAGATGGTTAGTCAGTAAATATGCAAATGAAGCTTGATCTTTGCTAAATACATTAAAAAGATGCCCTGTGTAGAAGGTGCATATGTCTAATTCCAGCTTCAGAGAAAGGTGGGTTGTTGAGACTGGCTCACCAGACAGCCTAGCTGGCCCTTGGTAAGAGACTTGATCATCTCAGCAAAATAATGTGGATGCTTCTGGAAAGACACCTGAGCCTACATCTTATCCCCACATACATATTTGTGTATACGTACATATCTATAGGTAATTCACTGCTCAAATGTGATGTAGAATGTGTACAAGATGATTTAAAGCACACATACCATTTTTGGGCTAATAGGTAACCTGAATTTTTCAGTGTTAAAAAAGTCAAGTTTTGCCAGGTATTGTGTGCATGCCTTTAATCCCAGCACTCAGGAGGCAGAGGCAGGAGGATCTCTGAGAATATGAGACCAAGGTGGTCTATAAAGCAAGTTCCAGGACAGCCAAGGCTGTTACACAGAGAAATCCTGTCTCAAAAAACAAATTACCACTACCAACAACAAAAAAGTCATTTTGTTTGGTGTTTTGTTTTGTGTGTACTTTTGTGTGTGTGTGTGTGTGTGTGTGTGACAACATGCATGTGGAGACCAGAGGATAATTTTTGTGAGTTACTCCTCTCTGTCCTGTGGATTCTGGGAATTGAACTCCTGTCAACCATGCCCAGTGGCAAGTGCTTTTACCTGATGAGCTGGCTGGCTGGCCTGAAAAATCTATTTGAATCATACTAAATTATCACTCCTCTGCTTTTCTTACTACCTGCACTAATACAAGTAGTATATCCCTTGGCTTGTTGCTTTAATTACCAGCCAATAAACTGTTTCAGCTAGCATTTATTCTTGTCTTCCACTCAGCACACATTTGTAGATTTGAAGTTACATCCCTTATACACAAAGTAATATAAAATCAGGTCTTTCATAAAATTCCATAAGGCACTTACATTATTTTAAAATAATTAGAATGCCCTTCCTCTTTTAAAGATGGTCATACTTTGTAGCCCAAACTATTCTTCATTTGTAATCCTTTTGCTGAGTTCTGGGATTATAGGTGTGCACCATGTCATAAAGCTAAAATAGCTGAGTTATTTTTGCTTATAGGTTTTTCTGACAGAAGTTAGTTTATATTACATACTGTTTCTTAACTCCCTTAAAAATCATCTTTGTATTAGGTTGTATGTGGTGACACATAATCGCAATCCTTGGGAAGCACAGGCAGGTGGATCTCTGAGTTCAAGCCTGGCTAGGGCCAAATAGTGAGACCTTACCTTAAAAAAATAAGTGTGTGTGTAAGTGTGTAAGTGTGCAAATGTAATGTATGGCAGTTAGGACACTTTTGGATGTCAGTTTTTACCTTCCATCAAAAGACTGAAACAGTCTTTTACTTACTGCCATATATGCCAGGCTGATTGGCTCTCTGGCTTCCAGGGATTCTCCTGCATGTGCTCCCCTCTCCCTGTCGGCATGCTGGGATTACAGATAGGTGTTATTGTATCTGGCTTTATGTAGCAGTGCTTCATGGCTAACACCACAAGCACTTTACCTACCGAGCATTTTTCTAGCCCTAATTTTTTTTGCTTATTATTTGTTATTATGTTAATAAATACAATCCATGCGCATCTTTTGGAAGGGAGGAGCAATGTCAGGAATTGAACATGGGTCTTTTTGGTGTTTAGTACACAGGATCACTGTGGTGTGCTCTTAGTCATGTTTATCTTTTTAGTGTCTTTATAGTCCATCATGTGTTATACCACATTAGCCAAACTACTATTGGTAATCTTTTTGGTTATTTTCAGGGTTTTTTTTTTTTGTTGTTGTTGGTTTTTTTGTTGTTGTTGTTGTTGTTGTTGTTATAAATTACTTATGCTAATATTTTGTTGTATACTACATGCACTTGTATCCTTCAGGAATAAATTATGAATAGGTTTGCTGGATCAGGTTGTGCCCATTTGAAATCTTTTGGTATAAAAAGTCATTAAAAATTATTTACCATGTGCCTGCAGTCCCTAAAGAAGCCAGAAGACGGTATTGAATCCCTTGGAATTGGAGTTACAGATGGTTGTGAGCCGCCTGCAGCTGAGGGATTGGACAGAGGCTCTCTGGATGAACATTATGTGTTCTAAACCACTGAGCGATCTCTCCAGCCCAATAAGTAGCCATTTAAGGAAAAAAAAAATAGTATCAATTAGTTTAAATTCTTATCTAAAGTATTTTGAAATGTTTGAAATGCTGAATATAATTTCTTCCTTACATTCCATGCCATACTTTATTCTGTCATTGTTATTTTTGTACATCGGATTGGCAGAAGTATTATGTTTGCCCTTTTCATTTGAAGTTTTTTATTTGTGAAGTTAAACATCATTTCATGCGTTTATTGGCTATGTGTGTATTTCTTTTGTTCTTCGATACTTTTTCTAGTATTTTTTATTTATTATATTTTATATGTATGAGTGATTGCATGATGTCTATGTAGTATGTGCATATCTCAGAAGAGTGTATTGGATCCCCTGGAACTGTGGTTATGGATAGTTGTGAACTACCATGTGGGTGCTGGAAACCAAAACTGAATCCTCTGCAAGAGCAACAAGTGCTCTTAAGCCCTTAGCTATCTCTTTAGCCCTATTAGTTATTTTTATAATCCATTTACTTCTTAATGTCATGTAGATTATTACATATAAATATACTTTTTCTGTTTTAGCATAGCATTTCTCAAGACCTGACTTACAGGACATTTGTAATTAGGACCATCCTTAGGAGTTATTTCTTAGGTAGTGATCCTTAAGCAATGGCTCTCTCTTCAGGGGAGTTACGCAGGTTAGAGGAAGTTACGACTAACTTGGAATCATTTCTAGCCCTACTCTGGCTTGTCTACATAGCTAGTAGTGATCATTTGTTGGTCATGTGTTTGATTAGATTCCAGGGGAATAAATATGGCATTATATTTTTGTGTTATCTAAAATGATGGAGCGTTGGCAAAACTGGCTGGTATTACTTCTAGAATCTTCTATTTGTTAGTTCAGTTGATATTGGTTGATAGAGGTGGCCTTGTCAATTGCAATTCAATGCCCCAAACACCTAATATGTAATGCTACTTTTTTCCAATACATTATTTCATAATTTACTTGTAGATTCTCCTGTTCGAGAAGTGATGTATAAATAATTTTCAGGCAAGAAAAATATGAGTTAAGTGACAGTGTTTACAATGTAGCATTAATAAGAAGCTTTAATCTCATCCCAGACCTCTCACAGCTGCTTTCTGTCGAGTCAGTTAATACAAAAATGTACTGCCAATGACCAGAACACACTGCCAACAACCGAAACATGTAAAATAAATTTGAAATTCCATAGTCTATTTTAAAACAAGTATCATTTAAACACAGTTTGGGACATATCTTGTGACAGAATTCTCTACCATGTGTATATATGTAACTTGGAATATAAAAATATAATTATAGGGCTGGAGAGATGGCTCAGCGGTTAAGAGCACTAACTGCTCTTCCAGAGGTCCTGAGTTCAATTCCCAGCAACCACGTGGTGGCTCATAACCATCTGTAATGGGATCAGATGCCCTCTTCTGGTGTGTCTGACAGCTACAGAGTACTCATATAAATAAAATAAATAAATCTTTATATATATATATATTATAATTCTAAATATAAAATTATAAATGTTAAATATTATTTAAGAACTATTTTGAGTGTGTGTGAATGTATACATATACATATATCATATATGATAAAATAGAAAAACTGTTACTTTGTAAATACTCTTGTATTTTCTCTATTAAATCAATATGATGTCTTATCAGATATTTTAATGTTAAGTCTGCAGTATTTTGAGAAGTGATTAACTTTCCCATTTTCAATATTTTTCAGATATTTCCACAAGAAAGAAATTACTCTGCTCCTAAGATGGAATCTGTGATTTGGGAATGTGGTTGATCAACTTGATAAGCTGGCCAGATGTGCCCTATGTAATAAAATGAAAAGAAGATACAAGATGATGTCATTTTCCCATATTGTGAAACCAAAAACAAATGCCCTTTGTGAGACCAGGTTAACAGTCCTTTGACAGTACAGGGAGTTTTTAACTGAGGAGCCTAACAGATACAGAAGGGGTACTTTGAAGCTGAGACCTGCAGGTGTAGTAGACTGATCTAAAATAAATCTTGAGTAGATCTGATCATCAGAGCCTCATTCTGATCCAGGAAGAATGGCTGTGAGCTGGATTGTCTTTTATCTTTGGCTCTTGACTGTGTTTCTGGGGCAGATTGGTGGGCACAGTTTGTTTTCTTGTGAACCTATAACCTTGAGGATGTGCCAAGATTTGCCTTACAATACTACCTTCATGCCTAATCTTCTGAACCATTATGACCAACAGACTGCAGCTTTAGCAATGGAGGTAAGACACTCCCGAAAGTAACCTGTACTGCCCAGATGACTCACCTAATGTGTTTGATAGAAACAATAGGAAAATAGTGCTGCTTTTAACTTTAATCTTACAAATTTGAAAATCTATACAGTTTGGCTCATACTAAAATAGATTGAAGAATTTGTGTTTAAAGAGATTCTACTCTTCAATTTATGTTTAGACATGTTTTTATAAATAATTCGAAATACTAAAACATGGATGATGATACCTCTTCAGAGATTACATCTGTTACTTAACTAATAAATAACTATATAGATAGCAGAGTATAATACTATTACATAACATTTAGTAGCTAAGTATGGAATATTATGTCATTTGTTTTGTTTTGTTTTTCAAGACAGGGTTTCTTTGTATAGCACTGGCTGTCCTGGAACTCACTTTGTAGACCAGGCTAGCCTTGAATTCAGTTCGGTCTGCTTCTGCCTACCCAGTGCTGGAATTAAAAGTGTATGTTACCACTACCCAGCATAATGTAATATTTTTAAGGCTGAATTGTTTTGTTCTTTAGGTTTACAGTATTCCCCCCACCTTTTCTTAACATCCAAGATGATTTCCTGGTCATGTCAAGTTCACATCAATTTAAGAGTAACTTTCAAGCAGTGAGAAAGGTTTTGTTTTGCTAATTCTGTTACGGATGGTTCAGAATTCTATGTAAGTTCGTTGCCTTACTTGCAGGTACTTACTCTTCAGGTACTTCTTAATTTTACTGCAGAAACTATGTCCTGTTAATGAATATGGTGAAAGTGTCTGTAATGGTCTTAGATTTGAGGACAAAGATATATTTACTAGACAGAAATGGGGAGGCAGTAAAAGTCTGATGAAGAATATGGGCTTAGGAGCTAGGCAGCCTAGTGTTTGAACTCAAACAGTGTCCCTGTGGCAATTTCTGTGAACCCTGCCAACCTAATTCCTTTGATTTTAGAAGCGCTAATAGCGTGATGGTGGTGGTGGTGGTATAAGCCAGTACTTGCAAGGTGGAGGCAGGAGGATCAGGAGTTCATGACAGTTCTTTGCTACAGGATGAAGTAGAGGCCAGTCTGGGCTGTGTATAACCCTGCCTCAAAATAACAATAAAATAAGGTTAGTAATAATTACACAAGATTTAATAGTACAAAATTAAAATATGCCTATAGGGTATTTAGTACACACTACTCTCTAAGTGATAGTTTTTGCTGTTTGTTTATTTATTTATTTATTTAGGCAGTGTTTCACTATATAGCCCTGGCTGGCATGCTTCCTGAGGTCTGGGATTAAAGACGTGTGCCACCACATCCTGGCTATCTATGTTCTTATGTTAGCATGACCATGTAATATAATTTGGACAATGTCTTACATTTTTATCAGTTTGACAGTGTTTCAGAGCCTACATTTGGAATTCTTCATTTTACAGTAAAACACATATTCACTGCTTCAAAGTTTTATATAAATCTGGTGAAATTTGTAGAAAGATCATTATTCATAGTATTTCAAAATATGGCAGCCATAATAAATTATCCAAATATTTGATGATGTTGTAGAGATTGAACAAAACATTTTCTGCTCTTTTTATGTCTATAAAAGGTCTAACTAATAAAGAGAAATATTTGTCCTCAACTATCAGACTAGGCTATTGAAAGGGTTATTATCTGATGGCCATAAGTTGGCTCATGGCATGATAATTGTAGTAGTCTTTGCTATGTGCTGAAGATTGAATTAGAAATACCTCATATCTAGTATCACTGCAGAGTCATAATTTCCTTGGAAACAAGTGATAAGGATGCCTGTACTAACTTAAGTTCTGCTTTGACTCTGTCATGCATTGGCGTCAGACTTTGGACAAATTGCCTATCATTCCTACATCTTGTTTTCATAACTTATTTTAGGCAACAAAAATGAAAAAAAAACGAGATATGCTTGTGAGGATTAAATGAGAGATATGTAAGTAGCTGTAAAATGCATGGTGTACAAATTTTAATTCTGTTCCTGATCCTGTTTCTACTTGTCAGAGTTGCTAGTAGTAAGGTGATGGACTTGCATCATTACACTTGAGTTCATGGGACATTGAGAATGATGGCATAATTTTCTGCCTTCTCAAATTTGCCCAAGTAACCCATATAGTTTATTGTCAGTGGGTTTGCCTCTGAATTTCTGATAGCATAGGAAGTCTGTAAGTGGGAAGTAGTTTCTAAGAGAAGGCTTCAAAGATTTGACGAAACCCTGAAGAAGTTGTGTATTTCATGGCTGTCATAGCAGGACAGGGTTGCCACTGACAGAATCGTCAGATACAGTTTGAGAGTGTGAGTTTCATGCAATAGCAAAAGACTTGAAAATTAGCAGACATTGCAATGCTTATAGCTGTCTCTCAGCTCAGTAATTCTGTTTAAAAAAAACATTTTTTCCCGTAGTGCTGGGGATCAAACCAGCACTCGCTTGTTGTTGTTGTTTTGGGTTGTGTGGGGTGTGATTTTTTTTGAGACAGTTTCTCTGTGTGGCTGAACCAGGGTCTTAGGCTGGTAGAAGAATGTATCAACCATTTAACGTGTTGAGGAGTTGCTGAACTGCTTTCTGCTGTGGCCTCAGTTTTAGATTCCAGGTAACACAAGGATTCCTAATTTCTCTCCTTGCTCGTGAGCACTTGCCTGCCTGCCTTTCTTCTTATTCTTAAAAAAATTGTAATAGCTGCACTACTCCAATAGCTATGATGTCTTTGGTATTTACGACTACATTGGATTGGATAATTCCCATTTCTTCACTCAGTGCTTACTGATGAACATTGGGGACTTCTGTTCTTTGATCTTACAAGTGCCACACATGTGTTTTCATACTTTTGCTGATATAATTTTGAAATGAAATTTAGATATTCAAAGAAAATGTTTTCATTGATAGTTTTAAACTCTCAATAGAAGTTAACAGTAAGTTTTTTTCCCTGGTAGCAGTGTATGAGAGAACCTGTTTCTTACATTAGTAGAATCTGCTCTTTGACTCTGTATTAAACTGTCACTGACAGAAACCTGCAGAAATAACATAAGGATGAAAAGGTTTATTTTGGCTCACAGTTTAGGGACTTGTACTGCATTGTGGGGGATGGTGTAGCGGAGTGGCTCAGTTCATAGTAGATGTTTGTGGTCCTGCTCACATTGCAGTGGACCCACAAGAAGAGAACACTTGAGCCAGCAGCTGAGTTTAACCCTCAGATGGACACTCTAGTAGACCTACTCCCACCAGGCAAGCCCCACCTCCTAAAGCCTTCCAAAAGAGCCATACCTGCTGGGATCAACTGTTCAAAACAGGAAACTCTCGGAACATTCAGAGTCAAGCCATCATATTCAGTAGTAAACCACTCTTATAACTGGAAAAAAGCATCTCATTGATCTTAAGCACTTCCTTTACAGAGACAGAAATTGCAATATGCAAAAGTAGTTAAGTAAAGATTAATTATACTGTAATGAAGAGGGAAGAGTAAGAAGTTTGGAGTACGGTAATTCAAGCCCAAGTTTCGTTACTTAAACAGTGTAGCTGGGACTAAGTGTCTTACACTACCATCATTAGATTATGTTGGTTACAAAGATCAAACAAAATATGAAAGTTACTTTATAAAATAGCAGTGCCAATCCTTGCCCAGAGGATGCAATTCGAAGCATCATAGACATTTGTAAATGGTTTCTACTTTTAACAGTCTCAGTGGTTTCCAAAAGCCATTCACCACATTTGCAGTTCCTTAACCTTATCAAGTCATGGTAAACACCACATCTGCCTGGAAGGCTCTGCCAGTATCTGGGTGATAGCGTACTTTTTTTTCAAGGCCTGACTTGGGTCTGATTTTGATTTCCTTGTGGAACCTAGAAAGACCAAAGTTTGTGCCCTTACCACCATACTTAGCAGTATGCTTTATTTACCCCTGATGTGCATGCACGAGCTTGTGTGTGTGTGTGTGTGTGTGTGTGTGTGTGGTTTTTGTTATTACAATATTTATTTTTTGTTCCACTTCTGGAATTTGGAAGCTTGTCCTTACTCACCTTTGTATGCCTAGTACTTAACTCAGAGCCTCACACATAATATTTACTAATAAGTAAGTGTTTGAATTAAGCTGTAAGTTCCTTAGTAATGGTAGTAAAAGTAATTATGTTTCGCTGCTATACCTAAATCTTACTCTCCTGGGGTTGAAAATCGTTGGGTGGGATAGTGATACTGATCATAGTTCCAAAGCTACCACCTGCCTGTGACCACTAGTGTGATACTTCTCTGTCTGTCTTTTCTTTCTTTTTTTTGGTTGTTGAAAGTGATTAGAAACTTTCAATGTATGTGTTTGCATTTTATAATTATTGTAACTAGTAAAAGAATGACGCAACATAACTTTCCTTTCTCTAGGATCTTGTTTGCTTCTGCTTCAGTGTACCTTTGCTTGTCCAAATTCTGTTGTTCTTGATCTGTTATTAAGTTTAAGAAAAAAGTGCACAGGGTATGTGGCTTAGCCAAAACATTTGTGATACTGTGCTGGTTAGTTTTATGTCAATGTGATGCAAACTATAGTCATCTACCTCAATTGAGAAAATGCCTCCATAAGATTGGCCCATAAGTACATTGGCCTGTAGAACATTTTCTTAATTAGTGATTGATGGGGGAGGGCCCAGCCCATTATGAGTGGTGCCACCCCTGGCTGTGGTGCTAGGTTCTATAAAAGCAGGCTGAGCAAGCCCTAGCAAATAAGCCAAGAAGCAGCACCCCTCCATGGCCTCTCTCTCTCAGCTCCTGCCTCCAGATTCCTGCCCTGTTTGGGTTCCTGTCCTGACTTCCTCCAGTGAACAGTGATGGATGGAGGCTTAAGCCAAATAACCCTTTCCTTCCCACATTGCTTTAGCCATGATGTTTGATCACAGCAATAGTAACCCTAACTAGGACAGGCTAATATAAGAACCTTCTTATACACACAGGTAATAGAGAATTATTTGCAGTTATTTCTGGTTTTAGGAACAAAAATAACGGCTTTTGGAATTTTGAATGTACCCCAGTGTAACAATACCGATCCATATTTGTGGATAGATTTTTTTAAGAAAGAAAAATTCTTTTCTTTAAGCTCATGTTTTTAACTGCTAGAATACACCATATTTACTTACTATCTTTTGTTTAGGTTAATTTCTTTTCTTTTTTTGAGACAGGGTTTCTCTGTGCAACTCTGGCTGACCTGGAACAAGATGTATGGAACAGGCTGCTGTCAAACTCAGAGGCCCACTGGCCTCCACTTCCAGAGTGCTAGGATTATAGGTTAATGTTTATGGGAAGATTTTTTTTTTGTCTAAGCAAACAACAATGTAGTGAAATTTTATTATCTGTATTTAATTTTGCAGTGCTGGCTATCAAACCCAGGGCCTTGTGTATGGACCTACATCCCTTTCCCTAATAGATATGGCTTTAGAAGCCAGTTTTGTGACTAGGGTAAACCAAACAAAATTAAGAAGCTTCTAAATTAAAAGACACACACACACAAAAACAAACACACACACAGAGTAGAGAATTGTTGGCATTTGTTTCTGATTTTAGGAATAAAAATAACAGCTTTTAGAAATTTTGAATTGATTTTCTTATGAATTACATTAAAGAAATCTTTTGAAATTCTTTCTTTAAATCAGATTATTAAGTGGAGTAGGATTTACCCTATAAAGTATTATTTTTTAAGTATGCCATAATCTGGAACTCTCCACAATAATGAAATGTTAAAAAAGTTTACTAACCAAAGAAGAGTTTTATGTACTGTTTTAGGAACTCTACTTTGACTTGTGAAAGTAAATAGATTCCTATGATAATGGCAGATTTCCAAATAGATTAGTTACCCAAGCTGTTGGGAATGAGTAGACTACCATGATACATTTTTGAAAATTAAGGTTTAAAAAGGAAAAAGAGTATCGAATTAAAGGTGTTTTTGGTTTTGGGGGTTTTTTGTTTGTTTGTTTGTTTGTTTTTTGTTTTGTTTTGGTTTTGGTTTTTTGGGGTTTGGTTTTTTTTAACCTAGAGGTTTTTGGTTTAGTGTAGAGACAAAAAACAGTTTTGGACCTTACATCATCAGAAATTTTATTGTTTCAGAAAGGGAGATTGGATTTGGGTTTTTGTTTTGTTTTGCTTTGTTTTGTTTTGATATTTAGAGTCTCTTACAATTTTACTTACATAAAATTATTTTTATAGTTATTTGGAATAACTTCTTATTCCAACTGGATCTAAAGTAGCTATGAATAGGAGTTTTGAATTTTCAAGGCTGTTTTACATTGGTTCACATTTAGTGAGTTTAGTCATGCTATTCCCAAACCTAGTGTGGCACAGTTTCTATAGTTACCAGCCCTTTGTACAGTGACAAAGGTTGGAATTCTGATTCTTCTGAGTCAGATTTTGGCCTTTGACACTGTCCCCTTTTCACACCCTTGCTAAGCTTGGACTGTGGCTATGCTTGAGGACTTGTCAGTTAGCAGGTTGCTATGGTAACATGGAAATTTGAGAGTAGAAAGAATGGGAGCACAAAGGCTTGGTTGATTTGAATTTAAACAAAGAATGTAAGGTTCCATGCAGTGCACCTTTGTTGCAGAAATCAGAAATCTAGTTTTTAGAAAGTTACTTTCCAGTTTGTAAACTTTCTATACTCTGGTCTTGATTTAGGGAATAAAAACATCACTGCTTAGAGAAATGCTCAGGAAGAATCATTAGAATTCAATCAGCCATGTTCCTTTCTCTTTCATAGATTGTGAGTACTGTTCCTTATGTTATATGTGTATTCTCAACCTAAGTGTCAAGGCCACATCATTTCATTTTTATTTTGCTGTGGTTAGAAATTGGTAAGACCAAGGTGATTTGCTTATTTTAAAAGTATTAGTACTTAGTTTTTCATAACAGCTTTATTAAATTGTACTATATATAGTAAACTATACTTATTTAAAGTTTTCCCTTTGATAAGTTTTTAACAATTTCTATTCACCATCACCATTATCAAAGTAGAACGTTTCTGCCACATTAGAAGCCTCCTTATATCCTTTGTAGTCCACGTCTCTGCTCATGCTTCCAGCCGTCTCAGATGTGCTCTCTGTCCTTATGGATTAGAGTACATGCAGTGTTGTATAGGCATGGGCTCATACATGAGCTACTTTTTTAGATTTCATTTTTAGGTAAGTGTGTATCTGAGTGTGGGTTTATGCAGATGGGTCCAGTACCCATGGAGGCAAGAAGTAGTCGTCAGCTCTCCAGGTGGTTGGGAGCTGCCTGGTGTGGGTGATGGAAGATGAACTCTATTCTCTGAAACAGCAGTTTGTGTTCTTACCTGCTGAGCCATCGGTTCAGGCCCACAGCATCTCCCTTTTTTATCTGGTTTCTGTCACCTATCATCATGATTTTGGGCTTACCTACTTTGTTTGACATTTAAAAAAAAAAACAAAAAACTCCAGTTGAGTTTTCTCATTTGACAGTTGAGAACAGGAAACAAAATCACCCTGCTATAGCCCTACTATACATGAAATCATCCTTATTTTATTTAAAGTATTATTTATTAGTTATGTTCTACATGTGTTAAGACCATTTTATAAAAGGGGAAACTAAAACAGAAGTTAAGTGAAACAAATTGGGTAAGTAGAAGGGATCTGCATAAAAATGTCAAAGTTTGCCTGACATTTAGATTCGTGTTTATAATTGTATGACCTTGGGCAAGTTAGCATTTTATGTCTGTTGTATGAAATTACTCAATTTGAAGTACTTTAAGCCCTACTGTGCTAATAAATGTCAACCAAAATATAGCTCAGGGTATTTATAGTTCAGTGCAAACACACAAAATGGTCATTAAAATAAATTTTGTAACTTAGGATGGTGCTCACAGGTGGAGATTTTGATAACATTAACAAAGATACCGCATCATCTAGCAGTTTACAGTTTGCGTATTACCACACATATATGTGCATGTTTGTCACATATGTACATATATCAGCATGTGAATGTAATTCTTTAATTTCTTTCTTTCTTTTTCTTTCTCTTTCTTTCTTTCTTTCTTTCTCTTTCCTTCCTTCCTTCCTTCCTTCCTTCCTTCCTTCCTTCCTTCCTTCCTTCCTTCCTTCCTTCCTTCCTGTCACATTGTAGTTCTAGCTGACTCATACCTTGCTATTATAGATCAGTCTGACCTGAACTCACAGAGATCAGCATGCCTCTGCCTCCCAAGTGCTGTTAACTTTGTTTTAGTTTTTAAACAATTGTAGGCTCTTTAGGAAGTTAGGAATTTGTAAGAATAGGACATAGGGATTACATGTCTCTTCCCTATTTCCTGTTCTAATCTTATTATTTTATAAAATTTTGATATCTAGTTAACATTGAAAGATGTATGCATTTTTCCAGGCTTTTGCTATTACAAATAAAACTCAGCGTAAACATTTGTGACAAATTTTTCTGTGGACATAATTTTTCATTTCTTTGGGATAAATGACCAGGAATGTGATTGCAGTGTCAGGTGGTAAATATGTTTGGGTTTTAAGAAGCTGTAGTGGTTGCATCATTTTACATTCCTATACCTGTAGGATATAGTATATCTATTTTTCTCACATTATTGCCACCATTTGGTATTACCATTGTTTTTGTCTTTAGCAGTGCAGGTATATATGTAATACTAGTTCTTGTGCATTTTATTTGTCAAAATAACTGTTTAAGCTTTATGGGTATTTTCAGTTAGATTTTCTTCTTTGTTAAAACATTTCAATTAGCTATAAAGTAGCAGGTTTTATTGTTTTTGCTGAACCTCCTCTTTCCCTCCCCATAGCCTTCTGTCCTTCCCCCCATTCACCTTCCACTTTCATGACTCATGTATTCTGTTACCTACCCCAACTTCTTACAGTCACTTTTCCCCTCTTGTGTCCCTTACATTTTATTGTGGGGTCTTGAGTTAAACAACAACTTCTTCTTCATTATTATTAATGTGTATGTGGAGGGGCTACAATTTGATTCTGAAGATTAAAGAACAATGTATGAGAGTCAGTTCTTGTTGATGTGGGGTGGATTCTGGGGATTCTAACTCAGGTTAGCAGGCTTGTTCAGGTTACCAGTGCCTTTATGTACTCAGCCATCTTGTTAACCCCTGAGTTATTTATATATTCCAGATACAAATCCCTTCTAACTATTATCCCAGCACCTGGTAAACTGAGATAGATTGTGTTCTGGCCAGCTTGGACTGTGTGGCAAGATTCTATCTAAAAAATAGCCCAACTAAAACAAGCCAAAATCTTTTGTAGTGTAAAAGATTACAAAAAATGTATTGTAGTTTGAAGTTTGTCTTTTCATCTTTTTAGCAGAGTCTTTAGAACAGGAATTTTCTATTGTCTTTTTGGTTGTGATACTAGCATTTAATCACTGAGCCATCTTTCCACCTCAATAAAATTTACTATTTTATTGAAGTCCAATTTTCCCCTTCCCCCAACACACATATGGATGTTTGAGTTTCATTTCTAAGACCTATTCACCTTGTCCTAGTTCTGAAAGATAATATTAGCATTTTCTAATTCTGTCTCCCTCTCCCTCCCTTCCTTTCTCACTCCAGTCTTAATGTTACATAGTTATATTTTTAGTTAATACTGGCTCAATATTTAGACCTTGTCATATTTATTTGACCAGTTTTTTGTTTTGTGTTCTTTTGTTTTTTTGAGGCAGGATTTTTCTGTACAGTGCTGGCTGTTCTAGAACTCACTCTGTAGACCAGGGTGCCCTCGAACTGAGAGCTCCACCTGCCTCTGCCTCCCAAGTGATGGGATTAAAGGTGTGCGCCATCACTGCCCAGCTCCAGTTTTGTTTTACTGTGTCTGTGTATGCAGGTGCATATGTCCCATAGCACAGGCGTGTCGGTCAGAGGACAGCTTTCAAGAATGAGTTCTTAACCTGCTGTCATGTTGAGACAGAGTCTCTTGTTGATCTGCTTCTGTGTTGTGTACTCTAGGCTAGCTGGCTCTTGAACTTCCAGGTGGTTCTCCTGCCTCTCTCTCTCTGTCTCTCTGTAGGAATGCTGGGATTCCAGATAGCATGCCACAGTATCTAGCTTTTTATATGCTTCTGGGTAGCCAGCTCAGGTTGTCAAGCTCACGTGGCTAGCACTTTTTACTTTCTGGCCTTTGCTAGTTTTTATATGCACATACACTCACTTGTCTGTTTGTAAGAGAGTATGTGTACAGGCTTTGCCATTGTCTTTTTATCATGTTTTCCATTGTTTTATGTCTTACTCTGAAATTGATAAATTTTGAGGTAATTTTTTATATAAGACACGACTAGTTCTTGGCTTATGAATATTCATTAATTGAAGCACCATTTTGTTTAAAACATATATTTTGTTATAAGTTTTAGAAAAAGCTTGGTTTTGTCTACTAACAGTCATGCGAAGTTTTTGAGTATGTGACTATTTGGTAGGCTGAGGGTCAAACCCAGGACCTCATAGATAAAAGAGATTTCATTAAATTTTAGAGATGATTTGGGGGAAGAATTGTTATCTTTACATAAACTCTTGTGGTCTGTGAACATTTATGTTAAGGGTTTGTGTCTCCCTGAAATACATCAATGTTGGAGTCCTAAACCTAATACCTCACAGTGTGACTTTACTTCAAAATAGGATCATTCCAGATGAAATTAGTATGAGGTAGTGCTGTGAAGTATGAGGGCTCTTGATAGAATGTGATATGACTAGTCTCCTTAGCTAAAAGGGACATTTGGGCATAGAGACAGGCACACCTACAGGAAAATGATAGGTAGCCATGTGGAGAGTGCTGAGTGAGGTGATCCCCACCACCGTGAAAAAACTTCCAGAAGAGTTCTGGGACAGGTTGTTCTCAGTGGCTTCAGAGAGCATTGTCTCAGACAGAGACAGTGAAGTTCTGTTGCTTAAGTCATTCCATTTATATCTCCATATATTTGAATAATCTTGATTTCTTTTGTCGTTTTCAGTTTTCAGTTAACAAATACTGTGCCTTACTCCCAGATTCAGCCAGTGCCTTCATACAAATGTGGTTGCCTTCTCAGGCCCTGTGATACACTCCCCTGCTCTTTGAGTTCATGGTCTTTGGATTTTTTTTTTTTTTTCATGAGTAGTTCTCCAACAGCTTAAGTAGGTAACTTAAAACTTCTCTTTTAAGTTGTTCTTCATGGAAACTACTCTATCATACTTAGAAGGGATTGTTGATTGTTATATGTTATTATGTATACTTTATAGTTAGTTTCTTTGACATTGATTTAACTGACTTTCAATTTCCTGATACAGAGAAACAAAGTCATTCTTATTCAGTAGATAAACCCAGTGGTTAGAGTATAACCAGTTCACAGTCAGCTGTAGCTCAATTAATTTTAAAAACAACTGGAAAAATTCTCAATGGTCAGAAATACAGATGTACTTTTGTGGGGGACATTTGATCTATTCCTCTGGTACAGTAGCTCTCCTAGCCTAGTTTTATATTTGGGACCATAAGTTTTCTTTTCATCAATGTAGTATAAAATTGTAGCATTAGCTATATTACAACATTTGATTTTGGTTTAAAGAATTATTTAGAAATTTCAGTTATTTATGTTTAAAAAAATATAAACCAGTCAGCAAAAGGTGAGAGATATTTTCTCTACCAGAACACCCTTTACTTTGTGCAATTTCTGGATGCAGCTATTGAGAGGCCTTTCCCACCCCAGCCCTTTACGCTGTAACTACCTGTCTTCTTCCTTCTCACCTTCCCAGAATCACTTTCTGCTACTAATTCACTCCTTTTGATGGGTGTTAATTGAAGAAAATATAGAAATTGAAATACATAAAAGAACGTTAAAACTCTTACAGTCCCACCACTAAACTGTAATAAAACTGTAATCATTCTTGAGCTTTAAAGCATGTCTTGTATAATTTTTCTTTTTCCTATATTAAATAAGCTGTATTATTAGTAATTTCTAGCCTGCTTCATTAATATCACCTGTAACACTTAGATCTATATAAGGATTTATCAATTCTGTCATAGTCCTTGGATTTAACCAAAATAAGCCTTGAGAAATAGCTCAGAGAACATTTTATTTTTAAAAAAGTAGAAATATTAATATTCTTGAGAAGTTTTAAAAATGAATTAAAGAGAAACAAGTTATTAACAAATTTGTCTAAAGCTTTTTATCTAATTATTCAATTTTAATTTTTTCCTAGCCATTCCACCCTATGGTGAACCTGGATTGTTCTAGGGATTTTCGACCATTTCTTTGTGCACTCTATGCCCCTATTTGTATGGAATATGGACGTGTCACACTTCCCTGCCGTAGGCTGTGTCAGCGTGCCTATAGCGAGTGTTCAAAGCTCATGGAGATGTTTGGTGTCCCTTGGCCTGAAGACATGGAGTGCAGTAGGTATGGGTCAGATTTTTATGCTAATGCATGTCTTCTCTTTAATTTATTTTAAAGAGCAGGATATTTGGTTTTTTAATGTGTGGGTGTGTATGCAAATACTGGTTTGCAGTATGCAATATTTGTATTGTAAAACAGTATCCAAAACAGTTTAGCACTATTTCATGATCTCATTTTTCTGTGGAAAAAACTGAGCATTGTTTCATGATCTGAATTTTTTTGTAGAAATTTGGAAGAATTAAAATGAAAGGATAAAGATACATCTGTGAAGAAATTTATAGGAATTAGAATTACATAAGCAAAACCTTTGGTTGATACGTTGTTTTGTTTTGTTTTTTTTCCTACTTTTAAAATACTTTTCTGTTTTTAGAAGTAATGCCATTCATGGAAAATTACCAAATATAGAAAAGAAAATAATTACTCATAACTATCATTTTAGAAGTTTAAATGCATTTGATATAGATGTGTTGATACCTAAGGCTGTTGTGTTGGCTTTGTGGTTTTGTTTTTTCATTTTTTTTTCTATCACATTACTTAGTGTAAGCTTTGTTGCCTATCACTTGAAATGATATTTTTTTGATAATCTCAGTTCATTCTTTTAAGATTCTGGCATTTATTTAAACTTGTATCTCATTTAGAATCTAATTTAAACCTTAGAGTATCTTATCCGAGCTGCTGTGTTTACCGTGTATCAGACTAGTGGGCCTTGTTTACCTCTTGCATCTCTTCCTGAGTGTCCCTTGTGTTAAGTCCCTTACAGGTTCCAATTTGCTTTCTTTTATACTTTCCCTGGAATCTCACAAACAAGAATCAGCAAAATAAGAAAATTGAAGTAGTTACTATCTGATTATAATGAAATAAAGCTAGAAATCAACACCTAGAGAAACTACAAAATACATAGGCTCCTGTAGATTAAACAACACACTATAGAATGATGAGTGGGTCATTGAAGAAATCAAGAAGGAAATTTTTAATGCCTGAAGCCAAATGGAAATGAAAATACAGCAGACCAAAATCTATGGGATAATGAAAGCAGTCCTAAAGGAGTCCTAAGGAGCTACAAATGTAGCTTTCTGAAGTAAGATTAGTAGTGATAAGTACATAGAATTTTCTTTTTAAAAAAATCCTTAATTTTATGCATAGCCGTGTTTAGCAATAACTAAATTTAAGGGTACATGTGTTGATGAGAAGTTGTCAGGATGATAGGAAAAAGTGAGGTGATATTAAAGAACTTAGATGCCCTTTAGTTACCCAGGAAGATAAACAAAAAATTGGGCTGGGGTGTCACTTAAGTGGTTGAATGCTTGCTTGGCATTCATAAATGCCCTAGACTCTAAACCTAGCATCGCTTCCCCATAGATAATAGAGAGTGTGCATGAAATCTAAAAAGTCCTCTGTGAGGTTGTTTATTACTGATCTATAGCTCACAGCACCGTGGACATTTAAGGAAGCCTTAAAGGAAGATTTTTAAATCTTAGGTTTGAGCTTTTAGTTGCTATTCTTTTGGTACAATATAATTGCACATACACACATATTTCACATTTGGAAGTGATAAAAATTGTACTAAATACACATTCCATGTATATGATGTTTATTATTAATGGCTGGATTGACTGTTTTAATGGAGTGCTGATTTTGAAGGTAAAACAAATTTAATTTTAAGACTAATTTAAAATGTTTGAAGCTCCTCAGAATATGCCATTTTCTTTATTTCTATTTATCCTAAGTTATAGGAATAGATGAAGTCATAGGTACTAATTTAGAAATTGAAATTGTTAAGTGACAACAGATTTCCTTGGAAGTAAGTATGTTTCTCATCTTTTGATTTTTAGGTTTCCAGATTGTGATGAGCCATATCCCCGACTTGTGGATTTGAATTTAGTTGGAGATCCAACTGAAGGAGCCCCAGTTGCAGTGCAGAGAGATTATGGTTTTTGGTGTCCCCGAGAATTGAAAATTGATCCTGATCTTGGCTATTCCTTTCTGCACGTGCGAGATTGTTCACCACCATGTCCCAATATGTACTTCAGGAGAGAAGAACTATCATTTGCTCGCTATTTCATAGGCCTGATTTCAATCATTTGCCTCTCTGCCACATTGTTTACTTTTTTAACCTTTCTAATTGACGTCACAAGATTCCGTTACCCTGAAAGACCTATCATATTTTATGCAGTCTGCTATATGATGGTGTCATTAATTTTCTTCATTGGGTTTTTGCTCGAGGACCGAGTAGCCTGCAATGCATCTAGCCCTGCACAGTATAAGGCTTCCACAGTGACACAAGGATCTCACAATAAGGCCTGTACCATGCTCTTTATGGTACTCTATTTTTTCACTATGGCTGGCAGTGTATGGTGGGTAATTCTTACCATCACATGGTTTTTAGCAGCTGTGCCAAAGTGGGGCAGTGAAGCTATTGAGAAGAAAGCATTGCTGTTTCATGCCAGTGCCTGGGGCATCCCCGGAACTCTAACTATCATCCTTTTAGCGATGAATAAAATTGAAGGTGACAATATTAGTGGCGTGTGTTTTGTCGGCCTCTACGATGTTGACGCGTTAAGATATTTTGTTCTTGCTCCCCTCTGCCTATATGTGGTAGTTGGGGTTTCTCTCCTCTTAGCTGGCATTATATCCCTAAACAGAGTTCGGATTGAGATCCCATTAGAAAAGGAAAACCAAGATAAGTTAGTGAAGTTCATGATCCGGATCGGTGTTTTCAGCATTCTCTACCTTGTACCACTCTTGGTTGTAATTGGATGTTACTTTTATGAGCAAGCTTACCGTGGCATCTGGGAAACAACGTGGATACAGGAACGCTGCAGAGAATATCACATTCCATGTCCATACCAGGTAAGGGAACCCTTGTTACAATTCTCAGAATGTGTGGGAGTGAAAAGAGGGTTACTATAAATAGGGGATCTTATCTATTGTTTTCTTTCTAATTATGAACATTAAGCCTACACATTGAAATTTTAAAGTGAAGTAAGTTTAAGTATATCATAGTAAGTATGTAATACACATATTCGTATAGACATTCATTTTAAAAGATGATTTATATTTCCATACTAGGAGCTTAAAGCAACTTATTTCCATTACCACAAAAGTTTATTGATTCTTTGAAAGTCAGGCTTTATAGGGGAGAAAACTGTTTCAACTCAGGGGTAAGGGTCTTCTGTGGAAATTTTACTGGTGGTCAGATTAGTAATTGTTTGAACGGTTTTACAGAAATAACAATTCAATTACATAAACTTCTTGGCATTATTTTCTTGTTTGCATACTGAATATTTTGTGATGTATCTTTTAGTTTGAAGAATCACAGAATCAGAATTTTTGATCTAGAAAGAAGTTTAAAGATTATTTATTTGGATTCTGTACATAATATAAATCTTTATACATGTCGATTTTGTTTGAATATTCAAAATACTGAATGACTTGCCATGCTCAGTGTGTGGTCAGCTGGTAGTTAGTCCTAGGAGAACGGCTCAGAGGACCCCATCCTCTAGATGGTACCTGATCTTCCTTTTAAAAGATTTTTTTCTTAATTTGTTAAGGTTTGTATATTTAATTTTATGTGTATGAATGTTTTGCCAGCATATACATATATGCACCATATGTTTGCCTAGTACCAGTGCAGTTCAGAAAAGGGTGTTAGATCCCCTGGAACTGGGGTTATAGGTGGTTATAAGCCATCATGTAGGTGCTAGAAACCAAACCTGGATCCTCTCCAAGAGCAGTAAGTGCAGTAATTGCTGAGTGGTCTCTCACCCCCTCACAAGGAGTTTTCTTAAGAGAATGTTCTGATATTGCATCTATTCCCTATCTTTTAAGTACACCAGTCTTTATAGCTCCTGGCATTTCTCAGACCTCTAAATACTATTAAAGGTACTTGCATCTTAGACTAAAGGGTGATGTTCATGTATCTTTTCTTCCTACTAGACAGTGAACTCTTTGAGAGCAAGAACTGTTTTTCTTTTTTTGAAACTAGAATCTATTCTCATACAGTATACCCTGATTATAGTTTTCTCTCCCTAAGAGAGAACAATCAAACATGACAAAATAAAATATAAAATGAAGTAAAACCTATCAAATCAAAGTTGGACATGACAGTCCAGTAGGAGGAAGAGTCCCAAGAGTGGGCACAAGAGTCAAAGACTCACTCGTTTTCACACTAAGGAATCCCCTGAAAATACCAAGCTAATAGCTATAATATACCTGCAGAGGACCTGTTAGACTAATGAAGGCCCTGTGCTTGCTGCTTCAGTCTGTGTGTGTGCTCATATGCACCTTGCTTAATTGATTCAGAGGTCCTTGTTCTGGTTTCCTCCATCCCCTCTGGCTCTTGCAGTCTTTCTGCCTTTTTTGTGGGATTCCCTGGGCTTGTGGGAAGTGGAGAGGGGATTTGATGGAAACCTCCAGTTTAGACTTTCTTCATGATGTCTGGCTGTGGGTCTCTGCACTGTTCTTTCTACCGCCAATGGAAGCCTCTCTGATGATGACCAGATAAGGCACTGATCTATGAGTATAGCTGAATATATCATTAGAAATCATCTTTTTTTTTTTTGGACTAGTAGTGTTTGGTATTACCGTAGGTCTCTGAGCTATCTAGTCTTTGGTTCTTGGCTATCCAACCTATGTTTGGGTATGGGTTCTTTCTCATGGAGTGGGCTTTAAGTCAGATCAGATACTGGTTGGCTACTCCTGCAAGTTTTGTGGCTGAGTTAGTGTCCATGTTTCTCTTTCAGTACTGCAAGAAGTGTCCTTTGGTTGTGTGTCCATGAGTGGTATGGTATAGCTGGGGCTTGAGGTAGATCGATTCTGAGGAATTAACTGGTTTCTTCCATAGTAGCTGGACAAGTTTGTATCCTATCAGTAATAGAGGAGTGCTTCCCTTGTTCCTCATCCTCAGCAGCAGAGGCTGTCACTTGAGGGTTTTGGGTTTTTTTTTTTTTTTAAAGATTTATTTATTTATTATGTATATCAGTACACTTGCTGTCTTCAGACACACCAGACAAGGGCATCAGATCCCATCACAGATGGTTGTGAGCCACCATATGGTTGCTGGGAATTGAACTCAGAATCTCTGGAAGAGCAATTGGTGTTCTTAACCCCTGAGCCATCTCTCCAGCCCTTGAGTTTTTGACCTTAGCCATTCTGGCAGGTGTAAGATGGAATCTCAGAGTCGTTTTTATTTGCATTTTCCTGATGGGTAAGGATGTTGAGCATTTCTTTAAGTGTTTCTCAGCCATTTGAGATTTCTCCATTGAGAATTCTGTTTAGATTTGTACCTCATATTTTTAAAGAATTATTTATTTTTTATATAGGAGTTCACTGTAGCTGTCTTTAGACACACCAGAAGAGGCATCAGATCCCATTACAGATGGTTGTGAGCCACCATGTGGTTGCTGGGAATTGAACTCAGGACCTCTGGGAAAGCAGTCAGTATTCTTAACCACTGAGCCATTTCTCCTGCCCCGCCCCCAACTTCCATCTCCAAGAGGATGTCCCCACCCTACCCCAACCACCAGGCTCCCCACTCCCTGGGGTCTCAATTCTCTCAAGGGTTTGGGGCATCTTGTCTCACTGAGGCTAGACCAGGCAGTCCTCTGCTGTATATGTGTTAGGGGCCTTGGACCAGCTAGTGTATGCTGCCTGACTGGTGGCTCAGTGTCTGAAAGGTCTCAGGGGTCCAGGTTAGTTGAGACTACTGGTCTTCCTTCCTTTGGGGTTCCCTTCCTCATCAAGTTCTTCCAGCCTTTCCCTAATTCAACCACAGGTGTCCTTGACTTCAGTCCATTGGTTGGGTGTAAGTATCTGCATCTGTTTCAGTCAGCTGCTTGTTGGGCCTCTTGGAGGACAGCCATGCCCCTGTCTGTCACACCATAGCATCAGTAATAGTGTCTGGCCTTGGGGACTCCCCTTGAGATGAATCCCAAGTTGGGCCAGTCACTGGACCTCCTTTCCCTTAGTCTCTTCTTTATATTTGTCCTTGCAGTTCTTTTAGACAGGAACAATTCTGGGTCAGAGTTTTTGACTGTGGGATGACAACACCCATCTCTCCACTTGATGCTGTCTTTCTACTGGAGGTGGACTCTACAAGTTCCCTCTCCTCACTATTGGGGATTTCATCTAAGGTCCCTTTCTTTGAGTCCTGAGAGTCTCTCATCTCCCAGTTCTCTGGTACATTCTAAAGGACTCCCCCCCACCCGTCCCAGGATTGCATATTTCTGTTTATTCTGCTGGCCCCCAGGGCTTCTCTTCTGTTCCCACACACACACTACCTAATTATGTTCCCCTTTTCTCCCTCTGTCTCCTCTCCCACCCAGGTCCCTCCTTCCTCTTCTCCCACCCAGGTGGGATTGAAGCATCTTCACTTGGGCCCTTTGGCTTGTTATCCTTCTTGAGTTCTGTGGATTGTATCCTGGGTATTCTGTGCTTTTTGGGCTGTATCTACTTATTAGTGAGTACATATCATGCATGTCCTTGTGGGTCTGAGTTACCTTACTCAGGATGATATTTTCCAGTTCCATCCATTTGCCTGCAAAACTTAGAATATCCTTGTTCCCTAATAGCTGAGTAGTATTTCATAGTGTAAATGAATCACATTTTCTGTATCTATTCTTCCGTTATGGGACATCTGGGTTGTTTCCAGTTCTTTCATTGTTCTTATTTTATTTGTACTATTCTTTTATTGTTTTAGCTATCCTAGGTTTTTTGTTTTTTCAAGATCTGTAAAGAATTATGTTAGAATTTTGATGGGTATTGCATTGAATCTGTAGATTGCTTTTGGTAGGATGGCATTTTTACTATGCCAATCCTACCAATCTGTGAGCATGGGAGATTTTTTTTTCATCTTATGATACCTTCTTCAAATTCTTTCTTCAACAACTTGAAGATTTTAATATAAGTCTTGCACTTGCTTGTTTAGAGTTACTCCAAGTTATTTCATATAATTTATGGCTATAGTGAAGGATGTTGTTTCTCTGATTGGTTTCTCAGTCCATTTGTCATTTGTATATAAAAAGGCGATTGATTGATTGATTGATTGATTGATTGATTGATTTTAGTTAATCTTGTATCTAGCCATCTTGCTGCTGAAAGTGTTCATCAGCTATACAAATTCCCTGGTAGAAATTTTAGGTTCAGTTTAGATGATAGTATACTATAATATCACCTGCAAATATCAATACCTTGACTTCTTCCTTCTTAATTTCTATTCCCTTCATCTCCTTCAGTTATCTTACTGCTTTACCTAAAAATTCAAGTACTATATTGAATAGATATGGAGAAAATGGACACCCTTATCTTGTTTCTGATTTTAGTGGAATTGCTTTGGAATTTCTCTCCATTTAAGCTGATGTTGCCTATGAGCTTGCTGTAAACTGCCTTCACTGTGTTGAATGTCCCTTGTATCTCTAATCTCTCCAGGACTTTTATCATGAAGAGGTGTTGGATTTTGTCAAGGACCTTTTCTGCATCTAATGAGATCTGTCAGGTCTCTAAACACTATTAAAACATTTACATCTCATACTAAAGGGCTTGTGTTCGTGTATCGTTTCTTCCTATTAGTGAACTCTTTGAGAGCATATTCTGTAAATTAGTGAATAATAGCAGTAAGGATGTGGATACAGAGATGGAGAAGAAAGGCCATCTTAAAGAAATAGCAACAGTGCTAGGGTGTGAGTCAGTCACTGCTGACAGTAGATGCTGAGAATGATAGCTTCCCTGCTCTGATATAGTAAGAGACTGCCTTTCAGCCAAACATTATTTCTTTACTAGCCTTAACACGACATATAATTGAATCCTAGGTGGTACATATAGGGAAGCAGTTAATGTGATTCAGCTACCTCTTTCGTTTACTTTCAGGTCTGAAGATTGTATTAAGACACTTTAGTAAACAAATCTGGTAGGAAAACCAATAGACATTCAGTTATTATTTTCCCCCAGCCTACAAATTATTAGTTTTAAAGATAGTAGTTAATATTTCTTACAAAGATAAAAGCATTATTTGTATAGTCTATTCCACAAAGCAAAGGAGAAACTGTCACTCATCATCTGTGACCACTGACTGTGATAACGTCATAGCTATGTCCCCAGCACTGTTGTTACCATTTCTTTAAAATGACATTTATTCTTCATCCATAACCCACATTCTTTCTATCATCCTGTCTTGGTCTCTACAGGTTATTTATCAAAATCTGCAATTGTTGCATTGTAGCATTCTTTTGAATCTTCAACTCCAGTGGCTATTTTAATTTATATTCAGACATTTGTTTCCCTTTTATGGGTATCAGGCATGAAAGTTTTTGCCAGCCTTTAAAGTACTACCCCAGTGCTGTAGTGTACATCCCTGTATTAATGATAAGGTATTTTTATGTGCCTATTGGGCTTGTGGCTTCTCCCCTTTGGTTTACCTATTTGTTACCTTTGGTCACTGTTCTCATAGGTTGCCATTTTCCAGTTATTTGCATCACAAGAGTCTTCCGGCTTTTGTGATTTGGAATTTTGTTTGCTTAGGATTTTTTTGGTTTTTGGTTTTTGTTTTTAAGAAGTTTTAATGCAAGTCGAATTTGATCTTTTCATAGATTTTCTAAAACTTTTTTTTCTATACACACAATTTTGTTGTTGTTTTGCTTTGGGTTTTTTTTTTTTTTTTTTTTTTTTTTTTTTTGGTTGTGGGTTTTTTATTTTGTTTGTTTGTTTTTGTTTTTTTCAAGACAGGGCTTCTCTATGTAGCCCTGGCTGTCCTGGAGCTCATTCTGTAGACCAGGCTAGCCTCAAACTCAGAGAAATCTGCCTGCCTCTGCCTCTGCCTCCTGAGTGCAGGGATTAAAGGCATGCTCCACCACTTCGTGGCTCATACATGTTTTATTAATACAGCATATGCAAACTATAAAGGAGTAAGACCCTTAAATATCTGCATCATAACAAACAGGTGACAATTCAGTATCCAGGGTGGAGAGAGCGCTAGAAGGAGGCTGCAGCAGATCGATTTCCATGGGGAGAAGGCATCTTCATAGGCGAGGGAGCTCAGGATCCAGGTTCTACATCTTCTCAGGCCCACTCTCTCTTGTTTGCGATCATGAGAGGGGAGGGGTGCAATCTGGTGTTCCTCAGGCAGGTCAAAACTCAAAAGTCTAGAGTAGAGGTTCTCAACCTTTCACAACCATTTAATACAGTTCCTCATGTTGTGGAGACCTCCAGCCATAAAGTTATTTTAGTTGTTACTTCATAACTGAAATGTTGCTACTGTTAGGAGTCATACTGTAATATCTGGTTAGCAGGACATCTGATTTGTGACTCCTGTGAAAGGGTTGTTTGACCCTCAAAGGATTTGCAACCCACAGGTTAAGAAGATATAGGGGAAGAATTTTTCTATTTCTAGGTAGCTGTCATCAGAAGCAGGAACAGAACTTTGTGCTTTAACAATTTTCTCAGTTGTCTCACAGTGGAAGTTGGTTGGTTTTGTTTGAGGAGTCTGTTAGTCTTCACTGACTTTTCTGTAGCTCTTTCCAGCCTTTCTGCCAATGTCAGATAAGGCTAGTAGACCACTGAACACTTTGCCAACTTGTGGTTTTAAAACCTGCTATTTCCCATCTGAAGTTTTGATACCAGACTCTAACCTCAACCCATTCTTAGCCAGATGTTTCCAGATTCTCCATTATCCTCATCAACAGAGACCAAAGTAGCCATCTTGGATTACTGTAAGACTGCTCCATGTTTTCTAAAACTCCATGGGGACATTTTGCACATTCACATCTCATGGCTACGAACACTCATATGCATACATTTACATTTTTTCTCTGTTATTTAATTTTTCTTCCATATTGATAGTAACCTTTCTCTTCAAATAATAGTACAGTCTAATGAATCCTTTATGATTTTATAGTTTTTACTCTCACTTGAGTAAATGGCTGTTGAATTGAACCCGATATATTTAAGAGGATGAAGTACTGTAAAGAATCCACTTGGTCTATTGACTTGATGGTGGGTAAAAGCCAATGATGACATTTGGTATGCACAGTACCCTCCTCATAAAGTATGGACTATGTCTTCACTCTAAATCACTTTAAGTTATGTGGCTTACACAGTCAGATTAGCTAAGAGACCAGCAAAAGTGACCTATTGAAACTACATTTCACTGTGATCCTCACACTTTACTTTCTTTTTCTCTTTGTAAGACAGTATTTTATGTGGGCCAAGTTAGCTTTAAACTCATTCTGTAGCCAAGAAGGACCTAGTTTTATAAAATGTTAGGGATAGAACTCAGGGCTTTGTGCTTGCTAGAGGAGTGAAGGGACAAGAGATACTCTACCAGTTGAGCAAACTCAAGTCCCATTTAAGCATCTTTAAGTGTGTCATTCCAAGTACCTTCACAATTAGCAACCCGCCCTAGCACTTTTTTTTTAAAGAAATGATTTCATTTTCTCAATCTGAGGCTAAACATTTAACAGTGACCCCACCCTACTCTCCACAATCTCTGGCACTCACAATTCAACTTCCTTTCTGTGACTAGTACCTGATATAAGTGGAATCACAGAACATTTGTTGTACTTTATGACTTTTAACAACCAAATATTAGGATATTAATATTCATTCAGAATTTCATTTTAGAGGGATCTTGAGCACCAGTAATATTGTATTCTCATTTTGAAGTAATATTGAAATTTCTAAAGGAACATTCAGGAAGCTCTGATGATAATTTTTAATGGGAAGTTTTAAAGTGTTTTATGCAGTATGTTTATGCCTCAGGTAACATAGAAAGACTAAATAGCATTTGAATGTGTTGAATGTGTTTGACTAAAAATACTGACATTGCAAACTGACAGGGCAGCTCACACCTGTAATCCAAGCACTAGCGTTTGTAGACAGCCTGGTCTACATAGTGAGACCATAAATAACAAACAATGCACAGCAAGTAAGAAAAAAGATACCTGGCTTCTAAAAAAAAAAAAAAGTAAAGTTGGCTTCTGATATCTAAAAAATTAGTTTGTGAGGTAATTTATCACATTGTTTAAAATACCAATTGCTTTTAATGCAAATCACATGTACATAAGCTTATAATTGGAATAAAATGAGCTAAATATAAGTTAGTTTAAAAATCTTTGAAATGAATGTTCTTCCTGAAAATGGAATTTCACTGCCTACACTTGTACCAACCTTTTTTTTTTTTCAAGAATGCTCATTTAGTTTTTAAAATGTATTCAGTCACACTGTAAAAAGTATTATTTATAGCTAAGGATATGTCTCAGTTGGTAAAGTGTCTAGGAAGCACAAAGCTCTAAGTTTCATCCTGAACAGCATGTAAACCCACTGTTAATTGGTGTGTATGTGTGATCTCAGTACTCCGAAAGTAGAAGCAGGAGGATCAGAAGTTCAAGGTCATTCTTGACTGTATAGAGAGTTCAAGGCTAAGTTGGGGTATGTGGCATACTGTCTCCAAAACTTAAAAAAAAAAAAGAGTATTTAGACCTAAATTTACTCAGTAATGCTTATTTCACAGTTGAAAAAGAGTAAAAGGGCTAGAGACATGGCTTGGTGGTTAAGAGTGTGTACTGTTCTTGTGGAGAACGTTAGTTCAATTTCCAGCACCCACACTGTTGCCCTCTATGGGAAATGCACATAATTTTAAAAATACCTTTTAAAGCAGTGACATTTACTTCTGGAGTAGGTGTCGTGTTGGTAATTTCCTAGATACTTGGGTATTTTTTCTATGTTTGTTTGTTTGTTTTTTCCTTAGAGTATAATTTCACTGTTAGGATAAGTATATAATTCTTCTTGCGTTCTCTGCTGTAATCAGATTTTCTTCCAAACTTTAATTTTCAAAAGCATATTTTTTTCATGGCTTTGATTCATCTAACCAAGGAGTGCTGCATGTCCCAGGGAGTCTGACACTGAGGTTTTTGTTTCGGTCATAGAAAGTATGTTGCCATAGTACAAGCAGCTTACTTCAGGCTATCGAGTTCACATTAGAACCATTTGCACAATCTAAAAAGATACATTTTTATAGAACAACAAACATCATTTACTCTTCCAGACACACAAGACGAGCCATCTGTTGTTTAGTCTTGATTCAGAAAAGTATAAAAATAGAATGACATTAAATCTAATTTGTTGTATTTTAGCTTCATTTTCCAATAGGCGTTTTCCCTTTGCCAGGCAGCTTCAAAGGAATCAGCTATACTTAGGAAAGGACTATGAGAGAATGGATTTCTCTTCTTACACCATGGAAGACAGTGAAGGACCCATCTTGTAAATGCATAGTTCATCTCATGTTTTGATGGAGGTATCTATAAGACTTTAAAGAGGAAGCTGTCTTACTTGTAATTCTAAGTTCAATAAGTTTATTCTCAAAATGTTTTAGTTTCTGTTAAAGAAGAAAAGAGTGACGATAAAAAGCTGCTGCCGTTATGGCCTCCATGGCACAAAACAGCTTAAGCTTTGAGCTCAGTTACATAGCACTATAGATAGGCCTGGTGTACAAACTTTGTACTTTTTGTTTGGGTTAAGACAGGAAGCAAGGCTAGATCTCACTCTTGCTGTGTAGCTAAGGCTGGCCTAAAACTCCTGATCTTCTGTCTCTGTCTCCCAAGTGCTTGGGTTATAGGCATGTGCTGCCATGCTTGGTGGTTTACTTTTTTTCAAAGAAGTTATCATGATCTACAAAATGGTACTGCGGCCTTTTTACGAAGGGTTAAATGTAAATATGGGGGCTTTGGTGGCCAAGTGCTTAGCTCTTGGTGTCTGCAAATACAGTCATAAGCAAGGAGGCAAATGTTGCAAGAAAGTTTTGCTTACTGAAGAATGACTTAACCTACTACAGGCTGTAATTCACCAGCCCCTATTGAACATCAAGAGTTATTCCATATAACCTTGGATATTGTGTTAGGAACTCCTAACAGCAGTTGGTACTTATCAAGTGAATTGTCAGATTTGCAGTTTTACTACTTTGGTCATTTTTTTTATTTCATAATGGAACTAAGATATTTAGTATAGTTAAATATTGCTATGTCACTGCATTAAATAAATAAACTGACTTACATATCACTGTAAGACATGTCAGTAAAGTTTATTCCTAGTCTTGAAAGTTTCACTGTACCAGTTAAAGGAAGTAAACGTTGGTAATTTATGCTAATATAAAATCAGCAATACAGTTTAATGATTGTAGCTGCAAGGGAGTGTGTGTGTGTGTGTGTGTTCATGTGAGGGATGCACATATGTTTTCCAGTATGTGCTCATGCATATGGAGGCCAGAGGACAACCTCTGGTGTTGGCTGACTGACAATGGAGCCCAAGGATAGTTTTACAAAATAAAGAAACTAAATGTGAAACACAGTTTAAACAAACTGATGGAGTAAGTAACAGAGTTTAGATGTGAACTGCCTGATTTCAGAGCTTGCAGTCTTAATATTTTATGCCTTTTTCTATGCAAGAACACTTGTACTTAGAGGGCATTTTTCTGCTTTTGACTGTATCACTCAGAAGCTGAGTCTTTAGGTCAGTCACTTGCTTATCATTTCTTTAGCTCTAATTTGCTTGTTTGTTTGTTTGTTTGAGACAATATCTCATATAGCCCAAACTGGCCTCAAATACACTATGTGGCGGAGAATGACCTTAAATTTATGATTGTCCTGCCTCAGCCTCCCAAGTGCTAATATTAAGATGTATGCTAGCTATCACACCCAGTCTATGTGCTTTTGGGGTTCAAACCCAGATGCTACATGCTGGGCAAGCACTCTACCAAGTGAGCTACATCCCAGCCTATGCTCCAAAATCTTACAAGATATCCAAAGTTCTTCTAACATGTAAAATTAAATGAATCTAGAAATTGCCTTCCCATTAAACTACAACTTATTTTTTCCCTTTTAAAAAAAATCTCACTAATTCAAAATTATTATATGATATTATTAAATATATTAAATATAATATTAGTAAACATAAATAATAAATAATATTAAATTAATATGTTGTTAAATAGAATATTATTAAAATTATTATACTTCTACTCTTCTGGCATGTTGGTAAGATACAGCCACTGTCTTTATGGAGCTCATAGCCCAGTGGAGGGAAGTAACTGTTAGTCGGGTAATGCCAAAACTAAAGCAGAATAATGTGTGAGTTTTTCTTGACTTTAGTTCCTTAAATAATGAGCCTTTTGGTCAGGCAGTAGTGATTCACACTTTTAATCCCAGCACTTGGGAGGCAGAGGCAGGTGGATCTCTGAGTTGGAGGCCAACCTGGTCTACAGAGTAGGACAGAGAAATCCTGTCTCAAAACAAAACAAAACCAAAAACAACACTTTTAAAACATGCACCAGGAAAAAAATGTGAATAACAACAAACAGACCTGAAAGCACCTATTTAAAACAGCTTAAAATAAAAAACAAAACAAAGTTTGTTAAGTGTACAAAGATTGTATTCATCTTTCTAGCTCTTTATAGCTAGATTAAAATATCTCTGAGTAAGAAAACCTTATGCCCATTCCTGAAGTTTAGAAGTTTAGATTTCCAGAAAAGTGTTTTATAAACTCTACCTTAAAATAAAACACAGTATTTAAGGGGCTGGAGAAATGGTTCAGGAGAGGACTCAGATTCAGTTCCCAGCACCCACATTATGGCTCGCAGCTGATAGGACTGTCTGTCTGTCTGTTTGTTTGTTTGCTTGTAAATCATGAAGCTGTGAACAGTTTGGGGGAAGTTTTAAGATGTAATTTATAATCCTGCTCTGTCCTTGCCGTTGTGTACATGGACAAGGCTGAGGAGGATGTTAAGGATTTATGACAGTGTTTGGTAAGGAAGAGTCCTTGTTTTGTTTATTGTTCTATAAAAACAAACTAATTCTCCCTTTCTGGTTATCTTTTAGTCTGCATTTGAAAAAGATAAGACCTTGCAAAATAATTTACTTTTGTATGATTTGCTTTAGGAAGAAAAACAGTAGTTCTTTTCTTAATCTAAAAGAGAAATTACACTCCGCCTGTGTGAGCATGATCATTACACTATGCATGAGGATACCATTTCTTATGCTCACCAAGATTAAGATTGTTCTGTAGGGTTTTTAATTGTTTCCCACTTACTGCATCTATTATTGTGTGATCTGTGTGGACAGTGTTGTGTTTCTACTTTCTAGTCATTCTTTGCTGTAAGAGACAGTAACATCAGTGATGGTCAACACTGGTCATGTAGAATTGGATGAAAGTTCAGGATGTTGCCCTTTGCTTAATCAAATATAACTTCTTCCTAATGCCAGCAAGGCAAAGGATGATAGAGTTGAGATAACTTCATTGTATTTATTCTCATTTTGAGCTCTTAGTAAATTTGGCTTTTGGCAGTTTTCTATGGGGTTAGCTAAATAACAAGTGTTGTCTATATTGCTATATGCATGACAAATCTGTCGGGTGGTGAAACACTGGTATAATGTCTGAGTATTTGCACTCTGCTGAGCGTCATTCTGAATCAGATGGCAAGTTCTGCTCTCCTTTGTCTCTGCCTTCTGATCTCTTACTTGAGAAGTTAGGGGCTTGAATAATAAGATTTGGTTTTTAATCATTAATTTTTACTTTTTATTTGCTTAAAGGTTGACAGTGAATAGTTACACAGCAGTCACTATAAAGTCACTAGAACCCAAGTTGTAGAACTTCATTACAATTGGCCACATTGGATGCTCTTATTTTGTATGAAGTAATTATTTTAAGATGACATTTTCTTGTTTAGAAATTCAAAGATTATTTATAAAATGTTTGAAAAGTGAATTTATATTGATTTCCTTCCTTTCAGTGATTGAAGGAAAATCTGAAGGTTGAAATCCTACTTTATTATACATTTTTCACAGTGGCACAAATAAATTGATGGTTCAAGGATGAGAGAATAAAGATTTAGAGGAGAGGAGAAACAAAACTATGAAAGAATGAGCTGCTAACAGCTCTTTACTTGCCCAGCCTTGTGCTGCTTTAATTTAAAGCCATTGCTTTCCTGAAGGGAACAAATTACAGTTTCTAAGCTGTGCCTGATGTGCATTTCCTGACTACAACCCTGCTTCACTGCTCTGTATTGCTTCCTTAGTCAGACATGAAGAGTTCTCAGCAAACCTTGTTGCCCCTCTGTTCCATGGCCTGCTGTCTCTCAGTGCTACATTATCCTAATTACTATAGCATTATAATAGGCTTTTATGTCAGTAGGGCAAGTAATTGACTTTTCAAAGTGTAATAAAAGTAAAGGCTGATAAAGCAGCATAATGTAATTAAGAAGTGTATAAAAGTTGTAACTAGAAGCTTCTATTCAAGAACTGGTGGCTGTGGGTGTGGCCCAGTAGTAGAGCATTTGTCTGAACATACAGAAGGCCCTGGGTTCTATGCTCAGCTCCCAAGAAAATGACAAACAAAGGAATCCCCCATCCCTTGTTACTTGTATGACAGGCTGCCTAAACCTGATTAACAGTTTATTTTCATATGGCTTTACATGATTATAGGCTTGATATAAGTCAGTGTTTTGTGATTCGCTTATTTAAAAAAAAAAAAATAAAAGCTAATTCAACACAGTATGAACCTTCATTAGAAAAATACAGATTTTTCTTGGTAAGGAAAAAGAGCTAAGACCTGATTCAAAGCCAAAACCTCAACAATGTAAGCCACCAAGTAATGTGATTATACTTTAGACAGTTTCCTTTTTATTCAAGGCTTTCCCTCCTTAATATGAGTAATTTTTTTCCATTTACTTCAAAAGAATTTAAACCTCAGAGCTTTGTTAGGTTATGAATCTAAATAGGAAAACCAAGATATAGGTGAATGTTTTTCATATGATGCTTAAATAAAGCCATATAGAAGTACTGTTGGCTAAAATTAGAGTGATTGTGGAGACACTGTTTAGGAGATAATACATATAGTTTGTTTATAGCTAGCCAGTCTATTGCACAAAAAGAAAAAAAGTAGTAATCAAGGTAGATGCTGGTGTCATCTTTGTCTGGGATTCTCCTTCGTTTCCTAGATGACAAGCCAAAGAAATTGATGAATTGAGTTGTTAGGGTTCTGTGATTGTCTGTTTTGAATGTCAACCTGATGCAGTCTGTTCAGAAACCACTCTGGAAGAGAGCCTCAACAAGGGATGGTCTAGATCCTGTCGGCCTGTGACTATGTTGGTAGAGAATTATCTATCTCAATTACAAGAAGTGATTGGCTTCGAAGACCCAGCCGACTATGGGTAACATCATGGATTTGGGGGCTAGACTGTAAAAGTAGAAAGAACTAGCTGAGCAGCAAGCATGGATACATTCATTGTTTCCCTGCCCCTGCCTGTGATGTAGCCCTCAGTCCTGCTATTGTGACCCGCCCTGGAGTGGTAGACTGTAACCTGGAATTGTTAACTAAAATAAACCCTCTGTCCCAAAGTTGTTTTTTTGTCAGGTGGTTTTATTACCACAACAGAAACACAACCAAGACAAATGATATTTTATAACATGAGAAATATCTTGACATTTTCAGAAACTTTTTTTTTTTTTTTTTTTTTTTTTTGGTTTTTTTGAGACAGGGTTTCTCTGTGTAGCCCTGGCTGTCCTGGAACTCACTCTGTAGACCAGGCTGGCCTCGAACTCAGAAATCCACCTGCCTCTGCCTCCCAAGTGCTGGGATTAAAGGCGTGAGCCACCACCGCCCGGCTCAGGAACTTTTATAAAAGAAAAAAAAATGTTTCTCATTTGTCCCCTTTACTATTTAAGAATTGACTTATTTTTCACGGTTTTTTTTTTTTTTAATGATTTGGTTCATTATAAGGCTGTTTTAAATAAATAAAACTGAATATATATTCCTTTTATTTAAATACACTTATTTGATGGGTTTTGCCCTGTATATCATGTTTATATACTACCTACCTTTAATATTTTCATGCTCTCTACGATGTATATAACAAGATAATGCACTCTCTAGCTCTTTCTCAGTCATAGAAGGGAAACTTGCCTTCTTTTACAGAATCACTTGACCATTCCCTCTGTGTCTTGAACTTCTGCTCCAACACTCCTTAGTACTCCTTCGCTTTAATTCAAGCATTTATGATATGTGAGCAATGTTGATTCGTAAGAGACTTGCTATACAGCATATGACACTAGAGGAAAGAACTTGGAAATAGGATTTGTTGCCTGTGCTGTTTCTCCCCTCCTTTCTGGATAGTCTTAAGCTTCCCATGTTTTAGCATGTATATAAGCTCCAGAATGACCATTTGCTTGATGTTTCCGAGCTCAATTTAAAACTCCTAATATTTCTCCTAAAACCTGATTCCTGCATCTCACCCCCAGTTTCTCCCATTCACTGAATGGTATTTGCATTCCCTTGTTGCTCAGACTCTTAATTTGGAGCCATCTTTGAGCTCTGTCTCCTCTCATACTTTGCATTTAACCCATTAGCTTTGTACAGCCTCCATTTCTTCACTACTTGCACAGTGGTCTCCTGCTCACACTCTTACCCTTTTACAGGAAGCGTAAATGAACGTGATTGCCCCTTTGGACAAAGCCCTTCATCGGATTCAGGTTGTTCTGGATTCTTACCATTGCCCGCAGGACCAGACCCATTTGGTTCCTGCTCCTTCTCTGACTGTATCTCCTGCCATCCTCCTGGCACGCTCAGCTCTAGCTTTACTAGCCACTTTGGTTTTCTTCAAAAATAGCAAATTTTCTTAAGATTATTGTTATCAATGTTATGCTCCAAAATATACTCACAACTCACACTTATGTCTGTTTGTAGAGAGACCTTGACTACTCCGATCTCAAATCTAATCCCTGTCTCTATTTCACACCCTAGTGATCCTCTTTTCTTTACCCTTGACCTTGTTTTAGTCCTGACATTTCCTCATTTCCTGTTTAGTAGCAACAGTCTGCCCTGCCTCTCCCTAGAATGGAAATTGAACAAGGACACAGAATTTTCTGACTCATCTGCTGTGAGACATAATAACACTCAAAATTTGAATGACTAAAAGTGCAAATAGATATAACCTCAAGATGGATCATTTTGCGTTTCTATACTTTGATTCCATATGTATAAAATGAAGGCTTACACGAAGTCCATAAGCATTTATTTCAACTTCAGATGATCATTCCCTTATAGTTATAAGTTGAAGGCATTTAACTTTTCAAATGACTATTTGAAGACATATTGCTCAGACCAGTACTTTACAGTCACAACACTCTAAGAACTATGAGATCTCTGATGTTTCTGTTTTCTTTTTCTGGACTTATTGTTTATAACTTTCCCAGATCTGTTTTCTAAAGTTACTATCCATCGTCTACTTCTTTGTATTATTATTTGAATTTCTCCATTATTATTATTTACATGTATGAGTGTTTGGCTGCACATATGTATGTATGTATGTATGCCTAATGTCCAGGGAGACCAGAAAAGGGCATCTGATCCCCAAGAACTGGAGTCATAGATTGTTGCAATTCACCATGTAGGTGCTAGGAATCTAACAAGGCCCTTTGGAAAAACAGCTAGTGCTCTTAACTTCTGAGGCATCTTCTAGCCCCTCTTTGTATTGCAGAATTAAATTGCCTCTCTACATTTAAAATCTTTTTTTCTGATCAGTCCTCTTTGACATTCGGTGGATATAAGCAGATGTGATTTGAAGCATATTTCTTGGCTGCTTCATTCTTGCTCTGTAGGGATTCCTCTTCCCAACTCTCTCTCCAGATACATACAACCCTTGTTAATACACATATTAATTGGTTTGATGTATTGTTAAATCATGGAGAAGAAAACAAAATTAGATGTAAAATTTAGCCTCTCATTTTACTGCAAAGTTTTTCCAGCCATGGTGTGGTGGTACACATCTGTAGTCTTGGTGCTTGAGAAGTTGAGACAGGAGAAACAATAGCTCAACACCAAGCACACATAGCAGCTCACCCTGTAGTATGCACCCCAGTAGCAGCGAAGGAGGAGGACTGCCACAAGTTCAAGACCAACTCCGGCTTCAGAGTGAAACTTTGTCTTAAAAACCAGAATCGGTGGAGCCAGAGTGCAGAAGAATGAATGTGTGCTGGTTCAAGGACAGCCCGTATTAAAAGACACTGTTTCGGAACAGAAAAATAAAAAACTTCTGAGCTGAATAGGCTCATAGACTATGTAGGACAATGCCTAAATGTGCCCTAAGCAGCTTTGAACTCAAAAAACAAAAACAAACAAACAAAAAAAAAATAGAGAGAGAGAGGTAGAGAGGTAAATGGCTTGCTTACTCCAGGACTTTTCAGAAATTTGGGCAAACTAGTGTATAATCCTTCAAGAGATGATTGCAGTATCGATGATTTATTTCACTATAGAGTATCTTTTTTAAGCTTCATTTTTATGTATGTCTGAGTGAGTTTTTGCCACATGTGTGGGTGCTTGAGGAGACCAGGAGAGGGTTTCAGATCTTCTGGAGCTGGCAATACGGGGGTTTATGAGACTCCCCATTATAGGTACAAGGAGCTGAAGTCAGCAAGTGCTCTTAAATGCTGAGCCATCTCTCCAGCCTCACACAAGAGACAGCAGTGCTCCGTGAAACATGGCTTTGAACATTTACTAGGTAAAGCATTGTTGTAACTATTTATGAATCACTTTTTATGAAATATACATTTGTTCCTTAATATTTTAAGAAAGTCTTCCTTTTAAAAAATATGTTCTGGAGCTGTAGAGACAGCTCTTGCTCAGAGCACTTGCTGCCTGTGTAGGAACCAAGCATGCAAATAGCATACAGATGTACATGCATACAAAACACTCGTACACATAAGTAGATATTTTTTAAAATGTATGTTGAAGCTGGGCATGGTGACACACACCTTGAATCCCAGCAGAAGCTGAGTTTGGGGACATCCAGAGCTACACAGAGAAAGTCTCGAAACAGACAAACAAACAAGTTTAAATGGGAAGTTGATGTCTCAGGACTTTAATCTGAACACCTGGAGGCTAACAAGACTGCAAGTTAAAGGCCAGCCTGGGCTACACAATAGGCTGGACAGGCTGCACCAGAATAAGAGAGTGAATATTAGATTATGTAGGAAGATATGTGTAAATCTGGTGTGTGTATAAATTCATTCTGTAAATTTCAAGTATTCGTTCATTTACAAAACTATTATTTCTATCTAGTTGATTTTTTTGTATCTTTATATCTTTAAAAATTTATAGCGGGCGGTAGTGGTGCACACCTTTAATCCCAGCACTTGGGAGGCAGAGGCAGGCAGATTTCTGAGTTCGAGGCCAGCCTGGTCTACAGAGTGAGTTCCAGGACAGCCAGGGTTACACAGAGAAACCTTGTCTCGAAAAACCAAAAAAATATATAAACTATATATTACAGACTACCTATCAATGTAATTATTGTAGAACATATATTGATTTGTGTATGACCAAATGTACATTTTATTTTATGATTTTTTGCATTTCATTAGAACATTTTAAAGGTTTTTCTGATTAAATACTTTGTCAATTTTAAATATACAAGTAACAATTTTACACGTAAAATTTTAAAAATATTGACCCAGGCATAGCAACACATGATTTTAATTCTAGTTCTTAGGAGGCAAACATAGGCAGATTTCTGTGAATTCAAGGCTAAGCAAGGCTATATAGCAAGACTTTGTCTTTAAAAAAAAAAAAAAAAAAAAAAGTTCGAGGCCAGCCTGGTCTACAGAGTGAGTCCAGGATAGCCAAGACTACACAGAGAAACCCTGTCTCGAAAAACAAAAAAAATTAAAAAGTTCCCAAATTTAAAAAACAACAACAAACAAACTGTAAACTGTGCTCAGAGGAATAGCTTCTCTTCATCAATATAACTATGATTTACATTCTACGTACTTTTCTAGACACTTTGATCCTATGTTTGCTAATGTTTAGAGATGCCTACCCCGGAGACCCTGTCTGAAGTCAAATGAAGCATACCTCTTGTGCTCATCAAAGCCTTTGCTTTGAGTTAGATAGTCCTTGACTTGGTTTTGATTAATAGACTTCGACAAAGGTATGAACCTGAGGTACTTATATGGAAAAAAGGTTCTTGTTCCAGATTTGCCAAGTAAAATAGAATGCCTGCCTCAAAGAAAGATCAGGAGGATAAGAGAGAAGGCAAGACTGCACTCTTGTGAGGAGTATAAAAATTTTAATAGGGACTGTGTAGAAAATATTATTAAAGAATGCTCATCTCCTACTAAGCAGTGATGTTTTGTTAGTGGGGCTGAGTAGGCAGATGTCCTCATTTTAGGAGGTAAGTGTTGCTATGTTAGTAAGACCCTGGCAGGGGGCTGGGTGGGATCACATGTAAATCTAGAAAAGCATCCAACAATCTTAACCATCAAAACATGGAGTCCTTCCCAGGTAACATATATGCTGATAGACTGATATTATGGGCCCTATTGGCTGCTTAAAAATAAGCATGTTTAAGATTCTTCAAAATAAAAGCAATGTTTAGAAAAATGATAGTAATCAGGATAGACAGTTGAATATCAAGAGCTGATTAAGCATAAAAGAAGTGAAATATAAAGATACAGAGATTAATCAGCAGATGACAGTGAAGCCTAAAGTCAACATGGATAAAAAAAGAATTAATTATTCAAGTAAGAAATGGTTCTGAAGAGTTTGCCATGAGTACAGAATAGAGAAAAGTCTTGAAAACTATGTAGCGATACAGTTGGACATTAGGAAAGATGGAGAGCCTCAGTTTGGGAGGTGGCTGTGAGAGTGACTAAGTGATAGCCTAAAGGCTAAGAATGGCTTCCAACTTGGCAGAATTACAGATGTGGTTAAAGCTAGGCCGTGGTGGTGCACACCCTTTCTCCCAGCACTTGGAAGGCTGAAACAGGTAGATCTCTAAGTTCAAGGCCAGTGTGGTCTATAGAGTGAGTGCCAGAACACACGTGCTTCACCGAGAAGCTCTGTCTCAGAAGAAAAAAAAAAAACAACAACAACAACAACAAAACCCAACCAACCAACCAAACAAACAAAAAACTGGTTGAAATTACAATCAGAATACTAGTGATAAGTAAAAGTTGACCTCAGTAGAAGTATCGAGTGGAAAGTTAAAGAGACCAGAGCCAGTTGTCAGTAGAGGAAGGGAGGGGCTTCCCTCCCACAGTGGCAGTGGGAACTACACACAAGGGACTTTAAGATACTAACAGATGTTAACATCCCTGTGCCACGCGTCCATTCAAGGTTAAGGGAAGAGCTGCTTTTAGACAAAAGTTTGGCATACTGTACCCAAGAAGGCATCTAGAGGGCATCATGTGAGCAGGAAAGGAGGAATCCATAGTTTTGGGCACAGTTAGTGATTATAAAATATTTTTGTGAAAGTTACTCTGAATTCTTTGAAAAATATGCAAAAGATAGATAGCCACAGAAGGGAGCAGTATCCTGTGAAGGGGATGGTGGCACTGAATAATTTTGATTAATTTCTTCCTAATAAAACCAAGCATAAGTAGCCAGGTATGGTGGTTCACTCCCTTAATCCCAGCGCTCAGGAGGCAGTTGGATCTCTGTGGATTTGAGGCCAGCCTGGTCTAAGTATAGAGTTCTGCATACTTACAGGATATGCAGTGAAACCCTATCAAAATTACATATGATTTATTGAGTATCACACATGTGTTGAACACTGCTTAAGGCCCTGGGTATAAAACGTTTGGAGGACAAGGGAACCTCTGTCTTTACATTTTAGTAATATAACTACACATTGCTTTTAAAAGGTACAGCAAGCCCAAACATAGGACTTGGGTTGGGGGGAGTCTATGAAGAGGGGTTGAGGATGTTGATGTGGGTAAGAAAATAGCTAATAATGGACAGTGTTAAAGTTAGACAGAACGTTAGGTGAAAGAGCATTCACAAAGTAAGACAAATGGTAGTGCATCTTCTCTCCCCAGCAGAATACAAAATTGACAGTTGACAGGATAAAGAATAGGCAGGTTCACAATCGTGTGTCTAGTGTATCTCTGAAAAACTGAAAGGGAGACAAAAAATTAGTCAAGAATGTAAGATTTAGGGTTAGAGAGATGGTTCAGTTAAGAATACTTGCTGTTCTTTTGAGGATCCAAGAAAATTATTTTTAGAACTTTGTAAATGAAGATACTATATTTGTAACGTAATTTCACTGTTGTCTTTTGTGTTTATAGTTTCTATAATTACTTTTAATAGATGCACATATTTAGGATGATTTTCTTTACCTCCCTGCAGGTTACTCAGATGAGTCGTCCAGACCTGATTCTCTTTCTGATGAAGTATCTCATGGCTCTCATAGTTGGGATTCCCTCTATTTTTTGGGTTGGAAGCAAAAAGACATGCTTTGAATGGGCCAGTTTTTTCCATGGGCGAAGGAAAAAAGAGTAAGTTAATGAGTTCTCATAGTATTAACAGCCCCTGTGTGTGTGTGTGTGTGTGTGTGTGTGTGTGTGTGTGCGCATTGAACTTGAGAAGTATTCTCAGAAAATTGTAGCTTTATCAGCAGTGACTAGTAGCATTGGCACAATAACATAATTTAAAACAATTCACTGGACACAGTGGTTCATTCCTATAATCCTTGCTACTGATTAGACTGAGGCAGAAGGATTAGGAGTTTGAGGCTAGACTGGGCAACATAGGAAGATTCCATCTTTAAAAAAATAAAAACAACTGAAAATCTCATTCTGAGAAGATGGTTGAGTAGAGGCGTACAAGTGCGTCAGTATTCGAATCCTTTAGATTGGAATTGTGGAGCATTCAAAATATAATTTTCTTGAAACCAGAAACAAGTGGATGCTTTTTCTCTTCATATTTATTGGCCTTCCTGACTGAAGGCTGGTGTGTATTCCCACCTTTTTTCAGATGAGAAGACCAAGAGCAGCATGCCCTGCCACGGTGTTCAGTGTAGAGGGGCTTCAGCTTCCGTCAGAGTTCCCATTGCTCTCCCAGGTCTGTCAGACTCGGGAAGAGACGGAGTAACACCACACTCGGATTCAGTGCACACTCAAATTTAGTAACACCACACTCGGATTCAGTGCACACTCAAATTTGATAACCTTGGTTGGTTTTGTTTGTTTGTTTGGCTGGTTGGTTTTTTTTCCTTTTATTTGTTTTGAGACAAGGTTTCTTTGTATAGCCTTGACTGTCCTGACACTAGCTTTCCTTCTTTTATCTAATGTAGTCTGAAGCTATTGAAAGATTAGTTAAGAGTGATCATAGTATATAGTATCATATTCCTGATTTTCTTGCTTTTGTTTTTGTTTTTCGAGACAGGGTTTCTCTGTGTAGCCCTGGCTGTCCTGGAATTCACTCTGTAGACCAGGCTGGCCCTGAACTCAGAAATCCGCCTGCCTCTGCCTCCTGAGCACTGGATTAAAGGCGTGTGCCACCATTGCTTGGCCACTTTTAAAAACTTTTTCATCTGTAATTTGTCCCTTTAAATTGTTTAGGACTTCATTGAATATTTGCTTAATTTAATTTTTCATATAACTTTGTTCTAAGGTTGACCACTCATGACTGACTATTCTAGTACTAGGCAGCTGTTCCTGCCACAGAATCAAGATGGAGTCTTAAAAATGCTTTTGCAAGTTAAAATTTTACTCAGTTCATGAGCCCTTATTACTTCCACAAAGCACAAAAAAAAAAAAAAAAAAAAAAAAAAAAAAAAAAAGACTTTTTTCTATCTTATAATTATTTTTAAAAATATTTTTGGGACCTGAAAGATCACAAGTGTCTTTATCTGAAAGGGCCTTTTCGAAACAAGGGACTTACCAGCTTTCTTTTCATAGATAAAACAAAGGAAAGACAAGTATAGTGACTTGCTGAGACTGTGTGCTCACAGAATTGCAACCGCTATTTCGAGTTTATTTAGGCGGGTGTGAAGATGACCATGAACTCCTGATCCTTCTATCTCAACATCCCAGATGCTAGGATTACTGGCATCAAACCTAGCTTTTGACAAAGATTTTTGTTTTATCCTCTGCCAAAAAGGTTACTTCAAATTGGTCCCAAAGACTTAATTTGGGGAGCAGTTAACTTCAAGAGCAGTATCAACTGGTATCAGTAGCAGTAGTGTTTGTTGGTCTATAGGGATGTTAGTTTGTATCTTAAACTTGCTGTTGTGCTGTCTAGGGTAGTGAATGAGAGCCGCAGGTGCTCCAGGAACCTGACTTTGCTCAGTCCCTCCTGAGGGACCCAAATACTCCAATTATAAGAAAATCAAGAGGAACTTCCACTCAAGGGACATCCACACATGCTTCTTCAACTCAGCTGGCCATGGGTGATGATCAAAGAAGCAAGGCAGGGAGTGTCCACAGCAAAGTGAGCAGCTACCATGGCAGCCTCCACAGATCACGTGATGGCAGGTAAGTTCTGGGAGCAACCTAGTTCATGTATTCAGTTAGGAACACAGATTAAGAGACAGAAGCCAGTTCTGAAGTAGAAGTGGAACATTATTAAACTTTTTAAATTTGGTATAGTTTCAGATTATGGGATTTAAAGCCAAAGGACTTTGGGGTTTAGACCTGATGCAAAAGCAGTATGATGTACTGTAGGGCACTGAGTGGAGATAAGAGAAGGCAGACTGCTCAGTTTAGAAAGATGCATTTAATTGGGTAGTGGTGGTACACACCTTTAATCCCAGTTATTGGGAGGCAGAGGTAGGTGGATCTCTATTGAGTTCGAGGCCAGCCTGGTCTACAGAGTTCCAGGACAGCCAGGGCTACACAGAGAAACAAAAAACAAAACAAACGAACAAAAAAAACAAAGAGGGGGAGAGGAAGAAGAAAGAGAATTGATTAATTTAGCCAACATTTCCTATACTGGTACTGTGTGAGCCTCTGGGAATAGAGAGGTTATGTACCATGAGCTTTGCACTTCATAGGTTCCCAAACTAGAAAGATGGTATATTCAGTGCTATGGTTGAGAGTGTGGATCTGGGGAGCTGTGGAGATGGTTTAGCAATTGAAATTACTTGCTGTTCTTCCGTAGGACCTGAGTTCTGTTCCCAGCACCCACATCTGGTGACTCAAAACCATCTGTAACTCCACCTCCAGAGGATCCAACACCTCTGGCCTTTATAGCAAGCTACACCCATGTGCATGTACCCTTATACAGACACACACTTATACATAATTAGAAAGAGCAAAAGTAAATCTTGAAAAAAAAATATCTGGAATGCAAGTCTTAGTTTCCTTAGCTATAAAGGAGAAATAGTAGTAGTGGCCACCCATTTAGTAATATCACACACACTCAATGAGATAAAGTACCTAGTCACTAAAAACAGCCTGTCTCAGTGTTAGACCACAGTTCAGTTATTAATGTTGATAAGTACATGAAATAAAATATATCTCAGGGCTGCAAACGTGTTTAGGAGCCATATAGTAAATATTTTAGCCTTTCTAGTTAAAATGACAACCACTGCTCAGTCCTGCTGTGGCAGTCAGTATATAGTCAGACAAGAAGCATCTCAATAACCTATTTATAAAAGCAGAAGGTAGCAGATATGCCCATTAAACTGCCAGCCCCTGCTATTTGGTGGGGTACTTGGGTTTAAACCAGGACTTTGAGCATGCTACACTCCTGCATCCCAGGACCCAGCCCGTGTTTATTAGGAGCAATAGAAGCAGACTAGGAGTGATTCTTTCTGGTATCATGGAGAACATCTCAGAAGATGATTCACAGAGAAGCCTGTCTGGGTTTCTCATTAAATTTGACTTGGGATACTAGAGCTAGGAACTGTTTAGGAGGCGGCACATTAAGTCATTTGAGAGAGAATAAGAGTTTTTCAGAGAGTAGAGAAGCAGTGGGAAGAGCTGAACAGCTTGAAAGGTATATTTTTAAGAAAACTAACATAAATATTAGAAGGATGGAGAGGAGATAAGAGGAGCATTGCTGGGGAGTATTTACATTATTCCAGCCCCTGTGGACATCGTTATGGAGGTCCCTCAGAATATTAAAAATAGAACTGCTTTGTGACTCACCTATAAGGCTCCTGAGAAGAGAATCTAAAGGAATCTAAGTCAGCATGATGCAGACAACCCTTTACCCATGCTTACTGCACCACTGCTCAGAATAGTCAATATCAACAGATGAATGAATAAACAAAATGTTGTGCCTATGCACAGTGAGGTTTTATTTAGCCATAAAGAACAATAAAATAATTCTTTGAAGGAAATTGAGTGGAACTGGAGATCATCATTTTAAATGAAATAAGCTAGATACTGAAAAACAACTCTTTCTCCCTCTTACGGAGAACCTGAATTGTGTATGTGCATGTGGGCACAAATGTGTACAAGATGCTTTAGGATCTCAGAGAAGAGCACCATCTACCTCATCACGGACAGTCAGAAACAGCTTTACAACTGATGGCACTTCTACTTCAAATAGAGGTCAGAGGAGACACTCACGAATGAAGGACAAGGGAACAGCATGCTGAGCAAGAACAGGCAGGCAAGTTTTAGTGTCTGAGTTACCCATAGCATGGTGTGTGTTGAGACTTTTAGGAGACAAAACCATGCTGGGGAGTTATTTCTCTCTGACAGAGAAAGGATATTACAGGGCTTGGAGTACTAGAATAATACAGTCTGACTTGAATTTTAGAACCATCCCTCACAATAGCATGACAAAGGAAAGTATAATGAAACCATCCATCAATTTGTGGTCTTAATTTTAAGATGCTGATAAGGAGGTAGGGATCTGATATCCCTTGAAATGTACTTCATCCAAAAACTCTTAGCAATGATATTGAAGTCATCATCTATCCTTCTCAGTGATGAACAGACATTATCACAGTAATACTTCTATGTGTATGGCATTCTGTACATAAATACATAGAAGAGCAAGGCTTGAATTTCTGTATTCTAGGAGCACAGAACCTTATAGAAAAGGTCTAGTGTGTACATATGAATCAGAATGATGTGGATGTAATCTGTTGAAGGCATCCTGTACCCAGGGGAGTGAATGTGCATCCATAGGACTCTCTTCCATGCCCAGAACTGTAGGCAGATGTAAGAGGTTTCAAGACGACATTGAAACTGTACGTCTGCACAAGGATTTTCATGATCCAAAAGAACATCTCATGAGGACTTATGCTTCAGTCAGGCTTTAACTGCATGCTGGTGCTGTCTCTGGCCATTGTATTATCTCAAGCTATCCTGGCTGTAGGTCACAGATTCCCCGTACTCACTTTGATTCACTACTTGGATAATTATTGATCTGTGTACTGCATACACCTACATGTAAACACCACTTCAAAGAATAAGTAATTGGTAGGTAGATGAGAGGATGGGTAGAAAACTAGGTGGGAATGTGACTAGATTGATACATAAGTGACCTGCAAGGGAAAGCATTGGAGTGAATGACAACACATGGAACAATGTTTGATTTAGTTATTTAGATGAATGATAGCAGATAGTAAAGAGAATCAAAATGGAAATCATCACTTTTTGACTGATTCTGGAATGCCCATACTATAGTGTTGAGGTTTGGTCTATTGCTAGGTATTGTAATGCTAAATTTTGTACCTGAAGGTCTAGGCCTATGAGTGACTTTTTATGTTTATAAGCTTTTGTTGTGCAAACCTTGTTCTTTGATTTAAAACTATTGGTTAAATAAAATTGGCTATAGCCAATTATTGGCGGGATTAGAGGTAGATGGGTTTGGGGGGTCGTGTTTTGAGACAGGGTCTCCCTCTGTTAGCCTTGGTAGACCTTGAACTTGTAGATATCTGCCTGCCTTTGCCTCCTCCTGTATACGGAAACTCAGGGTATGTGCCATCATGCCTGGTCCCTAGGATAGATTTTTAAGACTGTTTTCAAAGGACTTCTCAGTTTTAAACTCTGTAATGAAATGAAAACATCCGATGACCAGCACTGCGGTAGCTAGATGGCTCCTCATCAGCGTTCATGAATCTTTCTTTTAGAGCTTTTAATTTTACAAATGATTCACCTTAATCATGGCTTATAATGATTTATTTTGATGACTGTTAGAAAGGGAATGAGTTGGGCATGGTGGCACATACCCTTAAACCTAGCTCTCAGGAAGCTTAGGTAGGAGGATGTCTGCAAATTCACAGCCAGCCTGCTCTATACGGTGAGCTCCAGAACAGCTAGGAATATTTAGAGACCTTGCCTTGGAAAGAAAGAATGAAAAAGAGAGCGAGGCTGGGGCTCATTACTCTGTGGAGGGTCCCTTGTCCAGTATGCCCAAGGTCTTACTTTAATTCCCAATTCTATAAGCAAAACATACAGACAAAAGCCAAAATAGTTTGCTGTATTCTGAGTTGTTGTTTTTGTTTTTTTTTTTTTTGTCTTTCTTCTGCAGTGCTAGGGATGAAACCCATGAACATACGTATGGCCAGCGTTGTATAAGCGCACTGTATGCATTCCTTGCCCTCAGTGTTGAGACAGGGTCTCATATGTTACTCAGGCTGATTACTTTTAGAAACATTGCCTAAAACATATATCTAGACAGGGCTTGCAGCCCAGGGCCTCTTACCCTGTGCTGTAAACAAAAGCAGCATGTTCATTCAAGTCATCAAGGATACTCAGTTCTCTTTTACTTTTATTATTCTAAATTATGTTTTCCAAAGGAGTATGTGTATGAACAAAAGTATTTTAGAAAAAATTCTCAAGGTTCTAAAGATTAAAAGATAAAATATGGGACTGAAGAGATGGCTCAGTGGTTAAGAGCACTGGCTGCTCTTCCAGAGGTTCTGAGTTCAATTCCCAGCAACCACATGATGGTTCATAACCATCTGTAATGGAATCTGATGCCTTCTTCTGGTGTGTCTAAAGACAGCTGCAGTGTACTACTCACATACATAAAATAAATCTTTATATATGTATATATATGTGTGTGTGTGTGTGTGTGTATAGAAAGAGAGAGAAGAGGGTGGGGGTGGGGGGAGAGATGTACTTATCCTGGAAGAACTCACTATTAAGCCAGAAAGATTGATAAATACCACATGAGCTTTGTAAGCAGACCAAAAAAAGTGATGATTTTCCATTTTGATTCTTTTTTTTTTTTTTAAGTAATTGGTTTTCATAAGCTTGACTGGCCTAGAACTAGTAATTCTTTATTCCAGTGTCAGAGGTTTGATGATGATGATGTATACCATGTTCTTCCTGCATGTGTGCCTGCAGACCAGAAGAGAGTGCACTAGATCTCATTACAGATGGTTGTGAGCCACCATGTGGTTGCTGGGAATTGAACTCAGGACCTCTGGAAGAACAGCCAGTGGAAATGTTCTTAACCTCTGAGCCACCTCTCTAGCCTATTGGGTTTTTTCAATTCTTGCCTCTGATATGGCTCAGTGAGTCAGAATTTCAACAAAAGAAAATTTGAACAGCCACTGGTGTGTTTCTGGATAGGAAGGCTACCTGTAATAAGCTGTGTAGCCCAGCTGATGTATGCAAAGCGCAGCTAGGAGTACACATAATCAGCTGATGAGAGAATTGGTTACAGAGTTTCAGGATGCAACTTCCAAGTAGATGTAACTTCTATAAATTAGTATGGTTACAGTTTTAAGCCTGAGGGAAATAATGAAGATCATTTACAGATGACTGATTCAGCTATTAACTAGCCCAACTAGATGGTATGGGAACAGATGTCATCAATGAGTGGCAGTTCATTCACTGATATTTGCTTACCCTTAATTTCTCCTCTGGTTTCATGTGTTCCTTCTTCCAACCCAGGTCTTTTAGTAAAACTGACATTTGCACTGCTGCTGACTTTACCTCATCTTGCGGAGTCTGAAGGCAGTGCCTCACTCCCTTTCCTCATCTCTCTGAGCCTAGTGTTATTGAAACATACTTGAGTAAGGAAAGTATCCATACTTAACATAGCTCCAAGCCTTTTGCCCTTTTGCAGGGAATAGGACCTTCATCCTGAACCTGAGCGGATTATCTTTTTCTGTTAGCCTCATTGGGTAATTCTGCAGCACAATGGAATTACTCTACATAATCATGTCAGCTATTGCCTTCTAACTGTTGATTTGCTGAGCGCTTCAGTTACTAAGGCATTTTAATGAACATTATTAGTCCTATTTTCTGGTGTGTTCTGTTACCCACTTCAAAACCACCTCTCTTCTGCAGGTACACCCCCTGCAGTTACCGAGGAATGGAGGAGAGACTACCTCACGGCAGCATGTCACGGCTGACAGATCACTCCAGGCACAGTAGTTCTCATCGACTCAATGAGCAGTCCCGACACAGCAGCATCCGAGACCTCAGTAACAACCCCATGACTCACATTACACACGGCACCAGCATGAACCGTGTTATTGAAGAGGACGGAACCAGTGCTTAGTCTTGTGTAAGGTGAAATGTGTGCTGTGGAAAGCAGGTTTTAGTCTTTGCCTTTGCATGGCTGGCTGCTGTAACTCGCTGTCAACTCTGCTTTCTCAGGCAGAATGTGCCACTGGGAAAGTAGATCTTTGCCCTTTGTATCACATCAACCTTGGGATGTGAACACATCCAAAACACTAAGAATCATGTCATCACAAAAGTAATTCTTTCTAGGCTGTGACGAGATGACTGTCTGGTAAGCATTTTTATAAACCCGCTTATTTTATATCTAGAAAAATCCTCTATGTGTGGTGACTGCTTTGTAATGAATTTTCATATAATATGAACTAGTTGTGAAATGACATTCTGGTAGCTCTGTTAATAAAACAAAGTTTCAGAATTAAAGGAAATTTCTATGCAAGGTTTATTTCTCAGATGAATACTAGAACTTTGTAGGTTTATTTCCACAGAGTGAAAAAAGGAACTGTTTTTAAACTGTAGAAGACTTTGATAAGCCAGCAAGGGTATTTTAGCTAATAGTATAACAGTGCCACAGAAGATCTGGTTGGCCTGTGGGAGGTTCTCTCAAGTGTGTCAGTCTTCCCCCAAGATATGCAGGCTGTGGATGAGCACTGGAGTAAAGGCAGAGATGAGCATTTCCCCTGTAATTGGATTGGTTTTTGTTTTGTAAATATTACTTTGTGGGCTATGCTTTTATAATATCCATATGCATGATAGAAACATTTTAATTTGTGGCCATTTTCCCCAGGAAATAGTAGACAACTTCATGTTCATATATGTTCTGTGGAGGCATGCAGTAAGATAAGCATCACACATTATAAGGGGTTTTAGTGGTAAACAAATTACAAATGGCAAAATATTTTCTGTGTATTCATTGTCGTATTTTTCTACAGTGAGATATGATCTTGCCAAAGCCATCAGACCTTGGTACCCAGACCCTCCTACAGTGAGCTGACTGTCTGCACCAAATTCCCCTGTAGCCAGTTGGCTCCAGCTTTTGCCCCACATCCCTGTTTTCTGAATGACTGTGGTTTACAGCTGAAATATACATAGATATATATTCTAAGTGCAAAATGGTGATTGATTTGGGTTCTTGAAAATCATTTTAACTAAGTGGAGCATGGTTACTCTTTCTGTGAATACCATTTAATCTTAAAATTATCAAGTAAAAACCTCTTGACATTTTGTCTTGCAAAGCTTAAATGATTTAGGATATGAACTGTGAACTTTATTTGTATGAAATTGATCAGAAAGAAAAATTCTTGAAAATGCTAATATGTTACTCAGAAAACATAAGTGATGTTCACCCCTGATTGCAGGTACGAATCACTCTGGAAACTATAGCCAACATCTTTCTGTCAGGTTTGAGTTGATGCTTTAAAAACAAACAGCTTTCCAGGTGATTGTTAGCGTAGCCAGGCTTGAAGCCGTTCTTTTAAGCTCGCTTTCCCCTAAGGATGGGCTGATGGCATCATATTTGACCAAGGGAAGATGGAGCCAGACTCCATGATACACTTACATTGTTTCCTGGTATGCAGTTGTTTCTTACTCTTTTATAATCCACTATAAAATACAGAATTCTCAGCTTTCATCTCTAGAGAGTCTTACTCAATAAATCAAAGGCAGTAGGATTTCACAAATCTGTATTTCTAAAAATACCACAGGAGAGTCTTAGCAGGTTATCCAAGAATCACACTCAGAAAAAAAAAAAAAAAATACCCTAGACTCTGGAGAGGTCTGGCATTGCCATATGCTAGTTTTTAACTTAGAACAAGTCAGCCTCCATGAGCCTAGCTCCTCTTGTTTAAAGATGAAGACTGAAGATGAATATCTCCTCTACCTACCTCACAAAGTTGTCAAATTGAGATCAAATAAAAACAACAGTCTGGAAGCTCTTTGAAACTGTGAAGTGTTGTGAAATGTGCAGGATTAAGATTCTTGAGGACTAAAGAGCTTTATTGGAGGTCTACTGCAGTACATTTCTTGACACGTTTAATTCATATGTCTGCTTCTCTCGCCCTTTAAAACTTTAAGAGTGACCACGTGACAGAAGAGCCAGTTTCCTGGTAGTCATGGATTTATTTGTGTCATGTTGCTTCTTCGAAGTATGTATCAGTAGAGATTACCCATTCTTCATAAGACATATTTGAGCATTTGGCCCCAAATGTTTTCTCTTTCCTCTGTCCTCCTATCTTTCTCCTTGGAACTGGGGTTACCACTTGGAGAGGCCCATAGATAAGTTATAAGATATAACTTGTCTATAAACAAATCAATAACTCATGAAGCTTCTGTCTGAGAAGCTCCTAGAACAGCATGAGCAAACCAAAACAAGCATCCACAAACAAAAATAGAAGTTATAATAATAGGAGTACCAGTTTGAGCTCAAAGAGGTTGTTGTCTTCCACCATCTGCATCACTACCGGTTGCCAAGTGTTAATTGGTCGTCCTTTAAAGTGGGCCAAGTGTAGAGAGTGAAGTGAACATTTCCATGAAAGCCTCACCTTTGTGCTTCCAGAGTTTATGTGTCGTTGCATCTCCTCTTGCTTCAGCCACTGGTATGTGTATATGAATGATGTTGGCCTTACAGTCACCTTCACCACGTACCATCGTGCGTTTGTTCTGTGCAGCCTGCACAGTGTTGTTTGGTTTAAGTAACACTGTTCAGTTCGGGCCATGCTCCTCCAGGTTTGAAGTGTGCCATTTTTAAGAGACCATTGAGGAACAACAGCAGAGCAGTTGATTCCAAATCTTAACCTGTTTAACTTGCCTTGAACAAGTCTGGACAGTTTTCTTACCATATAGGTTACTTTAATTTCTGTTGTGATTGGCATATGTTAACACTTGGTGTTTTCTTTGTTCAACTGACAACCAAGAAAATGATAGTGCCCTCTAAAATGTTAATATATTATCAAAAGGGTTTTGAAAAGAACTTTGATTTTAGCAATATGGTTTTATTTAGTAATTAGGCAAAAGATCCAAGGCAGTATTAAGCTCAAAACAGTAATTTGTTTCAGAGAGCAGTTGATGAATAACAATTAGCACAGGGCTTAGTACAGAGTAAGCTTTCCAGTAAATGTTTAGCAAACAAGTAACTACATGGTACTCAACTTAGACCATGAAAATTGTATGTATATATATATTTGTTACAAATCTGTGTAAAGTAAGAATCCTTTTCAGTTTCACACAAACACAAGAGATAGGAGGTTTATAGAACCTAGGTTTATAAGTAAACTCATGATTCTTTTAAGCTGCTTTTATGCCTTTTTGTGATCAGCTAAGATGAGAAATGCTTGGGGTTGTAGAAACAGTTCAGTGGTTAAGTGTACTTGCTGCTCTTCCAAAGGACCCAAGTTCAGTTCCTTGCAACCTATTCTCACAGTGCCTGTAGCTCCAGCCCTGGGGATCCAACATTCCCTTCTGGCCTCCTGATACCAACACACTTCTAACACACACACACACACACACACACACACAATATAAAAGGTTCATTTAATTCAACTATGTATAATGTATATACATTTACATAAATTTGATTACTATATATGGAAATGCATTGGGATTTGTGTATCTCTTCCTGGTTTTTCTTCCATTTCATTTTTTGTTGTTCCAGTCACATGAGTATTGGGAGAGGCATAGGAAGAGTAGCCATCCTTCCCACTCACCAGACTATAATTGCTTTCTGTAATCTAATTCTAATCCTATGTATCTTTAGTAATTATATTGATACAGAATAATGCTCATCTTTCAAGATCCAAATCTGGGAAGAGAAAAAACATTATTAAAAGTCTGTTCAGACCACCATTTTAGTAGATATAGGTGTTTAGTTAACTGATAGTTGTTAGCACATATTAGTATGTTTATTCCTGTGTTCTCTAATTAGAAAATCTGGCTTTAAAGATTTTTTTAAAGCTTCCTCTAATATTTTGGTCAAAGGTAGAGCAAGTACAAAATCCATTAAGTTCAATCTATTTAAATATGTTGAATGATATTTTATCTTTACCTTTTTCCCTAAATAGTCACCAAAAACCTATCTTACCCTTTTCATGGATTTGGGGGAGGGGGGATGGTAGAATTATTTATAATTGACTCTAGTTTTATTAGCACCACTTCCCATGATTAAAAATGTTTTTTACTTTCTAATAATTCAAAAGTTTAAAATTTGCCAGATGTAGTGACACACATCTTTAATCTTAGCACTCAGGAGGCTGAGGCAGAGAATCTCTTGTGAGGTCAACCTGGTCTACATAGTGAATTCCAGGGCAGTTAGAAAGACCTTATCTCAAAAAATAAAGATTAACAAATCTTAAGGTAAAGATAATTAAAAATAAGTAATTTTATTTATGAATATTCAGTGTTCTATTATTCTTCTCATTACCACTAACTATTGAATTAGTATTTTTAATTTTTTCAAGCTTGTTATATTTCTTAAAGCAGAAAACTTTATTATTTTATTAGTAGTATTGTGGCCTTAAGCTTTTTGATATATAATCAGGCTTGCTCAAATTTGCAGAGTTGCAGATGTTTCTTTGTTTTATGCTAACTGGCTTTTTAAAATTTAGAACTCAATGGCTTTGTTTAGGCCAGGTTTTAATTAATAACTAGTAAGAATGCATTGTGTTATTTTAAAAAATATCCAAGGATTTTTGAGTCCGGAAAGCTGATATCTAGTTTTGCCTCTCCTTTCCATGAGCTCTCTTAACCTCAGACAAAGCCTTTTTGTTTGCAGTTGAAAGGAACTCAGGGATTAGATTAGGAGTCTCAAATTCCACCAGACTCTAATTTGTTTCTCCCTTGACCATTTTATAGTCATTGCTGAGAGCTCGCTTGTGTTCTCTTCCCATAAACTGTGTGCTTGATCAGCTTGCTCAGCTAAGGCAACTGCACTCCAGGACCCAGTGTTAGAAAAGTAGTTTGCCAGTGAGCTACATTTCCAGCCCCCTCACAGAATACCTCAGGCTGATCTCAGAGGCTTAGGTATATATCCCAGGTTGGCTTTGAACTCACAGTTTTCTCACCTTTGCCAGGCAAGTGCTGGATTTTGGATGTGCCACCATGCCCTAACTTAAGCGATTTTTAAAAGAGGAAAAATATAGATAATAAAAGTAAAAGATGGTATAAGTACCAGACATGATTTTTAATGAAAAAATTAATCATAAGTTGATAAACAAAAGAAATGCCATGATATTTTTGATATTCTCTTAATTATGAATATAGATTTTTTTTAGTCAAGCCCGCATACCAAATGTATTCTGTAGAGATGTAGTGTAGCTCACTAGGAGAGTACCTTCTTAGCATGTGTTCAAATTAAATTAGTGAGCAGATCGGTGACAGCACTGGTCTCTTTGCTAATTAGAAGGCTATCGGGTTTTACCAGCTTTCACGTGGTTATAAAATCCATGATTATCATTATTAACACTATTGTTTTTTATTATTACTACTTTGGTTTTTCAAGACAGGGTTTCTCTGTGTAGCCCTGGCTGTCTTGGAACTTGTTCTGTAGACCAGGCTGACCTTGAACTCAGAGATCTGGTTGCCACTGTCTCCCAAGTGACAGGGTTAATGGTATGCACCACCACTGCCCAGATTGATTATAAAATCTAAAAGAACTTAGAGAAATGGAATGGAACTCTTTAACTGCCTCCTTGAATTCATTGAATTTGTGTAGTTGCAGATTGCCACAGAAAAGTGATGACCTATTTTAAAATATTAGCAGGATTAATACTTAGTTTAGCAATAGATGGCCATGGGTTCAGTCCCATCATTGAAAATAAGACTCATAAAATATTGTTAGAGATAAACGTGACTTGCTATTGTTAATTTGTCCTAGCTTTGCAGAAAATATTACCATAAGTTTCCTTAATTCTCTAATAGGGCCAGTGAGATGACTGAGCAGGTACGGGCGCTTGCTGCCAAGCCGGACAATGTTGATTTCTATCCTAGAGATCCATATGGTGGAGAGAGAGAACAGACTCCCACAAGTTGTCCTCTGACCTCCACATGTGGGTTGTAGTGTACATGTGCATGTAGGCACACATGCACACACATAAACACAATAAATACAATAAAAATTTTAAGTATTCTTTAATTAAACAGATTCCAGTACCTTTATCCTTTCAACATAATTCTCTTGTAAATTAATGATGGTTTCCATGAATTGAATCAAGGAAATCTCACTTGCTATCTTCTAATTTTATGTGTATGGATATTTTGCCTGGATCTGTGTCTGTGTACCATTTGAATTCCTGGCACTGTGGGATTCCCTGAACTTGAGGTTATAGAGGGTTGTGAGCTACTATATGGGTGCTGGAATCTAACCCCAATCCTCAGAAAGATCTCCTAACCACTCCAGCCCACCCAGATAGAAGATTGATTTCTTTGCTCTGACTATCTGCATCTGTTCATATGTCTTGAATGATCTGTTATCTTACAGCGGACAGTTGAGTCTGAAATCTGACGAGTACATAACATTAGAAAGTAGGTATAGGTTGGTGTACTGGTTCCTAGTGTAATTTTTTTTTTTCTAACCATGTCAGCTTTGTTGCCCCTCCCTCCCAGTTTGGTTCTGATGAACAAGTCTTACATATGCTAGGCAGCCATTCTACCACTGAGCTATATATACCTATTAGATTTCCTTAGCTACATTTAATTCCTTGTCTTAGGTCTCTCACTGGTTTTCAGTAACTAAATTAGATGCTCAATCTCTCACTCAGAGATTCCTATGACCATATGCTACATAATGACATTCTAGTCATTTTTAGTTAGGAAACACATGGCAGCCTAAGGCAGGAGGATTGTAAGTTTAAGACCTGTTTCAGACCTCCTGTCCATACAGCAGTGGTCCCATAGGTCATATCACTTAGTAACGTCATAGGCATGTGATTTGGCCAGTGCATGCTCTGATGTTACAAAGTGACCCAGTTGCTTAGCAACATATTCCTCAAATGTATCCTGCCATTAACACAATTTTTTTTTTAAATTGTCTCTAAAAACAGCACATATATTTTCAGTTTTCTGGCTCTTCAAGTCCTTGTTGTTGCTACATTGAATATGAAGTCCAGTTTCAATGAATATTTGGGATTGATAATGAGAAGTTCTGTAAGAAAAACCAGGTAACCCTAGAGTGGTGGTTTATAGTTATTGGTCTTGTGTTTTTCTGTTTGTCTAGCTATCCTTCCACCCTCAATTTTGAAAAGTTGGCACATCTCTTCCCTTGGCCCTGTCTCAGATCATTTCCCCAGAACTAATCTTGTCAGCAGAAACATTTACAGTGAAATCATTTTTTAAAAAGAAATCAGCACAGTAGGTTTTTACATTGAGCTGAGATGACTGTGCCTTGAAAATAATGTAAGTGTGAAATTGTTTAACTCGTAAAACGGATTCCCTAGCGTGGAGATGTTTGTTTGAGCTAAATGTGGGGACTCACACTGGAATCCCAGTCTCGAAGAGGCTAAGACAGAAGGATTATACATCTAAGGCCATCTTGTGCTGCATGGTATATAATTATAGGCCAACCTGAGCTGCATAGTGAGACTGTGTCAAAAAACAAGTAGAGGGAGAAGGATAAAGCTGTTCAGACTCTGGAAGTTCTCCTGTCCATGGATATTATTTCTTGTATATCTTAGCCATGAATTAGAATAAATCTGAATTTTCTTTTTTTTTTTTTTTTTTTTTTTTTTGGTTTTCCGAGACAGAGTTTCTCTGTATAGCCCTGGCTGTCCTGGAACTCACTCTGTAGACCAGGCTGGCCTCCAACTCTCAAATCCGCCTGCCTCTGCCTCCCAAGTGCTGGGATTAAAGGTGTGCCCCACGACCGCCCAGCTTTTTTTTTTTGTTTTTGTTTTTGCTGAATTTTCTTATCATTTCTCTCTTTATAGTATTCCAAACTCCCCAGAACCATCCAGCTTCTCATGTTTTGTGTTTGTTTGTTTTATTATTTCCCCTGGTACTAGGGCCTTGCCTGCTGCCAGAGCCTTGCATACTAGGCAAGTGCTCCAACTCACCAGACCATGGTGTTTTCTATCAGGTATCAAGGCCTTGAACTTGATATGTTGTCCAGGCTAGTCTTGGAGCTTATAGTCTCCCTGCATGGTCCTCCCTAGTGCCAAGGTTACAGTCATGAGCTTCCCATGTGCTTAACATCAGCTTATATTTTTTCCTTCCCTCCTTTCCTTCCTAATGGTGTGTGTGTGTGTGTGTCCATCCATCCGTCCATCCATCCGTGACTAATGTTGGAACCAGGCCTTTCTTTTATTATCCAAACTTTCTGCCACTGAACCGTATCTCCTGTCCTTTAATACCAACTTCAAACAGCTTTTCTGCTTTTATTTTCAGTTTCTAGATTTTGGTTTTTTGAGTTTTACTTTGTCACTGAAGTTTAAACTTTTGTTTCATCATGATAGAGTACACCGTTGTCCCCTCCCCTTCCTCCCCCCCACCCCCAGAGCACAGTTCACTGGCCACTTCAAGCATTGTGCTGGCTTATTTTGTTTGTTGGAACTATTATAAAAACTAATTCTTCAAAATTAAAATTTTAAATTAGGAAACGTTGTTTTCAAGCCTAGCATGATAGATACATGTCTATAATCCCAGAATTTAGGAGGCAAGGCTAACTGAGGCCAGAGGATTGCCAGGAATTAACGGCCAGCCTGAGCTACATAACAAGACCCTGTTTCCAAAAATGTAAAGGAAATAATTTTTAATATTTTAATCTGATAGTTTGGAGGAGTATTTATATGAACATGTATCTATGATTAATAGTTATTTCATTGTCTATAATAGAGAATATCTAAATCTCATATTATTTAATGATCTGACTCTTACTTTCTTGTCTTAGCAAACAACTCTGTGTTGTTCAGTGATTTGTCTAACAGTTGAGCTCAAGATTCTCTCAGTCTGAATAGTTGGAAAATATTCTTCTAAGCATGTGAAATTGCTGTCTTGAGGGGAAGTAACCACATGTTAGCAACTTATGATATTTTAGAAGAGATGTTAACTTTTTACCTCTGCTCTTCTCAGACTATCAGAAGAGACTACATAAACTCTTAGGTCATCTCAAAAGCTTCTGCTCTGTATTGTTGCTGAATTCCTGCTTTTAAAGACAGCTTATCAATTTGAAGTAAATGCCTTTGAGAATACTTAAGTTTCATAAGCTCTTCACTAAGTCTGTATTTGATTTTCAAGCTTTTATAAGCTGATAGCCTGTCACACTGTCAAGGGAATAATTGGTAAATACCATTTAGAGGTAGAATAATCTCCCAGTGTGATAGGTACTCCGTTTCTGCTAACTACAGAGTTTTATCCTCCAAAATAAATTAATACAATGTTATACAGTCAACACATTTTCTATAAGCTTTCATCTAAAGATTTTCTTTATACTTATATTTCTGGTTATGGGAACAAAGGTATAGAAATATAAACACACAGATAAGAATATGAAACTCCTATCCAGGAAATTCCCAGTTTTATGGCCCAAAAAGGTATAAACTAGGTTGTTTCAAACTCAAACTAAATTGCCCCATATTGTTGTAATTAAGATAGTTGCTAGAAACCATTACTCAGTACCCATTGCACTCTTGGAGTTATTCTGAGTGTCTTAGATTTCAATGCTTTCTTGTGTTAGACAGAGGTACTTTGATTTCAGTAGAGACTTCGTATGTTTCTTCCTCAGTGATGCCCTCAGAAAGCCCCAGTTTAGCTGATCTGATCCCCAAATGCTCAACCTGAAACCTTTCTAGTTTCTACTTGTTCTAGCTGCTCTAATCAGTATGTCCAAAGTATGACCCACTTCAAGTGTTAGGAAGAAACAAATTCAGAAAATTCATATTAAATTGTCAGTAACTATCTTGCTGAAAGAGAACACATAAACATTGACAGCTCTGCTCAATGACAGGAAATTTACAGGTGAATACTGTCCATGCTTGCTCAAAAAACACTTTCCCTGTTTTCTGTTGACAATTTTTCAAGGACTATTGAGGTAGGAAAACTACTCCTTTTTCATTATTCCGAAACTTATTTTTAAATAACTGGTACTTAGCAATTTAGTTTTTAAAACATTATTCTGAATTAAATTGCTGAGGTGACTAAATTCTAAAACTAACCTTGTTTTATCATACAGACATCTAGTTAGAAAGTGCTTGTGGTGAAGACTTGTATCTTGTGGCATTAGTTCTTCATGTTTCTTATCCATATGTCGGCTAAAGCAGTTCATTTCCAGATGAGTGGAAAGTTGCTGTTGTTGGGGTCTATGTAGGGCGAGCACACCCAGTCAGAGCATGGGCTGTACTGTCACAGTAGCTGGGTGTGTTCTGCGCTCTGCTGTCGTAGATTTATTTTGTTTACAGTAGACTGATGTCAGTTTTGTAAATGTTTTTCTTAGCACTTTAACTGTGAGTGTAAAAACTGATTTTAAATGTAGTGGTTGTATATTTTGGTTATAAATTGGAAATTTTTAATAAAACTAAATAACTTGTTCTCTTGTCTGTTGGTATATTATTGAACATAATTTCCTATGTCATCATCCAGACTTAGTGTAACACATTACACTACTTCTTTACAAGTTCAGTTTCAGGGGCCTGGAGAGATGACTCAGTGGATAAGAGCACTGGCTGCTCTTCCAGAAGACCCAGGTGCAGTTCCTAGCACCTACATGGCAGCTCACAATCATCTGTAACTGCAGTTCCAGAGGATCCAGCATTCTCTTCTGGCCTCAGCAGACACCAAGTATTCATGTGGTACACAGGCTTATGGGCAGGCAGAACACCCATCCACATAAAATTATATTTAATTTAACTTTAGAAAATAAGTTTCTTTTTTTTCAGTATTTTTATTTATAATTACATAAGAAACATTAACCTGAGATTTAGAAATATATAAATACACACTGCCTGTTGGGAGAATGATATATGATAATCATTCAGTTTTGAATGGGTAAATTACTTAACAAAAGTAAGAGAACAGTAGTGAACAGAGAGACATGAGTGTGGAAGCTTAGAGCATCCATCAGAAATGATGGTGGAGGTCCAGCTTCGTCACACAGGGGTTCCCAGTTAAGAGATTTCCAGGCAGGGCCGTCTATCACAGCAGCACAAAATAGTTTGCCAGTGCAACTTACACTATTCTCTATATTATTTTCTCTCTCATTTTTATCAATATGGACTATATATATATATGTATATATGTTCATTATATTATCATATCTTATTGCAGTATAATAGAGGCTCAGTAAATGCTGGTTGAAAAACACAGTCCATCATTTGTCTCAAAGCAGATGGTTTCTTAGGTGAATTTGTTTTCAAGCACAGGAAGGCAGTTAGAAGACACTTAGAAGTCATAAAATCCAGTCCCAGCATTCGGGAGGCAGAGGTGGATAAATCTCGGTAAGTTTTTTTGCCAGCCTGGTCTATATAATTCCAGGCTACCTAAGGCTACACCATACTTATCTTGACAAGAAATCATAAGGTCTGTACACACTTCAGAACGCATACTAAAATTGGAATAATAAAGAGATTAGCATGGCTCCTGCCCAACAGTAACTAGTAAGTTCTGTTTCAAAAAGGAAATCCTAAAGTTTCTCAAGACCTTTCACTAGCCATAGATTACATGATATCAGTAACCAACTGCCCACTGCTCTCTGCAAGGCCCTTGGTTTTGTTTTGGGAATGAAAGGCTTCCTGAAAGTTGAGTGTGAAATGTCCCTTTGCCATTGTTTCTGTTTGACAGAAACAGTAATTCTTTCCTAGGAAGGCTTCCTGAATACTTTCCCCCAGTTTGTGCAAGCAAGACACGCAACTTTCTCCTAGCAGCATCTTGAGATGCTGGGGTTGTCCTTTCCAAAATGCCTCAAAATGAATATCCACAGAAGAGCCACCCATCTCCAGATGCCTTGAAACCCTGAGAGGTTGGACACTGTGTTCTTTCCATTGCCCTTTAATTCTACATTTACTTTGCAACTTGCCAGCAGCTGAGGGATCTAACCATCCACACAATGAAATACGTAAGTGTACATAGTCTTCAGTTGTTGAAATTCTGGATTTCCAACAGGCACCACATGACTCCTGCTATGTGCCAGGCTTATAAACCGAGTAGTCATTAATATCCCATCAGTTCACTTCTAAACAAAAATATCTGAGATGGAAAAAATAGACTAAATCATGTTTGCTGAATTCAAAGTGTTCACTTTCAAGGGAAGTGGGAATGTTGGGTTTGGAATGTGTTTTGTGTTGTTGGCTGGTTAACTAATGCTGGTCACTACGGGTTGAGAGTTAAAATGCATGTGCTGAAGCACACAGAGGCATGGACCCAAGTTTCTTCTTTACAAAATGAAAATGTTAGGCTGAGCCAATGGCTTTTAGCTATGGGATCTTTTCTTCAAATAATAATAGTTTTTAAAATTACTAAATTCAGGGGCTGGAGAAATGGTTCAAGGGTTAAGGACATGTACTGTTTCCCAGAAGGTTCAGTGCCTATACCAGGCAGCTCACAACCCCTTGTAATTCAAGCTCCCAGCATTCAACACTCATCTCCTGGCCTCTGCTCTGAGGGTGGCACATAACATATTCCCTCCCTCCCTCCCTCCCTCCCTCCCTCCCTCCCTCCCTCCCTCCCTTCTTCTTTCTTTCTCTTATAAATATTTTTTAAAAATTACTACATCCAGCCAGTTATGGTCATACAAAACTGTTGGAGGCCGGCATACATAGCAAGGCACTATCCAAAAAATACTCAGTTGTTTGCACCTTGGCTGTGATGGTACTCACTCAGATCTGTATATGAGATCACATATAGATAAGTGTAAGCACATGAGTGAGTGTTTCTGTAAGGAAGAAATCTGAGTAAGATAGATTGTAGCTATCATACCAGTTTCCTGGGTTTGATATTGTATTCTGTTTACAAAAAAAAGACATTGCCACTGGGAAAAACTAGGTGTAGGTATTTTTCAAGTTGCATTTAAATTACTACAATCTCAAAATGAATATACTTAAGTAACTTTTTTTAGAGTGTCTTGTTATGTACCCTATACTGGCTTCAAATTCGAGATTCTCTTGAGCCACCCACATATTGAGATTACAGACATGAATCACCATATCTGGCTTTGTAAAATGTTTAAGTACCAAGTTAAGGAATCTCTCGTTGTTTCCTAAAGTTGAATGATGCATCCTCTTGTTGATGCTTCATTTTCATTTGCTCTTCTCCTTCGGTTGCTTTAAAGAATGTATCAGCAGTTGTTATATAGAGGTTTGTCTTATTCTTGTTTGACCCTCTTAATTTAATATTCTTAAGAAAGAATTAGACTCTACTAAAATATTTATGTAAAGAAAGTAGTCCTCTGCTAGTTTCAAGTCTCTCAGAAGCAGCAGCTCAGAATTCAGACCGCACAGCAATGCCTACTCTAGCTGATACACACACACACACACACACACACACACACACACACACACATTCAAAGGTTCCTGGTCCATAGTTCCAGGACCTGTAAACAGTCCACCTCATCTGGCAAAGAAATGTTCTGGTTTGCTTGTCTGCTGCTATGGTGAATGCCATAACCAAATAGCTTTAGGAAGAGAGTTACAGTCTGTCATAAGGGAAATCAAGGCAGAAATTTGACACACAAACCATGGAGGAATGCTGCTTACTGGCTTGCTCCCAGGCTCACATTCAGCAACCTTTTCTTAAGCAGCCTAGGCCCACCTGCCTCAGGATGATACCTCCCAAAGGGCTGGGTCCTCATACATCAATTAGCAATAAAAACAAATGGTCTACAGACATGGCCATAGCAATTCCTCCATTGAGGTTTCTCCTTCCTAGGTCCATCACATTGAAAATCAAGATTAACCCTCATAGGGTCTTTGCAAATATGACTGGAGAGACTGTCCTGGGTTATCAATGGGATACCAATCTAATCAACATGATTTGGTAAAAATCACAAGATGTTCTTAGCCTTGATTGTAAAGATTAAGAAAGATGCCATATTGCAAGGACTTTCTCTCCTGACTTTAAAAATGGAAGAAGCCGGGCAGTGGTGGTGCACGCCTTTAATCCCAGCACTTGGGAGGCAGAGACAGGCCGATTTCTGAGTTTGAGGCCAGCCTGGTCTACAGAGTGAGTTCCAGGACAACCAGGGCTATACAGAGAAACCCTGTCTCGAAAAACCAAAAAAAAAAAAAAAAAAAAAAAAAGATGGAAGAAGGGTGCCACAATGGATGCTCTGGGAACAGCTTTCAATGACAGTCAACAAGAATGAGGAAGAAAGTAACCCCACCCTAGTCTCAAGAATGGAACTGCTGCCACCTCACTTAGGGCCCCCCACCCCGAAGTTCAACTTCAGAGCTACAAAACTATACAACAGCTAATGTGTGTTGTTGAACCCCTGTGGTGGGGATGGTTTGTCAGGACAACAATAGAAAATATACCTGACTTCTGCAAACTGTAGACTGTTCAATGGATGAGTAATGAGAAGTGGCCCAAGGAGTCCATTAAGAGTGGAACAGTTCATGAAGCTGGACAGTTGCAGTGATGCTAGCAGTTGACAGGATGGAGATTCAGCAAGAACAACCGGTCCCCTATGCCTTTCATCAGGGGACTCCACCATTTCTAGATCAGTTTTCTTTCCATTATGTTCATATGTTGAAACGTCTGTTCTTCATACTGTCCTCCTCCAAAACTGCTCCACTTCTGTTCATCTAGTCAAGCATATGTTTTCATCAGCCCTGCATTGCCACCAGCAAATCCAGCCATGTGGGAAGGATGTCGGACCTTAGGAAAATACTGAGACTTTCAGAAGGGAGCACAACTCTGATGCCTGGTCTCTGTGTGCTCCCAGGAAGTAGTCACAAAAGAGAATTATATGTGAAACCATTTATTGTTTTAAAAAAAACAACCCCCCTAAGTCAGACACTTAAAAGTGTTTTGAAATATTTGGACACAGGAAGCTCTTGGCTAAGGTCTATAATGAGTCACCGTCATCTGCTCCTCAACCGGAGACTTAATGCTGAATCCTTTCCATGTCTTCGTAGATGCTCAAGTCTAACATCAGATGGGTCTCTTGGGCATTCTTCAGCCCCCAATACTAATTAGATAAACTGCTATGTAGTAAATACACTAGAAATATCCAAATACTGTACATGAGATGATCAACGAATCATATGTATGTTAGGAATTTTTTGATAGCAGACTTGTTAGAAAATTGTTTGCTAAATATGGGAAATAAATGCACGTGCTAAGTCTGGAGGCAGCTTCTGTTTTCCCATATGTCCAGAAGGAGAGAAGTTGTTCTCTGACAACAGATTGGACACAGTTGAGCCAGTTTAAAGGAACTGTTGGTGATGCATGTCCCTGTCAGGCATCGGTTGGGGCCAGTCTGAATGAGCCTTTGTCATAATGACAAGGCCAAGTCCCAGGGGGAAGACAAGCATTTCTGAAAATCCCTAAGGCCACATACATGGCTGTAGAAAATTGCTTCCTTCCTGGAGCCATTGATATAGTGTTAAAGTTAATTAACAAATCCAGCGGTACTCAGGAGAGCAAGCTAAATCCTTTCATCTAAAAGCCCTTCCTTCTCCTTCTGTTCATTGTTTCACAGAAACAAAATGTAATCAAGTAGGAGTCTGCTTTAGCTGACATTGTTTTGGGTTTCTTCAGAGTGAAGGATCATATTTATATTTTTCTTGTCTATAGGTGAGTTATTTTGGGAAATATTTCAAGTCTCTGTGACCATTCAGTAATATATATTCATCCATCCATCCATCCATCCATCCATCCATCCATCCATTCATCCACCTACTCCATACTCCAAGTAGTAAAACTGGTTAGAAAAAGAAAATGATAATTTCTACTCTTGCAAAGCTACATTGTAATAAGTAAGCTTCCAAAACTTAGTACTATACACTGCTTTTCTCAAAGTATGGTGGGAGTGCAAATGTGGAAGAAGATAATTCTGCCATAAAGAATGAATGTACCAAGAACATTATAGAATATAAACAATGAGAGATTAAGTCAGCAACTATTTAATGATTAAGTATTAGTTGCTGGGACTATGGTGTCTTAGTTGATTCCTGTTGCTATAACAGAACCCTTGAGGCTGGATGATTTGTAAAGAGGCTTACATGGGATACAGTTCTAGAAGCTGAAAGTCCAAAACTGGGTGGCCACAGGTGCCTGGCTCTCAGATGATGACCCAGTGTTGCTCCATCTATGGAAGTAAAGCAGAAAAGCAAGTGGACACACGCAAAGAAATCTCTTTAATATTAATTTTATGTGTATGAGTGTCTTGCCTACATGCATGTTAAGTATACCATGCGTGTGCCTGGTGCCCACAGAGGTAGGAAGCCTCTGAGGACCTCAAAAATAGAGTTACAGCTGCTATGTGGGTGCTAGGAATCCAGTCAGGGGCCAATGGAAGAGTAATCAGTGCTCTCACTCACCGAGCCACCTCTTCAGGTCCCAACGAAATCATGTCCGAGTGCGTGTCTGTGTGTGTGTCCGTGTGTGTCCGTGTGTGTGTGTGGTGTGTGTGTGTGTTCATGTGTGTGTTTGTGTGTGTTGCTAAGGATCAAACCCAGAGATTTTAGCATGCTAAGTATACACTCTACCCACTGAACTACATCTCCACTTCAGTTGATGTGGTGAGTGTGTGTGTGTGTGTGTGTGTGTGTGTGTGTTCCATGTGCCTTCTACCTGGTTGAAGCCTGCAGGGTCTCTCTTGTTTCTGTCATTCTTTGGCACCTTGGAAGTACGGATTGCAGATAAACTACACTGCATCCAGCTTTTCATGTGGGCTCTGGGGATCAGACTCAGGTCGCCGGGCTTGCTCAGCAAAGGCCCTGCCCACTGAACTGTCTCTCCAGCCACCACATAATCTTTTCACATTGCATGCAAGCCTTATAGGGAAGGTGTAGAACATGAGAGGGGGGAAAGGAAAGCAGGCATAGCAGAGCCAGTTAAATCACAAAGGAACAGCAATTCCACCGAAGGCTTACTTCTCCACAGCAACAGAAGACAGGAATATATCTTCTTCATTTACTGAGCAGAAAAATATACTGTAAATAAGATTAGTAAACAGCTAAAGTGTCTCTTAATGAGTGATAAAATCTGGGTCTGAATATTCAAGGACTGTGGCTACCTACCCCAGATCTCTCCCTCGCCTATTCTTTTTATTCAAGTGGAAGAATATAGCTGTACAGATCCCACTGTTAGCATAACAAGAAGACAAACACGTGACAGAAGAGAACAGTATTTTATAGAAGATATTTATGTCTTCTACGCTCTGCAAAGCCAGATGGTGCAAAGGAGTCAAGGATGGTGAACTGGGGCCTTGAAAACCTAGGAGAATGAGATCGTCCACAACAGATGGAGAAGGCTCCAGACAGAGAGACTGGAGGTCAGTGCCACATTCCATCCCGTCTGACCTCCAGGTAGATCCCGGTCTGAGTGTTCAAGGAGGGAGACCTGAGCTGCACCAGTGTGGGCCACATGCACGCACAGATGATACTTCATACCCAGTAGCATCACGTAAAGAGGTAGAAGAGTCCAGAAACTCATTCCTGGACACTCCAACACTGGGGAGTTGGGAGGATGAGGAGAGTGGTCATCCAGCTTGAGGGGGGGGGGTGAAGGAAGGACAAGCTCCTCAAACTGCCTGGAGCATGATCCCATGACTCCTGTGACTCCCGATGCTGGCCAGCATGCTGAGGGCTTTATGTCCACCCAACTCTGAATGGAGTTGGCGGGGAAGAAAACATGCACAGGGTGGGACTAAGAGACCCTGAGATTTTCAGTAAAGGAAAGGCAAGAAATAGATGAAGAGAAATTCATTAATTTATTATTTATTTATTTATATTATTTATTTTTATTTATTTATTTATTTATTTATTTATTTGGTTGTAACTGGATGTGCACAGGCCCCAGTGTGCATGTGGAGGTCAGAGTACAGCTTATGGGTCCCTGAGTTCAAACTCAGGTCATCAGGGTTGGCATCAAGCAGCCTGACATTTATTTATATATTCATTCATTCATTTGAAACAAGGTTTCTCTGTATGGCCCTGGCTGTCCTGGAACTCACTGTGTAGACCAGGCTGACCTCAAACTCAGAGACCCACCTCCCACTGCCTTCCAAGTGCTGAGGATTAAAGCCATGTGCCAGTCCATCCAGCTTGTCATTTTTTAAAAAAAAATATGGGGAAACAGTGTGTTTGTATTCTGATGAGAGTGAGCTGATAGAGGGAAGAATGCTGTCGCAGTGTCCTGAGCAGGACCCAGTACACAAGCACAGGGATTGCTCCTCCACCATGACAGGACAGGAGGGGTGAGCGTGGGAGCTGGGGGAATTTCCTGGAAGTTTTCAAAGGGAAACAGAAAGACAGGTCATTAGGAATGGGCCTGCAGAGAAGAGGCTGGCATCTAAGGAGACAGGAGAAAGTGTAAAGTCATCACCCGAGAGAACCGGAGAAAAGAACCTACCGGGAACATGCGGTTTGCTTGCCAGGCAGTATTAAAGCCCCAGCAGAAGCAAGGGTGGGGTTCCTCTGCCTGCTGGAGACAGGCACCCAGGCTTCTAAGCTGCTCTGGAGTTTAGCCAGTTTGGGAGAGCTGGTGATTAAAGTCATTATGTGTCTTTCTGTGGAAGGGTTGTTTTAAGGCAAGGGTCTCATGTAGCTCAGTCTGACTTCAAACTCCCCATGTAACCAAGGGTGGCCTTGAACTTCCGGTCCTCCTGCCTCCACTTTCCATGTGCTGGGATTCTTTTATTTATTTTTTATTTTATTTTATTTTATTTTATTTTAAGGTTTTTCGAGACAGGGTTTCTCTGTGTAGCCCTGGCTGTCCTGGACTCACTGTGTAGACCAGGCTATGTGCTGGGATTCTTATAGTCAATTTTAAGATGTAATTTGATGAAATTGTGTGTTTTAACGATTGATTAGTTCATTTACCTTCAAAATACCACTCAAACTTAAATGTACAAATAACTTTTTTTGCTAATGATACTCATTTAGTACCCTGTCATCCTCCTGCCACCTCCCACCTCCCACTCTCCACCCCCACCCACCACCCACCCCACGAGCGTGATCAGCAGCTCTTCAATGGCCTCCTATAGTTGAAGTTTAGAATCTACGCATCTCTGGATATGCCTGTGACAGTGTTTCCAGGAAGTTTCACTAAGGAGGGAAGACTCACCACGAAGTGGGCTGGGATCCAAGGCTGGATAAAAAGGAGAAATTGAGTTGAGCACAAGCATCCATCTCTCTCTGCTCCCTGACTGTAGACACCATGCCACCAGTTGTCCTAAGCTCCCACCACTGTCCCTTCCCTGCACTATGAACTGTAACCTGATCTGGTGAGCCAACATAAACTCGCTGCGGTGGTCAGTGTCTACTGTGAGCTTGGCCTGAAAAGACAGAACCTGAGTTGAAGAATTTCCTCCATCAGATTGGCCCTTTGGGCATGTCTGTAGGCACGACTGACCACTGATATAAGAGGACCCAGCCCACTGTGGTTGGTACCACCCCTGAGCAGATGGGCCTGGGATCTATATGAAAGCTGACTGAGTAGGATCTGGGGAGCAAGCCAGTTAGCAGCATTCCTCCATGGTCTTTGCTTTAGTTCCTGCCTCAAGACCATGCCCTGGTTTCCCTAGATGATGGGCTATAAAGTGTAAGGTGAAGTAAACACTTTACTCCCCTAAGTTGTGTCTGGTCACTGATTACAAACTGGAACACCTTCCTTCCTGACACCCTAAGAGTTCCAGTGCTGCTGACTCTGCCCTCGTCTTCTGACAATGCTGGGACTGTCTTAGCTTATGTCATGATCCACTCACTCACTGTCTTTAGGCGCTGGTTTCCCTGGCCTGGTAACTTGTAACAAGCTGTTGTCCTTGGGAGAGTTTACAACAGTTTTGTAAAGTGTGCCGTGTAGATTGGGGACAGAGGTCAGTAAGGGGGACAGACACTCTTGGGTTTTATTTTAATCTGGATCATTTTTAGTGATGGTGGGTCCCAGATCCAAATGTGAGACAGACTTCTCGAGGCAAAGCAGAGGAGACAGGCATTGAAGATGAGGCAGTCAGTGTACATCCTGAAGAGCGGAGTATGTCAGAACCGGTTTGTAGAAAAAAGTGGAACCAGGTGCTATAGTCTCCTGAGCAAAGAAGGGCGGCTGAGTAGTGAGGAATGTGGGTGCAACAAGAGGGGGAGAAAATGTGCAAGAGCAGTGCGGGCCTGTGCTCTCGGGGGCTTAGATGCTCAGAAATTTATTTCATTAAATTTTTCAGTATTCGAGTATGCATTAAAATCCTTCTATTATGCAAGAGGTGCGGGTAAAGTGCCCCTTTCTACTTAAGAAGTGCCCTTTTCTCCTCTTCTCCATTAGCGCATATGCATGGACTAATTCGCAGAACAGCATCTGGGTTTCTTAGTGGGTGAGGAAGAGATGGGGCATTTTGTAAGGCAGATGAATACATTTTATAGCCTGGGAGCTTGAAATGGGGCAATGTCTCAATAAGTTGCTTAGTCTACCTGAGTTTGAGACTAGAGAATCCTCAACTAAATACAAACTCTGAGCAGGGAGTCTGCCTTCTCTCCCATCCCACTTCAGTTTGGTTTCCCGTGGTACTAGCTCCAGTCACTTAGTTTTCAGTCTATAAACACCAATACTTGTATTGTTCCCTTCCGTTTCCCTAGCCATCTCCACAGCAAACGAAACGACTGACGCAGCTGCAGCACCCATGTAAACGTCTAAGAGACCCAAAGAGTGGCAAAGTCCTTATGCCGTTGAGTCCAGGTGCAGGAGCTATGTCCAGACACAGCAACAGAGGGGCAGACTTCCTGCTCCTGAACTAACTTCAGGAACTGAAGAGAGTTGAGGCGCTTCAGATACAGCATAGGAATCGTGAGGGATAGGGATAGGCTAAGAAAGGGGAGGGTCTTTTGTGTCTTCTCTGTGATTGGCAGTCATAACCAGGAAGTAGGACCACTTTCCGCAGCCCTCATGCTCTAGTCGCAGCTGCAGGTATCTTTAAGCCTTGGAACAGGGAGTAGAGAAGCTAGGTCAGGTTCACAGTATATTATAGGTCCGGGGTCGGGGGAGAGGCATTTCTTGACTGTCAACGTGTCTGCATGTGGATTTGAATAAATTCTGGCCTAGTGGTTAAGACAGAACCAAGCTGAAGACAGAAGCCACGCATTTTCATCCCAGTCCGGTCACCCATTGGATATCTGCAGATTCAATGAGGAGTTAGTGTTCTCAGCAAAAGCAGCCTCGAGGATCCTGGAAAGTAACGCAGGCAAACGTGATCATAACCCACATGTCAGATGTGCCACCGCAGTAAAGCCAGAGGGAGACCAAGTATTGCCCGAGCAATGTAGCTAAGTCAACTGAGCCAGCGAAACTAGAGTGTGTGTTTACATTCTTCATAGAATACTTACTTAGAAATCATCTAACTTGGGGAGCAGGCCAAGTTTGTGAGGAGCAAGACAGGAACTATTCTAAGCTACATAGTAAAAGCAAATGCTCACTGTTGGCATAGCTCACACATTTTATCAACTGGCTAGGAAGGTGTGTCTCCTCCGACCCCGCCTCCCCACCCCCTGAACTCTTAATTGTTAATTGCTGAGTGTGTGTTGGGGTTGGAGGTCCAGGCTAGCTGGATATGTAAATGTCAATTCCTCACTTGCCCAAAAAGAAATGCAGGCTGCCTGGCATAGGGGAGGCCCTCAATGCCAAAAGGCAACACCAAGATATGGACTGGGCCTTGTCCTCTGCTGATTGGGTCAGACTGGATGAGTAAGGGGCGTGGCTCTTTTGCATAATAAAGAGCTGGTGGCTGGAGCTGGGCAGACCTACCAAGCAGAAAGAGGGAGGCAGAGGGATAGAAGCAGAACAGGAGTAGGGTAGGGAGGTAGAGCAGAGAGAGAGCTATGTGGAGAGAGACACAGTGGCCAGGAAGTTAGCTGAGGGACTGCCCCAGCAAACAAGCCAACAGCGTTATACTATACAGATGTTGTTGTGTCTTTATTATTAAACCACAAGAGCAACTTCCAAAAACCCTGCAGTGTCTGACTGCTCCTCAACTCTGCCTTGTAGCCCGCAAGCTACCCATACATAGTTCATTTATATTAATACATAACAAATGGGAAGGGCTAGAACCAATAAAACTTTATTTAAAAAACAAGCAATGGGCCAGATTTAGTTTCAGGACTGTAGTGCATGCATGCACACTACACACACACACACACACACACACACACACACCACACGCACACGCACACGCACACCAGTCCACCAATAGATGATAGAACTGAGGCTTGTTGGTCAAAAGAAATAGAACTAGAGAAGCGCCTGCCCTGAGTCTCAGAGAAACACTCTTTTCATTAAAACAGGCTCTCCCATTTTTACCTGCCTAAAAATCACCTGGAGTGAAGGTGTTAGAGAAAATCAGGTTGGAGACTCTTGGTTCAGGTAATCTGAAGTGAGAACTGGGATTCACAGAGTCTGCTGCCTGTGTCCCAAGGATCACCCTTTGCCAAGCACCATGTGTTCTTAAATTTTCCAGGCAACAAATGAACCCTGTTTCACAGCTGGACAGATAAGCAGGTGCTGAGGAAACTTCCCAGATTCATTTTCTTGTCTTCTTTGTTCCAGAAACCCTCAGAGGGCATCAGCTTGCCTGTACATGGTGGGGGAGCAGAAAGTATGCAGGCACCTGCAGCCGGCTCATGGGCGGAGCCTGCTAATGAGTATCTCTTGCTGACTGACTAGAGGGGAGGTGCTCCTTCCAGGCCCCTGGCCAGGAGCCTTCAATTTAGGCTTGTCAGAAGCCAGTGCCACGGGCTTCAGGCTCACCCCAATGGATAAAGGCACCGCAGCTACAGCCCAGGGCACGCATCTCTCTGGAAAGGGTCAGGGCAGCTGGAAGGAAGCTTGTTACTTGGCACAGAACTTTCACACTTGAACTATTCCTTTCTGCTTAGTTAGTTACCCCTGCCCAGCCCACCTTGATCTCCTGAATGTGAACATTGTCTGTTCTAAGTCACCCAAAGTGAAGCCTGTGTTCTCTGAGGAAGCCTGTCCCCCACCTCCAGATTCTTAAGAAATATAACCCCTAAGAAAACAACACGGATTTAAGAAACATTAGGAGCCCTGATTCCTGTAAAGGGGCCAGCCTAATCCCGAAACTCCATTCCTTCCATGAGCCTGGCTTCAGACCCAACAGTATCCTTTGCTTATAGCTCTTTATCTCACACAAAAACCCTCAGCTGAACCCCGGAGTCATGTTTATTCTGTTAAAGAGCTAAAGTCAGGAAACTTAGGCGGGGAATGCATACAAGAAGCCCCACTGCAACCACCAGCTCCACACACAGCATGTGAGAGGTAGAAACAAGAGGATCCCAGGTCATTCTTGGCTGGCACTGAGTTCAAGTCCAGCCTAGCCTTCATGAGAACTATCTCATAACCAAACTAACACAGTGGAATTCAACACTGAAATGCCTTCCTGGGCTGTCGGCTCTCACTCCCAGGGAAGGGAGGAGACCTACTGAGGTCCAGCCCACGTGCTCTGGTGATAGCTACCCTCTAGTCATAAACTCACACTGCAGTGACGAGTGGTAAGAGGTTCCTTCTGTTCCCGTAGTGTACAAGCACTGTCCTGATGGCAGCCCCTCCTGCCATCACTCTGTGATCAGGGAAGTCTACTGCTCCTGAACAACTTCTGAGCCAACAGTATATTCATTAAAAAGGTCCATTTTCATCTATTTGAGTCTCTTCGTTATACAATTGAAAACCAAGGGTTTTGCTAGGCTAGGCCAGGGTAGTATGCCCGGTGGACTCTAAGAAAGCAGGCATCTATACACACAGTTCTAGCCTATCAGGATGTGTGATGAGAGAGGGGACAGGCTAGAGCAATGGAAAGGCATGGAGAGACTTTCCCTGTTTTCTGTTTAGCCCAGGATTGCCCTTAGATGAACCTTGGGGATGGGGGTGGGTAGAGACAGCTGTGACTCTTCTTTGCTGCTTTCTGTCTTCTGTCTTCCTTTGTGCGTCTTTCTGTTGTCCCTCCACCCCAAGCCTCATGGTCTCCTCCCACTTGCTTTGTAGTGCTGTTTGGATTGGTGGTTCACAGCCCACTCGAGTATAGGAACACAACTATTATGTGGGTGAAGACCTACCGCTTCTCAGATCCCCGCAGGGAGAAAGGGCCATTGCTCTTGACTTTGCCCGCCTTTGGTTGGGTTCTGACCCCTGCCTGCTTACAACGCTTTCCTTCTCTCCCTTCTGTTTCTTCCATGCCATCGCTTTTCAAAACTCCCATCTTTGGCTTTCTGCCCATGTTCTACTCCTTTTCTCTGTGACCAATTAGTCACAATGTGAAACCGAATATTAATAACTGTTACATGTTGGATGAGTTATGTGAGATTTCAGTAAACAAAGCTTCCAATTTGCAAGGCTACTTAGTGGGATTCGTGATATGAGAAATTTGCACAAAAAGAATACTCATAGCTGAACAATGAGTCTGTTATTGCGTTGTGTGCTTTCCCTAAACGACTCTCCATAGGTAGCCATACTTCTTGTCTCTGACAAGTGTACTTCTTCCCTCTCCTGCTCTAAGTGGTAACAGGCCCAAAGGTTGGTCTAGTTAAGCATCTGGAGCATAAGCGCCCCCTTGTGACACATCTTTATATTGCATGCTGAGGGAGAAAGGCAAGGATGCTGCTACAGGGTCTGAAGTCTGGGAACAGACTCAGCAGGTTGCTGGGCTGTCAGGTGGCTGCCTAGACAACAAGGAAGGACTCACAGGCTGTCCTGTGAGCAATATGAAGCTCTTCATGATTCACGCAAGCAACTGTATACGCTCACCGTTGGTATTCTGGAGCATGGATTCCAACCCCTACCGTCTCTGTTGCTTTGTTGTATTAATATTCCAGTGTGCTGCGTTACCTTTTGGTGTCAAGCCTCTTAGCATTTACTGGCATAATGCTACCTACCACTGTGGGGTTTAGAAAATCTGAACATTTACATATTTAATTGTCCTTAGAGGGCTAGAGACCACTTTAAATTTCAAATGGACAAAGGGAACAGGAAGTCACGTCTCACGATTCTGAGATGCTTGAAAGGAGAAAGGAAGCGAAGCTTATTGATAAGAATGTCTTAGAGGAGGGTGGCAGTGATATGACTGGCTGTGACTGTTGGACTCTCAACTGTGACAACAGTGAAGAAGGTGCTGGAGATGCAGCCCAGTGAGGAGCACTTGCACAAGCCTGTGGCTTCAAGCCTTAGCACCACAGCCAAAACCCTAAGTATATCAGAAGTAAAGAGGATACAAACAACCAGGAAAGAAGGATCTCTATGGAGTCAGCAACATGACCACAGTGCCTAGGAAAGGAAACACAAAGAAGGTTCAAGCAAAGCCATCAGATTTGAAGTGGATCCAGATGTTCAGAAGGGGATTTCCCATTTTCCCACCATTCCCACAGAATTGGAAATGGCCTTCTCAGCACCTTGATGGTTTTAAGTGTTTATGATTTTTAACGTCAAGTGCATTGAACTTACATTTCATTTACAATGTTTAAGTTAATACATTCAGAAGTTTCCGAAGTTGATATCATCTTCTAAGTAGTATCTCAGATGCTCAGGGCGGGTTGATTCACGTGACCCACATGGGGCTGTGGTTAGCTCTGGGATGGTCTATCCTGATAGGACTGAGAAGAACCTAGCAGATTAGCAAGCATGCTCTGAATGTGGGTCACACCATCAATAGTCTGAGGACCCACATGGAATAAAGGGTAATGAGGAGGAACTTGGTATCACAAGCATTCTCTCTCTCCTCTCTCTCCCTCCCTCTCCTCCTCTCCCTCTTCCATCTCTCTCCTTCGTAAGTACCCAGATTTTGCTGGGCACACATTTCCTGCCACAAAGCTCTGTCTCACAACTGGTCCAAATACAACTGTCAAGTGCATTTGGGCCAAAATAAACTTTTTCCTATTGGTCTGTTATTCTCCCATGCATGAGTCACAGCAAGGAAAAAAGTCTGACGAAGAAGGCCTCCATTTCACAGATGGGAAAATAGAGGAAGACTCGGTATGTTTTCCAAGGTTATACTCTCACTTAGTTATTTTCTTATTAGTGTAACAAAGTACTCACAAAGGCAACGTAAGGAAGGAAGGGTTTATTTGGACTCTCTGCTTGAAGGTATAGTCCGTCATGGCAGGACAGTCAAGGCACTGGGAGCATGAAGTGGTTGCTCACACCTCATTCACAGTCAGGAAGCAGGGAGAGATGAGCGTGAATGACAAGCCCGCTCTCCCCTTTGTATCCAGTCTAGGATCGCAACACACAGCATGGCCGAGCACACATACGGGGTGAGGTTTCTGCTTGATGAAACCGTACAAGCAATGACTTCATGGAAACACCTGAAAATATCACGTTCACGATGAAGACTAACCATCACACAGCTAGCTTGGGGCAGACTAAGCATTTACTCTGTGCAATCTGGGTTCAGAATGTATACTCTTAAATACTGTGTTGCCCTGAACCTTCCCTAACTAAAATATCAACATCACAGTATCAACAGACAGTAAAGACTAAGGGTTGTTGTCAGCAACTCAAGGGAGCTCTCAGGGAAGGAGGGGGTGCTTTTTTCTTGCATTATTTATACTTATTCTTAAACATTCATTTACTACCGTAATTTTTAAAAATATTTGACAATTACAGGAATTTTCTTAAATCAAATGAAACATACTTATGATCCAAATCAAAAGAACAATCCCTTCTTGGTTGATTTCTTAACCCCAGACACGCCCATGCTTTGTTTTCGGCAGCCCATCACACGCACCCAGTGCACTGTGGCCTTCCTTGGACCTATTTGTCTCAGTGTCTTCTGTATCAGCCTTACTTTCCATTAAAAAGTCAGCCAAAGTTACCCAAGGAAAAGTCTTGTCTGTGTGGTGTGTGTGTGTATGAGAGAGAGAGAGAGAGGAGAGAGAGAGAGAGAGAGAGAGAGAGAGAGAGAGAGAGAGAGAGAGAGAAAAAGCCAGAGCCCTGTTCAAGCTGGACCACTGAGCTACACTCTCCACCTTAAAAAACTAAACAAACATTGTTTGTACTGTTTCCAGATCTGCCTCCAATGCTGGGCTTGGGTGTTGGCAGCTCTTCAAAAGGTTCCAATCCTTCCCTGAATTCACTTAGCAACCGCTCCTTAGTCCAATCACACAGGTTATTAGAAGGGGAAAGCCTCTCACTTCTATCACCCTGGGGAGATTTCACATGTTGCTTCCTCTTCTCAACTGCTGCCAGGAACAAGGCTTTGTGCCATACAAAGTCCCCGAGTCAATACGAATCTAAAATGCAGACAGCTTGCGGGTACACTCAAAGCGGCTTCTAGCTTGAACCTAACGTTACACAACCTTTTCTCTCTAATATTTCCAGAGTGAATTGCTAGGCCTGGAGAGTGCAGCCTCACTCGCTTGCTCTTCTGGGTTGGACAAAAGAGTTGCTGTCTTGGAGCAAAACAGCTGTAATCACCCCCACTCAACCCCTGAAAACCCTCAGGAGAAGGAGCCCATTAACATTGTCTCATTGTGTGGTGTTTGAATGAGAATGGCCCAGTGGCTCCCACAGGCTTATATATATTTGAGGATTAGGAGTTGTGGCCTTGGAGGTGCGTTCCTGGGGGTGGGCTTTGAGATTTCAAAAGCTCATACCATTCTGATTGGCTCTCTCTCTCTCCCTCTCTCTCCCTCTCCCTTTCTCCCTCTCTCCCTCCCTCTCTCCCTCTCTTTTCCTCTCTCCCTCCATCCCTCCCTCTCCCTCTCTCCCTCTCTCTCTCCCCTCTGCCTCCTGCTTGTTGGTCAGATGTGAGCTCTCAGCTACTACTCCAGCAGCATGCCTGCCTGCCGACCACCACACTGGTTGCCATGATGGCCATGGACTCACCCTCTGAAACTGTAAGCAAGCCCCCAGGTAAATGTTTCCTTTTATAAGTTACTTTGATTATGGTGTCTCTTCACAGCAATAGAATAGTAAACTAAGACAAGTAGGGAAAGGGACAGAGAAGGCTCATGAGACTCTTACAAGGCATCTACGTTTTTGGACAACTACATCTCTTGTCCAGTATTACTTCTTTTGCATCCCCACATTCTCAAAAGTTTGCAGTTCTCTCTTGCCGACAGAAACCTGGCACCTGTGGGGTGGGTAAGCCAGGCTTCAGAGACTGTCCTCTAGGGATTGCTCAAATGGAATATTGCATGATGAATGGACATTAGCTTCTCTAGGTATGGAACTTGACAGGCAAGGTCTGGTATTTTAGAATCCATTTGCATTGCTTTCATGGCTGGAGTGTTTTTAAACCTGAATTTGAAATATAAGACCACCAAAGCGATAGTCTCCATATGTGGCCAGTACATAATTCACTCTATCTAGGATAGTGTGGATTGAAATGTCTTTCAATACTAGTGAATGAGAATTAAGATCAGTTTCTGGATCTGCTGTGACTTCTATCTCTGTCCAAGTCACAAATTCTACAGCCAGCTTTCAAACCCAGTACAAGCTAAGCCCTGCCAGAAGATGCTACTTCCCCCATCCATGCTTCTCTCTCTCTCTCTCTCTCTCTTTCTTTCTTTCTTTCTTTCTTTCTTTCTTCTCTTCTTCCTTCCTTCCTTCCTTCCTTCCTTCCTTCCTTTCTTCTTTCTTTTTCTTTCTTTCTTTCTTTCTTTCTTTCTTTCTTCTTTCTTCTTTCTTCTTTTGAGACAGGTTCCTTTGTATAGCTCTAGCTGTCCTAGAACTAGCTCTGTAGATCAGGATGGCTTCAAACTCAGAGACCCATCTGCCTCTGCCTCCCAAGTGCTGGGACAAAAGGCATGTGCCACCACTACCCGGCTCCATCCATGCTTATTAAGATAAAAACAACGGTGACATTTGGGGTGTATCCAAATGCTCCTGTATCAGAACAGCTGCAAGTACTGCCATCAACCTACAAAATGCAGAGTTACAGAGACACCAGCTGGGAGAAGCCAAGTGACCCTGCCCATCCATATTGGGGATGGATAGCTTAGTTGCAGGCTGAGCTGTCTGGTGGAAGTAAGTCCCCGTCCTTATGAGGGGTATGAGGTGGAGGAAGTGAGTGGCAATGGAAAGGAACCAACATCTCCTGTACTCCTAGACACGTGAGGCCTCACATCAAGGCAAGCCTGTATGCTGGATAGGATGGGCCTCAGTTTGAAGCACCAGAAACAGAATTCAGTGAGTTTTATAAATTGCCCAGTGAGTTTTAAAATGTGGATTTTGCAAGTGGCTCAGCTATAGAACGAAAGGCTGAATGAAAGGCTGACCTGGCTGTCGTCAATCTCTCAGGAATGTTGCAACCTTGCTGGAAAGATAATGAAGTAGAGGCCATTCCCTTCTAAGACTTCTCTTACAGAGAGCAGGGTGAGTGGCCAGGAGCAGGGTCAGGGGTGGGATTTAAAGCCCTGGCTCGGAGGTAATTGGGAAGGGCCTGACCAATGTGGGCTTTGGACTGATGGATGGAGAACTGGATCTGTCTGGACCACTGGAAAGGCTAGGCGGTTGCTAAGTACCACAGGGTCCTTTTCTCTTCTCCTTGCAGCCCTCCTTGCTCCACTCCAGGTAACACCTGGCCTCCCGGCCAAACATTGAGCAGATAGTTACACACCATTGGCTTGAAGGAGAGGGGACACATCAGCCTCTCAGGTTTCATCAGTATCTCCCAGAGACACATCTACTCTCAGTAATATACCTGCCCCTGGCTGGCCAGGTACCTTTCCCCAGCCCAGTTCCCCAGGGGTGCCTACCCTCTCTGTGTGAGCTTCACATCTGCCTTTCAGCCTCCCTACCTCCAAACATTTTGCAAGTGACTGTCCAAATGGAAGTCGTTTCCAGATTTCATGGGACCTTGTCTTTGAGTAAACCTTTTCAGAGCTCAATATCACCGGTACTGTAAATTATTTTCCTGGGAGAAAACAACAAACCAGCCAAATCCTGCAAAATCAACTGGCATTGGCTTTTAAAAAACTTTTACAGTGACAACTACATAGTTTAAAAATTAATTTTCTGTATCATGCCATAGGACACGAGCCTATGTTGAGGTGTATTGCAAAACAAAATGAAGTTATTTCCCCAGTCTCTATAGTGAATCAATGCAAAATGCTGTAGAAAATGGTGCCGTCTTCCTTCAGGGCAAGCCTAGAGGAAGGAAGGGAAGGGTGGGAGACTGGGTTACAGGGAGTCACAGAGAGTTGGAGAGACAGGACGGGGAGATATCAGAGGGTGGAGTGGACATGGAGAATAGCATGAAGAAAATGTACGTGTAGCACCAACCTGAGGTGAATGTGAGTGTGCAGAGAAACTAGTGTTCTATCATCGTCCCAAGGTGAACCTTGTCTCCTGTGTTTACAGCCAAGACACTGCAGAAGGCAGGGGCAGATGCCTCCTCTCCCAAGGTGCAGGGTGACTCCGCCTGCCAGGCTGTCAGATGGTTCTGTACATTTCCAGCTGTCCTGAGTTCCCGGGACCACTAACGTGCAGTTTGGAGGACGCTGTGTCAGGATGCTGTCAGGAGCACAGATGGACCCGTCTATGTCTTTCCACAATGTCAGAGTTGTTTAATAGCACCGAGTTCACAAGCTTCATGAGTCCATTTGGCTGCAGATTGCCAAGAAGTTTCAATTTCCCTTGATAGTTGGCTATTGGCCGCCACAGGTCCTGTTTTATTCCTGTCTTAATTACTAATATGAACTCTCACATACCATGTGGTAATTAATCTATAAATACAAATATATGTAGGTCGCAGAGTGGCTACAAGAATCAAAGAGGCTGCAGCAGACTTTGGGGAGTTCAAAGAGGCCTTACTGAAGGTGGAAGGTGACTGGCACAGATGCAGTCACTGTAATGTTTAGATGAGATATTGCGAATGGAGCTGGAGAGATGGCTCAGCAGTTAAGTGTCCTGGATGCTCTTCCGGGAGACTCTGGTTCAACTCCCAGAACCCACCACAGTCATCTATAACTCCAATCCCAGAGGATCTGGCACCCTCTCATGCCTTCTGTGGGCATACATGCGGTGCACCATAAACATATAATACAAATAAATAAAATTTCAAAAAATTAATAATAATATTAAGGAACTCAACTGGAGGGCCTGTAGTCTCTCCAGAACAGAACTGTAGAGTCGCAAGATTAAGCCGGGCTTCTGGGTTGAGTTGAATTGGAGATGCGAGGTCAAAGGCCCGATAGACCTGCATGGATACATGGATGGATGAATGCATAGAAATCTGAGTAGCTACATCAGCAGTGGGACCAAATCAGGCTGAAGTCCTCTGACACTGGGTGCTCAGATGACAGTTTGCTGGGGACTGTGGCTAACCTTTCTCAATGTGTACAGTAAGTTCTTGGGACTGTTTTTCTGATATGTTTTTAATATACCCATGTTGTAGCAATGTCCTCTGAGCCAACTGCCACCATCTTCAGGAATTTAGCTGGACCTGTTCATCAAAGATCATCTTAGTGGGGCTTATTGACTGTTATGTTAACATTCCCTTTTGGAAGGAGGGAGCAGGGAGGGTAATGGGCCCCTCCCCCTAGTGTCCTCCCTCCCTCCCAGCTGTGTGCAATGCTGCCCTAACTGCAGGCAGCCTGGGGAGGGGGCCTCTGGGAAGGGCTAAAGGATATGGATGAAGAAGGGTGGGGGAGGGGCTCCAGCCACACATTGTGCATGCTGGCTGCAGACTATCCAGTGTGGCTGCCTTAGGGTCACCCATGCTCTTAGCTATGCCCCCTATCCATACTCTGTAATTCTAACAAACCCACTGGTTCCTCAGAATGAACTTTAGTTTGTTACAGGAGGAGGTAGCTGTTTACCTCCCCCAAGATGAAAGGGTTTTAGTGATAACCCATGTGTTCTACTGTCCCGATCTTCTCCAGTCTTCTTGCTAATCTTGCAGAGGACCCAGGTTCAGTTCCTACCACCTACACTGTGGCTCACAACCATTTGTAACTCCAGTTCCAGGGATCTGGGAATCTCTTCTGATATTCATGGGCATATCCAAGCACATAGCACATAGCACAGCATATAGCACATAGCACATAGCATATATATATATATGTGTGTGTGTGTGTGTGTGTGTGTGCAGGGAAAATTCTCATACACATAAAATAAAAATAAATAACTTTAAAAAATTTAAATTGATTAAAGTTTCTGTGAATGATCATACACTGTCTGCAGCGGGCACAGACCCTGTGTCTACTACTATCGAGGAGTGGACTTCCTGAGTTGGGACAGAAGGGTTCGACCTCAGTGATGTTGATCCCCCAGAATGCCCTGGATCGTCTCAGTGGTCACGGCCAGAGGGTGTGACGTGGTAAGGCACTCACAGAGATAGTAAAAGCAAAAGCAGAAAGGCAGGAGGAAAAGGAGGAGGAGGGGGAAGAGGAGGAGGAAGAGGGGGGAAGAGGAGAAGGAAGAGGGAGAAGAGGAGAAGGAGAGGGGGGAAGAGGGGAGGGGGGAGGGGGAGGAGGGACCAGGCTGGAGCACATGAGTGAAGCACATGGGCCTGGAGGTCCCAGCCAGCAGGCAGGAAAGGAGGGTGTACACAGGCCTTTTCCAGAGGCTTCTTCAGGATTGAATAGTTTCTGTTCACCACAAAAGAGAAACAAAGGAGAGGCAATAAAGTTTTTATTAGAAATAAAAATCTTTCCTAATGATGCCTTTTACATATAAAATTTAGTAAATTAATTTTCCCTGTGACAAAAATAAAAAAGCAAATGCACCCCTGAAGTGCTCTCCTGTTGTCTCCATGCAACAACAGCGAGGTCTTCATCACGTACATCAAAAAGTAATATTCCTAAACAGGCAAAGGCCATGTCATCCTAAACACGCATTTTTTGTTGAAATAGTTTTAATTAGTCCTTTTAAGATGGCAGCTCATAGGAAAGTTTTACTGAACTGAGTGGTGGTGCACACCTCCAATCCCAGCACCTGAGTTCAAGCCCAGCCTTGGCTACATAATGAATTTGAGGTTAGCCTGGGCTATATGAGACCTTGTCTCAAAAACAAAACAAAGAAGCTGGGGAAATGGTCTCTTATACTTGCTGTGCTAACATGAAGTTTGGATCCCCAGAATCCATGTGTGACAGGTGTGGCAGTGTGTGCCTATAACTCCATTTGTGGGTCTGTAGAAACTGTGGATCCGGGGACCTGCTGTCTATCCATCTTGACAATTAATGAGCTCCAGGTTCAGTGAGAGACCCTGTCTCTCCCTTTTCCTATCCTTCTTCTCTCCGTTCCTTTACTTAGTCAGACAGGCCAGCTCAAGCTGCCTTGAACTTACTGTATAGTTAAGGATGACTTCGAACCCCTGGTTTTTGTACCTCCACTCCTAGGCACTGGGATTATATGGATGTACTATCACATCCAGTTAACAGGGACCAAACCCAGGGCCTCACGCATGCTAAGGAGGTAGCAACTGAGCTATACCTCCAAGCCTGCTATAAGCATTTCACTTGGCAAAATGTCACAAAAGGACATCAATGAAGCCATGAATGGTGGCACCTACCTATGATCCCAGCACTTGAGAAGTAGAGGCAGGAGGGTCAGGAATTTATGACCAGTCTGAGCTACACAATGATTGCAAGACCAGCCTGGGCTGTATAAGACAGTGGAAAGAACTGATCTGTGCGACATAGAAATCTAGTCCTATAGTCTGGATTCTCTATGTATTATTTATTTATTTATTTATTATTTATTATTATTATTTTAAGAGGGGCTCATGTGACCCACTCGGCCTATGTGGCTGAGGACTACCGTTAAGCTCTGATCCTCCTGCCCCTGCCTCCCAAGTGCTAGGATTATAGATGTACATGGCACAGCTGGTTTGCGCAGTGCTAGGAATCAAACCCAGGGCTTTGTGCCTGCCAGGCGAGGACTCTACCGACTGAACCGCATCCCCAGCTCTTTTCTTTATCTCTTCTCTCTTCCTCCTTTGATTCCTCCTCCTCTTCTTTTTTGTTTTGTTTTCTTTATTTTTTTTTTTCTTAATTTCTTTTTTTTTTTTTTTTGGTTTTTCGAGACAGGGTTCTCTGTAAGCCTTGGCTGTTTTGTTTTGTTTTCTAAATGACAGTTTTGAATTCATGTAATAGAATGCTTTCACCTCCAGGGAAGACAGGAGAACGACCTTCTTGAGTTTCCTGCCTTAAGGGACTTATCCTGACGATATCCTCAAGGCAAAGAAAGGTCAGAGAAAAAGAACACGGCATGGCTTCTTGTCCACAGCTCTTTCTTTCTGGAAAGTATTTCTCATTTTTAAATCTTTGCTTTGATTGGGGGTGACGGGGAGGGTCAAAGGGGACTATAACTTGAAGTCAATGCAAGCCAGATGTTAACCATCCCCATCCAGCACTTAGAATTTCTCTGGCTCTGTAATAGAAGCAGAGTCGGTGTCCCTTTGCTTTCTAACTAGGCTTTTGTTTCCTTGCTAAATTCTCTATGTAATAAATGATTACTATATTGTTAATTTACAATCCAAACTATTTTAAAAAATGATTATTTATACTTATTCTGCCCTTGTAACAAACAGTCCACTAATTTTTAAGAATCTTATTTTAGCTATAGATGTATTAGTAGCTTAGTACAATATCCGAGACAAGGTTGTTAGCTTATACACGTTTCCGTACGGGAGGGATTCAGAACTTCATCAGCTAGATAGCTATCTACACTGTTTTCTCTTTGACATGGAATTCATTGGCAAAAAAAATATGAATTGGTATAGAATGATTGACGTTATGGCAACATGATTGTCTGGAAACTTAGTTGTCAGCGACCCATTGAGGTTTAACTCAACACGATGACTTAACTTGATTCAGTTCCCAGCATCATGGCGGTTGGGTTCCACAACACAACTCTATATTGTTTCCAGTTCCCTGGATTCTGGCGGTCTTTTCAGGTTGCGAACAAGGTTAGTTATTGTTGGTTTTGAGACAGTGTTGAGATTTAACTCTAAGCTTCAATACTAGTGCTAGGCTGGTTGAACTTAGAGATCCTCCAGTTCTGCTCCCAATTTATTACAGATCCCAACCTATCTGTTGCAACTTTTAAAATTTTATAACATATTTCTGTAAATGTATATTACGAGGATATGTGGCCAAATACTCAGGTTCAGTTCTCAACCAGTATAGTTCAACTCTGTAAGTCATTGGCCTGTGCCTGCTCCTGGCCTCTAGGGCACTGAGTGCATGTACTACACAGACATCCATGCAGGTAAAAACATCCACCCACAAAATAATAAACTAAAATAAATTTTAAAAAATTGTTAGTTTGGAAATATAATTACTCTTGCAAAAAGCAGCATAGGGGCTGGAGAGATGGCTCAGTGGCCAAGAGCACTGGCTGCTTCTCCAGAGAACCCAGTTTGATACCTAGCACAAACATGGTGGCTCACAACCATGTTCCAGGGGATCCAACACTTTCTTCTGACCTCCTAAGAGCACCAGGCATGCATGTGCTACACATATATACATGCAGGCAAAACATATACATGTAAAATAAAAAGCAATTTAATAAGCATTTCCAGCCATCTAGTCTTGAATGTAAATCAGTATGGATGATTCTTTCAGGACACAGGTAAAGGTATGCGTGATGGTAAGGGAGGGGCTGTGAGACTGGGAGTCAGTAGGTAAAGCTGAGTGACAGCAGCCACACAACAGAAGGGAGAGGGAGAGAGATGGAAAAGCCAAAATGTCTGCAGTGCAGATACTGCCTGAATGCTTGAGAGCTTCCTCCCTTCCTGGATAAGCAGGCTCACACTTGTGATGCTCCTCTGTCAGCATCCCACATGCTGGGATAACGGACGTGTAACACTGTGGTCAGCAGACAACTTTCCTTTCTAGGTAAATTCAGTAAGCACTTGGGCACTGAGTGTGAACTTGGATACTGGAGGGCAACCCAGGAATGCATGGGGGCACTGTCCGAAAGACAGAGTCTTGTGTGACTAGGTTGTATTCAAACTTACTCTCGATGAAGATCATTTTGAACATCTGATCCTCCTGCCTCCACCTCCTCAGGGCTAGGTTAGAGGTATATACCACCATGCCTAGTTTATGAAGTGCTGGGGATCAAACCCAGAGCTTGTGCATATTGGACAAACACTTCATTAACTGGGCTATATCCCTGACCCCCAGAAACTAACTTTTGAATTCTGCTTGGGAATGGTCTATGATCAGGGTCAGAGGGGAGCTTGTGAGCCTACAAACTGAATGTCACCAACCAGACAAAGTGACAAATCCAGTTCAGGGCCTTGGGACTTTAGCACAGGGAAAGGAAATCAAAGAAGGCTTTCAAGTGACTGCTCTTGGGGGCAGACTCACAGCGACAAGCTGGTTCTGACCAGATTCAGGTTAGGTCATGGTATTTCTCTGCGCTCAATGGGTCCTTGTTGGTATTCTATCGTCTATTTATGTTCATGCGAAGCATGACATGGAATCGCGTGCTGGCATCTCACTGTTTCATCTTTTGTGGCTGTGAGGAGGGGGTGTTCACATGAGGTAGGGGTGCGCCTATGTGTGGGGGATGACATCAGCTGTCTTCCTCTACTGCTCTCTGTCTTGTGCATGTGTAGATTGTTTCTCACTGAACCCAAAGCTTGCCCGTTTGGCTAGACTACCTGGCCATCAATGCTGGTGTTACTGCATGTTTGGCCATGTTCAGGTGTGTGTGTGTGTGTGTGTGTGTGATATTGAGGATTTGAGCTCAGGTCATCTTGCTTTCATGTCACACTCAGTGAAGCATCTCCTCAGCCGTCATTTCATCTATCTTTCTTTCTTTCAAAGATTTATTTATTTAATGTATATGAGTACACTGTTGCTGTCTTCAGACACACCAGAAGAGCACCGGATCCCATTACAGATGGTTGTGAGCCACCTGTGGTTGCTGGAATTGAACTCAGGTACCTCTTCAAGAGCAGTCGCGCTCTTAACCACTGAGCCATCTCTCCAGCCCTCATTTATTATCATTACTTAATGCAGTGATTTAACAGCTTTGGCAAAGTTCTGCTGAGTCTCTCATCTACCCACCTCTCTGTCTCCCAGCCTTTTCAACTCTTTCCTATCAACGGCCCCACGGCCAGCTGTGCACCGTGTTACCTTCTGAGAACAGTCCCATGGGCACATATACTTGTGTATCAAGTGTAGATCCAGCCTTACTACCCTTGTGCTGAATGTCACTGTCACTTCCCAGTTACTGGGGCCTCCGAATCAGTGGCTTCAGGCTCTGTTACCACCCGTCTGTCTTCCTGCTGTCATAAGACAGCCATGAAGCCTGCAGAACCGGGAGCAGCATGAAAACACCCATGGGCTCAGTCAGGAGGTGTAGGCTGGGACTCCTATTTTGCCACTTCTGTTTACTATTTATGAAGATTTCTTTTTCTTTTTTTTTTTGGTTTTTCGAGACAGGGTTTCTCTGTGTAGCTCGGGATGTCCTGGAACTCACTCTGTAGACCAGGCTGGCCTTGAACTCAGAAATCTGCCTGCCTCTGCCTCCCAAGTGCTGGGATTAAAGGCGTGCGCCACCACTGCCAGGCTAAAGATTTCTTTTTCTTGAGACAGAGTCACATTGTGCAGCACTAGCTGGTTTGGAGCTCACTATATAGACCAGGCTGGTCTCAAATTCACAAAGATCTGCCTGCCTCTACCTCCTGAGTACTGGGATTAAAAAGCATGTAACACCATACCTGGCTATTTATGAAGTTTTTTTCTTCCAATTTCCTTCTTTTCTTTCTCTATTCTTCTCTCTTCTCTTTCTTTCTCTCCATCTTTCCTTCCTCTCTTTGTTTCTTTCCTTTGACAGGATCTCATTGTAACTCAGACAAGTCTGGAATCCCTGATCTTCCTACCTCTGACTCCCAAGTGCCAGGCTTTCAGGTGTGCACATACCGAGCTTTACAAAGGGTTCTGAAAGACATAGAAGTCATCTAGGCCCACGGTTCTGTATCTCAAGATTCTGGCATTGGTATCCAAATGGGGAATCGAGGAAAATATGAAATGAAGTTCAAAGTATGGGGTGGGGTGAGGGAAGGGCAGCACAGCAAACACAGCTGCAGAACCCAGTGGGCATCAGATCACCCAGGAAAGGTTTCAAGCAGAAAGAAACATCTCAGGATCACATCTGTGGAGAAAAAAAATCACACATGCATGTGACAGATGTGCACATGCACTTGAGACAAGTCTAACAGTACTGTGAGAGGCTAGATAAGGGGTCCTTAGTTCTAGGGTTCTAGATCTTGTGACCTGTGTAGTACAAGTACCATCTGCTGTAAAGGAGCCCATGTGGGTGCTCTTGGGTCCAGGTGGAGAAAGGCACGAGACGACCACGAGCTCAGTGATGACAGTCACCTGTGTGAGCACTGGGCATGCTACCCTGGCCACCTGTGCTCCTGGCACTTTCTCCTCAGGGATTGGACCCTATTAAAGGAAGCTGAAGAGAGTGTTGCCCTCAATCTTGGAAAGTCTGAATTACCTCACTATTGATTCCAGTTGGCCAGCAGTGTAAGTTCTGGAGTGAGCTGTGAAAGCAAGCACTGCCTCCTGGTAGCTGCTCTCAGGCTACTTTCAGAGCTCCTCTCACCCCCACCCCCCGACCCCGTCCTGCTGTCCTGTGTTCTCTCTGAGACCTGTCTCTCACTCGGCTTGCTCCCCTCCAGCACTGCTGCCCAGTTGAACTCTGTGCCTAAGTCACAAGAGCAGTGGCTTCTGCTTTTGACTTCAGGGCTCCCAAATGTGGCCGGTGCTTAGAGGATCACTGGTAAGTCAATCACTCTGTCTCTGTGGTGTGTTGAAGTCCCCGACACTGCTCTGTGTCCTCTTGGGGGTAGGCTGAAATCAACCAGGAATGTTTATGGCATAGATTTCCACTCGAATTGAAACTAGAGCTTCTACGTGCTGGGTTTTGGGTTCTCCCAGATTCTGACAAGAAAATATAGCTCTGGCATGCTACACAAGGCTTTGTTTCTTGCAGTCAGTCCAAAGCTTCTTACAGTGGTGTGGTTTGTATAGCTGGGCTACCTGAGAGACAGGGCTCAGCTGTGGAAGAAATTTTGTACCCTGTGAGGCATCTTCCCCAGCCTGGGGGCTTCGCTCAAACCACCACCCCTGGACTTGGAATTCTTCAGTTAGGAGGCCTTGCCATATTCTCTCTCGAAGACGGTCCCATGAGGTTCAAATGCAAGAAATGGGCCCTTCCCCCAGACCAGGCATTTGGACAGTGTCCAGGCACATCAAATACACCCCATGCAGGTTTCTCAAGTCTCTAGGGCTGGCTTAGCTCATCCAGTGCCAGGCTTATCTTGAAGACAAGAGAGGTGTTAGGGGCAAGAAGAGAAGAGAAATGAGTTTGGTCTTATTGTGCTTAAGTTGTATTAATATTATATGTATAATACATACATAATATTACATGTATACACATATTGCATATAATATTACAATATTTTTGCATCCATTAGTTTTTCCATAGGAATTTCTAAATTATGCTGTGAATTTCCATGTTTAGTCCCAGTTTTGAGTTGAGTCTCATTCTCCCATGGTGTGTTGAAGTTCCACACCCCAATACCACAGAGGGATTCTGATTTTAAGTTGGGTCATTGTAGACACTGTTTAGGATGAGAGTATGTTGGAGCAGAGCAAAAGATGGATGACTGGTCCTGTAAGCAGGGATGCAGACATGCCAGTGGGAAACACTGGAACCATGAAGACACTGTAAGCCCAGGAAGAGGGGTGGGCACAGAGTCCTCCCTCTCAGCTTTCAGCACTGGAACCCACTTTGCTGGGGTGAGTCCTCACAGACTGCTGGCTTCTGGAGTTTGCTCCTGTCTGAGCTCTTTGAGAAACCTACCAAACTAACACACTCCCAAAGAAATAGTTTCCTTCTGGTACCCTGCTATGATTTGCAGACAAGCTAATTGTTACGGTTCTCAAGACCTCAGAAACATTTTTGTGTGTTGATATCTTTTAAAAATCACTTAGATGAGCTGGGCCTGGTGGTGCATGCCTTTGATCCCAGCACTTAGAGGCAGAGGCAGGCAAGAGCTCAAAGCCACCTAGTCTACATAGTGAGTTCTAGGATAGCAAGGCTACCTAGAGAGACCAACAAACAACAAGACCCCACTGTGTGGGGAAACTGAAATCTTACTGTGCTGCAGGAAATCAGAACTAGTTTCAACATCCTAGAAACATTTAGAAGTTATTTAATAAACATTAAAGGCTGGATGGATATGGCACCATGACTCCTGGTATCCCAGGACTTTGAGAGACTGAGGCAGAGGGTGATTCAAGACTAGCTTGGGGTACATAAAGAACCACACACACCCCCGCCACGTCTCAAAAAGTCAGGAAAAGAAGAGAGATAAGAAAGAGGAAGAAAGAGAAAGAAATGCAAGGCATATTAAACATCTGTCCTGGGCACTTTTAATTTTTTGTGCCCCGCAATAGCATTTCATTACTGTCTAGGACTACTGATGTGTGTTTCTTTGTCATCTTGACAGTATTTTTCATTTTCAATTGTTTTTCCCTAGTTTCAGTAGATTTTCATTGTAGTGTTTTAGTTTTCGTTTGAGTTTCTCTAAGGGAAGGGGCTCCAGCTGTTTTACAGGTTTCCATTTTATTTTGGTATTTTAATGACCTGGCAACCAGCTTGGCCTCTAGGGTCCGAGCCCGCAGCCGCACTCCGGACTGCTGTTACAAAAGTGCCCCCAGGAGGCAGCACAGGCCCGACCTTGGCCGAGCGTCCCACAATGCACCGGGCTTAAAGCAAGCTGGGCGGGCCACTCAGAGTTGCTGGTGCGCCTGTGCCGCAGAACCTCAAACCGTGGGGCGGGGCATCCCCATCATGGGTGCGGCCTGGATGTTTGGGCGGTGCTTATATGTATGGGGCGTGGTCTATTGAGAGGGTTTGGGCTAGTTTGAGAGATGGGACCTGGTTGTGGGGCGGGACCTGGACGTCGGGGCGGGGCCCAGCTGATAAAGGTATGGAGGGGCGTGGTCTGTCCGTCGGGGGCGGGGCCGGGCCAAGTTCTGCGAGCGTGGAGGTCCGCGGGTGTTGCAGACCTCGGCTCCTGGTACTGCAGCGAGGTAGGGGAACAGGAGGCTCGTCCCTTGAGGGCGGGAAGTCCTGGAGCGGTGTGGGCGTGACCGCGGGATCTGTGGAAAAGCTTTGCCTGTATCTCTGGCACTGAATTTCCAAGGTCTCGGGACACTGACTCGGGGGCATCTGGAATCCGTTGTGGTTTTGTTCCGCTCCCAGCTGTCCCTCTCGTGGGGATGGATGTGACTCTCAGGCGCAGGTGGCTGTGGGAAATCAGAATAGTGGATTCGAGGGTGCTCACTGCGGGCAGGGTGAATGGCAACTGCCACTCCTCTAGGAAGTGCTGTCCCTTGAGCTGAGCCGGTGAGGCCCTGATGTCCCAGAAGTTCAACTAAATGCCACTCAGGACGGCCCCTGGGGCTCCTTGATGCCACACCCAGCACCTCATCGATCGGAGCGTCTTAGTTTGCAAGTTCATAGTTAGAACTTTGCAAAAAGTACGGTTCGGTAGCTAGGAAGCCCTGAAATGCCTGATGGCTTGGACTTGAGCGTGTCTGCCCCCTCAGCCTGTTTCTGCTTCTCTTGGAGTTCAGTCCTTTAAGTCTCATTTCTGGTTACCCTGTTTCCTTGGGAATGTCACAGCCTGGAGGCTTCAGGTCGTAATGCCAACAAGGTTTTCTCCTTAAATCCCCGACCCAATCATATTTTAGTTTTTTTCCTTTTAGATTTATGTGTATGACTGTGTATGTATGTACATTCACTGCATGTGTGCCTGGAGGCCAGGAGAGGGAATCGGATCCCCAGAACTAGAGTTAGAGATGGTAGTGAGCCACCGTGGGCATGCTAGGAAACTTCTAGAACTCCCGTCCTCTGTGAGAATAAAAAGTGCTCTTCCTCCGATTCATCTCTCCAGCTTCTTAAATCGTATTTGAAAGGCTTTTTTCAACCTGTTATAAATCCATTTTCATAAGCCAGTTGGTTTGCTTTTACTTAAACTCCCAAGAAATTTCTTATTGCTTAGTAATGTTTTTAATTAGAAAAACTATAGTGGAAAGATGATAATCCAGGTGAACACAATCCTAACCAGCAAATGAGTCTATTGGTGGGAGGCTGTGGGTGGCAAATCAGGCAAGCTTGGTTCTCAGAAGGTTGAAGTATGGAAACCATCTTTACTGTGTCTTCCAAATCTAAAATGTAGATAATGAACACACATTCCTTTTTTGGTTGCTAGAATTCTTGACTTGATAATCAAAACAAAAAAAATCTTTTAAAAATGTATTCTTTCTTTCCTTTCATTCTTTATCTTTCTTCTTTCTTTACTTCTTTCTTTCTTTCCCTTCCTTCACTTCTATTCCTTCCTTCCTTTCTTTCTTTTTCTTTCTTCTTCTTTTTTTTTTTTTTGAGGAGTGTCTCTCTATGTAATCTTAGCTGTCCAGTAACTCACTGTATAGACAGCCTGGCCTCAAACTCAGAGATCCACCTGCCTCTGCCTCCCAAGTGCTGGGTTTAAAAGTGTGGGTGTTACCATGCCTAGCCCCTCCCTCATAATGCGTTTAAACGGTTACTGAATTACCTCTACTCAAGGAGAGGAGGTGACTAACAGTTTGGGTTCTAAATCTTTGTCAAGCAGGAACCTACCTTAATGGCTATTTTGAATGGGTTCATTACCTGGGGATTATTCCAGCCTGTTTGTAATGGCAGAGCACCACCCTAGTTATTCATACACAGATTCTGTTTAGTAGACATCCTAGAGTGCTAGGGTTGGAAATGCAGAGATAATTTAAACTTTGGCTTCTGAAGCTAACCTAGGAAGGTAAATCAACCGAGGCAGTATGGTACTATAGCATATATTTGCCGAGGTGATGGGCCAGCTCATGGTGCCAGGACTTTATGTCTAGTCTGTCAGATGCTGGGAAAGGCTTCTGGAAAAGCTGGCACCTGACATAAGTATAAAGGGTGCCCGGGAAGAGGGTCAAGCAATAACAAAATCACAGTGGGCAAGAAGGAAATTCGAGAACCCAGAAAGATGAGGAGTAAGATAGATATTAGGCTGAGTGATCTGAGCCAATCCCAAAGGATAAATAATGCATGTCTCTACTTGGGCAAGGTCCTTCGAGTAAATAGGTTGATGGAGATAGAAGACTGAATGCTGGTTGCCAGGAGCTGTGGGAGAAGTACACAGTTAGTGTCCGATGGATGAGGACTTGAGATGAAGTCCTAGAAAAGCAAGTGATGGTTATACAGCAGAGTGAACATACCATTGTGGTAGAGCTGCATCCTTAAAATGGTCAACCTCAGGGCTGGGGAGATGGCTCACTGGTAAGCATGACAATCTGAGTTCAAAACCCCACATCCACCTACGTGGCAAATATATGCTGCGTAAGTGTCTGTAACCCAGTGCTTGGGAGGAGGGGCTCAGAGAGAGGGTTGCTGGAGTTTGCTAGTTACTAACCTAGTTCTAGGTTCAGTGAGAGAGGCTGTGTCTTGAGGAATAGTGACAGAACAGGACTCCTAGCATCCTCCTCTGGTCTCATACTTACAGCATACTCCTCTGAATACATGTCTACCACATACATGTATGTGATTAATCTCTTTTTTACTGTTTCCTATCAACATGAAGAATCTCCTCTTGCCAACCTCTGGCCATAAAGAAGCCCAGAAATAGAGCCAAGTACCCATGTTGTGACGGTTTTAATATGCCTGGCACATAGGATGTGGTACTATTAGTAGGTGTGGCCTTGTTAGAGTAGGTGTGGCCTTACTGGAGGAAGTGTGTCACTGTGGGGGTCGTCTCTGAGACTTCCTGTGCTCAGGCTCCCACTCAGTGTGGAAGAGACTCTCCTCCAGGCTGCCTGTAGAAGATAGTCTCTTACTGGTTGCCTTCCAATCAAGATGTAGAACTCTTGTCTCCTCAAGCACCAAGTCTGCCTGCGAGCTGCAATGCTTCCCACCATGATGATCATGGACTGAACCTCTGAAATTGTAAACCAGCCTGTCTTAGTTAGGGTTTTACTGCTATGAACACACACCATGACCAAGGCAAGTCTTATTATAAAGGACAACATTTAATTGGAGCTGGCTTACAGGTTCAGAGGTTCAGTCCATTATCATCAAGGTGGGAACATGGCAGCATCCAGGCAGGCATGGTGCAGGAGGAGCTGAGAGTTCTACATCTTCATCTGAAGGCTGTTACTGATGTGTTTATAAAAAGATAAAGAGATAAAGAGAGTATGTTCTGTGGGTGTGTGGAGAGGTATGGGGGAAGGGGATGTCTCAGGGGCCCATGCCGAGACATTCCTTCCCCTGAGGGACCAGTCACACACTGGTAACTATAGAATAGAGTTTATTCAGGGCATGGGGAGGGGAGCCAGGAGGGTAGTAGAGGCAGAGAGAGGGAGAGAGAGACAGAGACAGAAACAAAGACAGAGAGACGAGAGAGAGAGTAGAGAAGTAGAGGCTGGCCATGAGCACGTGGAGGGGGAGAAGGGGCGAGGGGACAGAGGGATCAAGAAAGCAAGAGCAAGAGATCAAGAGAGATGCAAGAGAGAGAGAGAGGGAGGGGGCAAGCAGCCCCTTTTATAGTAGGCCAGGCCTACCTGGCTGTTGCCAGGTAACGTGTGGGGGTGGGGTTTAGACAGAATGCTAACATTCCCCCGTTTTGGATTACTTAAAAAAGAAAAATTAGGAAGAGGTGATGGGAAATAGGAATAAGGTCGTTGTAATATCTGGCTACTTCCTGCTGGCATTGGGGGCAATGTGACTCTAGGGAACCTAGAAGATGGGTATGGGGGATGTTTGTCCAGTCTTAGGAGAGTTGGCTGTTTCCTGCTGTCCAGGTCTATGGAGCCATCAGAAGGAACAGGTCCAGCAGAAGTGTCTGTGTGGCAGGAGATGGAGCATCTGGACGTTGCTTCTCTGGAGCTGTTCTAGATGCACTTGGACTTGATAAGATATAGGGAATAAGATTAAGTATGTTTTGGAGAAAGAAAAATTTTTTCTTAAGATGTACACTTGAAACACAGAGGGATCCCATCCTTTGGAATAGGTAGTAAGTGGGAACTTTAGGCAGATGTACTTATCTGGATGGCATCTATTTGGTCCATGAGAGGTAGATCTGAGTGGGTTTCCTGTAGCTTATAAGTTGACAAAAGAGATAACAGCATGAGTTAACAAAATGAGGAGTCTTTAAGATGAGCCTTTGTTGGATCTTATAGTGGAATGTTTTATTAGAGGCAAGTTTATAGGAACTCAGATAATTTAGGACAGTGGCATAGCAAGAAGAGGAAATCTAAAGCATTTAATCAATGGAAACTGAGTTTAGGTAATGAGGTAACAGATTACATCTGTGAAAGCTTAGCTGTTAATGTAGTCAGAAGTCTGAGAAAGAGTAAACAACAATCTACCAGTTATATATTATTTTAAAAAAAAAATGACAAGAGTCCACTAGTCAACAGTTCCCTGGCCAAGAATTACATCTGCTCTTAAGAGAATTATGACCTTTATTTTATAGGTATAGATGAAAGACACACACACACACACACACACACACACACACACACAGAGAGAGAGAGAGAGAGAGAGAGAGAGAGAGAGAGAGAGAGAGAATGCATGTGAGAGAGAGACAGACAGACAGGGTTTCTTACTAGCCTGGGGGGAGGGTTGTTTCTACTGAAGCACCCCAAGAATCCCTTTGTTTCCACCTTCCTAATATGTGGAAGGTCATGCACTTGCCACAACCCTTGGCTTTTTTATGTGGGTCCTGGGAATTGAACTCAGGTCCTTATGCTTGCAAGGCACACACCATACTGACCGAGCCATCTTCCCAGCACCTCAACATACATAGATGCGTTGTTTCCCTTTAGCCTACTGTCTTTGCTTTCTTTCCCTCTTTGCCAGGCTGCTCTGGAACTTGCTATGTGGCTCAAACTGTCCTCACACAGCAGTGTTCCTGTGTCAGCTATGTGACGTGAGCCACCATAACCAGTCAGTCCAGTGTCTCACCGGCGCTCTGTCACGTCATTTTGTGATGCCTTCCAGTGGCTCATCTCCATCAGCTTGGCAGTTTACAGCAAACTAAGAATTAAGTCAGCAAACTTTAAACCAGGACTTCCAGGTGCTGTCCTTTTCCTATCATGTAGATCCTGGTAAAACTGAAATGCTTTCTGTTACCCAGAACAGGCACACAGCCTGCTGTAGCTGGTTCTTTCTTATTCTGTTCTCCACAGCAGTTTTTTCAAATGGCCTCCCATGCTCCCCTCACTAAATCAAGGCTGTCAAACAGCTCTGCTGCCATGCCCCCCACTGATTAACTTCACATGTGCCCTGTTCTTTTTGCTTTCTTATGTATTATGTATACAACATTCTACCTGCATGTATGCTTGCAGGCCAGAAGAGGGCACCAGATCTCATTATAGATAGTTATGAGCCACCATGTAGTTGCTAGGAATTGAACTCAGGACCTCTGGAAGAACAGCCAGTGCTCTTAACCTCTGAGGCATCTCTCCAGCCCCTATGTGCCCTGTTCTTTTCCTGCTCCTTTCTAGCTTGGGGTGCCTAGTCCTTGAATCAGAACCATGGTTTTGTTTTGTTTTTTGTACTTCTCTGAAAGTAGGATCTTATTACATAGGCTAATCCTCTTGCCTCTATTTCCTGAGGGATGGGCTTACAGATGTGTGTTACCAGGTGGGGTAACTTGTCCTCTAACCTCCACATCTGTCTCATTAGCCTTTGTCCACACTCCCATCTCGCCATCAAAACCACCTTTCTCAGCCCCCCTCCTCTCCACACCTTTAGACTTGCCTGTGCTCGCTGACTCCCTCCCACCCCTCATCTCCTCTTCTTGCTTTGTTCCCACCTCGCCGCTGCAATCATCTTCACAGAAGTCACCCTGGATGTCCTTGCTGCTCAGCCCACAGTTGAACATCTCTCAGGGGCCAGAGGCTGTTGTCCCAGGCTTCCCTGCAGTTTCCATGTTCTGCTAAATCCCACCGTTCTCTAAGCAAACTCCATTATAGGAAGATGACAGTCCCTGGCTGATGGGTGCCCTGGCTGACGGGTGCCCTGGCTGACGGGTGCCCTGGCTGACGGGTGCCCTGGCTGACGGTGCCGGCTACGGTGCCCTGGCTGACGGGTGCCCTGGCTGACGGGTGCCCTGCTGAGGGTGCCCGCTTTACGGTGCCCTGGCTACGGGTGCCCTGGCTGAGGTCCTCACCCCTGGCTATGGGTGCCCTGGCTGACGGTGCTGTTGTTTCCTCAGTTCCCCTTCCCCTTTCAGTTCCTCAGCTGCACCACAGATGCCAGGTGGGGCAACTCTCAATTCTTCCCTCATGTTACCCCTCCTCACAAGCCTGCACTACTGGCAACTGCTGCTGGTTCTTGAGGTCAGAGGCAGCTTCTCCTTGAGAGCCTCTTGCCTTTATGTATACAGCCTCCTCTTGGAGACTCTACCTTGGCCAGGCCTGGTGCTGCAGCCTGTCAACCAACTGCTCAGAGGCTAAGGCAGGAGAATTGACCTTGTCTTAAAATGTGAAAAGAAGCCAGGCAGTGATGGCACGGGCCTTTAATCCCAGCACATGGAAGGCAGAGGCAGGCTGATATCTGTGAGTTTGAGGCTAGCCTTGTCTATAAAGAATGAAAAGTGAATAGAGAGCTGGGGGCATTATCTCAGCAGTACAGTGTTTGTCTGGCTTGTATGAGGACTTGGTTTCAATATGAAATCAATCTCTCTCTCTCTTTCTCTCTCTCATTCTCTCTTACTCTCTCTTACTTTCTCTCTCTCTCTTCTCTCTCTCTTTCTCTCTCTCTCTCTCTCTCTCTCTCTCTCTCTCTCACACACACACACACACACACACAGAATACTTGTTACTTTTCTGTTGTTGTAACAAAACATCATGATCGAAGCGATTTATAGGAGAGTTTATTTGGGCTTAAAGTTCCAGAAGGATGTGCCAGGGAACCGTGATATCAAATGACAGGCATAGCAGTAGGCACAGGGAGTCAAAGGCTTAAATCTTCAAAGCATGAAGTAGAGAAAATGAAGCAGAAATGGCTTGAGCCTTTTTACCTCAAAGCCTACCCTCAAGTGACATTACTTCCTGTACCAAGTTAGACCCTCCTAAACCTCCCCAGACAGTGCCACCAGCTGGGGACCAAATGTACAAATGCTAGAGAGTATGAGAGACAGTGCTCATTCAAACCAACCAACTGACACCCCTGCACACACACACAACACACACACACACACACACACACACACACACACACACACAAGGCACACTAGCATGGAGACACATACACCTGCACTCACTCACCCACCCATGCACACACACACACTTGAGAGAGAGGTGGGGTAGAGAAAGGGAAAAAGGTGAAGAGGTAGAGAGAGATGGAAAGGTAGAAAGTGAAAGAAAGGGATACAAACGGGGAGGGGAGAGGGACTCTTTCCAACTTAGTACCGCACTGTATTGTAAGTGCTTCTTAAATCATGCCTCAGTTGACTTTAAAGGGCTATGAAGGTTTAGGCCTAAGTACGCTGCCTCTTCCCCAACCCCTTCCCTTGGTGAGCCTGGCTTTTGAGCTCCCCTCAGCCGCATCCCATGTGAAGCTGTCATTGTCATCTCTGGTTCCTTGACATTCTTGCTGTGTAGTAGGTGCAATAAGGAAAGAAGTTGGAGAGCTCTTCATTGGATACAGAAAATACTTCATTATCTCTGCAGGAGCGGATGGGAGGAGGGATAATTGACAGCTCAGCTTGGAGTGAGTCTTTGTACCCAGGAGGCATTGCAGTTGCCTCTTCAGTCTGTAGAAAAGAGGTCTCCTAGTGGGGAGAGGAGAAACCATGGCAGCTGGAACGCTCACAGTATGGGAGTGGGAGATGGTCAGGGGCATCCCTTGATGCAAACAGTTGATGCCTGCTGTATATCTCCCAGCATCTTGCTATTTTATTGTTTAGATGTTTTGTCTGCATGTATGTCTGTGTGTCACATGCATGCCTGGTGCCTGTGGAGGACAGGAGTGTGCATCAGATCCTCTAGTACTGGAGCAACAGATGGTTTGTAGGCCACCATGTGGATGCTGGGACTCAAGCCTGGGTCCTCTGGCAGAGCAACAAGTGCTCTTAACTGCTGAGCCATTTCTTCAATTGTCTTGAGAAGGAGCCTTGCTGCCATAGAACTCCCTATATGGCCTCTGCTGGCCTTGAACTCATGATCATCCTCCTCAAACCTCTCTTAACTTCAGTGATGGGGTTAAAGTTGCGAGTTGCAGTGTTGGCACATGACTTCAATCCCTGCACTCGGGAGGCAGAGGCAGAGGCAGAGGCAGAGGCAAGGAGAGCCAGAGGCAGAGGCAGAGGCAGAAGGCAGAAGAATCTCTCTAGTTTGAGACCAGCTCTACAGAGCAAGTGCCTGGACAGCCAGGTCTACACAGAGAAACCCTGTTTCAAAAAAAACAAACCAACCACCACCACCAACAACAACAACAAAAACCAGTGAGTGGTCATACCTAGCTTCATTTTATAATTTACTTGTTAAAACCAAATATTTTACTCTTTAACAATTCATATAGTATACAGTATATTTTAATCATGTTAAGTTTATAGTTTATTTGGATGAATAAATGAGTTCAAGGTTAATGATGTCAACTATTTCATAGGCATGTATTTACAATATGTGCTCTCAAGTCTTATTTTCAAATGTTTCCTCCATTACCAACCATATGTATATTATCCTGTGCTACAGTTTCTTTCTTATTAAAATTTAAAGTTTTTAATTTTCACATGCTCAATGTGAAAAATTCAATACACACACACACACACACACTCACACGCACACTTTTGAAGTCCCTCTATATCTCCCTTAAATTTAAAGATTTATTTTATGACTGATATAATTTATAAAATCTTTACCTTGGCCGTTTCTACCCCTTGTGTAGAACCTGGAAGTATTGGTTACATTGGTCTAGTTATCTGGCATTGCCTCTGTGATAAAGCTCCATGCCCGTAGGCATTAGTCCCCTTTATGGCCAAGTATGATGCTGTTGTATATGGCATCCATTCGTCTCGAATTTAGGTCCCTGGCATCTTCTCGCTACCATGACTGAGCCGCTCTGCTTGTTCATATTTGTTCACATGCCATTCTTTTGACTCTTTACTCAGGAATGGAACTGCTGGGTCATGTGGTATCCCATGTTGGTCATGTGGTGTCCCATGCTAACTTCTCTGGGGCAGGGAGGGGGCTGCCAAGCTATTTTCTGTAGTGACCAAACTGCTTCATATCCCTTCAGCAAGTCCAAGGGTTAAGCTTCCAGTCTCTCGTCAGTCTTTCGTCTGTTAATCCAGCCATGGCTGCGGGTGTGATATGTTATGTGTCATCATGATTCCAGTTTGCATTTCCCTACTGATTAATGACACTAAGCATCTTCTGTGTGCTTGGTCATTTATGGATCTTCTTGGAGAAAGTTTATTCAAATCCCTTCCCCCACTTTATTTAATTCCTTTAGAGCACTTTAAAGTTCCCAGTAAAATTAAGCAGAACATAAAGAGAATTCCCATTGTTTCCAAAAGAATGCTTTTAAAAATGTGTTTGGGTATTTTTTTACCTATATATGTTTGTCTGTGCACAACATGCATGCAGTGCTGGTGGAAGCCAGAAGAGGGTGTTGGATCTCCTGGAACTGGAGTTACAGATGGCAGTGAGCTGCCTTGTGGGTGCTGGAAGATAAAGCCTTGTCCTCTGTAAGAGCAACAAGTGCTTACCCGAGGAGTCATCTCTCTAGGCCCATGTTGGGGTGTGTGTGTGTGGGGGGGGTGTTTCTGAGATATAGAGTCTTACAAATTTTACCCATATAGGGAAGAGACAAATATTTGTTTTTAGCACTAAACTTGCTCTCTCTCTTTATGATCTCTGAGGGTCCTTGAATAAGGTAAACAAATAAAATAAAAATTGTCTTGGGAGAGTTTGTTGTATGAGAAAGAAGAAAGGGCTCCAACCTGTGGAGTATTTTACACTATATTGGTATATAATGGTTTAGCTCCCCCAATGTGCAGATACAGAGAGAGATAGTATTGGAGACTGACTCACCAACGCTGTCTCCCACCAGATGTGACCACACACATCTGTAACCCTCACACACAGGAGGCTGAGGCAGAGTTCACAGTGAGATCAGGTTACCTGTGTTTATCTGAGTACATATAAGAAAAGTTAGCTAGGTGTGGAGGTGCATACCTATAATCCCAGCGCTCAGGAGGCAGAGGTCAGCAGATTTCTGAGTTGAAGGCCAGCCTGGTCTACAAAGTTAGTCATAGTAAGTTCAAGCCAACAAGGGCTACACAGGGGAGACCTTGCCTTTAAAAAAATTATATAAAGTAATTCTCAGTGAGATACCACTGAGGGCTGTTTGCATGTTTGAGTGTGTATATATGGTGAGAGCTAGCCTAAAACTTGCAACCTTGCTGCCTCGGCCTCCTTGTGTGTGGTCACATCTGGTGGACAGTGTTGTTGAGCCCATATGTATTGTCACATCCCTTTAGCTCCATGTTCTGCCTGCATCTGCACATTTGGGACCATTTCAGAACCATCAGATAGTGATACAGTTTAAAATTCTCCATCGATTGGACCTGTCTCCTTTCTCATCCCACAATTAGGTCGTTTTCACATGGTTTCGATCTGGAATATCCCCGCATCCCAATGCTCATGTGTTGAAGGCTTAATTCCCAAAGTAGCCATATTTATAGGTGCATTTTGGGGAAGTGATTGGCTCCATGGGGATCGTGACTTCATCGAAGGGCTCATCTCTTGATAGGGTCATAATTTGATGGGCTATATTGGGAAGTGATAAAAATGTACCAGGTGCTGACTGTGCCTATTCCCATGAGAGAATGACGCTCGACCTTCTGTGTGGGGCAGTGCAGTGGCGCTGCTTAGCAGAGGGAGCAGAGGCCCACTGTGTCTGCAAACTTTTCAGGCTTACAGAAAAAAATGGCAGATCTTTGGGAGACAAAGAAAATTAATGCAGCAGAGGGTTTTCCAACCTTCTCTGTCATCTCGAATTTGTTTGACTTTTGGAAGGTTAGCACGGGACCTCTGATATCAACACCGTGCACAAGTAGAGTACTCCCAATCCAGAGGTGGAAGCCAAAATTGAGAACTTGAGCATTGACTCAATGGTTTCAGAGCATTTTCAGATTTAGGGATGTTTCACCTGTGAAACTACTCATAAACCTGAAAAACTCCTGATATGAAGCACTCTTATCTATAATTTGGGTAAGAGGTGCTATGTCAAAAGCAATCTCCATAAGTCTATAAACTATTATACTATGTCTTGGGCTGGAGAGTTGGCTCAGAGGTTTAGAGCACTGGCTGTTCTTCCAAAGGACCTGGGTTCAATTCCCAGCACCCACATGGTGGCTTACAACTGTCTGTACCTCAAGTTTCAGGGGATCTGACAGCCTCATACAGACATATATTCAGGCCAAACACAAATATACATTAAAAAAATAAGAAAAAATTTTAAATATGCCTTTTGCTCAAAAATAAAACACCTCAGATGAATTGATGGGTTTTCTGTGATTACCCAGAGATAAGCTGTGGAGCATGTTTTACTAAATACCATGTTTTCATGTGTGTATGTGTGGAATGCATATGTGTGTGCAAAGTCACATGTGTGCAAAATGTGTACAGGTGCACATGTATGTGTATATTCCTGCTGGCGGAGTCTCAAAGTTGATGTTGGAATTTTGCTTGTCTGTCTAGCTAGCTGTGGATCCCCTGTCTACACTCTAGTGTGCCACCATACCCACTGTGGATTCAAACTCTGGTCCCCACACTCACACAACAAACACTTTACCCACTGAACCGTCTCCCCAGCCTCTTTGTCTTTTTGTGTGGTACTAGATATTGAATCCAGTGTCCCTTACACTTGCAAGCAAGCACTGTATCACCGAGCTCCGTCCCCAGGTCTCAATCATTCCTTTTAAATATGTCCTTGGCAGGCTGGAGAGATGGCTCAGTGGTTGAGAGCACCGACTGCTCTTCCAGAGGTCCTGAGTTCAATTCCCAACAACTATATGGTGGCTTACAACCATCTGTAATGGGAATCTGATGCCCTCTTCTGGTGTGTACTAGCAAAAAAATAAATCTCTAAAAAAATATTTCTTTGCTTAATAAGGGCTAGGGTATCTATTTCCCTACTCTGGTGTCTATAGAATGATCCAGCATGGTCATGACGGGGCCTCAACCGGGATAGCAGTGAATAGAGCTCAGGACTGACTGGAAGGTTGCTTGCTATTGATGATGCAGAAACAATAGGACTAGCTGCTGGTCATGAGGAGGGGACGGAGCAGGTGGCATCAGGATGAATCAGGGCATGGAAACCATTCTCTTTATACAATAACTACGTTCACTTTAGAGAAGCACCTGCCATTAACCCTCTGTGAGCAATTGGGTGACACCTAACAGTTGAGGTTTTGCTAAGGTGGGGTGTTTTTCAGTTCTGAGTGGAGGATGAAGCTACACTGTGAGAGGAGTCCCTGCTTCCAGGAGACCCCTGACACCCCCAGTGTCTCTTCAGCTTTGCTGCTTAAAATGTGCCTTCCAAAGAAGTCTGAAATGTCACTTTATAGCATTCCTTTTTATTGGAGTGTAATAATGTATAACTTAGTCTGCATCCCACTGTTTAATGTGATATCAGAGTGGGTAGCTGGTAGAGGCTTATTATGGCTTACTCTTGGGCTTGGACATCAAGACCAGATATTTAACAATATACAGTGAAAGCTTTGAATTGCTTCAGCTCACGGCAGAAAGTGGAAGGGTAGGTGTCCTGTCCTCTGTGAAGACAGGCAGTGTGTGGTGGACATGTAGCCACCTGCTCTTATGGCGACTAAGCGCTAGCTCAAGAGCTCCTCCAGGAAGCATCAAGCCATTCCTGAGGGCTTCCTTCAAGGACCCAAACACTTCCCAGTAGGCCCTACATCTCAACACTGATATACCCTGAGGAGTTACGCCTCAACGTAAGAGCTTCATGGGGAGAAATGGTGGTTCTCTTCACAGCAATTTCTACTTGCTTTCATGGTATTGGTTGGCCCCTCCCTCTGGCCATTTGATTCTGGCAGCAACTGCTACATCGTTCATACATCCCACTGATCTGACCCAAGCTGACTGAAGATTCCTTTTAGGATTTCTGAACAAAGAACTAATAAAAGCTTGAGGGCTGAAATGGCAACTCTTGACCTCTGGGTGTCCATGTTTCCCGTCCTGTGAAAGTGCCTTACAGTGAGAGGCAGCCGCAAAGGACAAAGTCTTGCTCAAGTCTGGGTTGGGTTCCTGGGCCTGGCTTAACTCTTATTTGCGTTGTGTCCTTTGCTACGTGCCCCTTTCCATCACCTAGGTTTTCCTGTCACTTACGATCAAGAGTTCTGACTAAAGCAGGGCAGGGTGTTGGCCACCATGCTGCTTCCAAGTTTGGGGTTCAGGAAGGTTTTATTTAGTAAAACTTGTGACACTTGGAGACATTGGAGGTGCCTAGGTCTGCTGAATTGTTCAAGCACTGAGGGCGTGATTTTTGCATCTGATTTTATTAATTAGTACAAAACTTTGCATAAATGGGTGATAGACTTTGGATATGTTCACATGCCAAAACCAACCCACTAATTTAAATACTAGTTGATTTTACATAATCGTGAAGGGCTGAGGCTGGAAGATGGTTTGAATATAGAGGTTAAGATGGAGAGATGAATATGACATCAGCATCACTTGAGTTTACAGATTGAGGGGAGGAAGATGGCTTGGAGGGCTACTGAGTTTCAAAGCCAGTGAGGAGAGGGCCGGTGGGAGGAGTGAGCTGCTGGCCTTAAAGCATCCGTTACTTGCTGTACCTTCTTACCTCCGACAGTCCTACTCTGCCCTTCAGGTCAGCTGGGTCACATTGGCCTACAGCCCACTGGTATCTTTGACACTAGCTGGGAGCTGAGCCCAGGGCCTCACACATGCTAGGACAGTGGTTCACCACTGGGCTACAAGCCTGTGACACTTACAATGCCCATTGGTTCTTTCTGTCTCCTTCCTTCCTTCCTTCCTTCCTTCCTTCCTTCCTTCCTCCTTCCTTCCTCCTTCCTTCTTTCCCTTCTACTTGAGATAAGATCTCACATCACTCAAGCTTGTCTTGGATTCTCTGTGTGGCTAAGGATGACCTTGATCCCCTTGCCTCTCCATCTCTCAAGTGTTAAGATCACAGGCATGCACCCCACACCTGCTTTATGCAGTGCTGGGGATCAAACACAGAGCTTCACACATATTAGGTAAGAACACTGCCAACTAAACTACACCCCCAGCTCCTGGAACTCACTATGTAGACCAGGCTCCAACTCACAGAGATCTGTTTGCCTCTGCCTCCCTAGTGCTGGGATTAAAGGCGTGCACCACCACACCCAGCCTTCTTCATCTTTAAAGGCTTTAGACTACATAAGAGTCTTGGTGTGGCTTTGTCTTTAATGCATCCATCTCTGTTGTTTTCTTGTCTTACACTGTACTTTTTTGGTTTATAAGAATGATCCATACTCATAAAAGCAACTGGAAAGCACATCAAAGAAATCCCAGAAAAGCAACTACCCATTATTCCCCAACCCTGAGCCAGCAGTGTTGGCATGGGGCACATGTCTCTTTGGTATCTGTGAGGAGTGTTCCAAGTTTGGCCTGGCTGGCAGCCATCATCCATCTCAGTCTCTTTGACCTCCCAGGCTTGGGTCCTCTGTTAATAGCACTTACTTAATCGACCCTCCCTGCCCCTTTTCTATCCTATTAATAAGGATTCAAGCTGAGGAGGCTGGGGAATGGATTCTGGTAACTGGGAGGAGAGCGATCACAAGAATCAGGGGTGGGGGCAGTGATCATTTGAGGTACTCCATAGCCTGGCTGAGACAGATGCACCTGCAGGGGAGCCTAGCAGCTGGGCAGGGCTGTGGCACAGAGGTTTGGTACAGAAGCAGCCCACTTGTCATTGTCATATTCCCGACTGTTCACGGAGCACATGCTTCATATGGAGGCTCCAGTAGCAGCCAGCTTCCTTCTCGGCACACCAGACCACAGTAGGGGTGGCTTCTTCAGTCTCTTCTTGCCTTACCTACTCTGAGTGAGAAGGCTTCTGAGTTTCATATAGCAAGGGTCTTTCTGCCTGTCCATTCTGCTTTCATTCTCTATCTGAGCTGGTTTTCTGTGCTAACCATCCTATACATCCTATATGAGTGGGTACGTTCTCATCCAAGGTCAAGGGCCAAATCTGTGGTACAGAATCCTTCTCACCTGGCACAGTGCAGCTCACAAGCTAGAGACAGAGACATGGGAAAGAACAAGACATGTTGGTCTTTGTAGAAGATTCTCTTTCCGGCAGTGCATGTCTTCAGTCCCAGCACACAGGAGGCAGAGGCAGGCAGATCTCTGAGTTCTAGGCCAGCCTGGTCTACAGAGTGAAGTTTCAGGACAGCCAGTGCTATGTAGGGAAAAACCTGTCTCAGAAAAACAAAAACCAAAAAGACCCCCTTTCTTTAAAAAAAAAAAAAAAAAACAACCTTATTATCCTAAATTATGTATATGCATATGGTGGATGCATGTGAATTCAGGTGCCCCAGAGGCCAGAGGCATGGGTACCCCAGTGATCTGGAGTTACAGTTACAGGCTGTTGTGCACCATCCAACATGGATGCTGGGTTATGGAACTAATGAACTGGGGTGCTCTTCAAGAGCAGTAATTGCTCTTCAGCTTGAGCCTTCCCTCCAGTTCCACAGACCCATTTTCAAGTTAGCCTAATAGCTCACTAATAAGGAGAATTTATCAATTCATTCATGAAGGCAGAGCTCTAATCACCTAGTCCTACCTCTTAAAGCTCATAATGGATATTGACTTTCAGCTTGAGTTTTAGAGGGGATAAACTATATTCAAACCATAGCACCTCCATTAACCCTCTCCAGTAGCCAGTGTGCCTGTGGATTTGTGTATTCGTATAGCTTATGAATATTAAACACATGCAGATAGTTCATGTTCTTGGTTTTCCCTCGAAAATAAATGGAAGCATCATATATTTCTGCACCTTGCTTTTTGGTCACATATATATTTGGAGGCTTTTAAAATACCTGCACACTGAGCACTTCCTTGTGTCGCTTTATGCCTTCAAAGCCTTATGTTGTATGTACGTGAAACAATGTAAGTTAATCAGTCACCTAGTCAAAGGGATTTGAATCCTCTCCATCTCTCATTATTCAGAGCAATGCCACAATGAGCCATTTAAATGTATGTTATTCCTTAAGTATTACAGCTTAAGGATAGATTCCCAGGAGACAAGTTAGGGGTCAAAGGTGATTCTCAATTGGAATTTTGATCCCTAAGACCAGGTTCCTTCCACAGAGGGCTCTCTCAGTCTACCCGTCTATTAGGATGAGTGTTTGTCTCTCACACATGGCTCAAGGATTTGTTGTCACTTTTTCCCACTCAGCTATTGTCCTCCCAATTAGGAGGCAGATGTGTGGAAAATAAGGACTGAGATAAAGATCTTCCTGCTCTCGAATTTTCTGCATTCATAAATTATGCCACACCCAAGGAGCACAATAAATATTTTTGTTTCCAGTATGTAATTTGGGAGAGCAGCCAGTCATGCCCGGAGGAGAGGAGTCTCACATGTGAAGAGAGTTAAGCAGAGTCTCTCTCTCTCTCTCTTCTCTTCTCCTCTCCTTCTCTCTCTCTCTCGTCTTTCTCTCAGAAGATATTTTGAGTTCTTTCTCCAAGTGCCATAGTCACCGAGTGGCCACTGAGATGAGACCCTAGACTTGGGCCAACAGCAGGTCTGTTTATTTTCTTGTCAGCTTCTGTCCTGGAGCCTGAGCCTGTCCCTCATTTTCCTCAGCGTGTGCCAGCACCTGCCCCAGCGTCAGCCACAGAACAAAGAGGCTTTGGAGCACTTTTCATATGAGCTATGTATGTAAACATTACATCATTTCAGGTGACTTTGCTTGCATCCCAGTAGCAAAATGAGCTCATTGTTGCTTTGCTATCTTGGTTTCCATGATGCTCCATGACCTCATAGGTCTGCTCCTACATAGCAATCCTGCAGGCTTCGCCCTAGCTCATAAAGTGGAATGCCCCTTGCCTATCAACCATCAACACAGAAAATGTGAGTTGAAGTTTACAAAGCATTTATCTCACAAATGCTATCAATATTGACTCCAGAAAAAAGGTTGTTGGATATATGAATGTTGATTGATACCTCTATGAAGGTGCACACAATATGTGTATTTCCCCAGTTAAAATGTAGATTATTTTTATACTAGTAAGACATGCATAAGCATAACATTTTACCTTTTTAAGTATGATCAGGGCTGGAGATGTAGGTCAGGTACATTGCTTGCCTAGCATGTACCATGCCCAGCATCACATAAAATAGGGGTAGTTGTACATACCTGTGATCTCAGCACTTTGTGAGTGGAAACAGAAGGATGGGGGGGTGTTTCAAGGTCATCCTTGACTAACAAGGAGTTTGAAGCTGCACTAACAGCAGTCCTGAAGACTCTATCTCAAAAATGGAGCCAGTGGTTTTAAGCAATCAGTTTTCATGGTTTTATGTTAAAATACATGTAACAGAAAGTTTACCATATATGGCTGAGCGTGGAGAAAATGTCTGCAATCCCAGTACTTGAGAGGCTGATTCAGGAAGATAACCATGTGTTCAAGGATAGCCTGGACTACATAGTAAATATGAGATCAGCCATCTGTTTGAGACCAACTTTACAGGTTACGTGTATAATTCACTGATTAAATACACTTATTATATGAGGTCAGCACTCCATCCTCTGGAACGCCACCTGCTGTGCTCTGAAGATGGGTGCAGTGTGTTCCCGAGCTTGTGTGTTGGAACCTTGCTTCCAGTGTAGCAGTGTGACAGGTGGCATGAGGTCCTAAAGAGGGGTCTAGTGGATGGCCATTGGGCACCAAGTCAGAAGAGGGGAGTGGGGTTCTCTCAGAACAACAGCAACTGTTACATAGAGCTAGCCTGATCTAAGAATTTCTCCAGTGTCTTGTCATGTCATGTGATCTCACCTTCTTACAAGGCTACCTCCGCCATGCTGTCTGCCATGCTGTGATGTAGCCAGAGAGCCCTGTACCAAGGCTGGCCTGACGACTCAATTGATCTTGGACTTCACACTTGAGCTTTCAAAACATGAACTTACATGAACAACTTTCCTCTGTGTATTAACTTGCCTCAGGTATTATAATACAGCAACAGAAAATAGGCCAAGATGCAAGTGGAGCCCAGGCTTTCTTGGGGGTTGTCACTTCCATCCTAAAGCTCTCTGACTATAGGCACTCTTCATTAAGATGGCCTAGGCTTTGAGGGGCAGCCAGTCTTATTTTTGTATTGTGATCATTTCATTATTTTCATTAGGATATCTTTCTCATAAATTTTAATGGGTCATTGACTTAGAAAGGAGAGAGGAATTTTATACTTAGTTAACAGATTAAAGATTTTGTTTCTAATTATATGTAAGGTGTGTGTGTGTGTGTGTGTGTGTGTGTGTGTGTGTGTAGGGTATGTACTTGTGGATGTAGTTGTTCGTGGAGGCCAGTAGAAGGTATTGGACCCTCAGGATCTGGAGTTGTAAATAGTTGTGGGCCACCTGCCATGGGTGCTAGGAACTAAACTCTGGTCTTCTGTAAGAATGGTATGTAGCCGGGCGGTGGTGGCGCATGCCTTTAATCCCAGCACATGGGAGGCAGAGGCAGGTGGATTTCTGAGTTCGAGGCCAGCCTCTTCTACAGAGTGAGTTCCAGGACTGCCAGGACTACACAGTGAAACCCTGTCTCGAAAAACAAACAAACAAAAAAGAATGGTGTGTAAACATGAGCCATCTCTCCATCCCAACCATCACTCATTGATTTAACATGGGAGGGCTTTGAGGATGAAAGGGTGTGGTTGTGCCAAAGATCTCTTTGGGACTTACCTGGGCCTTTCAGATAAACGTGAGGAGGCAGTGAACACTCACTCATCAGGACGATTGCAGTTGTGTTAGGACAGCTGTGAATAGAGTGGCAAGGGCTAGGCTTTTATAGCTAATGAATCAAATCGGGGGTCAGTGGATGGGTAAAAAATACATGGAACTTGGTTAGGTATCAAGGGTGGGAGGATTCTTGTTAGCAGGACAAGGATGGCCTAGCAGACAGGCATTCTCAGAGGAGCTGACTAAAGTTCAGCCTAGGAAGGGTGTCCCCCACCAGCTCCTGCCTCAATCTATATAGAACATAGTGTGATTATTCTGGTCAGCACTGGGACTCCTGGCCACCCAGACATCTTCCTTGTTGGACTGATAGTCCAGGTCTTGGATGTTTCTCCACTTTCATAGTCTTTATCGCAAACAGTTTCCTAGGGAAAACCCATTCCTAACATCTTGGGAAACAGGGTTGGATTGCAGTCAGGAGGACAAGCTTTGGACTCAGAAAGCATGGGGAGTCAGATCTCATCTCTGACACCTTTCTCTTTGGGCCAAGCACTGAATAGTGCCTTCTTCCTGGAGTAGTTAACAAATAGTAGAGTTATTCTAACACACTCCTCCTTAATTTCCTGAAGCTAACCCAACATAGCCCTGTAATATGGCATACACACACACACACACACACACACACACACACACACACACGCTCCACACGCTCACACGCTCACACACACTTACTAGGCTTGGTGGATCAGTGAGCATTTAGTAGCTCTCAGTAGCCAATAGCATAGTCCTACTCTTTTCCATAGAAGCAGAATCTCTGAGGCCTTCTCTGGTACCTCTTTTTCTTTGAAAAGAATACTGGCGACTTTTTAGTAGACACTGTACTCTAAGAAACATACCCTAAATTTATTGCAATAGTAATAGCTTCAAGTCCATTGGAACCCCCTGTGTGTGTGTTTACATAGACTTTTTATAGTCACAAAAGAAAATGATATATCAAGGAGTCTTAGGGTTTCTATTGCTGTGAAGAGACACCATAACTATGGCAACTCTTAATAAAAGAAAACATTTAATTGGGGCTGGCTTACAGTTTCAGAGGTTTAGTTCATTATCATCATGGCAGGAAGCATGATGGCGTACTGGCAGACATAGTGCTAGAAAAGGAGCTGAGAGTTCTGTATCTGGATCTATAGGCAGCAGGGAGAGAACTGGTTTGAGCTTCTGAGACCTCAAAGCTCACCCCCACAGTGACACACTTCCTCTAGCAATGCCATACCTACTCTAACAAGGCCATACCTCCTAATAGTGCCACTCTCTATGGTCCAAGATTCAAACACATCAATCTATAGGGCCATTCCTATTCAAACCACCACACAAGGTACTTTTAGATCATATTGGTGGGGCCAGCAGATAGAGTGGTTACATCCAAGCAGAGAGATCTCTGTTATAGGTCTTAGATGCTATCTGATAATGCTCTTAGCTTTTGGGAACACTTTAAAAATATTTAGTTTTAAATTATGCATATGCATGTATGTATATGTGCATGTGAATGCTGGTACCTTCGAAGGCCAGAAGAGAGGGTGTGGGATCTTCTGGAACTGAAGTTAAAGATGGTTATGAGCTGCCATGTGGGTGCTGGGATCTGAACTTGTGTCCTTTGGAAGAGCAGGTAGCTGAGCCATCTTTCTGGCCCTGGGAACACTCTTTGATGACGTGTCTGCAGGAATATGCATATTGAGATCAGTGGACAACTTTCAGGAGTTGGTTCTCTCCTTCAAGTATGGGCTCTGGGGATGGAGCTCTGGGCCTTAGGTGTGAGTGGCAAATGCCTTTACTTCTGAGCTGTCTCACTGGCCTTGGAACACTCTTTTTTTCCTCCTTAATTAATTAATTTATTTATTCACTTTACATCCCGATCACAGCCCCCTCCTCTCCTCCCAGTCCCCCCAACACAGCCCCTCCCGGAACACTCTTTTTAATGACATAATTACTGCAGCAGCTCCCTCCCTGTTTGAGTACTTAACATCAAGTGTTAGCTACACAGCATATCTGATCTTTCTTGCCAATCAAATGATTTTTTGAAGCTATCATCTACATTAACACTGTCAATCTTATTAACGGATGGGTCCCCCGTAGCCTTTTCACTGTCTGAAGTATGTCTAAGGGCTCTCAGCAGTTTGAGAGGTGTGTGTGTGTGTGTGTGTGTAATTAGGGGAAGATGGAGAGGAGAAAGTGCTATTTTTTTTTTATAGTAACTTATATAAAACAGTCAACGCCAAGGTCAGAGCAGCCAGAGAGATGGCTCAGCAGTTCAGAACACTAGTTATTCTTCACAGAACCCAACATCAATTCCCAGGACCTACAAGGTAGCTCAAAAACAACTTTATTTCAGTTCCAGGAGCTCTGACCCCCTCTTCTGGCCTCCACGGGCTCCTCCATGCACATGGTACATAGACACACACGCAAGAGATCTTTCATACAGGTAAATCAATAAATCTTAAAGTAAGAAGACAAGGTATGTTTAGCAGTACACATGGGGAGTACACATTGTCTCTTGACCTCTTGACTTTCAGAAAGCTGAAGAGGACATTGATACCCAGGTGATGCAGTTGTCTTGGTGAGCATACACACTCTGGGCACAGCTCAACCCGAACTTCACTTCGAGGGCTAATTGCACAAGAGGGCTGATGTCAACATCGAGCCGTGGAATCAGGATCTCTTTGTTTGAGACCAAGTTACAGATAAGATGTCCTCCTAAGGGTCTTGGGAGGACGTTACTAGCAATGATGCTGATTCTTAGTGACGTGACAGTTAAGGCAGAATTAGGAGCATTTAGAGAAGAATGTTTGTTCATTGTTAGTCTTCTTCAGAGAAACAGAAGCAATATACACGTACACATTGAATACATAAGCACATGTTATACGGTGAAACAGACAGATAGGCAAAGAGATTCTAAGGGATTGGCTCATGTGATAAGGGGGAGCTGAGAGGCCCAGAGGTCTACAGTTGGCCTGCTGGAGGCCCTGCTGTCTATTCCAGTCAGAAAGCTGGCAGGCTCAAGACTCAGAACAGTCAAGATTTCCATTTGAGCCTCAAGGTAACAAAGAGCCAATGTCTGGATGAGGCTAGAAGTGGTTCTTCTTGGCCCTTCCATTCACTCTTGAGTTGATTGAGTGAATAAATGTACATCTAGAAGAAATGTTCAGTCAACCTCTGACCTTCATGTGCACTCATGTACAAGCAACATCTCATCACATGTATGTGCATAAATCATTCACACACATACACACACACACACAGAGAAAGAGAGAGAGAGAGCACAGAGGAACCAAGTAACTATATTCATAACTTTGAAACACTTTTATATACTAACATAATTATGATTGTCACTTGGTCCTGATGTTGGAAAAACATGGGCTCATTCCCAGTTCAAGCACTTACAAGACCTAGGACTTTCCATGTGCACTTGAAGAGAAAGTATCCTCTCTTGCCTAAGATGACAGCTGAATATAGAACCCTCTGCAACTGGCCAGATTACATTGTAAGTTGCCTTGCTGTTTGTTATTAAAGTGAGAATGGGTATTGGGACTGAATGAGATCTGGAGGTTGGGGTGGACATAGGACCCTACATTCTGATGCTGTCTTTACCAGTAGCAGAAGTCACTTTTTACCCTCAGTGGATTTGACCCCTTTGTTCAAGTGGGATTGGCCACTCTACTCTCAACACTGAAGGGTTTTAGATCTTAGAGATTAACCCTGTGTTGCCCAAAGAAATTGTCATGGTCTCCACTGAGGCAGTTACTGGCGATGCTGATTCTCCTCAGGTGCCACCACACAAACCATCTTTACTGCTCATCATTGGACTCAAATTTTGGCAGGCCCTGAAACTGAGATACAATGTATGTGTTAGTTAGGGTTTTACTGCTGTGAGCAGACACCATGACCAAAGCATCTTTTATAGAGGACAACATTTAGTTGGGGCTGGCTTACAGGTTCAGAGGTTCAGTCCAGTATCATCAAGGCGGGAGCATGGCAGCGTCCAGGCAGGCATGATACAGGAGGAGCTGAGAGTTCTACATCTTCATCTGAAGGCTGCTAGGAGAAAACTCACTTCCAGGCAGCTAGGACAAGAGTATTAAAGCCCACACCCACAGTGACACACCTACTCCAACAAGGCCCACACCTCCTAATAGTACCACTCTCTAGGCCAAACAGAACCAAACCACCAGAAGGTGTTTCTAAAATCCCTTCCTTTGGTTGTAAACAATGCCAACTCACTCTCTTCTGATCCCAATGAGAAACCAATATGAAATTCCACCAAAGTTTGCTCTGAGAGACTAGTGAGTTTATTAAACTTACTTACAAGGCTGTGGGTGAGGGGACAGACAGGAGCATGAGAGACCCTACAGCAGCCACAATGGGAGGTCTGTACCCAGCATGCCTGATGATTCTCCCATAGCTGTGTGGATAGAGTCCCTTCACCTCATCCTTCCTCACCTCTATCCTCTAGCTCCTCCCAGAAACCAGGAGATCATGTATAAATACGGAAGAATTGCATACAGCTGGTTAGGAGGTCTGGCTGGCTATCCATGATCCCTGTACCTGTCTCAGCAAGCCTAACTGATGACCTTTGGTGAGCAGGCTGAGCCATGCCCCTATGGATGGCAGCAGTTTGGCTGGGAGGATAGTCTCAAACCACACACGGTTTAACCTGTGACTACAGATCATCTATAATGTTTCAAAGAGCTACAGAGTTCTGTAATTTACACAGGCAGAAACTCTGAGAAAAAGTGTTGAGCAGACTCTCAGAGTGTGGGGTGATGGGTGATAGGTGATGGAGAGACGAAAATAAAGTTGGATCAGGTTGAGCTTGATGGCATGGGGTTAGTAATCGAAAGGTTATTTATTATTTCATGTTTCAGCTGAGAGAGCTGGAAGGGGCTCTGGCTTGTCTGGCTGAAGGAAGGTTTACCCCAGCAGATAGGAAATGACAGATGTATGTTGATTTAGTGTGGAGGAAGGGAATCAGAAGCTTAGGGAGACCTGGGTGTAAGAGCAGGCTTGGACTGGCTCACCCACACTGAGACTGTCTAAAAAGATTGATCTTTTACAAAGACTGTGAGAAATAAGTTTGTGAGGGAGTCCCACATCCCTAAAAGAGCCAGTGATGGCTCTCATCTGAGAATTGGGCTTCAGACCAGGAGCTGCATGCTGTAGCTCTCAAAACTCCTAAGTGGTAGGAGTTATTTATTGGCTCCTGGGATGGCAGGGGCCAGGTGACTGCCAGAACCACACCATGTAGCCCAGACTGTTATCACAGATGCAGAGTGGGTTAGGAAGGCATTGAGTTCATTTCAGACAAGCTGAGTTTAGAAAGCCATGTATTATTTTGCTAGAAAGATCCAAAAAGCAACTGGATATCCAGAGGCTCAGAACGTAGGCCAGACCCAGAGACTCACACTTGAGAATATCTGATGTAGAATCATCTATGTGAAAACAAACACCACCTTGGTGTTTGACTGAGCTCACTTAGAGAAAAGAACACACAGAAACCTGAGGGCCAGGACAGAGCCCTAGAGGATGATTTAGTGAATGGACAGAAGATGATAATCCATGAGAGAAAAGGACAACTGGAGTCAACAGTGATTTTCAGTCTCTAGGGAACTCACAAATCACCCAGGTGTCTGTTAGAGTACAGACTGGGGCGGGGGAGCTGGAGTGGGCTGTTTGAGCCCATGCGTGTGCTTATGGAGGCCAGAGGTTGATGGTGTCTTCCTCTACTGCCCTCTACCTGGTTTGTTGAGTTTGTCTCTCACTAATCCTGGAGCTCACTTGTTTCTGCTGGACAAGCTGGCCCATGAGCCCATAGAATGTTTGTTTCTCTGCTTCTTAGCACTGGGTTTCAGGCTTGCCCCACTCCCATGTTTAGTTTTCATGTGGGTGCTGGAGATTGGAACGCAGGTCCTAATCCTTGCCAGTAAGCAATTTATCTGCTGACCATGCCCCACTCACCTCCTGCCTCCAATCTCCCACCCCTCACCCTTCTGAGACAAGGTCTTTCTATATAGCCCTGGTGACTTCAGCCTCAGGGGTGATCCTTCTGTCTCTGCTGCATAAGTGCTGGGATTCCAGGGCCACCACACCCGGTTCTAGAATGCAGAGCCAGTCCTAATCACCAAAATTTGGATTCAGTAGTTCTAGACGGTTTTGGAGCTGCTGGCACACTCAGGCAGCATAGGAACGGGCCTCCAAGAACAGGGCGTCCTAGGGCACGTTTCTGGGAATGGTGATAGTGAAGGTGAAAGGAAGCAGTGTCGACAGGAGATGTAGAACATTCCACAGGGAGGAAGGATAATTAATGGAGGAAATTCATGCCAGAGGATAATAAGAGTGGACCAAGGAGCATGGAGAAGTCAGAGATGGCAGGGTAAAAAATGTTTAGAGGCTGTAGGGGCCATCTTCAAAACCTGAGGGCCCTTTGGAGATGTTTTCATGGCTCTTCCTCCTTTACTGGCTTTTAAAGAGCTCCTCAGTCTTTAGAGTGACTGTTTATCTTCCTGGCCCTCCCTCTGAGCCTAGGAGCTTTTGTCTCGAGTGATGTCCTCAGAGCCCCGTGACTTCTATGTACAGATCCGCAGAGATGACTGGCTTCAGATGAATAAGCGGGAATGAATAGATCCGAGGCAACAGAGGCATTTCAAGGATAAAGGGGGAAATTCAAAGAATGTTTGATCATTATTGCTAAAACCCATGTTGCTGCCCGCTTCCTGTTAGCAATGCTGTCTGCTGTTAGACAGCTCCCCTGGGTGTCACTCTCTGGCAGAGCAATCATAGGAAAGCACAAAGACACAGCTTTCTCTCCTCTGCTCACCAAAGCCTGCTCCCTCGTAGCTGCAGAACCCTCTGACAAACAAGAGAAGCTTCAAAACCTACTTTGTGTTCTTACAGAGCATAAACAACCCTGAGAATAGATGAGCGGCTGAATGTCGGTATTCCATACACTCTTGAGTGCAAGATAATAGAAACCTCTGGAGGGCTTGTAAGAGCAAGCACTGTGCATTTGGTAAATACTGCCGAGGTTTTCGAGGGTGGGATCCTTCAGGACTCTTGTGACTGAATTGGATGTTATGGCTGGGAAATATCTTGTTGCTGCTTAAGCTATGCTGGAGAGAAGGGGGCTTGGACTCAAGACCACAAGAGACTTGTTTCTTTCTCTGGGAACTGAGCTTTTCCCTTGGACAGGTATCTGGAGACAGCTTGACCTGACCCTGCATGAAGAGAGACGTGCATGTGACCTATGGGGCAGGTACCTTCCCAAGAGGAATTCAAAGGGGCCTGGGCCCCAAGTGTGATGTGATCACATACCAAGTATTGTTACAGAGATGACAGTGTGCTCGTGTGAGGAACAGGAGTCACTTGGCCAGTGTGGCCCTCACCTTTCTGTTACTGTGATGAAATGCCTGAGATAATTAACTTAGAAAGAGGAAATTTGTATTTTGGTTGACAGTTTTTACAGTTCTAGCCCATGACCAGATAGAGCTATATAGCTTAGGCCTCTGGAGGGCATTGTTAAGGAGCAAACTGCCCACCTCATGACCAAACAGCCAAAAAAGGAGAGGGGGAAGGGACCGGGACCATACAGCTCACTTGCGGGCATAACCCCAGTGACTTAAGGGCCTCCCACAAGTACACTCTTGTCTTTCAAAGTTTTTTTGTTTTGTTTTGTTTTGTTTTGTTTTGTATTATGTGCATGTGTCTATATGCTACATGTGCATGGGTGGGTACCCTTGGAGGCCAGAAGACGGTTTTGGATATGCTAAAAATGGAGTTACAGGTGATTATGAGCAGCCCTATATGGGTGCTGGGAACTAAACTTAACTACTGAGCCATTTCTCCAGTCCGAAGATCTCTTAATAAAGGTTCATAGTACCAGTCAGGCAATGGTGGGGCATGCCTTTAATCCCATAAATTGAGGCAGACAGATTTCTGTGAGTTTAAGGCCAGCCTGGTCTTATAGAGAAAATTCCAGGGGTACACACAGAGAAACCCTGTCTTGAAAAATGAAAAAACAAATTTTGTTCATAGTACCTCCACTTTTTTGTAGTACCACCCCAAACCGCAACATGGCATGGTCAGAGTGAAGGGCAGATGTTACAGAGAAAAAAAAGTTTATAGATTCCCTAGCGACAGCAAACAAGGGAAAGGGGAAGAACATGGCATCTCTGTATTCTTCAGAGGATCGATCTCTCTTTCTCTCATTTATTTGAGTGTTGATCCCAGGGCTTTAAAAATATTTTTTTGTAAATTTTATGTTGTATGGGTGCTTTGACTGCATGTATGTCTGTATACCCACTGAGGCCAGAAGAAGGCACTGGATCTCCTGGACTGGAGTTACAGAAGGAAACGGGAACCACCAGGTTCTCTGGAGGGATTTTATCTTGGGATCACCACCTGCAATGGTACTAGAAGATGCAAATACCAGAGCCTCAGATAGAGGCAGGAACTTTCACACACATTTCCTGTCTCGCTGCCTCTCCACATATACCAGCTGCAGCTTCTTCTAATTTCTATCTGGAACCCGTTGTGGCCATTCCAATGTTGCTTGCCTGAGGTTCCTTAAGAGAACAGAGGTGCACAATGATTACATTAATGAAAGCACCATGCTAAGTTCAACCAAGGGTTCATTTTCTGTACCAGTTCTCATCTCAAGAATATCCAGCTGTGTTTCATGGGATCCCAGACTGTAGCATATGTTATTTAAAAAAAGAAAACCGGTGGCAGAGGGTTCCAGGAGGAGAAGTTTATTTAGGCGGAGGGAAGAGAGGAGAGGGAGAGCAGAGAAAGGTGGAGGCCGGCCATGACCACGCGGGGGGGGGGGGGGGGGGAGGGAGATACAACCTGCAGGCGCGGGGTCAAGGAGCAAGAGGGCAAGAGAGAGAAGAGGGGCCAGACAGCCCCTCTTATAATAGTTCCCAGGTAGCTTTGGGAAGGAGTATACCTAGCTGTTGCTAGGTAACTGTGGAGGTGGAGTTTAACAGAATGCTAACAGCATAAATTTCACCAATAACATCATAGCAGCAATTAAACCTGTCCTGGGTTAGACTCTATGCCTGCTGTTCCATCCCAAAAGACAACTTAGCTTCTTGCCTCTAGAATCCTTAGGTCTAAATAGATAAGACAAAAATCAATCCTAACAACCCAACTGGGGCATTTTATAATAAGATTAAAAACATTTACAGCAGCGTAGACACCATAGCACTAATTCCCTATTTATGTTTTGAGAAGCTAGCTACATGCTTCACATTTTGGTGACTGGAGTGATGGCTCAGGGTTTTTGCAGAGGACCAGGGTTCCATTCCCAGCACATACTTGGTGGCTTACAACCACCTATAACTCCAGTTCTAGTGTACCCAGTGCCCTCTTCTGACCTCCCCAGACACTGCATGCATGTGAGTCACACATACATAGTGGAGGAACTCATGCATGTACAGCTTTTTAAAAAGAGTGACTGGACTGGGGACATAGCTCAGTGATAGAACTCTTGCCTAGCATGTGCTACGTTCTAGGTTTAATTACCTAGACCCACTGTAAACAACAAACAAACAGAAAAAGTATGTCTGTTAGCATTTTGTCTAAGCTCTGCCCCATAGTTACCTGGCAACAGCCCGTTATGTCTGACTCACTATAAAACGGGCTGCTTGCTGCCTCCTCTCTCTCTCTCTTGCTCTTGCCTTCTTGCTCCCGTTCTGTCTTCTCATCCCCCCCTCCCCATTCTCTTCCTCCCTCTCTCTACACATGCTCATGGCTGGCCTCTACTCTATTTCTTTACAACTCCTCTTCTCTCTGTCTCTTTCTCTCTTTCCTTCCTCCCTCTCTGTTTCTCACTGTCTCTCTCTCTGTCTCTCCCTCCCTCCCTACCTCTACTACCCCCCAACTCCATTCCCCTGAATAAACTCTATTCTATACTATACCATTGTGTGTCTGGTCCCTCAAGGGAAGGGATGCCTCAGCATGGACCCGCCAAGACACCTCCTTCCCCCATTCCTGACTACACATCCAGAGACAACATATCCCTCTCTCTTTATCTTTTTATCAATGTCTGTGTGAGGGTGTCAGATCCCCAGGAACTGGAGTTACAGACAGATATGTAAGCTGCCATGTGGGTGCTGGGATTTGAATCAGAGTCTTTTGGAAGAGCAACCAGTGCTCTTAACCACAGAACCATCAGAGTACTGAGATAAAAACACAAAGACCAATGGAACAAAACAGAGGATGCAGAAATAAAGCCACACATTTACAGACAACTAAACCAAAAATAACAAGCTTACAACAGTGAGGAAGGACATTGATTCATGGCTGACAGAGACTGAAATCCACCAGCACAAGAATGAAATTGGACACCTATCACACCATACACAAAAAGCTGTTCAGCCGAGCAATGATGGCGCTCACCTGTAATCCCAGCACTGGGGAGGCAGAGGCAGGTGGATCTCTGTGAGTTCAAGGTCAACCTAATCTACAGAGCAGTAATACGATGAAAGGCTGTCTCTAAAAAACAAAAACCAACTAAACAAAAAGGTTATTCAAATGGAGTAAGACTTATATAAGACTTTGATGGTTAAAACTAGTAGAAGAAAATACTGTTTCTGAAATACAGAAGAAATACAGGTTTAGCCGGGCAGTGGTGGCACACGCCTTTAATCCCAGCACTTGGGAGGCAGAGCCAGGTGGATTTCTGAGTTTGAGGCCAGCCTGGTCTACAGCGTGAGTTCCAGGACAGCCAGGGCTACACAGAGAAACCCTGTCTCGAAAAACCAAAAAGAAAAGAAATACAGGTTTATTGACATTGGCTTGGGAATTTAGGTTTGGGATATGACCCAAATTACATAAGACAACACACACAGGATTATATTAGATTTAAAAAATTCCACACATCAAAAGACGTGACCAACAGAATGAAGAGAGAACTCACGGCAATGGATGGAAATGGTTTGCACACCGTGTATCTGAAGAGAGGTTAGTTATCCAAACTCTATAAAGAGCATAATGATATGAGAAAAAAGGCAAACATGCTAGGCATGTGGTACAAACCGTTAGTCCTTGTTGTAGTAATTATTTAAAATGGCCTTTGGCTTAGGCCGACTATCTAAGCTGCAGTCGCTCTGCCCAGCCCAGCCGACATGTTTCTCGGCTGGAGGCCACGTGTGTGCTGCAGCTAGAACTGGCCGCCAGAAACACCAGCCCTGCCACCCACTAGATGCCATGTGAGAGATGCTTGCACTCACAAGCAGGCATTCAGATCATCCTCTGCGGCCCTAAGGATGAACTAATCTTAGATTAGTCAAAGCTTAATATTGGGCAATGCTCAGTACAAAATACCCATACAATCAGAAGCATAACCCAATATCAACAGGTAACCAACTACTTTGACTGCTACAGACACATGACATCATCTACAAGACTCCCTACATTCAGTCCGCCTCATTCCACGCTCCACTTCCTTTTTCTGCCTCACCTAACTCCTCTCTTCCTTTCCTCTCCTAACTCCTTCCCGACCTTAGCTCCTTTCCCTACAAGTCCTACCATTGAGGCAGAATGGGTGGATTCCTCTGAGGTTCAGGCCAGCCAATCTACATAGCAATTGTCCAGGCCAGGGTGGACTACATCTGAGATCAAACTCTCACAAAATAATAATAATATAACAATAAATGAAATGTTAAAGAATGATTATCAAAAAAAAAATAGTGGAGGGTATTTCTTGACATTGCTTAGGAAATTTAGGTATTAGTATTGATCCATAGTTGCATAAGACTACACACAGATCACACATGCAAAGACTAATTAGAATATTTTTCTTTTTTTTTTTTTGGTTTTCGAGACTGGTTTTTTCTTCTGTTAGCCCTGGCTGTCGTTACTCACTCTGTGACCAGACCTGGCCTCGAACTCAGAAATCTGCCTGCCTCTGCCTCCCACGTGCTGGGATTAAAGGCGTGTGCCACCACCGCCCCGGCCTATATTAGATTTTAAAAGCTTCCGCACATCAAAAGATGTGACCAACAGAATGAAGAGAGAATGAAGAAAGATAGCTGGAGGCTATTTTCATAGTATAGTTTAAAATCAGGTAATGTAATGCCTCCTGCTATTTATTTATTTTACCCCAGATTGTGTTATTTGTTTAGGGACTTGTGGTTCCCAATGAATTTGAGGATTTTTTTCTCCTGTGGAAACTGTCATTGGCATTTTGATAGAGTTTGAAGGTCTGTATAGTTTGGGCGTTTCAGCAATAGTCATTGAACCACTAGCACCAAAAATCTGTGTGTCATCTTCAGTGTTGGTCATCAACACTTATAGTCTTTGGAAGGCAGCATGGTCTGTCCCAATGGATAGGGGGAGCTTTCACAGGAGACAGGAAGTGCTGTGATACAAAGCACATTAATGCTAACACACACACACACACACACACACACACACACACGAGAGGAAGTGAGAGATACTATTATATATTATTGAAACATAATCTTCTGCCCTTATATATCTTAAATATTTCCCCATGAACTCCTCTCTTAACCCTATGCCCTTTCCCCGCTCCCTCCTTCTTTCCTTCCTCTTCTGGTGGTGTGTGGGTGAGAATCCAGAGCCCAGAGCTTCCTAGGTAATTGCTGTACCACTGAGCCACACCCCAGGCTGTGGCATGCATTTTTTAAGCACGATGACATTCTCATACCTAACCACAGGACATTCAAACTGCTGTAATGTTATTCAATAATGGAGTCTGTTTTCAAATGTCATCACTCTGTCGTCAGTTGTACGTGTGAGAACCTTTCCATCAGACTGATCCAGTTCAAGTTCACCCGTTGCACTGTTTGTCTTTGACTTCACACCCCTAACCTCCTTCAGTTCTCTCTCCCCCTCCACTTCCTCCCTTCCCTTCTTTTCCCACATCCCCTTCCTTCCTGCCCCACCCCCCCCACACTTCTCTTGCTTTCCCCTCCCTGTCCTCTCTAGGACATTGGCATTCTGGGAATGTAGGTCAGTTTGGGAAAATGTTCAACTTGGGTTTGTTATTGTTTCCTTATGGCCGGATTGCATAATGCTTTTATTTTTAATCTTGCCTTTTGAAGTAATTTTAAACTTAGCAAAAGTTTCAGGGTTATATAGCAGTTTATTATTTTTGTGTAAGTTTGAAGTTACTCTTAACCAGATTTACCAGTTTTTGACACTTCGCCTATTCATTTGCCAAATTCATTTTCATTCATATTCTTTCTCTCCTCTCTTTCTCCTCTTCCCCATAACCCCACTACCACTGCTCATTCGAGTCTTTGTGTTTTGAACAACTGAGTGAAAGGGAGTTACCCTTAAGTCACAATTCTGGAGAAGATTCTGTGGGCCAGAAGCTGACCACCACAGGGTCAGCATGTGCAGACAGGAAGCCATTGTAGACAGGAAGTGCCCTGTGGGGAGCTCGGAGTTTGCACTAACTAGACTAAGGAAGACGGAAGGGCAGTTAGCTCACCACTTATGATGCTTAAGTATTGGGACTTAGTTCCACAGGCACAACCTCAGCAGGCTGTGGTACATGCCTGTGATCCCAGCACTTGGCAGGAGGATCCTCTGGTGAGAAGTGAGTTGGAGGCCAGTTTGCACTGTGCAGACCTGGGGGATGGAGAATGAAAACAAAACAAAGTGCAAATGAGTCACACAGAGGAGAAACACAATGTAGAAAGGTTTTATGAGACAGGAATGTCCGGATTGCGTGTAGCTCAGAAGAGGAAGGACACGATGAGCTATGTGGTAGAAATCCCGGCCTGCCAAATTGTGAAGGCTGGAAAAGGGGATCCAGGGGAATGCTTTTGATTCCCTATTGTGTTATCATATTTGTATGTGATGCCTTGTTTAATTATCACAAAACCCCCAAGCAATAGCACTGAGTTACTTGGCCAGGAACAGTCATAATAAGTTTATGACATCATTAACATGCAGACCCACTCTGAAATCCAGTGGGGTTAAGAAGCAGTGACATTAGTTTGTAGAAGCATCCTTGTCAGGCTCTGAGAGCCAGTCAGATGTGGTGGATGAAGCGGATGAAGACCACAGGAATGGAACACTCTGTGTTTCCACCTTGGTCTCCAGCCTGGGCAGCGACAGTGTTAACTGGGTTGTGCTCCTGGAGAAGGGAAAGACCTGGGCAGGTGGGGAGAAAGATTTTGTCTGTGAGCTCTATAAAGTTGATTTGAACAACTGATTTGTAAAGACAGGACAAGATACTTAGTGGATAGTGTGGCTCCAGAGCTCTAAGGAAGGGTCCAGAAAAGACAGATTTGACTGCTGGTATCACAGTTATGTTCACGTATCCAGGGCAAAATGTAAGGATGGCTCAGTGGAAAGGAGAGGCCAGGCATGGTGACATACACTTGTAGTCCCAGCACATGGGAAACTGAAGCAGGAGGAATGACCCTGAGGACATCCTTGGCTTCAATATACTAAACTCTTTCTTCAGGCCTGGGATTTACCACATAGACCAGGCTGCCTCATCCTCAGAGAGCCTCTGCCTCTGGCCATGCGTGTGCCCCATTGTACCTGGCTTATAGATATTCCATTCCATGTTTCCACACTGACCCAGCTGTCAACTCAGCTCCCATCCCCTTTCTCTTAAATTGTAAAAATTACTGATTTCATGTGTATGGGTCTTTTTCATGCATGTATGTCTGCATACCGTAGCATGTGTCCCTGGTGCTCAGGCCAGAATGGGATATGAGATCCCGTGGAACTTGAGTCACAGATGGTTGTGAGCCACCACGTGGGCGCTGGGAGTGGAACCTGAGTCCTCTGCAAGAGCAGCCATCTAGGCTCCATTCCCCTTTCCCCTTGATTTTCTCCCAAGTTCCTCACGCACAGCATGTGTACTTGTGATAGATATTAATGAAGGTGTGGGCGATTTTATATCCTTAGCAACACAAATAACTTGAAGTCCAAAAATAGATGTTGCTATTTTAAACAGGACTCCTACCCAAGCCGCAACCTCTCCCCCGCTGTTATCCGCGCTCCATCTCACTTTCCCTCCAGGATCATTCCGTGGACCCTTTCTAGTGTGCCCTTTCATCCATCTCCCTTTCAATTTGTGTTCTAAGCCATGGTCTCTCTCTCTCTCCATCCATACCCTGAGCGCCATACCACGGTAATTCCCTAAACAGACATCTTGCATCCCTCAGAGGAACTTTGGCATTAGCTGTAATACCATTATTTTTATTCTTGTACTTATACATAACTGTAAAGGTGGAAGGGCAGTATTTAAAAGAGATCACATCTGCTGCCTTCTATTTTCCTCGTGAAACATACAGAGGCTTGTTTCCCTGTGGAGATAAATATGGACCTAGTGATGATGTCACAGCTGGGTCAGAGAGCCAGTCAACAGAAAGATACCAGATTTCTAAAACTTCACACGATGCCATGTTTACATGGTTGGCTCTGCTCACAAAGCCTGCAAACCCATGGAACTGATTTGCTGCCGGAGATGGAAGATTTTGTTTACTGAGCACAAAGGTCAACATGAGAAATTGAAGAAGCAACAGAAGACAAAGGAGTGGGATTCAGTAAACTGAAGCCTGGGTAATGGAAAGGAGCCCCGTTTGATCCCCTCTTCTCCTCCAGCACAGGCGCAGAGCATGCGCAGAGCGTGCCAGGAGCTTCTGACGGCGATGATGCCGAGGATAGAGGAGTTACGATGATTTCCCATTGCCCCCTAACAGATTACCCAAAATCGGGGTTTAAAATGCCGGTGTTTATTGTCTCACACTTTTAGAAGGTTGGGGATTCAAGAATGATGTGGCTTGGGTCTCTGATGAGGCGTATAATGTCTACAGGCCGCACTTGGCCTGGGCCATAAGCTCCAGTTCCCAGGAAGAAGCCTTGATTCCTCCCAACAAGGATCTCTCTGTGGGTGCTTCTGGCTTCATGGTAAGATTTTTTTTGTTTTCTTAAAACATTTTAGATTTTGTGTCGAGTGTGTGTGCCACTGTGTGCACGTAGATTGGAAGACAACTTGTGGGCTATCTACTTCTACCGTGTGGGTCCTGGAGTTTGACCACAAGTCATCGGGCTTGGGCAAGGTGCCTTTACTTGCTGAGTTATTCCAGCCCCTGATGGTGACGTTTTATGAATTGAGTGATTCAAGAAAGAGCAGTCAAGGGGGACCTGAAAGACCTCACTAAATCTTGGAGATGACATACCATCACCTTAAAACAAAAACAAAAAACAAGGGTCTCTCTGTGTAGCCCTGGCTGTCCTGAAACTCACTCTGTAGTACAGGCTGGCCTTGAATTCAGAGATCCACCTGTCTCTGCCTCCCTAGTGCTGGTTAAAGGCTTGCACCACCACCTGACTAAGGTACCACCACTTTTGACTTTCTATTAGTCATACCAAGAATCCTTGGTTACAGTGTAGAGGGGACTATACTAGAGTGCAAATGGCAGCGTGAGGTGGTCCCTGAGGGCTATAGGAGTCTAGCTACCGAAGAAGTGTTTCCAGTAGTGTATCCCCCACACACACACACATACACACACATGTTTTATGTGTCCTGCATATCTTAAAATGCCAAGGAAGGGTGTAATTCAGCAGACTAGTAGTTACCATACTCCTAGACTTTATGGATTAATGTGTTAAAAACTGAGAGGTGTGTACCAGGAATGTTTTAGCATTTTGTCCAGTAAGGAAGATACAGTTGCCATCAACCGTGTCACTCCATGACAACACAATTTGACATTAAAGAGAAAGGACATAATCTCAGCATATTCTTAGAAGGAAAGACATCCTCTCAATCAGATAATTATTTAATATCCTTATTTAAAGCCTACTAAGTAAAGGGGCTAGAGAGAGATGGCTCAGTGGATAAGAGCCCTTACTGCTCTTACAGAAGACCCAGATTCAGTTCCCAGAACCCACAGTAGCTTGCAACCATCTGCAGCTTTGGCTCCAGGGGATCTGATGCCCTCTTCTGGCCTCCATGGGCACTGCACCCATGTGGTGCACATACATACATGAACACAAATAATCATACAGATAAAATAAATGAATTTTAGAAAAGTGATATTAACTTGTCCTTGCCTGTCTTGTGTGTCTGTGAGTGATGAACACATCATCCTATCTTGATCCACAAACTGCCATTGGGAGCTACCCATGAGTGAGATGCCTGAGGAATCATGTGATACAAAGTGACACAAGCAAACAAACCCCTGAGGTGCTTGGTGTATAGACATAGCAGGAAACATACACCCATGACCCAGAAGCACTAACTAAACATGAATAGAGAAAGATATCTCACTGCTTCAGCATATTTACCTTTCCGGTTACTGTGAGAAAACACTCTGGTAAAAGCTCCTTAATGGCGAGAGGACTTACTCAACTCACAAGCAGCTGATGTTTTATCTACCGTTAGGAACCAGGAGCAATGAATGCCCGCATGCCTCTGCTCAGCCCCGTCTCTCCACTTACAGCAGTCTAGGATCCCTGCTCAGGGAATGTCCTGCTCACATTAAGGTGGGTCTTCCTGTAACAGTTAATTTAATCAAGATAACCATTTACAGGCATGCTCAGATGCCCATTTTCCAGGTGATTCTAGATTCTGTCAAATTGACAACATGTATCATCATCACCATTATATATATAATACATGATATGCGTAGCACATAATATATATTATATATAATATATATGAACAGTACATGTGCATGTGTGACTTTTAACAGTTTCCATATGTACTGTATATATGACATGAAACTGATATATTTCTGCCTTTATTGCATCATTTCTGTCAAGGGTTTTTTTCTGAGTGGACACCGAATCACCTTAGCGATAAGCTTCTCTCAATAACATAATGTAATCATGCATGTCTATAACATGTATGATTATGCACGTCTGAGAATATTCTCTGTTAGAGATAAACTTTGGATAATTATATTTTTGTTTCTCAAACTGATAAATTTGTAAAAATATGGTTATAATGTTCCAGATGTAGCCATGAAAATAAAACTATATTTCTGGCTGGTTTTGGTTGGGAGAGGGATGGCAATTATTTTGTTCTAATGGTTACTTGGCTCCTATATTGTCATGTTCCCACCACTGAGACTGAGAATTAATATTAGTAATATTAAAGAAAATAGAAATTTTCTCCAACAAAATCTAGCTGGAAGCCTCTATGAACTAGTTAAAAACCTTGGCATTTTTCTTTCTTTTGGAAATTCTGGATGGTAGAAACTATTGATTTTTGCCCCCCAATATAAGCTCTAGATGATAACAAGTGGCTCATCTTTTGGACATGTACAGTGTGATTACTCTTGGAAATTGCACATTGAACTTTGATTTTATAGCCACATTGGTTAAGAAAATCATTGACATGGCTGGAGAGATGCTCAATGGTTAAGAATACTTGCTGCTCTTGCAGAGGACCTGAGTTCAATTCCCAGCAGCCATTATCAGATGGCTCACAACCACCTGTAACTCCAACTCCGAAGATCCTATACCCTTCTTCTGGCATCTGTGGGCATCTGCACACATGTGGCATATGCTCTCACACATATACACATAGAAGTAAAAATTAACTAAATTTATTGATATATGTATTTGCTTGTTAGAGACAAGATTTCATGTTGGCCTCAAATTTGCAAATGTAGCTGGGGCTAACCTTGAATTTTTGATCCTCCTACTTCGACACTCAAGTGCTGGGATTACAGGCATATGCCACCAGGTCCAACATTCCTTAAGAACGTCTGTGTTGGAGCATTCAGTCCTAAATGGGATGTCTCCATTGGACCTTCCCCTCCCCGCTCAGGGAGCTGTGCAGAAGTGGAGGCAGAAAGATTGTAAGAGCCAGAGGGGATGGAGGACACCAAAGAGACGGTTCTCCATGCAGAGCAGGACTGATGCCCATACAAACCCCCAAGGACTATATTGTAGCAGGCATAGGGCCTGCAGAGGTTCTAACAAGCTCCCACCCCTAACCAAGAGCCTATCTGCAACTGATACTTGCTTGTAAAGGAAAACTGTTTTTTTCAGTGGAATCTCACTGAGTAAATTAACCACACTTCAGAGTAGACCACATGTCTGGCAGTAAATGGCTAACAAAAAATGAACTCAGTGGAGTTTTGTAGATTTTTTTTTTTTTGTCTCAGATTGCTTTGTTTGGGCATGTTTTGTCTTTTTGATCTTTTGTATATTTTTGTTCTCTTTGTGTGTATGTGCACCTTCATGTGTGAGCACGTGTGCCCACATGTGTTAATTTTGCTTTCTTTTTGTCATTGTGTTTTAAAGAGAGAATATGGAGTTGGGTAGGTGGGCAGGATCTGGGAGGGGTTGGGAAAGGGGAAAAGTGTGATCAGAATATATTGTGTGAAAAAAAATTCATTAAGAAACAAAACAAAACCTCTGTAACCTATTGCTAACTGGAAGGCCTTTTCCCCACAGGAAGGTTTGTAGATGAAAGGTATGAAGCAGTTGACTTTTTAAGTCTGTGGGTGACTTCCTGGTGTAAGGACAGGCTTGGAGCTGTATACAAATGTGACACTGCAGTGCAGCCACCACTCTGCCTAGTTTTACTTTTCCCTGGTTATAGCTCTCATTACACTGAGTCCTTCAAACAGGGCAGTGCTGCAGTACACTTTATCTGAACAGCTTTGCTACTTAATGATTTAATTTAGGATGAGTTTTTGGTGTCTTTGTGTTTGCTTTAGGGGAAGGCTATCATCAGAGCTCCCAGGGTCAAGCTTAGAAAACGTCAGTGGCATTTTGATATCTAGTCCCTGATGTGATTATCTTTTCTTCTTTGAGATGCTGGGGATGAAACTTAGATTCTTGCCTATGTTAGGCAAACTGTCTACTGCTGAGCTACAGGTCCAGCCCCACTACTGTAGCATGGTGTTAATGACTTAACAGAATAGTGCTTTTGTTTTGGTGTGTGTGGTGTGTGTGGTATGTATGGTGTGGGGTGTGTGTGTGTTGAAGTGCTGAGGACAAAACCCAGGGCCTCCTACTTCCTTTGGCAAAGTGTTTGACTAGCCATGCCCCACCCTAGTCTACAAATAGGTTTGTTTTTGTCTTTAAACAATAAAATGTGCTTTGGCTTGAAGCTGATGTTAACTTGATGTTCTTGCCATAAATTATCTGCTCACCACTCCAAATGTTCCACCAATTTTGGCAGACAAAAGCCAGCCACGTTAAAAAGGTAACATCAAAGTTTGGACTTTGAGAGGGAGCCATTTAGCAGTGTGGTGACTGCTGCCTGTGAAGCTAAGGACCAACCTTCACACTCTGGCGCTGACGTTTGGGGGAGGGGAGGAGAGAAGAGTCACCTTGGAGCCCTAATCTAGAAATTGTCATGCATTGTTCTAATTATAAGCCACAAAATTATCCAGTCACTTATGTATAGAAAAGATCTTCACGGGTGGCTTTCAGCATTTTTTAAAAATCTGAATATTACAGAGAACCAGCGCTTATCTGACTTAGCCTCACTGAGAACTCCTGAATCTTACTTTTTGAAGGTTGTCGGGGTCACTGATGGCATCTTTGTTGAGTGGCTTGTGGATCTGGCAGCTGTCCTTGGGCAAGTGACTACAGGCACCTCTTTTCCTAAAACTGAGACCTTCTGGTAGCAATTTCTCTATGGGGCTGACATCCTGAATTCTCTTGGGTAGTCACCATTTGGGGAAGAATAGTCACCAGCAGGGACTCCTCCCTAAAAGAACATTTTTCATGCTCTGTAAATACTTTCCTGGTGAAAGAACACAACTTTTGTGGCTTAAAGATATATATTTTTTATGTTTAGGCTTATTTTATCTGTATGAGTGTTTTGTCTCTGTGTGTATATGCTTCATGTGTTTGTCTGCTGCCCAGGAAGGTCAGAAGAGGGCATTGGATCTTCTGTAACTGGACTTATGGATGGCTGTGGGCTGACATGTGCATGTTAGGAAACGAACCTAGGTCCTTTGCAAGAGGCATCCCTCTGGTATCCAATTTTTGTTGTTTTTGGTTTTTCAAGACAAAGTTTCTCTGTGTAGTCTTGGGCATCTTAGAATTTGCTCTGTAGACCAGGTTGACCTTGAACTCTGCCTCCAGAATGCTGGGATTAAAGGCATGCATCACCACCCAGTACCTTGGCATCCAGTTTTTGTTTCATATTCTAGGCTTTCGAATTTCTCGAACTCAAGCTTTCAGTTTCTTGTGAAGGAAAGAGATGTTTACCGGCTTCTCAACCCCCCTTTCTTAAACTTCGTGCACTTGGACTTACTTAACAAACCAGACAACTTAGCCCGAGCCACAGATGCAGTCATGCCTCACCTTACATGCATTAGCCGCCTTCCTCATCACTAAAATGTCAGGCACCTAAGAGGGTCCAGTACCTGGCACTATCACTTATCAGGTATGAGATGTGAACATGTAAGTTAATCTTTCTGGGCTTCTGTTTCTTCATCTGGGAAGCAGGAATAATCACCATGCTGACTGTGTTGTGTTGTTCAAGTGTGAAATCAGATGACTCCCAACAAGTGCTCAGAGGCATGTCAGCATGCAACTACCACTCAGTCATTTTCAGAAAAGTGTGTTAATGACTCTAGTCGAGGTGTGCTTGGTTGCTAGGAACACAAGGCTCTTCCTGTTAATGTAAATGACTTAAAGGTTTTCTTGGTAATAACTCAAGCCATTGTATCCCACTGTCAAGACAGCTGGAACAGATGGCGGGTCCTGGAACTGAAGGAACTGAATGTTGACATCCTCAGAGGCTCTTCCTCCATCTCTCGTGGGGCTGTCCACCTCCCTCCAAATGTTGGCTCTATTTTGCTTTCTGCAGACCAGCTTTCTTGGTGAACCAGTATACATGTGTCTAGAAATGTTGTAGTAATTATTTAAAAAGGCCTCTGGCTCAGGCCGACTATCTAAGCTGCAGCGGCTCTGCCTAGCCCAGCCACCATGTTTCTCAGCCTGAGGCCAAGTGCACGCTGCAGCTAGAACCAGCCCGCCAGAAACACCAGCCCTGCCACCCACTAGATGCCAGCGTGAGAGATGGCTCTGCCAGTCTTACACGCTGTCTCTGCAAGGCAGGGCATTGCCCAGACCATTCCGCCATCCATGAGGGCCCAGTAAGAGAGTGAGACTCTAATTTTTATAGATTAAGCAAAGGCTTTATATGTTTGATAATGATTGATAACAAGATGCCCATACAAAGAGAGTTGTATCCCAATTAGCTAACCTAATTATAAGTTTATAAGTTGTTCCCTATGATCCATACCTGTGTGGTTCTCCATCCTCCTACATCTCTGCTCTCTCTCTCTCTCTCTCTCTCTCTCTCTCTCTCTCTCTCTCTCTCGCTCCTCCTCTTCCTTTTATCTCTTCCTCTCCTAGCTCCTCCCACCTTAGCTCCTCCTACATAGAAATACCCCCATGTCTACTTAAGCTATTAGCTGTGCAGTCCCTGTCATGTGACTACATCCTAGCATGCTGCCACCACATTTCCAAGCTCTCCAGCCCCAGTTCTTTTCCTTAGCACTGTGTCAGTAGGAGACTTTATGCCAGTATCTGCTGCAGATCTGTAGAGTGGAGTGCTCACTCCTAGTGCTGTATGAATATGTCATATTTTATATGATGTGCTGCTACTGCCCATTTGGGTAGTTTTCTACTTTTGTTAAATCTTTTTTTTTTTTTTTTTTTAAACCAAAGTCTCATCTATCCAGGGTATAGCTGAAGAAACCCTTTAACTTTAGATCCTCCTGCCTCTACCTCCCCGCTGTGAGATTACAGGCCTATATGTGCTAGACAAGAGCTCTACCACATAAGCCCCTTCGTGTCTGCTCCTTATGGCTATACCGTGAACCTCTGTTGAACTTGCTGTTGTATTTGGTGATGTTGAGTGTTTATCACCGGAAGCTTTCAGAATATGTGTCATATTATCTTCATTCTGTGTAGCTGAATTGATCTCCTGAGTGCTGTTAGACTTTATCTAGGAGTGTCTTTTCTTCAGGTGACTGTCATGGTGTGAGGGCACAGGCATGTTGGCAACACTGGGTAACTGGTAGGTGCTCAACTTGCCAGATGTATTAAACACATGAGAGAATGGTGTGTGCCTCTGTCCTTTGGACAGAAGCTCTATTTACAGGTGGGTTTGCGGTGACTGTTGCTTAGGCTGAGTTGATCGAGGGGTGGACATGTGATCCAAATTAAAGCAATCACATTTATCTTCTTGAAATTTAAAATTAGGAGCTGTTGGGGGCAGAGCACTACTGGCAGACACTGGATCACTAGGGGCTGGTGGCATGATGAAGCCTCTGTTTCCTAATTTCCTATCTTAATTCCTTAGGACAGAAAGGATCTCTTTATGTGGTTGTTAAATCACAACGAAAACCTATTTCTTTTCTTTCTTTCCTTTCTTCCCCTCCTTCTTTTTTTTTTTTCTGAGACATGGTTTTTCTGTGCAGTCTTGACTGTCCTGGAACTGGCTCTGTACACCAGACTGTCTTTGAACTCACAGAGATCCCCCTGACTCTGTGTCACCACTGCTGGCAACCTATTTCTTATTAAGTTCTGAAATGCAAAGGTAGAGACTATAAGCACTGTCAAGTTCCACCGTGGTGAGGCCAGCGAGAGCTAGCTTTGTTGTATATATTCTAACTTCAGCTCTTTTCTGGAAGAAAGATAACACTGTGAATATGATAAAAATTTTTGAGCCAGAAATTTTGGTAAAGAGATAAGTCCATGGGAGGAATGAAAGGGGACTTGATCCAGGGTAGGTATTAGAATTTTGAAAGATGGGTGGTGGAGACCCTGAAGTCGAGGCTTTAGGTCTTGGAGACTGAACGTAAGTATAAAGAAAAACAGTGAAAGTTATGCCAGGTTTGGAGTTTCTGTCTTGGGAAAGATGAAGGTGAGGCATTATAAACCCAGACATTCTGGGAGAGCAAGGAGAAAGGAATAGAAATGAATTCCCTGTGGGAAATAGTAAATTTAACATCCTGGTGAAATACCTATATTGTTCTGGTCAAAAATGATGGGTTTCAGGTCAGGATGGCTTTGAGTTCTGGATTCTGCTGTGCTCTCTGTGGTCTGAGGCATCTGTTTCCTGGAACTTCATCAAGTTTCACTTTCCTCTCTATAGGGTGGTAATTCCTAGCCAGACTAAAATGAGGCAGCAGGCATGTAAAGGGTGTAACCTACTGCCTGGCAATTAAGTATTCATAAAATATGAATTCAGGGGATGTTGGGGCTGTGATGGTATCTAGGGTACCGCTGCAAAACAAGGAGCGGAGTCCTGCAGGGAGGGAACTGTTGATTCTCAGCAACTGCTTCAAGTGGCAAGAAGTGTTAGGGAAAGCCAGAGTCACACTGCCAATTTGGCACACCTTTTAGAAAGAGCTGAGGCAGGAGACTGACAAGGATGAGAGGTACTGGGTGACAGCCAGAGAGCAGCAGCCAAGTGTAATGTCCAGTAAGTTTCAGGTGAATCTCCTTTTTCTTCCTAAAGCTTAGGTACGCTTAAAATCAAGTAAGTCAGAGGTAGAAGCAGCAAGGTTTTGTGTTATTTAGGTCCACGGGATGACTAAGTCCTCCAGGCAGCTGTTATCTGCAAGTTTGTTCTTGCCAATATGGAGATGAACCAACCCCTGGAAATTCTTACCTTGCCTCCTCTCCTGTCCCATTGTTGGGCTCTTCCTGCTGCTGCTGCTACACATCTCTGGAAGAAAGCCAAGTAAAGGAACTGCTGAAGGGTAGTTACCGCTGAACAGACAGCTTTCTCCATTTTCAGTTTTCCAGTTTATAAAGTTTGTTCCTATTTCCCTGACATTTCTCAAAAAAATAAGGAGTTATACTTTGATATATCAATGGTACGAGTAGAGATTTGTGTGTGTGTGTGTGTTTCTCCTTAAAGGGAGAGGAAGAGGCTGGTGTTAATGGCAAAGAAAACAGTGATACAGGGATATCTTGGCATCTTTGATGGCAGCAGAGCCTTTCTCAGCTCTTCTGTGCTTACTTTGAGAGGTGAGAATCCTGGAAACTCAACGGCCATCAAAAGCCAGAGGCTTTTTGGGTTCTTGTTTCCCAAATTCAAAGAATGAAATTCATGTACCACAGAGGGGGTGAGATTTAGGTGGGGGAGGGGACAAAAAAAAAACTACTGTAGGGAGAGAAAGAAGGCGGAGCTCCTGCACAAGGGAAGGTCCCTCTCCCTGAGAGTGGGACCCCACTGAGCTGCACTGTCTACACGTTAATAGGGCTTTAGCAGGCTGGAGGCAGGAGGAGGAGCTGCTGCTCAGTCCAGTTTTCATTCTGGGCTTTGAGGTCCTTGCAGTTTGGGTGACAGCCTCAGTATGGCTTCCAGGAAAGGGGTATTCCTCTGGGCAGAAAGAAGACCTTCTTCCTGGCATCTTCAGCCTCTGGCCATGGCAAAACCAGAGACAATTGGCTTGGCACTTTTGTAGCATCTTTGGCCTCTGGCAAAGACAAAGACATTCCCAAGGCATGTCCAGCCTTTAGCCAAGAAAAGGGCCGTTTGCTCCCTGCACTCCAACTTGTCTAGTCAGTTTCTACCTCCTGTTCTCATCAGTAGGAGAGTTACATGCCCCCAGAAAGGGACAGAGAAGCTAGGATCTTCTGAGAAGAGGGGTCTTCAGGTGTGGGTGGGTGGCCACACATGCCTTTAATCCTAGCAGACGCAGGCAGATCTTTGTGAGTTTCAGGCGAGCTTGGTCTACATAGTGAGTTCCAGAATAGCCAGAGATATGCAGAGGGAGATCTCAAAATGTCCTCCCCCAAGTGGAGAGAGAGGGAGCAGGGGGGGGGGAAAGGGTGAGAAAGGGAGAAGAAGCTCATCTATCAGATTGGCCTGTGGGCAAGTCTCTGGGAGGGCATTCTCTTGATTAATGATTGATATGGGCAGAGCCACCCTTGGGCAGGTGGTCTTTAATGTATAAAAGAGAAAACCCCAGCCAGCCACGGGGAATGGGCCAGTGAACAGCCTAACTCCAAGGCCTCTGTTTCAATTTCTGCCTCCAAGGGCCCTGCCCTGCTGTAAGTTCCTGCTTTGGCTCCTTTCAATAATAAACTATGATTGGGATGTGCAAGCCTAATAAACCTTTCCTCCCCAAGTCATGGTGTTTTATCAGTTACAGGAGAATAAAATAGGACAGATGGGGGAAAGAGTGGAACCTGACTTGGAGATGGATGGAGAGACCAGGAGGATGAGGAGAGACTGCTCCAGAAAATAGGTTGTCAGGATTTTTAAAAAGTTTTCTTTTGCAAAGGGAATGGTTAACTCAAACTGTCAGCTGTGGGAGTGGAATCCTGTTTTCTCTGCCTCCCTGTCCGGAGCGCTGGGTCTGGGTGCTCCCAAGAAGGGCAGGTGGAAGGGTCAACAGCTGTGAAACCATCTCTGGGGCACAGTTCTTAAAGTAACAGACCACCCAAGCACAGGGACGGAAGGGAGCCAACCTGGCCGGGTGTGTCTGCACTCGGTGGAGGAAGCCCTAGGGTAACAGCCTTGTTTTGGGGGACTAAAATAAATACGTCGAAGCAATCTGACTTTACTACACTTGTTACTTTTCACAGATGATTTTGAACTGTTTCTAAATTCTCTTCTAAATTTGTTTTCTAAATTAACTCCGGTGACCTCGTGTCACTTTTAAGATTGATCCTATCTCCTCCCTCCCTCCTTCTCTTCTCCCCTGGACCACCCCCGTCCCCGCCTCCGTATTCTCTCTATATTCTCTGTATTTTCTCTGTAGTCGAAGGGTCTTGCCGATTCCCAAACCACAGGGGCTGGCTTTAAAGTATTTAAAGGATATTCCTTTTAGCCCACAACTTGCAAGGTTGATTAATCTGTTGTTTTGCGAAGCCGGGGATTTTTTTCCCCCTAAACATCCACTCAGCCCCGCCCTTTAGTTGCAGCTAAATATTAAAAGTGTTTCAGAACTGTGGGTCATGGCTAGCACAGGGGTTCAGAACTGTGGGCCATTGCTAGCATGGGGTACCCCATCTGGGCATGGGCTTATTTTTAGGTTGAGGGTTACCCAGATTAGTGGGGCTCCTCCCCAAAGCCGAGCTCCTGCCCCTTCTCACAATCACTGGCACCCGGCCTGCCCTGGGATCCAGGAGTCTTGAGTCCACCGCCCCCTCCGCCTTCGGACACGTCCGGAAAGTCACGAACACCTCTGTGCTTTCCGCTCGCTAGCAAACGCAGGTTCGGCCATTTCCGGCCCAACTTCGGTAAGTTCCGCCGGCGCTGGTCGGAAATGGCCGCCGGCCGGCAGGGGGAGCGGAGGATCCGGCGCGGCCTGGGAGGCGCGCAGCCGGCGGCCAGAGCGGCTTGTGGGAAGCGGACTTTCATGCAGACAACGGCAGTAGCTCGTCCCTGACTGGAAGCCGGTAGGAGTCCGGGCGGCATGGAAGCCCGAGGACCGGGGCAGGGCAGGAAAGGCTGGTGGGAAGGACCCAGCAGCCTTGAGCTTGCGGCCGTGGCGGGCGGGGACGCGAGCGGCGGTGCCTGGGAGCTGCTGCGGCGGCGCAACCGGGTAGGCCTGCCCCGCGCGGGGGCCTCGCACCACTGGGGCCGGGCACTAGCGGCCCACGGGAACATCTCCTGTGGAAGCACAGCCTTCAGATTCCCGAGGTCACTCCCACATCTGGCCGCTTCTCTCGGCACAGCTGCGCGCCGCTGCCCATCGGGCTCTTCTCTCCAGGTGGCCACTTCCTGCCAGGGTCCAGGTGCTGCTTGCTGTGTCCGCCCGGGGCCTGAGTGTGCCACAGCTGAGGGATGGGGGTCCCTGTGATGCCCCAAATGGAGCGACTACTCTGTTGGTGACAGCCCCAGGTCAGAGCCTGAGGAGCCGGGCAGCACCGAGTGTTTGCTCTAGTCCATAGTGAGCAGCTGCTTAGCCTCTGTTGAGATATCCATGGCCCTCAGCCCACTGAAATTCGTTGGGTGTCAGCCCCCAGCCTGGATTGCTGCTCTTTAAATTCTCAAGGCCTTTATGTGGACCTCTTCTTTTGGGGAAGAGGAAAGTCAGTATGTGATTTAAGAGGTGGCGTTAGCAGTTCTTCACTTTTGTCTTGTTCTTCCACTTGGAGAGTCTGGCTTCTCAAGTCTGGACTTCTTGATCCCTTCTCCTGTATCCTCCCCATCCATCCATCCATCCATCCAAGCAGGCATGGAGGTTCCTGTCTATTGCTCAACAGTTAGCTTTCCCCTCTGGCCCAGTGACTATAACTCTCTGTAGAGTCTGGGATGGTGGTTTCTCCCTGGGGCATTGATTATCTTGAGTGAAACTAGACTTTCTCAGCAACTTATTCCAGCAGAGGACTTTTACATAATTTGTAATGAAAGAAAAGCCACTTTCTTAAAACTTTTATTTGGTGTTTTAAACATAACCATTTCCTGTGAGGATTTCCAGATCTTTGCCTGTGGAGAGCCTGAAGAGTTGAAGTTAGTCTAAATGCTTTTTGGAGGAGACCTAGAATGGTGGATATTCAGAATTGTGTGTGGGTTTTTGTTTGGTTTGGTTGTTTGAGACAGGGTCACATTGTAGACCAGGCTGGCCTAGAGTTCTTGGTGAACCTGTTGCTTATGCCTCTGTAGTGTTGGGATTATAGGCTGGAGCCACCAAATCCAGACCTGTCATCCTCAGAGTTTTTGAGACATGAGTTTGGTCACCAAAGGTCACGGTAGAGCTAACAAAAAGCTTGTGGTATGTGCCTTTATTTTCTCACCTTCACTTTTCTAGAAGAAAAACCATTATTAAGTACCTGGTGTCTGCTGGAATCTTAGTGTTTAGGTAGAGAGCTTTTGCCTGTGAGTGAAAAGACCTCAGTAACCTGGTGGGAGAGAAAAATGGATTCTAGGAGAGAGGGGAAAGTCTAAAATATGCTAGCAACTGGCCAAAGAAAGTGTGCTGGTAGGAAAAGTCTGTGCTGTGTGAAGGCGCTAAGCCGGGGTGTGGTGGTTTGCACCTATAATCTCAGCTGTAGGCAGGCAAGAGGCTCACCTGAGTTCCAGGCCAGCCTGCTGTATGTCATGATCTCTAGCCTAGTGGTAAAAGTCAGTAAAAGGTGGGGAAGGAGTTAGGCAGGGAAGCAGGGCCTGTCAGTTGTGTGACTGAGTTTGTTTGCTTTTTTTTTAACCTGTAGACCCCAGGGCTTCACATATGTTATACTGGCAAGCCTTCTACCATTGAGCTACAGCCTTTGCTTTGGTGGTGACTGGAGAGGGGTTAAAGGTATCGTTTAAAGTAGAAGAAGGTATTAGAAATAAGAGTGTCTCACCAGATGGCGTCCTGGTGTGGCTATAACTGTCTCTGTACATAGTTCAGTGTAAAGCAGGGACTAAGAACCAAGAATTGTCCATCAGAAGTTCTAAAACTACCTGCTAATATTTGCTGGAGAACTAAGTTGAGTTGAGAAAGTTCTTGGTGAGTTGTTTCTTTCCAGGCAGATCCTAGTAGCACACACCTGAAACCAGCACTTGCTAGGTGCACCAGTAGTTCAAGGTCATCATTAGCTACGTAAGAGAGTTTGGGGCCTGCCTGGGCTACATGAGGCCTATGTCAAAAAAATAAGCCAACCAACAAAAAATTTATTTATATTTGTTTCCTTTTACTTATGGTATCTGTTCCCTTTGAGAATCTGTGATAACGGGACAGCTGAGCAAACAGGAAAGATTTTTCACATGTTGTAGGTTCCACCAAATAGCAGATTGTGTGCAAATGAAGTGGGGAACTCAAGGACAGAGGTAGGCTAACCTCTGAGTATTGGCCTCTCCTGCCTGAACCACTTATATGCACCTTTTGTGATTTCAGTCTTTCAGGTGTCTTGGGTGATGTAAATAGGTGTAAAAGAAGCAGGATCTTAGAAACAAAATATGTAGCCTTGAGGTGCAGAGGGACAGAGCCTCATTTAATATGGCCCTCTACGTAGGCCATAATGTGTGGTGTAGAGTACTACTCAGAGGTATCCAGATGACCCCTTAAACTCCCAGGGATGGAGCCATACAAAGGAGAACAGCACATACATAATACAGAGTAGAATCTAATATATACAATAGTGAATACCTGCATGCATCCCAGAGAGCAAGTCTGCGTTTGTAGTAAAGTGTGGAAAAGCAGGTGGTCTAGGAAGCCCATGTCTGCCCTAAAGTGTCAGCTCTCATTTGCTCACCATTTGTATATTCTTCCATTCGGCTGGGCCCAGTTACTTTGAGACTGGCTATGATGTTAATGATTAACACCCTGATGGTTGCTTTGTGGACACTTTACCCTGTAATCCTGCCCTCTCACGTGTTATCATCTTAAGTGTTCCCAGCTTCTTTTAAATATTTTTCTCAACAAAAATATTTTATGTCCTGAGGGAGGAACATAAAACAGAAATAGGCTGGGAATATGCCCTCAACATATGTAAGAAGACAGCTAAAATATGTACGAATATGGGACTGGAGACATGGCTCAGTGGTTAAGAGCATATATCGTTCTTGTAGAGGATTCAAGTTCATTTCCTCAGCACCCACCTCAGCAGCTCACAACTGCCTAGCTCTCTAGGCTCAGGAAGCCAACATCCTTCTGACTTCCTTGGTCACATACACAGACATACAAATAATAAATGTTTTAAAATACATGCAGGCAAAACACCAATGCACATAAAATAAAAATAAACACAAATCATTAAAAAAAAATAAAGAATTTATTCTTTAAATTCACTGAGGGACTGGAGAGATGGCTCAGCTAAGAAGAGTTACTTGTTGCTCTTTCAGGTTTGGTTCCTAGCACATGGTGGCTCACAACCATTTGTAAGTCCAGTTTCAGAGATCTGATGCCCTCCTCTGACCTCTACAAGCACCAGGAATGCATGTGGTACATAGACATACTTTCAGGCCAAATACTCATAGAATAAAAGAATGAAATAAATCTAAAAACCAAGACACTGAGAGGTAGGAGACTAAATGCTAACAGGTTGATGTGTTGGGTAGGCTGGACGACTAAGTGCCCAGGAGACCTGACTGAAGCTACTCATAATAAGAGGTAAGGCTCTTAAACTGGTTGAAAGTATTACTGACCTGTTTGCATCTGAAATCTTACAGCGATGTCACTGTCCCAGCTGGTGACTCAGGCCAGAAGGTGTTTTCTTAGATCCAGCTGTGTATTTTGTCTCCAAGTGTCATCGTTTCAGACTGCATAGAAAAATTACAGATGTGGGGAGACAGCCACCCACCATGTCTGCTCCTTCACTTGACACAGGCTACATGCTGGTGTTTGTTTTAATCAAGTAAGGCTTGCAACAAACACAGAAACTTAAACCGGAAGCCAGTGTTTAGAAATAGGCAGCTTTCATGTTAAAAGTTACTGTTTTTGTTTTGTTTTGAGGAAAATGTTGTAGGGTTTGTGCTGCATTACTTATGTGATGACAGAGAATCGCATAGTGTCGACAGACTTTGCATTCTGCTCTCTTTCCTGGTCAACTTCAGTTGTCTGTCTGTCTGAAGGCCTCTGCTGTACTCAAAGCATTCCATTTCCACCAGCTGTTTCTTATTTGAAGGTTTTAAAACCCCTTGCCAGCTTTTGAGTCCCCTGCCCTCCAGTTACTGTGTTAATGGCCTTCTTCCAGCGTGCCTCTCAGCACAGATCACAGAATTTGGCACAGTGCTGAGGACAGCCACCTTTGCTTTTCAGCCTCCACTTTGGTTTTGTTTTTAAAGAAAGAAAACCAAATTCAAGGTGATGGGCTTTTCCTACATGGATGGGTTTCCTTGCTGCACTGATCGCAGTGCTGGAGTCAGACCTGCCAGTGCCTCGGCCGTGCTCAGTTAAATGCAGTCATTCCCATGCAGTTTGAGATCAAAGTGTGTGCTTTGTCTTTATCTATATTGGATTTCCTCTGCAGAAATCCAGCTGATAGCTTTTTGTATCTTGGATTTTCTCCCAGGCATGACTGACCCCTCCCAGCATGACTTCCTTTATTTCTTAGTTGTAAAATACCCAAAGCACCAAGGCTTTGAAGGAAGAAAACAGTAGATAAGGCCTCAAACTTGTTATTAATGGACTCCTTGGAAAATAGGGGCGGGGCAGGGAGGGATGCTAAAAGGAAAGTGAGGTGGGAAGGAGGTCTGGAACCTTGCCACCTCGACTTGACACGATGGCATCCGTTCTTCCAATAAAAAACAGGTGAACGTCTGGGCGTTTCATGGCTTGTAAGTCAAGTCCTAGAGTTGAGAGGACCTTTGAGGCCAGCTGCTCTAACTGTTCCGTTTAGGAGTTAAAAAGGATTAAGAAGGGTGTGGTGACTGTGATCCCTGGATCATCAGGAGTTTGAGGCTAGCCTGGGTTATATAGATTCTGCCCTACAAACCAAAACGTGCCAAGAGCTTACGAGTCAGGAGGAGGCATTGTGAAGGACTAGTGAATCAGAAGATGGCAGTGGTAAAGCAAGGGTAGAATTCTGTTCTCAAGAGTCACAAGCTGGTTTACAAATGGGTGAGCCAGCTTTGCTTCAGCTCTGTGTCTCATCGTGAGTCAGGCCCAGGGTACTAATGATGTCCGTTATGTGGGCCACAGAAGAAAGGAAAAGTCTTGTGTTCTTGAGAAATGGAAGCCTTAGAAAGATCAATTCAGTCTCTGTCATACCACAGAGATACACCTGGAGACCTTATTAAACTGCTTCCTACATGTCTCTCACTTTCAGAAATATGCTTGAGAAAAAAGACATAAAAGGTCTGTGATTCCACCATTCAGAAGATAAAGGCAGAGGCAGGAGGATTGTCACAAGTTTGGGGCTAGCCTGCTTAACATACATTTTCCAAATAACATTTATTTATTTATTTATTTGGGCGGGGGCCAAAGTCTTACTGCATAACTCTGGTTGCCCTGGAATTCACTATGTAGACCAGGCTGGCCTCAAACTCATAGAGAGCATCTGATCTGCTTCTCAAGTGCTGGGATTTTGGAGGGAGAGGGGAAGAGGGAGGGAGGAAGATGGAAGGAAATAGGAAGACTGCAAAAATCCTGTATAACTTTGTAATATAAAAGAGCCACAGTTGGTGTTTTGCAAGTGTGTGTTTTTCCATTCAGATACATGGTTTTGAATGTTATTTTACCAGCATTGTAAATGTGTAAATCTTACTTAAAATTATTGAAAAGTTTGCAGTCTAAAGTCCATAGAAGTAACATCATATTTTACATTTAGCCATACTCAGTTTCTTGGTGTTTTGTTGTATATATTGTAGAAAGAATGCTGAGGCATTTATATCTTATATATAGATCTTTATCACCTAGAATCTATTCCTAGAAAGTGAAATTGTTAAGTCAAAGACAGGAAAAGTTAGGACTTTGATCACCAATGACCTCTGTTTACCTCCCCACTGACAGGTAACTAACACCTACCATACCTGCTGTGTGCATGGCCCACAGTGTTCTGAGCTTCGCCTTAGTGTTTGAGCATTCTTGCAGGTCATTTTCTTCCTACTCATGATTCTTAAGGCTTTCTGGAAGTGGAGTTGGGGGTCAGAATAGTCTCAGTTTGTCAGACTGTATCCCAGAAAGGCATGGGAGGGACCAGATTCTGAAAAGTACTAGATATTGTGCAGTTCTTTGCTGATTCACTGATGGAAAGTTTGTTTGGCTGGAACTTGCTTGCTTGACTTCCTCTTAGCCCTTTCTATTAGTAACCTCTTGTCTTTATCCTTTGACCACTTTTAATGTTTTTCCCTTTTAAACTCTGGTCAGGTAGCAGATCTGTCTTTTGATCACCCTTCCTCCCAACACACAGTCCTCTGATTCACATGTAGTCAGGTGTGTTTAACTTCTGTGGGTGCGCTGCTGTGTGTTTGCTTGGATTCCTAGAAAAGTAGCCATGTTTAACTTGAGCTAAAGTGACAAGCATGTTTTCCTTTTCTTATGGTTCATTTGTGATATTTTTTTAAAATTCATCTGGGGCTTTTTTATTCTGGTTAGTCATAGAAATCTTGTTTTTCCCCCTCAAATAGGTAATTACCACATTATTCACTGGACTGTCAAGCATGATATACTTTAAAAGACTGCTATAAAATATTTCCCTGTCTTTCCACCTTCCCTTCCCTCTTGTTTGTTGTGGCTCTCAGGCTGGCCTCCAAGTCGCTGTTCTTTGCTTCAGCCTCCTGAGTGCTAGGACTACAGAAGTGCACTGCCAGGCCTAGTTTTTTGTTTGTTTGTTTTTAATTACAAAAATGATACATACTTACCAAGTAAAAGAAATAGCAACAAAGTATTTCTTGCAAGTCAACAGACAGTAGACAAGTGAGAAGCTGTGCACAGGGTGTAGGCGGCACAGATCTGGGCTTCTGTCTGGCTCCTCAGTTTTTTGCTATATTTTCTTAAGCAACTTTCCTAACCTCCACTATTTACCACATCTTTGTCTGTAAAGCAGAAATAACAGGAGCCCCCAAGTGGCTTCTGAAACGATCGATCGATAGTGTGAGTTGTGTTGTCTGGAGCACGCTGTGCCTGGCGCCGCAGAGGTGAAGGAACTCGTGGGTGCAGTGTTGCTGCTGGCTTTCTGCTTCAGTCTAGGTGCATAGTTGTCTTCCTTAGTTGTCTTTAATTACATTCATTCATTTGTCACCAGCCTTCAAAAAGAGTCAAGTCTCATGGCCATGATGTGTAGAGAACCTGTGTTGGATTTTGATAGAATTCTCCTGCTCGATGAGGCAGTTTGGATGAAATGGGAGAAAGAAAATAGTACTGTATGAATGGATAGGGAGGCAGGTCTTGGGTGCACAGATAAAGATGCACTGGTGTATCGTTTTCTCTCTAGTAAAGAAACACTGTAAATCTGAAGAGAGTGGTGGCTTCAATTATTGTGGTTTTAGTGCATTAGCACAGTCATGGAGGATGTAGAAATCATCCTGTGTGTATGCTTATGGGACATGGGACTCTCTCCCTTAGATGCGTGTCACGGGCAGTTTAACACAATGGTTGGGGCCTGAATTAGGCATGCTACCCATGGTGGACACTGCGCTTTGGCTTTCTTGTGTACATGGTTCAGTGGCATTGTCCTGTACGGTTGTTGGATGTTTAAGGTGGTGTATTGAGGAATGTGTAGACTTAACCTGGCTCACACGGAACATTCAAGAAGTGTTGGCTCACAGTTATTGAGAGCCAAAATAAGCACATGTGAGGGTTCACTTGGTAACACCTGGAAGGGCAACCCAAATGGAACCAGGCACATCTGGTGAGTGTTTTTGAATAATTTCTTCCACTTCCTCTTTGTCTCTCTCCTCACCCTCCCTAGCTTTTAGTGACTGTTGAAAGTCACTAATGCAGATCTAAGTAAACAGATGTCCCAAAGTTTCCTAGTAAACAAGAACTTATTCTTTTTTGTTTTTCGAGACAGGGTTTCTCTGTGTAGCCCTGGCTGTCCTGAAACTTACTCTGTAGACCAGGCTGGCCTTAAATTCACAGAGATTCACCTACTTCTGCCTCCCAAGTCCTGGGACTAAAGGCGTGAGGCCCGTGCTTGGCTTCACTTCAGAGCTTTATTCTTTTTTTTTTTTTCCCTAGAACTTTATTCTTAAAAGAAGAAAAGTCAAGTCGAATGGTTGTGATATGAATATATCAATAAACTCTTAAAAGCAAGGTCCTGATAGAGCAGAATAGTATTCCTGCCAATTCAGGAGCTGGCTGAATGCTAAGGAATGCTAGAGGAGAAGGTAGCTACAGAGGAGGTGACAGTGCGGGGGGGTGGGTGGGGGGGTGTGTGTATGTGTGACAGAGAGGGGAAGAGGTAACGGGAGGAGGTGATGGGAATGACAGAAAAGAGACAAAGAGAAGATGGAGACAAAGAAGAGGTGACATGATGGGATGGGTGACAGAGGGGAGGAGGTGACAGGAGGAAGTAGGAGGTGACAAGGGGGTTAGATGACGGGAAGAGGTGACAGGGGAACAGGCTGTAAATTTGAAAATTTCCTAGAGATGACAGTGTCAACTGAGAGTTTGATTGGTATTTTAGTGATAACTGCCATCTCTCTATGGGAAATTTAAAGACTAGAGAGGAAAAAAAAATTGAGTTTCTCTAAGAAGTTTCTGATCCGGTTGAAGAATCAGTTGAAGTGATGACCTAAGTTTTGAACCACATAATATTAAATTGAGTCTAATGGGAGTCTAGGGATTTGGCAGACCTTTGTAGTTGGGAAACTTTATGGAATCTGTAAGGTTTAAAGTAGCTTGTATATGGAGTTTTTCTTCTTTATACCTGCTTGGTATGGCTCTTTTAGTGGCAGAGTATGTTTCCTTATCATTCTCTGGGAGAAGAGAGAGAGAATTTTCACCTACTCTTAACTACCATTAATATGAAGGACAAATTGTTCTGGGTCCCTTTCTCTTTGCCCAGTCCTGGTCTTCGGGCTTTGACCAGACAGAAGAATGGGAGATGTGGTGAGCTAAGAGATGACTGAGTCCTGCCCACCTGTCACCATTACCAGTGAGTGCTGGCAAATGGAAGCTTGGATTCTGTTCTTTGGAAATGTATTATCCTCTTCCTAATAAACAATGATTTAAAAAATAGCAAGACATTCTTCTAACTGAGCAGCTTCACATGGAAACACGCTCTGGCTGTGTGCAGAAATGCTCAGGAAGGCCTTGATCGTTATGGAAACTAGAAGCGTCTGCCTAGTGCTTACCTAGCACACAAAAGGGCTACACGAGTGCAAGGCCTTTTTGTATGGGTGGTATTCAACTACTAATGCCTGTGTGGGGGCGTTTTTTTTTTTAAACTACTAGTGCCTTTGTGGTAGGATGTCTCAGGGTAGGAGTACAGGGGTCTGTCTGTCTTCTCTTCTTTCTCTCTTTCTCTCTTTCTTTCTCTCTTTCATCTTAGAACAGAAATCACATTTATTTATTACAAAGGCCAGGGTGGGTGTTGGGAGTAAGAGGGAAAGGGAAGGCACGTCTGAACTGCTTGGGGACCCTTCCCCACCTGGAGCAGGATGCCATTCTTACCTCCATCCCTCAGCCAGGGGTCCTCCAAGTACCTGGATCACAGGTAAAGAGAATGTAGTGAGAGCTTCCTTGGTATTCCAGTTGAGCAAAGCCCAATTCCATACCAAAGGCATCTGCTTTCCTACCTCTCCTCAAATAGAGCTTTCCGGCCTAGAAGGAACCAGCAAAGAACAGAAAGGCAGGAACTCTGGAAGAGAAACCTCACTATTTCTTTTACCAAGGAATCGGCAGTGGCCAGGGTACCAGTCAGACCTATTATCACTGGGAGAATTACTCAGTATGCTTTCTGGTTACCCAATACCCAGAGGAGACCCAGGGACCCAGCTTCCTCAATGCTATATTCTTCACTAGATTAGCTCTTGTACCCACTCATCTCTGTTGACAAAGTTGTGAACCAGAAATCAACAAAGAACACACCTCCCCAACTTGCATGAGAGACCCCATCAGATCCTCTGGAGAGTGGGGCTCAGAGTACTGGCGCCTGCTGCCTGGGTTCATGGGAATGTGTATGTGAGCTCATTGGAAATAGTGGAGCCAATCTGATTCCTTGTGGGTCACACTGTTCAGCTTTCTTGAGCTCCTTTCTTAAACTGGCTATGTAGCTAAGGTTAACCTTGAACTATTTTTTTTAGATGTATTTATTTATTTTATATATATGAGTACACTGCTCTCTTCAGACACACCAGAAGAAGGCATCAGATCCCATTACAGATGGGTGTGAGCCACCATGTGGTTGCTCGGAATTGAACTCAGGACCTCTGGAAGAGCAGTCAGTGCTCTTAATCGTTGAGCCGTCTCTCCAGCCAACCTGAACTATTTTTAAAATTTATTTTTTATTTAAAAATTGTGTGCATTGTGTGGGTATCTGTGTGTCTGTGAATACAGTGCCTTCAGAATCCAAAAGAGGACATTTGGATCATCTGGTCCAAGAGTTATATAGGCCATTGTGAGCCACTGACTCAGGAAACAAACTGTGGTCTTTTGATGAGCTGACTTCAGCCCTGACCTTGAAGTCTTGATTCTACTGCTTTTACCTCTCAAGTGATGGGGTCATGGGCTTGCGCTGCCATGACTGACTTAACAGCTCTTAATGTAAGTGAGAAGAAAAATCAGGTTGCAAAAGAGAACATACGGTGTCCTACTTTTGTAAGCATGTCTGCGTGGGTAAGGAAAGCCTCTGCCTTTGGCAAAATAGCATATGTGTTTCCCCTTCAGAATTCATATTATGTAGTCAAGAAAGAGAGTTAACTTCCCTTTAAAGCAGACAAGTGGTGGGTAGAAAGCAGGGTCTAAGGATCTGGTCAGTAGGCTGGGGTGACCTCACCTGAGGGGATGGTCAATGTTAGTGACTTGTGCTTAGCCCTGGAGTTTGTGTGCAGTAGGATTGGGACACCATGTGAGAGTATAGATCTTCAGAGAAGCAGAGGAGACAGTCTCTGCCAAAAGCACACAGATGCCTCTCTTAACCTGGACTGTGGGTTGTCAGGACTAGGAAATGGCCACCAAGAAAGCATGGCTGTGGTTTTCCTGTCTGTGGATTCTGTGTTCACATTTATCATTGCTGTGTGGTGTTGAGAATCTCTAGGTTGAGAAATTCACGTGAAACAGAAGGCTGATAATAAGGCTGGGCTAGCTGTCCAACAGACCACTCTAGATGGGCGCCCGTAGGTTTCTCAGAAATAATCAATCCTAAAAAGTGACTGATATAGGATTACAAAGGAAGCAATCTACCATCCTTTAAGCAAGAATCACAGCTATAATAAGGTGAGCCAGGGAAGATAAGTAGGTACTGTTAATGTTAGAGCATGAAAGAACTTGGAGGCTTGAAATGGTTGTCAGAATTAAAGCCCAGTGCTAGGCTGAGTAGTGATACAGGCAGAGGAGAGAGCTGATGATCATGCCTGTGGGCTGCATCTGGCTCAGGCCTACACGAGAGAGGAGAGAGAGAGAGAGAGAGAGAATGTAGAGATGTTGAGTGTGGTGTGTGTGTGTGAGTGTGTGTGTGTGTGGGCGGCTGGCCTTTAACTCACAGAGGTCCACCTGCCCCAGTCTTCCAGGTTCTGCTGGGATTAAAGTTGTATGTTACTGTGCCCAGAGAATGTCTTGCTTTTTATAGTTTTCAGTGTAAGAATGAACAACATTTAAAATGTGTTTTAAATTTTTTAAAGACTTGTTTTACTTTATGTATATGAATATTTTGCCTATATGTATGTGTGTACCACGTGCATGCCTGGAGTCATAGAGGGTGGCGCAGCACTTGGGAGGCAAAGGCAGGCGGATTTCTGAGTTCGAGGCCAGCCTGGTCTACAGAGTGAGTTCCAGGACAGCCAGGGCTATACAGAGAAACCATGTCTCGTAAAAACAAAAACAAAACAAACAAACAAAAAGTGGGCATCAGATCCCTTGGAACTGGGTTCCAAATCACCATGTGGTTGCTGGGAACTGAACCTGGGACTACTGCAAGAGCAACAAATGCTCTTAACCACTGAGTTAATGCACTTTACCAACTGAACAATGTTAAGTGTGGAATGCACTTTACCAAGTGAACAATCTCCCCAGGCCCACACTCTGCTGTTTGAAAAACCTTTAAACAGTATTTATTTGTAGGGTTTTTATTTGGAGCAACAAATGCTCTTAACCACTGATCCATTTCTCCAGATTTTTACCCGTTTTTAAAAGACTAAAATATGCTGCAGATATTTTATGTGATCTCCACGAATACTAAACTATTAGTTGTCTTACCCTTTGCTGAAAGTTTCCAGAAGGCAGCACACAGGGCAAAGTGAAAGTTATGAAGGAGATGAGAAGGTTTGGAGGCTGGAATGGGCTCTGACAGGCACCAAATAGAGAGACCCAAGGGAGACAGAGGCAGACTATATCCAGAGACTGCAATTAATAAACTTCTAGGTTAGCAACTTGAGTTTTAAGATTCAGAAAGTTCAGTGACTCCTCTCCAAATAAAAACCCTACAAGTAAATACTGTTTAAAGGTTTTTCAAACAGCAGAGTGTGGGCCTGGGGAGATTGTTAATTGGTAAAGTGCATTTCAGACAAACAGGAGGGCCTGTGTTTGATTCCCAGCACTCAAACTCCACATACACGGCTTGCATCCGTGCTGGGGAGGCAGAGGTGTGAGCTTCCTTGGGGCCAGCCAGTAAGTATAGCTTAATGGTAAGCTCCAGGGTTGGTAAGAGATCTTCTCTTAAAAAGTAAGATTGGAGCCCTGTGATGGTGGGACATGCCTTTAATTCCAGTCCTCAGAAGCAGAGGCAGGCAGATCTCTGTGAGAGGCTAGCCTGGTGTACAGAGAGAATTCTCTGACGATCAGGCCTACACAGAGAAACCCTGTCTTGAAACCAAAAGGAAGCAAACAAACAAAAAGGTAAGATTAGATTGAGGAACACATCCAAGGTCAACTTCTGGCCTCTGAATATGCGAATGTACATCCCACCCCATATAGAAAACATACACAACCCACACCCAACCAGACAGTGGATCAAATTGCCTTATACATGCAGATGCACTGACATTTCACTTTGTAGTGGCAATGATAAATCTAGAGGGTTCTCCCAAGTATGGTGGAGAAGGAAAATTGTGTATGAGGGGAAAAAGCGACAACCAGAAGGAAGGAATGAAGCACAGAGAGGAACAGAATATTGTGAGCACAGAAATGTCAAGGACTTGAGCAAACCTAAACCAGCGGGAGCCTGTTGAGGACTGTGAGCTAAGACTAAAGTAGATCACCATGTGCCTGATGCAGGTTGCCATGCTGTGCTCTGAGCGGAGGGAACCATCAGAAATACCCGTAAACCTTTGGCTTGGCTAAGCCAACATTATATTTTAAGGGTAACTATTAAAGAAGACAGATAAAAAACAGTTCTCTTTAGTATGAGAGAGGGATTGTGTTGATAAAAAACCTGCAGATACTCAAGTTCCTTATGTAAAATGGTATAGCATTTGTACTTCTGTTATAAGGAACTTTAATACATGTTGTGATTCATTACTACTTCATAACTGTAATTTTACAACTGTTATAAATCATAGTATAAATATCCATGTTTTTCAACGGTTTTAGGTGACCCCCGTGTAAGGGTTGTTTAACCCCTCAAAGGGTTAGCAGCCCACAGACAGAGAAAAACCTCTGTGCTGTATGCTTTAAACCATCTCTAGATTACTTATAATACCTTATTAGTCTGTCTTCTTCTATTGTCACAAAACACTTGAGGTTATATAATGTAGAAAATAAGGAGGTCGATCTGGCTCAGGTTTTTTATTTATTAGTAATTTCATACATATGTACAGTGTGTTGATCTTATCAGCCCCCCACTACTCATCCACCTCCCCCCACATCTGCCTTCCAGCTTCATGTCCTCTCTTTAGAACCCAGAGTCCAGTCAGTTCTGTCCTGTGCATGGGTATAGGGCCATCCACCAGGGCATGGGCAACCTAACAAGGCCATTTTCCTGATCTGTGTCCTAGCAGCTTTCAGTTGCTCAAGCACCTCAGCTAAGGGGTACACTTCACAAGGTCTGTCCTCATCCTCCTGAAATTTTGAGTGGCTTAAGCTTGCTCATAACATTCAAAAAGCATTGTGCTGGCTAGGGCAAATGCCTCCTTGGCTATGTTACACTTGTAGTGGATGAGAGCATGGTGGAAATGAAGACCACAGGTGGTTTACTTGTTGGTATTATCATATTAAAATTTTAATTATTTTATTTGTTTATTTTTTAAATAAGAGTCTCTATACATTGTCCATGGTGCTCTAGAACTCCTAACGCAAGTGGTCCTCATGCCTCTGTCTCTAGCAGGCATTTGCCATCATCCCAGGTTAACAGATTGAGTCTTACTAAATACTAAATAAGACAGAAAGGTAGGGAGAAAGTGAGATGGGCTGCGGTCATCAGTAGACTGTGTGTAGTAGATGAGTGACTTGGAGACCTGAAGGATGGGCCAGCAACATTCAAGCTGGAGCACAGACTGATTTCAGTAATACATAGGGCAAATTGGTAGAGAATCTGGGGTTAGGTCGTATGATTGCTGTGGGCTAGGACTAGGGTGAAGGCAGAGTATTACTTAAAAAGGGGTAAGTGAAAAAATTATTCTAAACCATTATTGCAAGTCTGTTATTGTGATTATGATCGCAATAAAAATGGCACAATTTGGCACAAGACCAGACACAGATGTCGGAGCTGGAGATTGAAAAATAACTGAGGCTTGTAGCCAGTCTGTAACTTTTTGTACAACATACTCAGAAGTGTATGCTTACATGCAGTCTCTGAGTTTTATAATGCTTCCAAGCAAAGGTACTGTTGCTTTTCTGATGATAAAATGAGCATCTGACAGTGGGGTTCCATCCAGGCCTGGCTGCTCTGAGGTCTCTTTCCTGAGTTTAACACATTGTTTCTGACTGGACAAAGGTGGAAACACGGGTAGAACTAAAAGTTATTTGGAAAACAAATTCCTTGAAGTAACCGGTGCACCTCAGGAGAGGCAGGAGGTCCTCGCTGTGGTGCAGAGCAGCCAGGCAAGCCTTGAGGATAGCTTCTAGAAGATCTGAGCATAGTGATGTTTGACATCATCATGGAAGCAGATGGATTCATTAACATGATGCTGAGAGCCTTCCAGAGTCCTTTTTAAGTATGAGGTAGGAGGAAGACTGGTGTGCCCAAGACAGAAAAAGAACATGAGTCAAAGGTGTGGGTGCGGCACTAAAAATGTCCTACCATAAAAACCAAGGGAAGAGGCTGGGCAGCAGTCAGTGACACCACTCATTCATTAGCTCTCAGTAGACACAGTGATGACATAGCAAGGCCAGAGTGAAAGGGTACTGCTCTCAGGGAATAGGGTTTAGTGTGGAAAGTGGGCGAGAAAGAAAAGGGAGGGGGAGGGAGGGAGAGGAAAGGGGGAAGGAAAAAAGGAAGAAGAAACAGAAGAAGGAAGTCAGTAGGAAAGTGTCAAGGACTACAAAAGACAACTTTAAAGTGAGAGCATTAAGAAAGCTTTAGCTGGGTGGTGGTAGCAGGGGGATCTTTGAGGTCAAGGCCAGCCTGGTCTACAGTGAGTTACAGGACAGCCAGGGCTACACAGAGAAACTCTGTCTTAGAAAAACAAAATAAAACAAAACAAAAAGAAACGACCTGAAGCCCCAGAGTCAAGCAGGAAAAGCCATTACAGACAGAACATTACTCAGTTTGAATGAATGGTGAGGGGCAGTGCTTGGAGAAAGCACATAGGGATCCTAAGGGGAAGAGAAGCGGCTTCTAGTTTGCAGTGTGAAGGATGCATTGTAGGCAGGGACGGGGCAGGTCGCAGGCACGAATGCTGTGGCTGGTGAGGATTACAAGGTGCACACTGCACTCGCCCTGAAAACCACACGAGATCTCTTTGTGTAAGTGTTGTGGGGGCATTTATTTCTGGATGGGAGCGTTACAGAAGAGGGTTTGAGGGCTTCTCTTTCTTCTTATGCTTGCAAACTGTTAGCTGTTTAGGATGCAAGATCCACACTATTGGCCATTGGTTACTCTTTGGCTTGTGCTGGTGAATGAGATAGAACTTAGTTGAATGAAATTCTTTAGGGTCAGTATTGGTTTCCATTAGAACATTTATTTCAGTTGCCAACTCTGCTTGTATGTTGGGTGCATTGGGAGTACTGTTGCCCAGATGCATTGAACCCAAGCTCCTCCTGCCTTTGCATCCTCCATGTGGGATTACAGGTGTACTTGCACACCCGGCGCACACCTGGCTCACACTGATGCTGGTTCATTTATGCCTCCAGCTGCTCCTCACCTGCCTTCTGTTTATCTTGAACTCCATTCTAGTTGTAAGCATCACCTTACCTACAAAGAGCTCCTGTGTACTTCTGAAGTCTGTGTACACTGCCTGCATCTTACAGCACCCTGTTTTACACTGTCAAGCCTGTCAGTCTGCAACAACTGCCCAAGTAGTTTGCCTGTGAGAAAATTCCCATCATCCTTGTGCCTGTCAGTAGTACCCGCTGACTCCAAACAGTTCTGCTTGATAGATAGAATGTTCTGTGACTGCTGAATCTGCAAGGGAAGCCTTTTCAGAAAAACTAATTAAAGTCCTTAGCAGCACCTTCCATAGTGAGCACTTTCTGTTTCTCTTTAAACCAGGAGAACAAGCTCTGGTGTCCACTAGTTCAAGAAATCCTGTGTTGAAGCATAATGTTACTACATAAGCCAGAGAAACGAAGAACTCTGCCAGGTAGGCTGAGTGGGAAGGCCCCAGCTTCATAGCCTGGAGTCTGTCTTTTCTTCCCTGTGTTCTGTTCTTTATTTACTCATTGGGATGATAGAAACACAAACATTTGAATAAAAGGATAATATGAATGCTTTAGAAATGTGGGTCATGAACCAGGCAGTAGCCATGTCTTTAATCCCAGTACCTAGGAGACAGAGGCAGGTGTATCTCTAAGAGTTTTAGGCCATTCTGGTCTACATAGTGAGTCTAGGACAGCCATAGTGAGACCCTGTCTCCAAAACAAAACAAATGATATAACAAAGGACGTAATGCTGAATGTTTGAGTGTAAGTTATTTATCTGAGTTTGAAGATTTATTTTTATTTTTTTGAGGCAGGGTATTACGTATATAATTCTATCTGGCCTGAAGTTCACTATGTAGACCAGAGTGGTTTCATACTCATAGAGATCTGCCTCCCTTTGCCTCATGAATTCTGGGATTAAAGTTACTCACTACCACTCCCTGCCCTAATTTGTTTTTATTTTAAGTGTGTGTGTGTGTGTGTGTGTGTGTGTGTGTTTGTGTGTATATTTGTGCACACAAGTATGTGGAGGCCAGAGGCTTTGCAATCCCTGGAGCTGGAGTTGCAGGTGCTTCCAGGAGCTACCCCGTGAGTGCTGGGAATGAAACCTGGGTCCTCTGCGAGAGCTGTAAGCACCTCACATGCTGAGCCTCTATTTAACAAGTTTAGATTATCCACATTTAGTATTTCAAGAACAAATTTTGTTTGCTTTTTGTTGCCCTGATCACTTGCTCTCCTTAACACTTAGTAAAATTGCCATCAGCTTTTGTTTTTACTTTAGAACAGAAGAGACCTTAGGAGACTTTAAACCGTTACACATCTGGAGCAAAGATGGAGGCTGGGAGTGGCTAGCCTTTGTGAGACAGTTGTAGGAGTGATCCTGCAGGCGGTTTCTGTCTTCTCCCCTTCTCCCTGCTGGGTACTGAATTCCCAGATTTGTACAAGATGGACAAGTTCTCCTCAGGAGTTTACATCTTGTCTCTTAGACTCAGTAAAGTTTGAGGTCAAAGGTTATTAATGTGCTAGCATTTTTTTTTTTTTTTTTGACATATGCTAGACTGTCAGAAGTACATGCAGTCTTGTCTGTCTGTCTGTCTTCTCTCTCTCTCTCTCTCTCTCTCACACACACACACACACACACACACACACTCATACACTTTTCTCTTTCTTTCTTTTTTTTTTTTTTTTTTTGAGGTACGTCTTGTTGTGTAGCACTGGCTAGCCTTGAATTTCAAGACTTTCCTACCTGGGCCTCTTGAGTGCCAGTTAGAATGGCTGTGTCTGTCACCCTACCTGGCTGTGAATGTATTTGGTGTGTGTGAAGATGTAAAAGAATGAAATTGAAGTATCTTGTGGGCATAGGCTAGTATGGACTCTATGTATGTGTATACACACACACATATGTACATGTGTACTCTATACAAGTTTGACTTGTAGCTGTGTCCAGTTTCAGGGGAATGTAGGTAGGACGCTTCTGTATGTTGGGGTAGTAGAGTTTGGTGAGGGACAGGACTGGGAAACTGTGTCAGTACTGTGTCTCGGTACCTCACGTCCTCTGTTTATTTTCATAGCAAAATAAATAATATCTTGTTATCTGCATGCACTTACATCCACTTTACAAGATTAGGTCACTGAGGATAAGGGCCAGCTGCAGGTCTGTCCCTGAAGGATACAGGACGATGCCTCTCATTTCTAAGTATAGTCTTCTCTCTGAAAGACCAAGTTACTATTTCTATTTTAAGAAGGAGTGCCTGATGTCTGCTAATGGAAGATAAATAGAAGCAAGCTGGAAAATACCTTTTATCTACTCCTGAGTGAAGTTCAAAAGAGTTCTCTTAACTCTTTTCAACTCTAAACTTAACAAATTGGGCTTCTTGGAGTTGTTTTTGCTAAGTAGTTCAAAAGGAGACTTTCATGTTCCGGAGGACCGAGGGTCGATGCATGTTGCTTTTCTTTACCTCATGCGGTGCCCAGCTCTCAGGTAGAACCAGCTGTGCTGGGGCCGGGGTAGGGGTGGCAGTGGGGCTTTGAACGGAAGCTTTTCAGAACTGACAAGATTCTCCTTCTCTTGCAGGCCTGATTGTTGGTAGTGACATGGAGGACGGGGCTGGCATTTCAAACTGCCAGCCGTTTTTACCAGTCACTGCATAACTTGAATAGAAGCTATGCATATTGGCTGGCCAACAAAGCCAAGGAACAAAAACTATGGCAGTTAAAATGGTCCCTCTGAGTCCAGGGCTCTTTCCCTGGATTTTAACACCATGGATCTCTTCCTTTCCATCCCATCAGCATTGTGGTACCTTCGTCTGTTTGAGGATGACAGCCGATACTTAGGATTTGCCTGACTAGGGTTAGAGACCTGAGTCACAGCGAGGAAAATGAAATTTCCATTTTATTTGGTGCCTTGTGCAGGGAGCACACTGATTCTTCCAGAAACTTGTGTGTGAAAAAGAGGTTGAGTTTTGTCAAACAGACTCATGGTTATGGCGAGTGATCCGACGTGATCAGAGTGGGCAAGAGCCACAGCGAACTCATGACAGGCTATACCATGTTGCGGAATGGGGGAGTGGGAAACGGTGGTCAGACCTGTATGCTGCGCTGGTCCAACCGCATCCGGCTGACATGGCTGAGCTTTACGCTGTTCGTCATCCTGGTCTTCTTCCCCCTCATTGCGCACTATTACCTCACCACTCTGGATGAGGCCGATGAGGCTGGCAAACGCATCTTTGGCCCTCGGGCTGGCAACGAGCTCTGTGAGGTGAAGCATGTTCTAGATCTTTGTCGGATCCGTGAGTCTGTGAGTGAAGAACTTCTACAGCTGGAAGCCAAGCGGCAGGAGCTGAACAGTGAGATTGCCAAGCTAAACCTCAAGATTGAAGCCTGTAAGAAGAGTATAGAGAATGCCAAGCAGGACCTGCTGCAGCTCAAGAATGTCATTAGCCAGACTGAGCACTCCTATAAGGAGCTGATGGCCCAGAACCAGCCCAAACTGTCCCTGCCCATCCGACTGCTTCCAGAGAAGGATGATGCTGGCCTTCCACCCCCCAAGGTCACTCGAGGTTGCCGGCTTCACAACTGCTTTGATTACTCTCGTTGTCCTCTGACATCTGGCTTTCCTGTCTATGTCTATGACAGTGACCAGTTTGCCTTTGGGAGCTACCTGGACCCTTTAGTCAAGCAGGCTTTTCAGGCTACAGTGAGAGCCAATGTTTATGTTACAGAAAATGCAGCCATCGCCTGCCTGTATGTGGTGTTAGTGGGAGAAATGCAAGAGCCCACTGTATTGCGGCCTGCCGACCTTGAAAAGCAGCTGTATTCTCTGCCACACTGGAGGACAGATGGACACAACCATGTCATCATCAACTTGTCCCGGAAGTCAGACACACAGAATTTACTGTACAATGTCAGTACAGGCCGGGCCATGGTGGCCCAGTCTACCTTCTATGCTACCCAATACAGAGCTGGCTTTGACTTGGTCGTGTCACCACTTGTCCATGCCATGTCTGAACCCAACTTCATGGAAATCCCACCACAGGTGCCAGTTAAGCGGAAATATCTCTTCACTTTCCAGGGTGAGAAGATTGAGTCTCTGAGATCTAGCCTTCAGGAGGCCCGTTCCTTTGAGGAAGAAATAGAGGGCGACCCTCCAGCCGACTATGATGATCGGATCATTGCTACTCTAAAGGCTGTACAGGACAGCAAGCTAGATCAGGTGCTGGTAGAATTTACTTGCAAAAACCAGCCGAAGCCCAGTCTGCCAACTGAGTGGGCACTGTGTGGGGAGCGGGAAGATCGTCTAGAGTTGCTGAAGCTCTCCACCTTCGCCCTCATCATCACTCCCGGGGACCCGCGCCTGCTTATTTCATCTGGGTGTGCGACACGGCTCTTCGAAGCCCTGGAGGTGGGAGCTGTGCCGGTTGTGCTTGGGGAGCAGGTGCAGCTCCCGTACCACGACATGCTGCAGTGGAACGAGGCTGCCCTGGTGGTGCCCAAGCCTCGCGTTACAGAGGTCCACTTCCTGTTACGAAGTCTCTCAGACAGTGATCTGTTGGCTATGAGGCGGCAAGGCCGCTTTCTCTGGGAGACCTACTTCTCTACCGCTGACAGTATTTTTAATACCGTGCTGGCCATGATTAGGACTCGAATTCAGATCCCAGCTGCTCCCATCCGGGAAGAGGTAGCAGCTGAGATCCCCCATCGTTCAGGCAAAGCAGCTGGAACTGACCCCAACATGGCTGACAATGGGGACCTGGACCTGGGGCCGGTAGAGACAGAACCGCCCTATGCCTCACCTAAATACCTCCGCAATTTCACTCTGACTGTCACAGACTGTTACCGCAGCTGGAACTCTGCACCCGGACCTTTCCATCTTTTCCCACACACACCTTTTGATCCTGTGTTGCCCTCTGAGGCCAAATTCCTGGGCTCAGGGACTGGATTTCGGCCCATCGGTGGCGGGGCTGGGGGCTCTGGCAAGGAGTTCCAGGCAGCGCTTGGAGGCAATGTCCAGCGGGAGCAGTTCACGGTCGTGATGCTGACCTATGAGCGGGAGGAAGTGCTCATGAACTCCTTGGAGAGACTCAACGGCCTCCCCTACCTGAACAAGGTAGTGGTGGTGTGGAACTCTCCCAAGCTGCCCTCGGAGGACCTTTTGTGGCCAGACATTGGTGTCCCCATCATGGTAATAAAATGGGCAGTGTGTTTTACTGTGCGGAATAGTACCCCACTTTTAATGCCTTCTCTAGTTTTTATTACTTTTACTCCCCTGTGGTAGAGGTGAATGTATGTATACCTCTGTGTGTGTGTGTGTGTGTTGTGTGTGTGTGTTGTGCGTGTGTTGTGCGCGTGTGTGTACATGTGTGTGCATGTATGCACTCCTGGTGCTGGGAATTGAGCTCATGGCCTTTCGCATGCTGGTATAGCACATTTATCTAGTTATTTATAAAGCCATATAGGTGGTGCCTTTCCCAGGAATGCAAACTGTTTGGAGAGGATTAGGAGTGAGGCCTTATTATAGGAGATGTGTTACCGGGGTTGGGCTTTGAGGTTTCAAAAGCCTACCCCAGGTCTATCTATGCTCTCTGCATAGCTCTCAGCTGCTTATCCAGTACTGTGCCTGTCTGCCTACCACCATGTTCCCCACCATGGTAGTGGACTGACCCTCTGAAACTGTAAGCAAGATCCCAGCTAAGTGCTTCTCTTACAGCAGTTGCTTTGGTCATGGTATCTTTTCACAGCAGTAGAACAGTGACTAAGGCATAGGTGGTGTTGAGGTGTTTTAAAGTGTGCTATTTTGTGAGAGACACACTTGCTCATACAGTGGACAGTGGAGTGGCGTTGGCTTCCTGCTTCCAGTAAGCAGTGACTGAAATCCACCAGCAGACTTGACAAAACTAATCCTTTCTTTAATCTGTTGGGAAATGAGAAGGTCCTGTGGTTTCTGGGCAGCTCATTGCAGCGATATGATACTTAGCTGGAAATGCCAGACACTCTGCAAACAGGCTGCTCTAACACACTTTCTGGAGTAGCATGCAGTCTTCTCTAGTTATTTTTAAAAGGAAAGAGTTTCAGGTTAGAGAATTTCAGTCTAGTCACTAAATATTTTGACTGTGTTTTCTGCTTAAGGGAAGCAGGTATTTAGAGCAGCAGTTGAAATTGCTGGCCCTCTTGTTGAAGGCAGGTGTTAGCACCAGCATGGGTTTGTCTATAATGCTCCTCAAAGGTTTTTCACCTTAATGCCAACATAACCTATTCTTTGTGCTACAGTTAATAAGTCCTTTGTAAAATTAGCTTCATAGGCAGTCTAGTAGACTATACCTCCAGGGAAGATGATTCAAGTCAGCATACTGGCTAATGAATCAATCCAGAAGTATCCATGCAGCTGCAGAGAATGCTGGGCAGGCATTGTGCCCAGGGTTCAGGCAGGCATCGGGCATACAGGCTGACATCTGTCAGCTGTGGACTCTTATGAGCCATAGACATTTAAGTGGAGAGAGATTATCTTAGTGGGGGACATGTGGTAGGTCTTACATTTTAGAGTCTCCACTCTTTATTAATTACATCATGATGGAGTGAAGGTGACCTTCATGGCCACTGTCCATGGAGTTGGTTCCACACTCTGTTAAGAGGATCTCAGGTCCAGTGCTATTGGGCAGAGGGGCAGTGGTACTCGGCTACCCTCCATATGAAGTGTAGGATGACTGAGCGGTGGTGATGGAGAGATGCCTAATGCATATCAAAGGAAGGCTGTAGAGATGGCTCAGCAAACAAGAGCACTTGTTGCTCTTGCAGAAGACCTGTGTTCCGTTCCTAGTACCCATGTGGTAGCTCACAACCATCCATAACTCCAGTTCCCTGGCATCCCATACCCTTTTCTGACTGTAGGCAACTGGGAGATATATAGTACACCAACATACATTCAGGCAAAGAACACATAAAATAAAATGAGTAAATTTTTATAAGGAGATTTAAAAAAAGAGAGAGCATTCCCATGCCAAGGAATTGGGTGTCCATTCTCCTGCAGCGCTCCCGATAGTTTGGGGACACCACTGTCCAGCTGTTCCACTGCGCCTGGATGTGCCTCCTTGGCTTCTCAGACCATTGCCCTGTGTATAGGTTACGGGTTTACCTAGCTGCTTCCAAGCTGTGCCTTCATGGTTGGTTTTCTGTAGTTTCTCTTAGGCCGTGGCTTAGTTCTCCTGGAGTTTTTTTTTTTTTTTTATTTTCAGGTAGCTTATTGGTTGTGAACACAAAGGGAGAGTTTTTGGCTGTTGGTTGCCCCAGTATTTGTTGAGTTTATGTTTGCCTGTTCTGTGACAGCAGGGGTCAGGGTAGCCTGAGGTAGGAATGGGCTGGAGCCAGGTAGTTAATTCAAGTCTACTCAACACACTGAGCTCCCTTCCTTCTCTGTATTTTATAATCTTTTCCTTTCAGGGATCCACAGAACCTCCTGATACTCAAGACAGAAAGTCTATGGGTTTTTCCTCAGTGCCCCAGCTGCCCTTTAGAGCCAGGTCTGACCTCACCTCAGAGCAAAGCATTCTCAGCCTTGACCCTGTCCAATTCTCAGCTCCCTTTCATCCGTCATTCGTTTTCTCTTGAGGAGTTTTTTTTTTTGTTTTTAAAGTAATTTATTTGTATTTTATGTACATTGGTGTTCTGCCTGCCTCTCTCTCTCTCTCTCTCTCTCTCTCTCTCTCTCTCTCTCTTTCTGTGTGTGTGTATGAGAGAGAGAAAAAGAGAGAGAGAAAGAGAGAGAGAGAGAGGAGAAAGAGAGAGAGAGAGAGAGAGAGAGAGAGAAGAGAGAGAAAAGAGAATTGCAGGCAGTTATGAGTTACCATGTGGGTGTTGGGAATTGAACCTGGGTACTTGGAGAACAGCCAGTGCTCTTAACCACTGAGCCATCTCTCCAGCCTCTCTTTGAGGAATCTTTGAAGTTTGTCCAGAGTTTATAGTTGTCATCTATAGGGATTGATTTTGGCAGGAGCCCTCCCAGAAGCAGAAACCTCTAGATCAGCAGTTGTCAACCTATGGGTCCTGGCCCCGTTGGCAAGCCTCTGTCTTCAAAAACACCTACATTATGATTTTTTTTTCTAACAGTAGCAAAATTGCAGTTATGAAGTAGAAATGAAAGCAGTTTTATGGCTGGGGATCACCATAACATGAGGAACTGTATTAAAGGGTCACAGCATTAGGAAGGCTGAGAACCACTGCTCTAGATAATCTTCTTTGACACACCAAAAATTTTGGCCTCAGTTATTCCTACTTACCTATCTTCTTTGGTCGACTTTATTTTAGATTGTAGAAAATAGTAAGATGGCCTTTTTAGAACACTCACCAGACTGTTGAGCTGTCTTGTGGTGTTTCAAGGCTTGGGCTGCAGTAGAAGGGACCCTTACCATTTCTTGACAAGTTCAAGAAAACATTAGTGATTCCAGGCTGATTTGCACTGTCCTCTGCTCTCCCAGTGGGTGCTGGAATTGAACATGGAGATTTCTATTTGGGGAACAGCATGCCTCGCCAGCAGACCAACTTTAACAGTTTCCTGCATGGCCTGTTGGTGCATAGAAGAGAATGGTGAGCAGGAACTGCCTGTGGGAGCCTTCTTCCCTGTCACCTCCTGGCTTTCTCCGTGGGCATCCTGGAAGCTGAGAGGCCATCGCAAAGGCTCACTCCTCAGAGAAGCAATATGCATTATTTTCTTAATCTCTTTGCCTCTACTCTTTGAAATATCATGTGCAAACCAGACAGTGAGTCACTGAGGACAAGCCTCAGCTTCCCCTGAGTGTATCTGGGTGATTTGCTGGTTTCCCTTCGTCAGTGTTACAATCTGAGAATGAGCCGCATGGCTGCACGGAAAGATTCTAAAGCTGCCAGGGTCATGAGTGTAATAAGCAAGAGCTGTAGATGTTTAAAGGGATTGTTGGAAAGTCAGGCTGCATAGTGATTTAGCAACTACAGCAAGGCAGTCCTTTAGACATGGTCTCCTTAGTTCTCATTGCCACCCTTCACCACATGAGATCAGACCATTGAACATGAAGTAATCTAATGCTTTTCTTTTGTACCAAGCACAGATTCCCTAGAAAGGCATGATTGCTTGTGAGTAAATAATATAAATATATCATGTATAAAACTAGGACTGTAAAATAACTGCAAAGTGTGAGAGAAGCTGGAAGAGGCTGTGGTCTAGAGATGCAGTAGCCTTAGGCAGGAGCGCTGTGTGGAAAGCAGAGGCTTGCTGTTAGGGCTGGAGGTTGCTGTTTGTAATCCAGCTGGCCCTGAGTTCCTGCCTCACTCTTCCGCAGACTGGGATAGAGGTGCATGCCAAGCCCCCGATTGTTAACTGTCTCAGCCATTTCTCGGTGCTGAGCGCAGTCGTTGTGTGTTGTGTGTATCTCTCCCTGGAGGCTGCTCCTCTGCTTTGGGCTGCCTTAGTAATGCTTTCACAGGTCTCAGCACTGCTTTAAAGACTTCAAATAGATGTATCCCATAAGTTAAAACAGGCACTGTTTTTGTGCTGCATTAGCCTCGTAGTTACCGTCCCTCTTGGCTCCTCCCACTTGTTCAAAGAGTAGGTGACTCCCGCCTCAAGCTCTTTGATGTTGGTGCTCACTTGTTAGAGAGGCTTCCTAGGCCTCGTCGTGCGCTTCATTCCTGAGCTCTGTGGTCTGCTTTAAGTTAGAGGAAGTGGCTGCTGTTTCCGTCTGTTGCCTGTATGATGGCCTGAGACAAGGCTAGCTCCGGAAGTGTGCTATGCTCGAGGCATTGTTAGAGGCTGGAGGATGTTAGGCTGAGCTGAGCCAGTGTGAACTTAATGGTATGAAAGACACCTACCTGTCTGTCCAGTGCAGGATTGCTGTCCTGGCCACTGCCCTGTGTTGAGAAGAAAGGTGTGACGGGGTCCGAGCATCTCTGAAGGATAGTAACAGAAGGCCAGCTGACCTGGGAAAGTGCTATGTGAAGCAAGCAAGTGTAACTGAGTGTTCCGCCATGATTGATGTACATAGAGAGATCTTTCTGCATTAAGCAAGACGAAGTCAGATGTTGTGGCATATACAAATAATCCCAGCAACCTAGAGGTAAAGCCAGGAGAACTGCCAGAGCTAGCCAGGGCTACATAGGTGAAGGTAGGAGGACTGCATGTTAAAGGCCAGCCTCAGCTACACACGGAGTTCAGGACCTGCCTGAACAACACAGCAAGAAGAAAATATAAATAGAAGCAAATACTAAGGGGTCTCCTGACTTGTCTCATCATTCCTTAATATTACCTGTTATGTTGAATGTTTGTTATTGCAGAGCCGACTGGTTCCTGTTTCCGTTTACCTACTTACTCATCCACGTGTTTATTTGATGTGTGTTGGACATCTCCATGGCAGGCAGCATGTATGCCATTCCTTCTGGTCGATGCCAGCCTCTTGATTGAAGCAGTAATTTGAAAGCTAGTCTTCTGAGTTACTAAAGTGTAACACAAAGTCTGTTGTGCACTTTCCTGGCACGATGTAAAGAGACAGCCTGGGGGTTGGGGTGGAAGATTACTGTTGTAATTTAAAACAAAACATCAGCAAAAATGCACATGTGTTTTAAGTTCCTTTCGGTTGGCCTGTGTCTTTTACATTTGCTGTGCTCTTCTCCTAGAGACTAGTGCGGAGCCGTGCGCAGTGTGTTGAGGAGTGTCTGGGTCTCTGTCAGGGTTTTGTTGCTGAAACCCACAGTGGTTAGCTGCTGATCTTCAGCCTAGTGACTGAGCACTGTAGCCCTGAAACTGGAATCTGTTTTTGTTTTGAGGCAGAGTCTCACATAGCCCAGGCTGGCCTGGGACCTGACCTGCAATGTAGTATGTAGCCTTGAACTTAGATCCCTCCCACTCCCACCTCCCCTGTGCTGGGTTAAAGGTGAAGCCTCCCCATTTGCTTCTGAATCAGAACTCTTCCCCCAGTTTCCCTGTCAGGCTTCTTGACAGTCATCTCAGGGATGGACTTCTGCGAACTTTTGCACAAACCTGCTTGTGAATCCAGTCCAGAGCTTGTCTGCTGTTAGATTCCCGGCGTTCTGGTCTAGCCTACTCAGATCTTATAAAGAATAAGGAGGGAGCCAGGTGTGGTGGCACATACCTTTAATCCCAGCAGTTAGGAGGTGAGTTGAGGCCAAGCTGGTCTACATAGTGAGCTCCAGGACAGCCAGGGTAATGAATAGAGACTGTCTCAAGTGGTGGTGTGAGGAGTACAAGAAGGCCCCTGACTTGACGCCTGTGAACTACGATTTGTAAGAGAATCTTATCTGCTGTGGGCCCACATCATCGTCTTCACAGCTTTCTTTGTTTCCTGGTTTTGGACTCAGAGTTTGACTGTTTGGCGGGTAATTGAAGGCATGTTCTGCAGACAACACGGTGTTGTAGTGTTGGGACAGCCGAGGAACCACCAGGTTCACACTGAGGTTGGGTAGAGTTCGCACTGCTTTGCTGATAGGCTCCACAGCCATGCTGCTCTGTTTGCACTGGTGCAGAGCCATCTGCTGGGGCTCTTGGGAAATGCGGCTTTGGTTGGTGGTTTAGAGGTCCAGGCAGTGTCCTTGCAGCTTGCAGCTTGACTTTGAGTCACCAGGTGCTCAGTCTCTGTTGATAATCTTGTGGAAATTAACTCACAGAACTGGCAATCTTAAAGAGAAACTTGAGGAATTGAATTTCTCTATATCTGCTGGGGCTGAGGAGGGGCTGTGTCCTGTAGAACTGCCTGAATACAGTGCTATGAGTGGACACAAGGGATACTGGGAAAGTGAATGGATGATGGGCCGTTTGAGTGAGCTGTCACCCTGTCCCATCCTGTCTCAGGTGGCCACACAATCTTACCTGATAACATCTCTGAACCTTAAAATGGATAGAATTTTACCATCACTAAACTTGTCTTTGGGGCCTGCCACTTCTGGCCACCTTCCATCCAGTCCAGGAACTCACACTCTGTAAATGAGCCTTCTACCACCAAGCAGTACCTTGTGTGCTCGGTTTCTCTTCCTTTAGTGGAGTACTGTCTCTTTTGCTTTCCTTTAACCCAGTTTGACAGTCCCACCTGGTAAATGGCTGCTCTTTCCTGATCATGACTTGGCCTCTGTGCTCTGTTCCCACTGAATCTGTGCTGAGGAGACCCTGGCTACTAACCCAGGCTGTTTTGTTTTGCTGGTTTCTCTCTCTCTCTCTCTCTCTCTCTCTCTCTCTCTCTCTCCTCTCTCTCCCCTTTCCTTCCTTTCTTCCTTCCTTCCTTCCTTTTCTTTCATTCTTTCTTAACTGGTTAAATATTCTTGGAGCAAGATGGATTTCTGAGTCTGCTGGGCTCTGACATCTGGAATAGTGTAGTTACTTCTTGGTGTAGAGCCTTCTCGGTGTTGATGGGGCTGGAACGGCTGTGGAAGTGAGACATGTCTAAGGCAGCACTCCAGCGAATCTGTTATCACATACATTTGTAATTGACATCATTTCCTGTGATGGGACAGGGATTAATAATACATTTTCAATGGTGGCTTTGGGTTAAAGACATTTGCAAAGTCGGCAGTAGTTTAGCAGACAAGGGACTGGGAACATGAAAGCTAGACTTTAGCTGATTCCAGTTGAGATTGTCACCAAAGTCATGCTGATATGCAGAGCAGGTGTTCTCTTTATAACCCTCCCCTCAGTATAGCTGGAAGTAAGTCTCAGTGATGTCATAAAGAGTTTGATAGCTCTCTTTGTTTATAGCACAGTATTAGCAGCTTTTTTTGTTGCTAGACATCAAGGCAGCTTATGGAGTGAAGTGTGTGTTTGCGCTTACGGTTCTAGAGGGACAAGACGCTGTCATACCACAGCAGGGCAGCTGGGGAGAAGCTGAACCCTTACATACTGGCCCACAGCAGGAAGCAAAGAGTAAATTCAGAATGACCCAAATCAAAACTCTTAAAGCATGTGCCATTGATACATATCTTCCAGTAGGCACGGCTAAACTTCCCAGACAGCCACGAACTGGGAACCAGACCTATGGGGACATCTTCAGACCAAAGCGCCTTAGCTATTAGTCCAACTAGTGAGGAAGCATCACTTTTACTCTGAGAAAGCAAAGAGGATCTCAGGGGACTCAGCCAGTATGATCCCCTCACTTCCATGACACCATGACATCTCCCCTGCACAGAGGATGACCTCCTCCTGACACCAAGTATGTAGAAGTCCACACACCCATGATCTCAGCCCAGTGTCCTGACTGAAAACATCTTTCTTTCCATCCTTCTACTAAAATTACACTCCCTCTGAAGAGCTAGCACGGATGCCTCACTGATCAAGACAAACCAGCCCTGTACACACACACCTTGTGAAGAAAGGGACAGCCTTTATATACCTAGTGAGTACTGCAGGTGGTGATTTCCACACTGCAGGTGGGATTCCACAAAGGTGAAATGAGGTTTCAAAAGGTTTATCTCCCAAAGGCTTTAAAATTGGAGGTGGGATGGGGTGGTGCTGGCCAGAAATAAGATAAACTCAGCAGCATTTCCAAGCATCATTTTAAAATTTGTGAGCAGTTGGGTGGACCCTAGCTAGGATCTGGATTCAGCTGTTCTCTGCCACCTGTGTTCTCTTGTTTAACCTCAAAAGCTATGTTCATTGTCAAAAATAATCCCCGGTGTTTGTTTCATGAGAAGGCCAGTAAACAGTGACTAACGGTTAGTGTGAGGTCTCCCTGTGTGTTCCAAATGGCAGCTTCATTGTAAGGCACATGCTAGACTACGTCACAAGCAAGCGGCAAGCCACCAGGCCAGTTGTTGGTTAGATTAGAAGTCACTTTGAGACATCTTTGATGTCGGATTGATGTCTTGTGTTTTCCCTTTCATTTCAGGTTGTCCGCACTGAGAAGAACAGTTTGAACAATCGGTTCTTGCCCTGGAATGAGATTGAGACAGAGGCAATACTGTCCATCGACGACGATGCACACCTCCGCCATGATGAAATCATGTTTGGGTTTCGGTAAGGGAGTGCTTTGCAAACACTGAAGTGATTAAAAACCAGCTTGAACTTCCCAGCTGCCATCGGAGGAGAAACTCTGAGGCTGTGAGGGCATCCATTGCAGGATGGGGCTGGTCCCAGGTCTCGGTAGTTTGGGCTGGTTTTTGCTTGTCCTCTCCTGAGCTGCTCTGATCCCAGTAGGCTCTTTCTCTGGAGCCAGGTAGATGAGACTCTGCAACTGACTGGGCCAGAGTTACTGCCTCTCCTGGACCGTCAGGTCTGGCATCCTTAAACCCAATCTCCTTGGCTGAGAATAGAGGTGAGGAAGTCAGGGTAGTGTTGTCGGAGTGGGAACTAACTCCTAGAAGGATGGAAGGACAGTGCTGAGTACTGCTCCCGGGATGTAGGCGAGGTGGAGATCCAGGGTCCAACGGGAAAAGAGGAGGAGGAGGAGGAGGAGGAGGAAGAGGAAGCAGTGGTGGTGGAGATGACGCTGACATCCACGCTGTGTGCTGGGAACTACTGGGGAACCTTGGTTTCTCTCCCTAATGCCCCTGAATTAGTTAATTGTCTGTGTCAAATATCTGACAGAAACAACTAAGGGGAAGATGTATTTGACTTGGGTTTTGAAGCATCCTGTCAGTGGTACTGCGGCTGTAACAGCTTGGTGATGAGAACCTATGGAGAGGAGATTCTCTGTCATGGCAGACAGGAACCAGAGAAATGGATGATTACTGGAAGGGACCAGGGAGGGTGTCCACCCAGGGACATGCCCCCAGTAAGTTGCTCTTCTAACTAGGCTTCCACCATCTCCTAATAAAGCCATCATATTACGGATCCACCAAAGGAGGAGTCTCCTTATGAGGTCAGAGCAGTCACAGACAGCCCAGAGCTGTGTCTAATTGAAATAATGAACAAGGTGATCGAGTGCAGCCCTGGGGCCTACTGTTGCCTGCTGTTGTAGCTGTATGTGTGATCTATAGGTGTGAGCTTAGACACCAGTGATAAAGCTGTAAGCAATGGCAGGCAGCTGGGATGGTCTTACATGCCTGCTTAACTCTGCCTACTGTGCTGGGCTGCTCCCTTGGATTCAGGGTCAGGTGCTCTGGGGCCTTAGGTGTCCTAGTGAGGCACACTGTGTGTAAGAGAACAAAGAGGGTTGTCACTGGTGTGTGGGCTCAGGTCAGGGTGGAACACCCTCAGTGAGGTCACCAGAGTGTGAGCATTTAGAACCTCTTCGAGAAGTTGGCATTTACTGTGGCTCCCAAGGGGGCGGGCACTGTGGAAAGTAGGTTATTAATTCCTGTTTCATCACAGAAAATAATGTCAGTTACAGACATACATGAATTAACAGGTTAGTTGGGGTGCTGTATTAGTTGGGTACTGGTTCAGATTGGCCTCAAGTGGTCAGACATTTGGCTTGAAATTAAGTTTTAGTGACATTTATTGAACATAATTTATATACAATCCCATCCACACATCCAGGTGTCAGAGTTGGGTAGATTTTTGTACAGTCCATTTTAGAAAATACCATCGTTGCCTGCCGGTGGTGGCACACACTTTTAATCCCAGCACCTAGAAACGGAATCATCAGCAGTGACTCTGTCACTTTCCAACTCATCTTAAGTTCTAGACAACCACTAAACTTCATGTCTCTGTGGATTACCTATTGTTTATGTGGACATGAGAAGCCTCCTGTAAGTGGCTTTTGATAGGTAATGTCTCAGCCACCGGTGAAATGAGCCAGTTTAAGCCAGATGATTCTATTAAAGGCAGGTTTATTAGGAAGCTGCTCTCGGGCAGGTGAGGTGAGTTCACTGGGCCCAGGGACCAAGGCCAGGGAAGTCACCACAGAAAATGGATGGGGGAGAGAGAGAGAAAGGGGTCTGAGAGAGGAGAAGAGAGAGAAGGGGAGAGAGAGGAGAGAGAGAGAGAGAGAGAGAGAGAGAGAGAGAGGAGAGAGAAGGGGGGAGGGAAGGAGAAGGTGCAAAATGTCTGGATTATATAGGGAAGAGCCTCCAGGGCCCCTGGGCTGGAAAGTTAAAGGTTGGGTGCAGGGTATTCCAGGTAGGAACTGAGGGATGCTGGGAGAACCTGGAGGCCAGGTCTGCTTTGGTATGTAAAATATACACCTCAGTCTCTTGTCCTGGGTTCAAAACCCAACAGTTTTCAATACTCAACTTTGAAATTAAGTTTTTTGCCTGAACCATCTGTCTTGTAGCATACAACAGTTTCATTTCCTTTGTATGGGTGTGCCACGTTTTCTGTCTTCATTTATATATGAAAAGACAGAGTCTCACTGTGTAGCTCTGGCTGGCCTAGAACTGCAATGTAGATCACACTGGTCTTGAGTTGTCAGAGATCTGCCTGCCTCTGCCTTCTGAGTGGGGATTAAAGGTGCACAGCAGCAGTCTTGTGTTGTCTTTGTTGGTTGCACTAATGGACAGTTGGGTCATTTCTACTTGGCTGTGATACACAGTGCTCTACTGTGCCCATATGTGCACATATGCTTACCTGGACAGGAACGCTTCTCTTGGGTCCATACCTAGCTGTGGGTGGATGTTTTGAGGACCTACTAGACTGCTTTTCACAGTGGCTGCACTATTTCACATTCCAGCAGGGAGTGAGCTTGCCACTTACCTTTCAGTGCATAATTTACTGATTTTATGGCTATTCTAAGTGGGTGTGATGTGGTATAGTCCGAGCTGGATTTGTGTATGTGCACATGCAGGAGTGTCAGCACCTATGGAGACCAGAAGTCAGCTATGACTCTGTGGACTGAGCCATCTCTCTAGCTCTGCTTTACAGTTTTGATTTGTTTTCTGTAATGCTATGACCTTGAGCATCTTTTCATGTGATTATGAATTAGTTGACCAATTGTATGCCTTCATTGGAGAAATGTTGATTCAGATATTTTGCCTATTTTTGTTTGGATTGTATATTAGTCAGGATTCTTCAGAGTAACAACTTAAAGAATGGATATCTCTTTATATGTAAAGGGGATTTATAGAATGGTTTACAGGCTGTGGTCCAGCTAAGCTAACAATAGCTGATTATCAATCAAAGGTCTAAGCATTCCATAGTTTAGGCTGGCTGTCTCAGCTAGTTGTCAGTATAGAAGCCCAAAAAGTGGGCTGTAATACCAGTGAAGGGATGGCTGTGCTAGCAAGGCAAGGGCAAGCAGGCAGAGAGCAAAAGCTTCCTGCTTCCAGGTCCTTACATAGACTTGCAGCAGAAGGTATGGCCTAGAGAAGAGTCTTCCCAGGTCAAAAGATCCGTTTTAAAGGTGTTCCAGCATACCTCAAAGATCCAGATCAGAAGTGGATCTTCCCACTTCAAATTAAGGAAAAATCCCTCACAAGTGTGCCCCCATTTTTAGATTTTACTTAATTCCAGATATAGTCAAGTAGACAGAGAAGGATGGACAGCACAGATCGCTTGCTTATGTATTTATTTATTTGTTTGTTTAATGTATATGAGTGCTTTCTCTCCATCTACATCTGCATGCCAGAAGAGGGCATCAGATCTCAATATAAATGGATGTTAACCACCGTGTGGTTGCTGGGAATTGAACTCAGGACTTCTGGAAGAGCAGCCAGTGCTCTTAACCACTGAGGCATCTCTCCAGCCCCTGTTTATCTTCTTATTGCTGTGTTGTCAGATTTTTTTATTCTAGATGTAAGTGATATGCTCCATGTCAGAGAGTAGAAAGTCTCCCACTCAGAGGCCATCGTTGCATTCAGAGAAGGCTTTGTGGCATTCTTTGAAGCACAGAGTTTTCAAATTTGATGAATTCTAATTTATCTGTGTCCACTTTGTGCTTTTAGTAGCATTTACAAAACCATTTTTATTGTATTTGGTCACTTTTTGTCCATATATTGGGAAAAAAGTAGTTGTTCATCTTAGGCAAGTCACAGGATTCAACAGCATTGGAGTGCCTCTGTCTTTCATTCTGTACCGCCACCCACCTGGCTCTTGAGTCCTTTGCTTAGGTTTGTGAACACAGAGGCATAGGTGACAGAAATAGTCTTTACTTCTGGATCCACTGTAAGTCCTGTAGAGAGTTCCTGGATACACTTCTGACAGATCTGCCCAACGCCTACCAGCCCTTCTCTTGTCTCTTCCCTAGTCTCAAGATCTCTCCCTCTGTCCTTACAACCCCCACCTCAGCCTGTGTGTGGTGGATTACTGAAGCAAGCCTATTGCTAGCTGAGATTGAAAAGCAAAGTCCTGGTAAACTGGGCTGTGTTGTCCATGGTGATAGGCAGCTGCCGCTCGCTGCCCGTTATGAAAAGAGAGAAGCTGTGGAGAGCTTCAGGAATGGTTTCTGCCACTGTAGGAGTCGATGGTGGGTAGTGGGCTGTAGTTTGATGTGGCAAGACACACTTAAGGTCTGCTGAGGGACTGTGAATACAACCATGAGGTGTTAGGAGAATTTTAGTCATTCCTAGGTCCTCTCCCAAGAATGACAGAGCGACAAGAGTCCATGCTCTGAGGAGTTTGAATTCACAAAGGTGCTGGCCTCCTTTGTCATTTGTGGGGTTTCGAATGGTGAGAAAGTAGGGGATCCCTTCCTGTGTGTTTCCTAGAGGTCATTCAGAATGTGGGGTTTAGCTTTCAAGAATTGAACTGACACATTGTTTCTAGGGCTGGATCCCAACCAAGTCCTGTAGGCCGGGAAAGGAGCCACACAGATCAGAAGACACGTGCCCCCGCACAGCCTGCCTTGTCTGTACATGCCTCCATAGGATGTACTTTACGTGTTCGCCCTCTTCACCCCCTTCTCTGCCTTCACCCCTGTTGCTGTTCTTTTAATTTCATGTCCTTTCCCTCAACTTCAGCATGTGATCAAAACTGCATCTGTCTTTGAGTCCAGCTTATTTCATGGCACTTGATAATCTTCAGCTCCATCCAGGACTTCATTCTTTGTACCTGAAGGAGAACTACACTGTGTCTGTGTGCCACACTGTTTGCTCAGGCATGGGCACCCAGGCCACTGGGACACGCCCCAGGAGCTGTGTCTCTGTAGGAAGCTGACCTGAGGTCAGGATGTGGTGTTGCCGGGCTTGTATTTTAACTCTCCAGGAGCTTCCATGCTGCTGTCATACGTGGCTGCACTGATTTTCACTCCTGCTGTGTGTCAGGGCCCTGTGTGTCCACACCTCCTTACTACAACTTTCTGTTTTCTTGATGGTAGCCATTCCAGCTGGGTAACGTGCTATCTCAAGGTAATTTTGATTGCGTTTTCCTGTATTCATTGATCAGTTATTTCCTCTGCCCACTTTTGGTGTGTGTGTATGTATTTAAAGATTTATTTATTTACCTTATGCACATGAGTGCTCTGTCTTCAGACACACCAGAAGAGGGCATCAGATTCCATTACAGATGGTTGTGAGCCACCATGTGGTTGTTAGGAATTGAACTCATGACCCCTGAAAGAGCAGCCAATGCTGTTAACTGCTGAGCCATCTCTCTAGCCCCTGATGTATAATATTTTAGCTCTTTACCTTTATCCTGTGTTGGGTGTGGACCAGGCAGGGCTTTTGTCCCATTCCATCTCTTCACTCTGCTGGTTCCTTTATGCAGAAGCTTTTTTTGTTGGAAACAGAAGCTCTTGTAATAGAAGTGTGAAGAGAGAGGAGGGCCATTGTGTAGTCCACTCACTAGAGGCCCAGGAAGTCAGGGTCAGAGGGCAGTGAGGACGGAGTGAGCCAGGCTGAGGCAGACGAGGTGGGGGTTACACTGTCTCAGCAGTAACTTGGATTTCCACAGCAGGAGGGTTGGCAGGTTCTGGAGGCAGATGTTGGTAACGCAGCACAACTGTGTATCTTTAATGCTACTAGACAGTATATTCTAAAAAAAAATGATTAAAATGGTATTTTGCCACAATAAAAAATTCCAGCATTTAAAGAAGAAATGTGCTAAGGCTCTGTCTTGTGCTGGAAGCTGTGAGTTGTCGTCTGTTAGACCAGTGTCTCTTCCACTCTGAAGTGAGATCTGTCTCAGGGATGGAAGTGCCCTGAGGCAACTCAGGACTCCAAAAGCAGCTGCGGTCTCTGCTGCCTTCTAGCACCTGCCAGTTTCAGCCTGTGGAACTGGGAACTAATTGTATTTGTTTTGACTTAGTTATACATTTGGAAATGATGTAAAAGTTTCTCCTGGGCTAGGAGGATGGCTCAGCAGGTAAAAGTTGTTCCCCTCTGAGCCTAGTGATCTGAGTTTGATCCCAGAACCCACATGAAGCTGGGAAGGGAAGACCAGTGCCACAGGCCTCTGCACGCACACCATAGACATGAACACATGCACACAGTCTAGTAATAATAATTTAAAGTTTTGTCAGATTTCTCAGAGCTGGGCTGGATATCTCCCCCTCTTTAACAGATGCCCTCCTTTGATGGTCTGTGGGCAGTTTTACACACTGGCCTTTCCCCAGGCCCTGCTCAGTTTAGGAAATGGGTGCACTCCACCACAGTGATTGCCTGTGGTTTCTGAGCGCTTCTCACATGTGCCCTCTCAAGCAGGAAGAGCAGGGACTCAGGGTAGAGAAAGATACTACATACATGTTCTGTGGAACTAAGCTATCATGGTCATTAAAAACCTTTATAAAACTAAAACAGGAATTGCTGTCTTACACTTCTTACACTTCTTATCAGATTCTTATGAATGCAACCTGAGGTTTCTTACCATGTGACCTTCCTACTAGAAACTTGTTGGGTGATAAGCAGATTATTGATGACACTAATGTATTTTTTTTGTTTTGCTTGTATCTAATTTTCTTTTAAAAATGTGAGAGAAACTAAAATAAAAGGAAAAATGCAAAAGTGCTTAAGGGTTTTAGGCAGGCCAGGTAAAAGTGTGTGTGTTTTCAAGGGTGTGGAGAGAGGCACGTGATCGCATCGTGGGTTTCCCTGGCCGGTACCATGCGTGGGACATCCCTCACCAGTCTTGGCTCTACAACTCCAACTACTCCTGTGAGCTGTCCATGGTGCTGACAGGCGCTGCCTTCTTTCACAAGGTAAGAAAGCAAGGCTGTGTTCAGTGCTCTGAGCGTAGTAAAGGTTAGCTTCTGTGGGAATGGACGCTGCCTTCACACCAGGCTTTCTGCTTCTGTGGGGATGGATTCTGCCTTCACATGAGCCTTTCTGCTTCTGTGGCCCTTCTGTCCAGAAACAAGCTATCCCTACCCAAGCATGGTGGCCCACACCTGAAACCCCAGTGGTCTGTAGATAAGTAGAAGGATCACAGGTTCAAAAATAGGTTAGGCTCTTCAATGAAGCCCCTTCTGAAGACAAGAAAACAGAACAACAAGCATACATAGAGTAACTAAAATAAAATCAAGACTGGGTTTTCCTATAGACCAGGAGGACTGCCTGTTGACCATTGGCTCTCACTCTGGACAGCTGAGGGCACTATATCAAAGACCTGTTGGATAGTGTGCACTTTCAGCACTGCCACCCAGATATGGCTCAGTCAGGCCGGGGCCTGCCACTCCTCTGGCTCAGACTGGTTGCCACTGTATGGGTCTACTGTGGGACTCTGTTCATGAGCTCTGCCACCTTTGCCCAGAGATGTTTTCACGCTAGGTTTTGCACTCGGTTCCACATTGGGTTTCGCAGTACAGGTACCTGTGGCCAGCACATCTTTGCTGCAGTTACCTCTGTCGATGCTGCTTTTTGCTCCAGGCTCCCCCTCCTCCATTTCTTCTCATCTGCAACATAACAATTGTCCTCTGTGGCACCTAAGCTCTCGGTGGTGTCCAGTCAGAGCTGAATGTGCTGGGATGTATAAAGAACACCAAAGTATGAAAACCTGCATGGGGGAAATTATGAAATACTTCAGGTTTTTATGCTCATTACTTGTTGAAGTGCAGTTGTTTTGGATAAATGGAGTAGTTAAGTTTTAGTTATACACTCATTTTTCCATTTATTTATTTGTTTGTTGTGAGATAAGGCCTCTTTATATAGCTCTGGCTATCATGGAATTCACTCATAGACCAGGGTAGCCCTGACCTGAAGTCAGAGATCTGCCTGCCTCTGCCTCCCAAGAGCTAGGACTAAAGGTGCACGCCACTCAGCCCTTTCTTTTTTGTGGTGGTACTCAGCATCAAGCTGTGCTCGGGCACGCAGAGTGCCCTGGTGCCGAGCTGGGGCACGCAGCGTGCTCTGCTGCACGGGGTGGCTCCAGCTCATCTTGAGTTTGAAGAACATGATTATAGACACTTAAAATACCACAAGGCTCGTACTATGTTTTTTTAAAGATTTATTTATTTTTTTATTTATATGAGTACACTGCAGCTGTCTTCAGACACACACTAGAAGAGGGCATTGAATCCCATTACAGATGGTTGTGAACCACCATGTGGTTGCTGGGAATTGAACTCAGGACCTCTGTCAGAGCAGTCAGTGCTCTTAGCCGCTGAGCCATCTCTCCAGCCCCCTTTTTTTTTTTTTTTAAATTTAATTTTCCAGATGTGTATGTGGTATGTGTGTGTAAGTGTATGCAGGTTTTATTTGGATGTGAATGGCCACATGCATGTGTATGCACGTGTATGTGCAGGCCCAAGGTTTAATGTCAGGAATCATCTCAGATTACTTTCTTAACTTATTCATTGAGGGAGGGTCTCAGTGAAACCCAGAGCTTACAGATATGGCTTGTCTTGATAGCCAGCGTGCTCTGGAGATCCTGTGTCCTCCACTGTCCCAGGATGCATTTATGTGGGTTCTAGTTCTTAGCCTTGCAAAACAAACACTTTTAACCATGGAATTGTTGTCTCAGCCTCTTGATTCACATTTCTTGTGATGCTAGCCTATACTTACCCTTTTGAAATGTTCAACTGGACTTTAAAGAGTTCTCCATTCTGAACATGGAGGGAACTCCACGGTAGAACATTTTCTTAGTGTGTACGAGACCTGAGTTCAATTCCCAACACCACAGAATCCCTATTCGGAGATGAGAAAGTCACTCTACTGCCCCTTATGGAATGCCTTTGCCAGCGTCCCAACTCACTGAGCTGGCCTTTGTGAAGGTGTGGCCTCCTCCTGGTGCTTGCTTTTAGACTGAAGATAGCAAGCTGACACATGACATGTTTAATAGTGAAGATCTGCATCGAGGTTGCTCTTCACTCCTGTCCCAGTTCCTAACGCCAGTACCGTGTCCCCACTGAGACCACCCGGGCACCCTCACACATCCCAGCAGCCCCTAGAGCCACACATAGTTTTTGCTTAAAGTGAAAGAAGTTCTAACTGTGTTCCAATCCTTTCTTCCCTGACAGTATTATGCCTACCTGTATTCTTATGTGATGCCCCAGGCCATCCGAGACATGGTGGACGAGTACATCAACTGTGAGGATATCGCCATGAACTTCCTTGTCTCCCACATCACACGGAAGCCCCCCATCAAGGTACGTGCTGTTACCTGTGGGAAGGTATGTGCATGTACACTTCCTTCTTCCATTTTGCCTTAGTGCAGCTTGTCACAGAGCCACAGCTCAGAGACTTTTCTGTAAGGTGCACAAGGACACCACACCGTGTACATAGGACTGATGAATGGCTGTAAGACAGGGCCTGTACACCGAGGCCATTAGATAGAACTGAGGGAGCTGGGACTTGTGTGTGAAGGGTAGGGCAGCTTTTCTCCCATCTGTCCTTCACTCCTGAAGCAGGCAGCGGTTTCTAAGGGTAGATGCAACTGACTGATTTGTTAAAGAAAACCGCAGCTGTCTTCTTGTCACCTCATGGTAGCTGCAGCATATCAAAGTAGTGTTGCTGGTCACTGCTGTGAAGTGGTGGCCTTCAGCCTTCTTTGTGTTCTACTTCAGTTCCCCGCATGCATGCCAGGTGGCTCACCACATCCTGTAACTCCAGTTCCAGGGGGTCTTCTGGACCTGCAAGCACTGCGCTCAGGTGCATGCACGAGCCCCTCCCAGCCCCCCTACGCCCCCTCCCCCAGCACACACGTACACACACAGAATTAAAAGTAGAAATGAGAGAAACCCTGCAGAAGGACTGCTCCAGCGACAGCAGTGGTTATACAGTGCAGGCTTTTGCTGTGGGTGTAGCTGCGGTGAGCCGGTGGGCGAGCAGCAGGGATGGAATGAGGAGGCCATGGCTTTGTACCTGAGTGTGCGCCCTGAATGGTGCACTGGCTTGTAAAGAATCCCTTTCGTTAACGCGCTCTGCTAAAACAGATTCGAGAGTTGTGAGACGTATAATATCCATCTCACTCCATTGTGGACATGTCAGCATGAACCTGCACTGAAACATCATACACTGGGAGTCCTCCTCTGTCCTCACTTTCAGTCTGTCCCATCTCTGTTCAGGACCAGGGTTGCCTATTTAGAACTTCCATGAGTGACCTTACACCTTTCCCATGTCTCCTAATCATCTTGCTTTCATAGTTCTGTCTTCTTGTCAGCGTTTCCCATCCCAGGTTCTGATGTCATCACCTTTCACTTGCTGGGTTTTCTCTGCATACTCACAGGTGGAATGTCTGTCTGTCCAGTTTCCCAGTAACTCTGGAAAGCTCCTCCTGTACGTACACATTGGTTACAGCCACCGTCATCCTGCCACTCCGCGTGCTCCTGGCACTGTCCTGTGTCTCTGCAGGCCCTTCCCCTGTGCTCGCTCCCGGGTCTGACTTGTTGCAATGCTGCAAAAGGCTTTGTCCTTTCTCTGGATGCTGGGACCACTGCCTGACGGAGGCTGGCTTAGGCTTCATGAGCATCTTGTGCAGGCACACAAGCAATTTAAACTCCTACCTCAGTCCCCCATGTGATGTCCTCAGACACAGCCAGAGGTGTGCAGTCCCCTCCGGCTTAGAGCTGAGCTCAGGAAGAAAACCTTTGTCCACTGTCTTTGTCGCCTCAGCCCAGGTCCCACCCTGCTGAGTCCCATGCTCAGGGCTCCAGTAGAACTTGTGAAGGCTCGCCTAAGTTAATGGTTGGCCCCGAGTGACTGTGTGACAGCACCATTATGTTACTTACACTTTTCTAATTGTTGGAAATCTTAATAATAGACTGACCATTATGTTTTAAAATGTAATTTTCTTAAACATCTTTTTTTAATGAATATGTAAATTTAGAATTATTTCTGTTTTGGCTAGTTTTCCAGTATTTTGCTATGAAAAACACAGCTGAACCAAACAACTATGTATCCACATCATACTGTACCCCAAGATAAATAAACACTGGTGGTAGACTTGTTTGGACTGGTAGCACTGGGCGTGCTAAGGCTTTGCTGTCTGTTAAGTGCGTGACACAGCAATGATTTGTTATGTATGTGATGTTTTGGATCCATACATGCTGGGTTTGTAGATGTCTCCTTGGTGGACATGGCACTGGCTTGGCCACACTGTAAGCTTGTCAGCAGACACCCCGTGTTCTCACCCTGCTCTTTTTCTCCATTTCCAGGTGACGTCAAGGTGGACTTTTCGCTGCCCGGGATGCCCTCAGGCCCTGTCCCATGATGACTCTCACTTTCACGAGCGGCACAAGTGTATCAACTTTTTTGTCAAGGTGTATGGCTATATGCCGCTCTTGTACACGCAGTTTAGGGTGGACTCTGTGCTCTTCAAGACCCGCCTGCCCCACGACAAGACCAAGTGCTTCAAGTTCATCTAGGACCTTGCCAGTTCTGATGACAATGAGCAGAGTAGGGGAGTCACCCCCAAGGTTCCCAAGGTGTCGAAGGTCCTTGGGGACATCTGTGGGGCAGGGCCCAGACCCTTTGCTGAGCGAGGCAGCAGGAAGAGTAGAAAGAGATAGCTGTCTTTCTTCCGAGGTCAGCCATACTGGGCCTAGAATCCTGGTCAGCCGACTCAGGGCTTCTGCACAGGCACTGACTGATAGCCAACACTGAGGACTGTTCATAAGCCCAGGACAGCTGGCTCGTGGTTTTTAAATTCAGTAACAGCATTTATTATTTAAAGAGAGTTTCACATCTGCCATTCAAGGCTTATTTATATGTGTGCATATATGTACACACATATGTGTATATACATACATATGTGCGCGCGCGCACACACACACACACACACACACATATTTTGGTGGGTCGGGGTGCACCTGAAATTTCTGCCAATCTCTCCAAGGGAGGGACCTACCGGGCTGTGTATTTGTGGAGAGGGTCCTGGCCCTGTGTTACCTGGACACTGTGGCTCCACCCTCCCAGGGACACTGGCTGCAGAAATCAACAGGATGGACCCGGCCTAGGCAGGGTCTCCTGACCTCTCCCAGCCCCTTTCCGATGCCTCAGTGCTGCTCCCACAGCTTCTGCTGCAGGCTGCACAGTGGGGATACCGTGCTCCAGACGCTTTGAAGGGTTGGAACTGGGCCACACTCACGTGTCACCCGACTTTCCATTCTTTCTTGTGTGTGAGAGAGAACAAGGAGGCAAACAGTGAGGCGGAGATGAGACCTGTACTTAGCCCACCCACCATCCGGGTGACACTGGTGCAGGGGTGCTGGTGGCCGGTTCCGTAGTACTTGCTTCTCTCAGAGGAGACAACAGGAACTTGGCAGGCAGGCCGGGAGCTTGGCTGGTGTAGAGCCAGCCTGTGTCCTTCGAGGAGTCTGTAGTCTTACTCCAAGGCATCTGCCTTGGCAGGAACCCCCAGGTGAAATTCACCTCCCTCTTGTGTCTAGATGTCCATCCTGTACCTGTGGGGTTTAGACCCCTGATGCCATGTTGGCTGTAGGAAGCCCCTGCCTTCAAGGTCTGGGGTGTGGTAGAACCCGGACAGAAGCTGTGATTTGCTAGGTGAGTCCTAGTCTGTCGTGGACGTTAACAGGCATTCACCCCATGTTACCTGTTGATGGTTCTCTGCCCAGGCTGAAAGTGAAGTAAACTAACTTGGGGTACAATGGCAGTGGGAAACTGTTGTGTCAGGAATTCGGCCTGTGACTTGTCCCCCCAGCCCCAGCAGCTGAAGCAGAACTCGGTCTGTCCTGGTCATTCACCTGCCTTAAGCCAGTTCCGTCTTCCTAGGCCTGACACGTGTGCTGCTGCTCGGGGTTCTCTCTGCCTGCTGTCCTGACTTCTCTCTAGATCCCTCCTGCCATAGGGCTGGCACGGGCCCTGGGAGCGCCTCAGGCCAGCAGGCCCAGGCTGCTGCAGAACTTCCACTGGATCTTCTGAACCTGACTCCAAGGGCTGCCTGGGACATTTGGTTTTTGGCAACTCAGCGAAGGGGTTGAGACTTTTCCCCAACCTTCTGTCGTCTCACCAGCCCTTGTAGTAGTAGCCCTCTTCCCTCAGGGAGCCAAAGAATGTGGTGTTTTGCTCTAAATATGTGGCTGCTATTTCATCTTTTGTTTTCCTTTCCCAGTATTGGGGAGGGAAGCCAGAGCTGTGGTGGACATCCCAACAATCGCTCTGCCCTGAGCCCCATCCCTATCGTCTCATTTCTTTTCATTGAGAGGTTGTAAATGCTGCTGTGGCACTGATAAGAGAGTCAGTCTCTGTGGTAGAACCCCTTGGTGGGTCACCCGTGGGTATCACTGAAATGTGGTGGAGGGATAGTGATGACAGAGTGTCCTGTGGAAGACACCTCTGGGCCTGAAGGACCCCAGCAGCAAGCATGGACAGTGACGGTACCTGAGGGACTCTGTCAGAGGCAAGAGGCAGAGACAAAGCAGTTGGACCCTGCTTGTGATTTGGGTTTGGGGGTTAGGGGAGATGCTTGGACGTGATTGTGCCACTACAAGTATGGGGAGCCTGCCTGGTGTTTGATGCTGCTCACCACGGGTCACCTCCTAGTGCAGATTCTTACCTAACATGGGTCACACTCAGCTACCCAGTCTCAGCTCCCAGGGCCAGGACAGCTTTGTTTTCCAGTTGCTCTTTATCTTGAGGTCAAGGGCCACCCACAGAGTGACAGACCCCTGGGGTGCCTCAGGCCAGTGGACCACCTATAATGCTCCTGTCTGGGGTAGCCTTGTTAGTGAACAAGGAGCTGGAGGGTGGGGCCGCCTGGGGGGCTCTGATAAGAGAACTTGTCCATCTGTCTGCTCCTTTCAAACCATGAGCACAAAGGTCTTACGTTGGATTTTTGTAAAAAACAAAATAAATGGAGACTTTAACTCAAGCCGTTTGGAGGTGTTTTGTTATTCAGTAGGGACAGAAGAGTTACCTGCGTCAAGGTGCCTGCCTGATGCAATGGCTTCTGCATGGCCGATGGGAGCACTTCAGCTTTGGTCAAGGATAAGGGAGGCGGACAAGCACAAGCCCAGGCTGTCGGCTAGTGTTCCATTTTGCACACCAGCTACCCTGTTACTATGGGAATTTTTAAAAAATGTTTAATTTTTATTGTGTGCATGTGTGTGGCTATGGCTGTGTATAACCACATGTGTGCAGCAACTTGCTAAGGCCAAAAAGAATATCGGCTATCCTGCAGCTGGACTTGGACAGTTGTGAGCCACCTGATGTGTGTCCTGGTAACTGAAGTCCAGTGTTTGCAAAAGCAACAAATCTCTTAACAGCAGAGCCATCTCTGACTCCTACCAGCATTTTAAATGAGCTGTGTGTCCTGTGCTAACCCTGCAGGGATGGCCTCTAGGAGTCCCCACGTCAGGTCAAAGGCTTCTGCTCTCTGCACCTTAGAATCTCTGCCTGGGTTGAGGGCACGTTTGTCCTGGGCTGTGGAGGGGACAGGTGGAAGACAGAAACCCAGGAAGAGCCTGGAGTGGCAGGCCGGAGCCCAGGGCATTGACATTTAAGACTGATAGGATCTTTAAAGGCCAGCAGTATGCACAGACTTGTACTGTGGCTCTTGTATCTTTGCCCAGGATACTGAGAGTGAAGGAGACTGCAATATAAAAACGTCAGTGTACACAAAGAGTGTGCCTGTTGAGACTTTCTGGTTAGTTCTGGCTCAGACCCGCCTGTGGAATCCAGTATCAGCAGTGGCTGTCAAAGGCACTGCCACTCTAGTGTTTGAGCTGGTTCTGGATGCTGAGGTTTGGGTGTGGGCTCTGCAGTGGAGTGTGTATGCTCACATACGGGCTGCCCGAAGCACTGGTGGGGTCAAAGTCATCTGCCAGGCGCAGGCTTCCCATAAGACACCAAGTCCACGCCGGCACACACGAACATATGATTGACTAAAAGTAAACTGCTTGGCTCTACATGTGTTTCAAATGCTGCAGCTGCCTTGGGATGTCTCCTTCTGACAAGTGGCTGCTGCCCTGTGTCTCCAGACAGAGCAACCCTACTGGCTGAAACTTGCTGATGCTCTTCTTCACCACTGAAGGAGGAGCATCCAGGGGGTACAGCCCCAAGGAAGCGATTGGTGGGCCCCTGATGGACAAGTGTGACAAGCTGAACCTGTGTCCAGTTAGGGATTGAGCACAGGCGGAATGGACTGGATTGCTCCCAAGGTACCCAGACATTTAATGACCATGGGGACAGTTGTAGGGTGGGTTCAGACCTTCTGTGGGGGAGACAGCAGGAAGGGTGGAAAGGGGGTAGCCCTGCTGTCTTGAAATCAGCCATTTGTGTTTCAGTGATGAGTGAGCCAGGTGTGATGGCGCAGACCTGTAGTCCAAGTCCTCAAGAGGCAGGAGGATTGCCTGGAGTTTAAGGACATCTTGGGTACTTGGGCCATTTCCTGAGTTCAGCTATTCTAAATAAAGCTGTTGTGAACACTTGACAAGCAGGTTCTTTCATGGATCCACCTACCTTTCTGTGAGCATGGTTGTTGGGTGATGCACGTTGGTATGGTTTTTCTGATCTTCCAGGAGACCTATGTCTGAAAGAGATCGCTGCATTTTGTACCTGTGTCTGAAAGAGATCGCTGCATTTTGTACTTGCAGTGATGTTGAGGGGTGTTCAGTTCCACATGCTCAGCAGCCTGGGGGTCCTGGGGGTTCAAAATTCAGATCACATTTCCTGGTGACAAGGGATAGTAATTAAGCATCTTCTAAACTTTAACATGCTGCCTTTCTTACTTGATTTGTTCTCCGACACTTTCATACACATGTGTCACCTGATCGTTTACCTGCCCCCTCTCACTTCCCTCTCCAGTCAATCCCTCTTCCCCGTGTATCCCCTTTCACATCCCCTTTCACATCCCCAGACCTTGTTTTGGTTTCTTGTGTGACCATGTGTATGACACTGTCCACCGGAGCCTGATGGGCTCACCAGCAAGTACACAATTGAATAGCATCTCCTCTTCTAGAATCTCCAAGTAGCCAGTAGTTTAACAGAGAGGGGTAGGGTCCCATGAGCCCTTCCCCCATCCATAGTTGATGAGGACTTAGTTAGCTGCTGAGTTCATGGCTATGATGGCTGTAATTTTGTCGCCTTTCTCTCTGTCTTCCTTCTGCCCTGTTCACTGAGCCTTTAGAGTGGGTACTATAAATGTCACCTATTCTCAACACCTTCATCAGCAATGTCTTAGTGTCTGCAGTCATTCATAGGGAGAGGCTCTTTGGAAGGCAGTCTGATACCACGGCAGCCTAACTAAAACAGCAGTAGTAAGTTACCCCCTAGGGCCTATGACTTCCCCAGCCATGTTTTTTTGACCAGGTTTACAGTACCAGGCATAGATTTTTCTCCCATGGAGGAAGAATCAGATCCAATTATACCGCAGCTGGTTACCCCTATAACAGTCATGCCACTGTTACATATGTGGGCACAGTTCACGTGGCAGGTTGGTATTGGTTTATAGAGTTAACCGCTGTTAAGATCCTGATGCTTTCCTTCCTTGGCAGCCCACAGTGCCTTTTCCAGTACTAGGAAAGCTCGCCGGCAGAGAGCAGGTTCCAGTGCAGGTTTGGCTTGATTTCTGTAGCTCTTGTAACCAAAGTGTGTGGTGTCTTCAGCAACAGGGTCTTGCCATATAGATAGAGTTCTGCTGGACAGCCATGAGGGGTGTCAAGAGCTTGTGTTAGTTTAGGGGCCTCTGAGGTCTCCCTGACCACCAACTGGCACTATGAGTGTTTTCTAGCTCTAGGATCAGCCTTAGCTAGCCATGCAGCTCATCTCTCTTCTAACAGTCTCCACATTAAAGACAAGGTTTCACTCTGTAGTCCATGGCTGCAACTCATGTTGACCAGGCTGGCCTCCAATACATGGATCTGCCTACCTCTGCCTCTGCTGAGATTAAAGGCATGTGCCACTATGCCCAGCAAACAATTCTATCTTTATTTGAGTTACAAGACAGTAAGTTTCCATGTGGCTTTTTTGTAACCCTTTGCTTGAGTTACCACCACCTCCTTACTGCCCTTACTAGCAAGTACACCATGTAGGCATATTTCCTGTATGAAATCTGGGGGCGGTGCTGCACATACTTTCAATCCCAGACACTGGGAAGCAGAGGCAGGTGGATCCTGTCTCCAAACAAACACTTTACAAAAGATTGTCCCTTTTCTCTTATATCTCAACACAACTAAGGAAACACACCACACACACACACACACACACACACACACACACACACTCACACACAGGTGTGGAGGCTCAAAGTTGACCTGGATGTTTTCCTCCATTGCTTTTGATTTTGTCTTCTGAGTCAGGGTCTCACTGAAGCTCACTGATCGGCTAGACCCTGTTTGAAGCAGGGTCTGTTTTGGCTGCTCTGAAATTTTCCTGCCTTAGGAATGCTGGGATTACAGATATGAGTATGGCCTCTGGCTTTTGATATGGGTTCTGGGAGTTGAATTTAGGATCGTCAGGCATGAGGAGCAAGCACCTTTATATACTGAGCCATCTTGCTGGCTCTTGATTTGAGTGTATGTGTGTGTGTGTTTCATGTCTCTGTATATGTGCATGTGTGTGCCTGGTACCCTCGAAGGTCATAAGAGGGCTTTGGGACTAGAGTTATAGATGGTTGTGAGCTACCATATGGGTGTTGAGAATCAAGCCTGGGTCCTCTGCAGGAGCAACAAATGATCTCAACCACTGAGCTGACTCTCCAGCCTTGGATTCAATTTAAGTTCAGGTTGTCTCTTACTGAATGAGCACTGGTCCATAGTCATTTGCTCTGGCATAAAGCACTTCCTAATATTTCCCCAGAGTTCCCCTTCCTCATCTTCTGTCTCTTCAGCATCTGCAGTCCCTTGTTTTGTTGCTGACTGATATTGTAAGGGCTGTGGGCTCTGTAGTGACACCTGCTCTTTCACTCCTGAGAGGGGCAGGCTCCCCTTACCCTGTCAGTTATGACAGGTAGGCTAGTGTCACTTGTCTTCCTGGAGAGCCTCAGGCTGTGCTACTTCCTCTTGTTTTATTTCCATTCTTACTACTTTTGGTTTTCCTCTTAGATTTTACTTTTGTTCTTTTTAAAATTGGGGGTGGGGGGAGGCTGGAGAGATGGCTCAGTGGTTAAGAACACCGACTGTCCTTCCAGAGGTCCTGAGTTCAATTCCCAGCAACCACATGGTGGCTCACAACCATCTATAATGGGATCTGATGCCCTCTTCTGGTATGTCTGAGGAGAGTAATAGTGTACTCATATACATAAAATAAATAAATCTTTAAAAAAAAGTTTCTGGAGGTAAAAATTTAGGTCCATTTTAGGCCTTCCTTTTATATGAATATTTAAGATCTTTCTTAACTCTTTGAGATGGAGACTCACTGCATGCATCCCAGCCTGTCCTAGTCGCTTGTCCTCATGAGTACTTCTGTGTATGTGTATATATGTGTGCATATACATATAAAGGGCAGAGATCAAATTTGTGTTGTTTCTTAGGAGCTATCAACTTGGTTTTTGAGTCAGGGTCTCTCACTGGGCCTTGGGGCTCCATTAGTAGGGCTGTCTGGCCAGTTACCCCAGGGATTCCCTGCCTCCCACTGTCTCCACCTCCCTCATGCTGAGATTACAAGGACAAGCAGTCATATCTAGATTTTCTCATGGGCTCTGGGGACACAGTCATGTTCTCACGTTTGCCTAGCAAGTACTTTTCAGACTGAACTACATCCCCGGCTCCAGTTCAGAATAAGTTTTTAGTTCACTGGGGAATGTCTTTTTGACCTACAAGTTATTTTTATTAGCATGCTTAATTTCTGTGAATATTCGCAGGCTTCTAAAGTACAGGTTTATAAAATTTGAATTGAATTCTACCCTGGAGAATGTTGTCTGGATAATGTTAGATACAGTAAGACTTGTTCTATGGCACACAGTCTTCATGCTAAAAATACCACATGCTCCTGCTGAAGACTGTGTCATCTGCAGCTGGAGAACTCTGCTCAAGAGTTTGCAGCCTGGGTCAAGGCTCTAGAGTTCTGTTTAGCTCATTTATAAATCCCCTGCTTTGCTTGTTTTAGTAATTAGTGTCATCAAATCTCCAGCTCTGTAGCTTGCCCCTCAGGACTGTTGATTCACGACTGTGATTGTATCTCCCTGTTGAACTGTCGTTTCTGGCAACATTGCCCTTCGATGTTTAGCTGGTACACTGCTGTTCACATGATGTATCTTCCCACATCCAATCACTTTCATCCTGTTTTAAATATGCACTTCTTGTAGGTACTCTATAGTTTTTAATGTTTAAACTGATCATGACATTCTCTCCTTTAGCTATACTTGGACTTGCTTCAGGGGTCAACTAGAGACCAGCAGAGTTCGGTTCTCTCAGAATCTCTTGTGGGATCTTCTTTTCTGAGTAGTAGCCAGTGCTTGCCTTGCCCTGTGTCTTTGTTTATTCACACTGGTCAGGGGCTCACCCAGGGAAGGAAGCCCTAGCTCCCTGCACGACACTATCTGCCCCTGCGACGGGAACACGGCCATTCCTTCCCTTCCAGCCCTCTGGGTGGGCTGCCTTGTCCCTGAGCTCCAGCTCCTCCGGTTGTGGAGTGTGTGGTGGTCATCCACCTACCTGCCTAACGTTCTAGCTTACTCTTCTGCTCTAGCCCCTACAGAAGGTTTGTCTGGAGTCTAAACATACGGGTTGTGCCTGGTGGGAGCTATTACACGGGCATCACTGTTCACCCTTTCCTAGCATCAGGATTCAGACATCCCCACAGCACAGGACAGGAACAGTAACAGCAACTGGGGTTTTTTTTTTAAAGCTTTGTGGGTCGTGTGATTTTTCTCTTTCCTTACACTTTAAACTGTTCTTAGTTCGTGGCTAGCTTTGGCTAGCAGCCAACTTACCAAACTGAATCAGGAAGTCAATTTTAGAGCACAGGTGAAGGACAGGGAGCTTAATAGTGATGACATTTTACAAAACTAAGAAACTGACCACCAGAAAAGGTAAACTGAGCTGTAATTCTTTGATTTTAAAAAGTTGGCTCCTTCCGTATGGGGAGGACGCATGCCACAGCGCACACAAGTGGAGGTCAGAGGGCAGCAGTCAGGAGCTGGTTTCCCTTCCACCATGCACTTCCCAGGGACTGAATGCAGTTGTTAGGTTTAGTCAGTCTTCAGTGTGGGGTTAGAATTCTTAAACATTTCTGAAAGTATCTTTATTTTCACACCCCATGAGATCTTCACAATGAGCTCCTCTGTGTCCTTCAGGGGAGCCCTTGGCGCCACTGAGATGAAGTTACAGAGAAAGTACAGAGTACGAAATACAGTAGCAAGTGCTTCATTTGTGCTCACTGGTGACTGGAGGGACAGGACTATAGGTTGGGAAGATCTCTGTATGTAAAATGAAAGGTCATTATTGTTAAAGTATAAAAGCACTGCAGTTAATCAGGAAATATATTTTAAAATTTTGAGATATGGTTGTTGAAGTAATTATTTAAAATGGTTGCTAGTGAAGCCCACTATCTAAGCTGCGGAGGCTCTGCCTAGCTCAGCTGCCGTGTTGCGCGGCAGAGGCCACGTGTGCAGCAGCTAGAAGTGGCTGGCCAGCTAGCTGGGCAGTGGTGGCACACACCTTTAATCTCAGCACTTGGGAGGCAGAGGCAGGCAGATTTCTGAGTTCGAGGCCAGCCTGGTCTACAGAGTGAGTTCCAGGACAGCCAGGGCTACACAGAGAAACCCTGTCTCAAAAAACCAAAATAATAATAATAATAATAATAATAATAATAATAATAATAATAAAAGAAATGGCCAGCCAGAAACACCAGTCCTACCACCCATGAGACTCCAGCGTGGGAGATGGCTCTGCTAATCTTCCACTCTGTCTCTGCAAGGCTGGGCATTGCCCAGACCATCCTGCCATCCACGTGGGAGACTCTAATGCTTAAATATTAATCAAAGGCTTTATATATTTGGTAATACTCAATAACAATATGCCCATACAATTAGAGGTGTTTCCCAATTAGCTAACCTAAATATAAGTTGTTACCTGCAACTGCTCTCCATACCTGCATGGCTCATCCCCTCCTGCATCCCTGCCCTTTCTAGCTCCTCTTCCTTTTCCTCTTCCTCTCCTTACTCCTCCCACCTTAGCTCCTCCTACATATGGTCTCATCTTATACAGGTGAGGGTGGGAACCTCTAGGTCTCCCAGGCTAGTCTTGAACTTAAAAGCAATACTTTTTGCCTCAGCTTCCTGAGTGTTGGAATTGCAGCTGTGAGCTACTCCTGACTAGCAAACATTTTAAATGGTAATATGTACAATATAAAGATGAAGTTGGACCCAAGTACCTGCCCCAGCCATGCTGCCCAGGCTCAGCCCAAAGGAAGACCCAAGCACTCATCCTGGCCACACTGGCTGGGGAAGCCAGAAGAAAGACACCCAAGCGCCTATCCTACCAACACTGGGAAGGGTGGAAGAAAGACATCTAAGCGCCCATCCTGGCCACACTGGCTGGGGAGGCTGGAAGAAAGACATCCAAGCATGTGGAGAGCTGGTGTCATAAGATGACAGCTGACAATCTGCCAGCCCTAGCTTGGACATTGCTGCGCCATGATCAGGGCATGTAGATCTGGCATTACTGCGCGTGCATATTGCTTGTACATAAGATCAGGCCGTTTGACATATGGGCGGAGCACCAATCCGGAATGGCTTCTGATTGGAGGAGACAGATTTAAGGGCAGGGAACGACGGTTGGCGGTTTTTTTCCGTATGTTGATGGTTCCTGAGTAAACGGTGTTGAGAAGGAGTTCCTGTGTCCGTTGTCTTCTGTCTGCTTGTCAGATCGGGAGGCGACACAAGCACACACCAAGGGAGCCAGTACGATGCATATATGTGTGACTGAGAGATGGGAAAGATGAAGTACCCAGTGAGAGATGAGAAAGGAAAGCTGTGGAGAAAGGTGGAACTGGAGACTTGATAGTGGTGAGGAGCAGGCAGACTGAAGAAGCTATTTGGCTCAGGCTGCTGCCAAGGGCCATCCTGGGTCTGTGGCCCAAGTTACTACCAATGGCCAACTAGATGTCTGAGGGCCATGCTGCTGGGGGGAGTGGGGAACCCATGCTGAGTTGAGTGGCCTGTGCTGCCACCTGAGGCCATGGGGACATTCCAGCCTATGATGCCAGGTGGGGTGGCCCATAGCTGGGTCTGTGGTCCTGTCACAGGGTCTGTTTTGATGTCCCAGGCCCATGTTACCACCAAAGGCCATGCAGATGTCCCTGGTCTGGACTGCTGCCTGAGGCACTGTGCTGAGCTGGCCACCACACTCAGAATTGGCTCTGCCCTCACCTGGGCAGCACAATTCCCCTTGATGGTGGGGGTGGGGCATTCAGGTAATCCAGCCTAAGGGTATGAGTATGGGAGAGCTAGCCTAGCCACCTACCTTGATTGCCATGGGGTGGGGGTTGGGTGTGTGTGTGAGTGTGTGTGTGTGTGTGTGGTGTGTGTATGAGAGAGAGAGAGAGAGGCAAAGAAAGATGTGTGCCCTCACCCCTCACTGGCTGCAGTACTTTGGGAGAGAAGGCCCTGCACCTTGCCTGGGCAGCACAGTAGAGCTGACCCTGCCTCTTGGCAACTGTAGCATTGAGTGTGCTAGCCGGGGCAATGCTGGAGAGTTTACCCTGGTGGGGCGGGGGCAGGAGAGGGGGCAGGCTGGCCAACTCAGCTACCACCCAGACCCAGATCCATTGGCCCACCATAATATCTAGGTGGAGCTTGTGATGGGGCCTGTCCTATAGGTCCATCATCATCTCCATGACACAGGGCAGCCACAGGACATACCAGAGTCCAGCGTTAATGGTGTAGCAGAACCCAGAGGCCTTGAAACAGATCATTGCATATAAAGAAGTGTGGGCAAAAGGGCATGCAGTGTGACACTCTGTGACACACTAAAGTTTCCATGATGGCTCTTTTGTTTTAAATCTATCTTGTATTCTTTTGTGGGGGAGGCTGCAAGGCCAGGAGGTGAATATGCAGGGACAGGGAGGTGATCGGGATTGGGTTGCACGATGTGAAATTCAAAGAATTAAAAAATTAGAAAACAGATTTGGTTGCTGTTCACCCGTGGCTGACTCACGGTCGTGTTTCAGGAAATCAGCAGTTTGGAATTCAGACTGGGGTTACTAGAGTGTGAAGGGGCAAAATCCTATGAACACAGTTAGTTTAGTCTCATACCCCCCATCCCTGCCTCTAGTACCCGTGGGAGAGACAAGCAGAGTTACTGCAGCTCAATGACAAGACCTGGGTAAAGTCACCGCGCAGTCTAAGATGCAAATGCTGAGACACATGTAAGCCATGCACAGGCACAAGCCATCTTTGACTCGGTTCTGTAACGCCTATCCAGATCCAGCTGTGGCTTCTCCAGAACCAGAGTTGGTTACTTTTACCCTTGGCCAAGGTTCAAAATAACGCATCGACCTATCATCCCACTGTGGAGAGCCTGAAAACAGGACCATCTACCTTCCTTAGGTGGCTGAACGCACAAGCCAGCAGCCCAGCCTGTTGCCTGGGAGGACCATGTCTCAGAACAGGCAGACAATGAGAGCTATCTATGGAAGACTATGCAAAAGTAATGGAATCCTTTACTCAACAAGTCCACGAACAACTGGTCATCAGGTTGTGCTCAGGACCTGAAGTGTGCCTGGCATCTCCTGATCCTGTGGCCATGTGACTAGACAGAGGAAGACTAGAAGAGCAGCCAGCGCTCACTGGGTCACACTGGAAGGGCCGGATCACAGGTGAGCAGTGACTCTGGATTCTCTGTGAGCTGCACCTGCTTAATAGGAAACCTGGAGCACCAGGCTAGCTCAACTCAGTAAGTGTTGGGAAACCTGCTATTAACGTCTACCATGAGACAACGCCCTGAGCTCCGTGCAAAATGGAGTGACTCCCTTTTTCACTGTGGCTTCCTCTTCTCTGCCTGACCTTATCCAGGGAGCCTGACTCCCCACAACGTCGACCTAGGAGTGTCACCTAGCTTTTGGTGTATTCACAGGTTCCACTCCCTTTCTTCCAGTAAGAACCTGTCCAGTGAGCACCTGGAATGTCCCTCTTTGCAAATATGGCTTTCCTGGTCTTAAAGCCTCAGCCAATGTACTTTCACCGTAAGGAAAACCCCTTCCCACTCTCCAAGGTTTATATAGCTCTTGTTCCCCCAGAATAAAACATGTACACGCTGTTTCACTGACTACTGTCTGAAAGGGCTTGGAGCATCCCCTAGGGTCCTGCTGCCTGGTGTAAAACAGGGCCTGGGCACCCTGGGACACTCTGAGGGAGGAAGCAGAACTCAGAACCACAAGTGGACACCCTCTAAGACTGCAAAAGAAACCCCAGAATTGACAAAAAGGGGCTCCTCAGTCTCCCTTTAGTCATCCTATTCCCTAAGCTGAGTGGGGGTTCTCTGTGTATGAAGAACCTTCTATAGAATTGAAATGTAGCTGAATTTATTGTTTCTGCTGCTTTTTTTGTTTGTTTGTTTTGTTTTGAGACAGGGTTTCTCTGTATAGCTCTGGCTGTCCTGGACCTCACTCTGTAGACCAGGCTGGCCTTGAAATCAGAGATCTGCCTGTCTCTGCCTCCGAGTACTGGGATTAAAGGCTTGTACTCGAGACAGGGTCTTATGAGCCCAGGGGAGCTGTGAGCTTGCTGTGTCAGAGGCTGACCCTCCAGCACTGCGTGCATCTGCATTTCTGTACACAGGGCTGGTTAATGGGTTAATGATTAGGGCAGAGGTGCGACAGATGTACTGTGGTGCTTTCATTGCTGGGTGTAGCTGCAGACTTTTTCCCAGATACTAAATCATTATTTAGACTGTAGTTCAATAGAACTGGGCACTTCTATAAAAATAATGTTTATTTTTAGCAAAATGGGCCACAGAACAGAGCTAGATAGGTTTGCTTTCTAATTTGGGGACTGGCCTTTATTAGGTGTAGCACTGTAGGCAGGTAAGTCCCTGAAAACACAGGCCGGGTACTTTTTTACTTCCCTTAGGAAAGGACATCTGTCATGCTGTTACCCACAGCTGCTCAGGAGCCCAGAACTGAAAAGAACAGGGCTCTAAAAAGTTCCTGGGGTCAGCAGTACAAGGAAGTCACACTGGCAGATCCTGGCTGGAAGCCAGAGGACACCACCAAACTGTCTGAGTGAAGGGCCTAGGATTCCATGGATGTCCCACTCAGAACTTCTGCAGGAACCTGAGGACGAGGTCCCGCAGTCGTACCCGCAGCGTCTCGTCATTGTCACAGATGATGTGAGTCGAGTCTTCTTCCAGTTGGATGAGTGTCTCTGCTTCCTGCAGCAGGACAATATGGCCCTTGGCTGTGTCTTCCACCTTGATGTCACTGAAGCCATGCTGTTCCAAGAGAAAAGAGAAGGACAGCTCCTCTGAGAGAAAGGCCTGACTGGGCATTCCACACTGGCATTTACACTCAACACAGCTCTTTCGACATCAGGGCCGGAATCCAACCAAGAGGTTCATATTTATGAAAGGCCCCAAACACAAAAAACTCTCAGGAAGACAGCTGATTCCCCCACCCTTCCTGAGGGACTGAGTACATCCAGGCTCTCAGGTTCAATGGAGAGAGAGCGAGGTTGCTTATCCTGGCACCTGCCTACCTTTGGTCTCTGCAGTTCTGAGCCCCAGGGAAAGCATCACTCCTCACAGCAAGGTACCACTAACCTGGGGGCTGGCAGCATCTCCCCAGCCACCTTTGCTGCTAATTGTAGCATCTCCTTAAAAATGAGAACTACAGCTAAATTCGAGTTGCCTGGATGAGACATGCAACACGTAAAGAGCCTGAGGCAGGGACTGCCTGTCCTCGGCTGAAGAACACCCGCACGGCCTTGGGAAGGGGGTGAAACAGGGAGGGCCAGGCAGGAGAAAAAGGTAAGGCCACTGTGGAAAAGCAAGTTATTGGGAGGAAGAATAATTTTAAAAAAGTGAACCGTGAAACTCCTGGCTCCAATCAGGAGCCTTTCAGGCCTTGAGGGAGATGGGGTCTTTTACTCAACTACAGGACCGTGGGAAGATCTCGAGCAGTTTGGGAAAATCAAAAGATAAAGAAAACCAAGTCTGAAACGGGAAGCCTTGTTTTTGAATCTTGAAAGAAGTTGGCAGCTGAGACGGTGTCGTGGTTATAGCTCAGCAGGAGAATGTCCATCCCTGCCGTCACGTACTGGACTTAGCCTGGTTTTCTCAGAGCATGCCCATGCCATCTTTAAACCCATCCCTCTCTTCCTAGTAAGGATGATAATGTGGAAACATTAACTGTCACAATCCTGTGACAAAGACAAAATTAAAAAGATCCTTAAGGTAGTGCCCTCTGCACCCTCCCCACACCAATGCAGTCAGGAAATCTCCCCTTTGGGGACTGGAGAGCTAACTGCATGGTTAAGAGCACTGCCTGCTCTGCCAGAGGTCCATGGTTTGATTCCTAGCACCGAAATGGCAGCTTATAACTGTCTGTAACTTGTTTCAGGGGATCTGGCTACCATGGGCACCAGGCATACACAGGGTACACAGATAAATATGCAGGCAGAACACCCATACACAAAACGTCTCTCCTTTGAAAGAAGCAGCCACTGGGACCCACAGGACAGCCAGCCACTGAGACAGCACAATGTGCCTGTCTCTTCGATCCACTTCTGACGGAATCGCTGACCTACCAAATCACGTATGCTAGCCCTCCCAGACACCGGTGCTCTTCCTGTGGACAGCATGGCTCCAGGGAGGACAGGCAGCCCTTACTGTGCCATATCTGCTGCTCCCTAGTCCTAGACTAAAGGACAGGGCTAGTGGTGAGCAGAGTCTGGGGACAGCCCAGGCAGGAAGGAAGATGTTCTTTGGCTTAGTCCATTTTGCGCCTCTTAGTCCATTTTGCGTTCTCTAACATCCTAGTACATCTCTGGGGGCAGAGCAGGCCACCGAGCTCACCTTTTCCAGGGTCTGCACAAACTGTTCTACTGGATGGAGCCGCTCAGCAGAGGCTTCAGAACTTTGCAGTCAGGAATGTCCTCGCTCACACGCTTCCTCTTCTTACTGCTGGTGGACTGGGTGGGCTTGGGAGGGGGCTAGGACAGAAGGAAAGTGGCTCTCAGGGAGCCCCTCTTCACTGATTTGGTGGCCATGACCTGCTGACCTGGCATGAAAACCAGGCTCAGCAGCTGGGTTCCACCTGAGTTAATGCGGCCATATGCTTGGGATCATATCTGTCTTTCAGCAAGAACCAGTTTTGCATTTCCAGGGATTCCACTACTTGCTGATGAAATCCCTTCTAATAGACACTGGCAGCCACAGCCATGCATGCTGACTAAAACCAGACTGCAGTGTCTGGCAGGCAAACCATGGCTGTGCCACCAGGCAGTGGTAGAAAAGCATTAGGACGTCTGTGAGGATCAGGCCCAGACAACACATAGCAGCAAGCACACAGTGCCTCATGCTCTAAGTACTAGCTCCAAGGGCACACAGCAACACGGTACAGCTGTGGAAGAAATGCTTCTGAGCTGAGTGCTGCCCACCCATGTGGCAGGCTTCCTGCTTTCCTGACTCTGTGCTGTGCTTGTATTCCAGACATCATAAGGGACACTGTCCGCAGCTTTCAGGTTTCACCCTGCACTGCTCAGGTATGAGAGTCAACAAGGAACGTGCCCATGACAAGCTGGGGTAATGCTGCTACTTCAAGAGCTGGGTAACAGGAAACTACTCAGGACGGCTTATGTGGTTTCTTTGAGGCATGTGGTTAAGAATTTGTACAAAGTGCTTTCTTCATTTCAAGTATACACATGTCTCAATCAAGCCAAGCTTCCATGTCTGATTGGATGGGCAGAGCTTTCCTAAGGGAAGGGATCTCCTGGGTCCCCACTCAGCCTCCCACATGCCCTGGGTACCTGAAGCACATGTTTGTTATCCTTAGTGTGCAGCACAGCTGAGACAGTCGCCAAGGAGATGCCAGGTTTGATCTCCATGGGCACCAGGGAGTCTGCCAGCTGAAAGTAAAATGCAGAATTTTACATAGGCTCCCTGAGGGGGAGGGAAGAATCCCAGGGTGAAGAGTGGCCCAGGGCTTAGTGGAACACAGCACTGAGCTCTTAGCATTCTCTGTCCTGGTGGCAAAGGCTTCCAAGGATGGACATTATATTGTCCTTGTGTTTTACTTATACTGCTGTAGTCTAAAATGACCAGATAACTCAGTGTATAAATCAGGTATACACTCTGCAAGTCTCCTGCCCACCATAGTGACCCAAGGAGAAGAGAAGAATGGAGGCGGCCGACCATTGGCTAGGACAGTGCCCTGGCATCATCAAATTGATTTGCATGGTGGCTCCTGGGTACTGCAGCAGGGACCATCAGGGCAGTTGCAAGTTAGTGTGTGCTAGACCCTGCAACTTTGAAAATGGCAACATCGGCTGGGTGCATGCACCCGAATGCCTCCACTTCCTGGCATCACTCATGGGCTCCAGACAGTTTCTAAGGTCCTCTCAGAACCTACCAGATTCCTCAGCACACACACCAGGTGCAGATTCCCATCACTCTTTCTTGTGCTAACCCTATACTTTCTCTAGGTGGCCACTGCAAATGGACTACGTGTTTTGATCCCAAGCAATCTGTGTCTGTCAATGGCAGGAAAAGTGTCTCCTACTGTGACCTGAGCCAGATGGTGCCTTTCCCTGTGCAGCCACAGTGCACACACTGCAGTGAGCTCGGACCTCTGAGGTCCTGGTGCTCCGGCCTGGCTAGGTGCTGTCCTCAGATGTACAGCTTTCCAACAAGCCAGGCTGCCTTCATTTAAAAAAAAACTTAAGTGTGCAAGATGCCATTCCATAAGCATTGGTATTCAATGCCAGCTGGGTAGGAGAAGCAGCTTTAGAGCATTAACATCAACAAACGATGAGAGGCCTGCCCCATGAAGTAAGAAAGCGTGGGAGGAGGTGAGGAGTCTACTGCGGCAGCTAACCTACACCTGACTGTCAGGTCACATCCTTCACCTCCCCCTGCTCACAAACACAGTTTGCCCTGTGAGCGACTATTCTCTGCACAGTTCAGACTGGCGACAGCCTTGGCCCGCACATGCAGTAGTAGCTGGAGAAGGCACGCTCAGAAGCTAGAAGGATGGTGGTGGAGCAGAGGGAGCGAGCATCTGTAAAAGAAACTTGGAGACCCTCGCACAGCTGAGCCACCTGCTTTCTGGAACTGATAACTTTTCCCAGGGAAAGCTGTTAGTTCAAATCAAAGCTGTTTGAAGGACTCTGACAGACACGGAGGAACCCAAGTGCTGGAGGCCCCTGGGCAGCAGCCCCCCATTGCTCTACGGTCACTCCTTCCTCGTTCGCTTTCCTAGCGGAGTCACCTATCCACAGCACTGCTTTACTGTGGCATCATTTGTACACTGTGCCTTTTTCATTTCCTTGTGATAGAATTCAAGCTAGCACTTAGAATGTAAGCCATTCAGACTTTTAGATAGTTTTATCCACATCATGTAAGGGTTCTAGGTTTACATTTCTCCTTTCTCATACGTAATTCTAGGAAGGATGGGAAACCCTCAGAGGGCACTAGCATCTGCCATGGTGGAGACTCAGGATGTCACCTGCAGGGCCACACCAGTGAATGCTAACATAAGGAGCAGTCACTTGCCTGACAGTCTCTGTTCCTTCCTTCCTTCCTTTTTGAGAGACTGGCCGTGGCCCTCAGGGTACTCTGGTGGAAAGGAGGCTTTAAGGGTGAAAGGGCAGCAGCTCACCTCTGGCATGATTTCAATTTTCTCATAGCGTCGTTTGAAGGGCAGGGCGAGGACCTCAGCCCGCCGATAGGACATGGCTGGTGGCTGGCAGTCGATCATGAGGTCCATCCTGTGGGACTGGGCTGGGGTGGCTGGGTGTACTGCTCAGGACAGACCACGTGCAGGGGCTGAAGAGCAATGTGACAAAGAGGTCATAAAAAAGGGCAAGCACTGGGAGCAGAGCAGCAGCCCCAGGCTTCTTCCTGACCTTTGTAGCACCCTGAATGCTCAAGTCCACAGTCAGGCCGCTAGAGCACATTCTCTCAGAGCTGGCTAACCCATGAGGAGACGAGTATGCTCAAGGAACCTAGGTGGTTGAGGGAAGGGCCTGCTACCTCTCTGCACTTGTTTTCATTTTTTATTACATTTAAATAACTTTGGTGGTGACATCCACTGTGTCTACTCCCTAAGCTGAGCTCAGCTCCTTGGGTGCAGTCTTCCTATGATACCTGCCCCCTGAGCTATTACAAGCCCTTGACTAACTAGCAAGAATTTTGGCTTTGTGCTAGCCCAGTACTCTGGGTTTGGTGTACCTTAGGCTATTCTCAGATCACTGGAAACTGGCAGGCCACATGCCTACCTGAGTATGACAGTGAATCAGAGATGAAACTATCTGAACACTAATGCTGGCAGCCCACAGGTCAGTGAATTGGCCCTGCCCTGAGAGTTTGGATTAACCCACAAATCCTTTGGATGAAGGTTTCCAGTAGCTAGGCCTGGTTGGATCTAAGAAGCTTGTCCTTTCGAGCTAGTACTTTCAGGGCCTTGTGTTTTTCCAGACTTGGCTGGGATCTGATAGCTCTGTCCCCTGCCTCAGCCTGAGCGTCCTCCAGAGTGTCACTCACTGGAAGTGTGTACTAGATAGCCTCTGATATCTAAGATTAGCATGTGACACGGGTGTGAAGCTGGCTTAGGGATGAAAAGCTGTCGTCCTTGCCAGCTCTAACTGTTCCTCCTCTGCCACTTTCTGACCCAATGCCTTGGCTCACCCTCTGCCACCCCGTGCAGAACTCCCACTTCACTTGAATTACTTTTCCTTTTCTTGTAGAAAATGCAAAACAACCATGAGCCTACCATGTAACTCGACTCAGATTTCGGCACAGTGACTGGCTTAGAGGGAAGGGCATCTACATGCCTTTCTGTGGCTACACTGGTCCACATCAAAAGAACCCATTTATGCCTTCTTTCTCTCCCTTTCCATTTCTTTAGAGGGGGAACTTTTTCAGTGAATAAAGATCATTTCCTGATGTTTAAAGGGTAACAGGCAGTATCCTACAGAACTGAAGACAGGCTTCTGTGAAGACAGGCATCTTCACAGCACGGCTATGCAGACCTGCTCCACAAAGAGCCGCATTCAGAGGAACAGTGAGTGTAGACCCAGGCCAGTCCTTTGTTTACCTGTACTTCTTTAAGCAGCTTTGAGACCTGGATGAAATTCAGTCGAGTGTCAATTGGGCAGTAGATGCACTTCATGGCCAGTGGCTGGTAAGGAGCCAAGGCCTCCAGGTAGGAGAAATCGGGTTCTGGGAAAGTGTAAACAGGTAACTTTAATATTCAGGCAGAGAAACACAGAGCCAGCTGCAGCTGATGTGGTCAGGGCCAAGCAGACAGTTCTTGCCAGGAAAGGATGCATGAGGAAACAGAGTATGGCCCATAAGAAGAAGGGGGGTCCCATAAGGAGGCGGGAGGCTGCTGGAGGCATGGGTGCAGGCTCAAAGCTTACGAAACAGATGAGACGAATATAGGATAGACAAGGGAATGGACTTTTCTCTAAACAGACCATCAGTTCAAAACAGAAAGGAGAAGGAACCGTGTGTGGCTGAGGTGGGAACTGCTAGTTTAAGACCATTCTGGGCTACTTAGTGAAGACTCTGTCCCAAAAAGAAGAAAAAAAGTAAAGGCATAGAAAGTTGCCATTTGGCTAGCACCACAGTGATAATTTATTCAGACTGGAATCATTACTCAGTGCTAAAATTCTAGATAGAAAGTTGGGGAAGAATGGGGTATACATTCTCTTGTGCCCCTGCAAGAGCTGAGCAATAGGGCTGGAAGGATGGTGTAGCGGTTAGGACCTCTTCCAGAGGTCCTGGGTTCAATTCCCAACAACTACATGGTGGCTCCCAGCCATTTATAATGGGATCTGATGCCTTCTTCTGGCACACAGGGGTACTCATGTAGAGAGAACACTCAGGCACATAAGGAGACAAACAGCAGGTTTACAGTGGCAGGACCTGGCACAGCCACAGCAGCTGCTCAGTTAACATCCAGGTGGGACACGAAGCACTGCAGGCACCTACCAGTGTCACACCCCACACCCGGCACAGAGCCTAGTCCACAGCAACAGAGACCGTCACCCTCCCACCAGGAGCCCAGGTGCCCAGAGGAGCAATCTGCCACACTGCCCAGTTTTTCTCTCAACAGCTACCAGTGCTTGCTTGGCAGGGACTGTTCATTCCAATGAACTGCCCACAGAGCCAAGAGAACAGTATACTGTGCTCACCCCACAATACCCACGGGGACAGGTAGCGGCTGTCTAAGACCCTGAGTCCTTCCTCTCAGCTTACCAACTACTGAGACACTGGACCTCAAAGAATTAGAGCCTCCCCACGAACCTCACATTGAGGGTAGGAAAAGACTGAAATGCTAATAGCAGCCAGAGGAGAACCCCACCCCCACTCAGGAGGAGATTTCACAGTCCAGCAACTTTCAGGACCACTTTGTAGACAGAGGATGATGGGTCAGTGATGGGCAGAACCTCATCCTGCCCAAGACTGTTAATTAGGCATACTGTAAGACCTCTATTTAAATGTAAATCTATGCTCTACCAATGCCTTATCTGTTCTTAACATGGACACACTGAGTGAGTTTGCCTCTGCTTTTCACTGTTTTGTGCCTTTACTCTTAGGGATGGGTAGCTGAGCCCAGCTTATAGGATGCCAAAGCCATGTTTTCATTCTAAAACCTCTGCTAACTGGGCCACCAGGAAGGAATACTATACAGTAGTCAACAGAAGCAGCAAAGGCAGACAAACTTCCCCTCACTTGACCGGGGATTAGCAACCCTACCAGCCACTTTGTTCCAAAGGTGTCTGAGGAACCACAAAGCATTCCTGAGGGTCAGGGACTCCTGGTGCAGCTGAGCCACTAAGTGAGTGTTCCTGTTGGATGCACACTTCACAGAGCACCAGTGTGAGACAGGGCTATTAAGTAACCATAACAAATTCACGAAAACCTCTCCAAAAGTCTAGCTCAACACCAAAGCTAACACTGTTCAAGGCCAAGGTGAGTAACCACCCTAGCCTGGCTGTCGCCTCACTTCTTCTGCACAGGACTCTGAGTAACCACCCTAGCCTGGCTGTCGCCTCACTTCTTCTGCACAGGACACCGAGATGACCTAGCCTGGCTGTCGCCTCACTTCTTCTGCACAGGACACCGAGATGACCTAGCCTTGGCTGTCGCCTCACTTCTCTGCACAGGACACCGAGATGACCAATTGTGGAATTCTTATGATGACATGCAATGTAGAATGAGCCCAACATTTGTGAAAACTGTCACCCCACCTGCTGAGGGGGTGACACTAGGGATGGTGTGGTGGCTATTCTTGGTTGTCAACTTGACTATATCTGGAACAAGTTATAGTCCAGAAACAGAAGGCACCTGTGAGAAATTATTTTTGCTTGGTTTGAAGTGGTGAATCCACTTCTAGTTCAGACCTTGAGGTGGAAGACACACCTTTAATCTGGGCTACGCCTTCTGCTGGCAGCCTATATAAGGACAAGAAGGAAACTTTTGCTCCTTGCCTGCTTGTCTTCGCCTTGCTAGCACAGTATCCCTTCCCTGGCCTATTTCTTCAGGATAACAGCATATACTAAAGACAGCTGAAATTCATTCTACCCTCTAAGAGAACCCTGACTAATATAGATGAGTATGTCTGAGGCTATACCAAGCTTTCAAGATTCTGACTTCACAGCTTGTAAGATTTCTAAGCTTACAGGCAGCGTGAAGACCTTACAGTGATAGAATAGGGAAAATCTCTGAGCCACCGCTGCCTGGTCTCATCTCTCTGAAGGCTGTTCCTTCCTGAGGGGTCTGTTTCCAGAAGAGAAGCTGTAAGCCAGAGCAGACCACAGTCAAAGATCCAAGATCCAGCTAAGTAAACAATCCTAATTGGCGAGACCAGATCAACATTGGAATCATTGAGGTTCTCAACACTTTATAAAATCCTACCAAAAAGCAGTGCAGATTTCAGTATTGCAGAAAAAAAAAAAAACCAAAAAGAACAGAAATAAAAGTTGTGCTTGACAAATAGTTGCCCAACGTGGCTTTACTTTTATTCCTTTGAATCTATGTTGTTCCAGTTTATTTTTGGAGACATGGTGCTCTGAAATTTGATCCTCCTGCCTCAGTTTCTCCAGTGATAGGATTAGGGTGTACAAGGCTGATGGGTTGTATTTCTACTTTCCTCTCTACCCTGTATGCTCATTCACTATCAGCCCAATGGAAAGGACAGGAACCTTGTTTACTCTGTAAATTTACCTGTAAATATGACAGTGTTGAGACTGGACTTCCCCCAGAGCTCCATGAAGTGGACGACATCCCCAAACCGGAGGGAAGGATGCCCAGTGAACAGCACACACGGCTGTCTGAAGTCATTGCTGAAGTCTCCATGGATGCTGCGGTAGTGCTTCAGCTTATTGGTCTGAATGAGCTACAACACATGAAAACCCAAGAGCTGTTAGCTGAAGAACCCAGCTGTGCTGGAGAAATGACTGAAAATACAATTGAAGACGACAAGCCACAGACTAGGAAAGACAACAAAAGCTACATCTGCCGGAGGACTGCTGTCAAAATGGAACCACGTGGCTTAAGCCAAGATAACTCTGCTTAAGCAGAGATAACTCACCAAGGCAGCAAGCGAGCATCTGGAGACACTCAACACCAGGCACCAGGGGAAATGCCAATCAAAGCAGCAGATGCTGCTCCTTATCCAGCACAATGGCCGATGTTAAACCCACCATACCAAATGCTGGTGAGAGTGTGGTTCAGAGGACTCCTCCCTCCTTGCTGTGAGATGAGAAATGCCACGGCCATTGTGGAAGACTTTGTTGTTTGTAAAATCAAAGTACATCTACACTTACCAGAGGTCCTAGTGATCATGCTCCTTTGGTATTTAACTCACAGGAGCTGAAATCTTAAGAGCCCATTGACAGCAGTTTAATCATAACTGCCAACACTTGAAAACAACTAACAGCCGGGCGTTGGTGGCGCACGCCTTTAATCCCAGCACTTGGGAGGCAGAGGCAGGCGGATTTCTGAGTTCGAGGCCAGCCTGGTTACAGAGTGAGTTCCAGGACAGCCAGGACTACACAGAGAAACCCTGTCTCGAAAAACCAAAAAAAAAAAAAGAAAACAACTAACAGGTCCTACAGTTGGCAAACGGATAAACAGGCATATCAAGACAAGTCTATGGGCTATGAATTCAGTGCTGAAGAAGCTATGAGAAGATGGAGATGAATGCATTAAAAGCAAAAGATGAAAATATGAAGAGACTGTGTACTACTTTAGTTGAACTCTATGGCATTTTGGAAAAGACAATGCTGTGGAGGTGGAGGTTGTGCCACAAAGTCCATGTGACTCTGGATGGACCTTTGAGTACACAGTAGGGGCATCACCCAGAGTTCTTGTGCATTTCTGGCAATATTCTCAAGTATTATGGTATACAGAACAGAGGCATCAACTGTGTTTATGGCTGTGCCAGACACTGCTCTTTCTGAAGTGGAGATATCAGCTGAGAATTCTTTTAACACAGATCAAGGAATAACCTGTCCAATAAGAGGAGGACCATTAAGAGTGAATTAAGTCACTGTTGTCCCTGTGTGCTGGGTTGATGGGTGTCTGCCAGGGTCCCTGGCCCCACATAGGGATGTTTTAGGCATGAAGGCTGCCACTATCCCACTTCATACCATCACACACACTTGTTTTGGGCCCTTGCTCACTGACTCTATTTTCTTACCTCTGCATGTGGGAAAGGTGGCTCTGGAAGATAAACTTTGCTCTGTTTGTTGTGACAAAGCCTTTAAAGAGGAAGACACATGTGTTAGACAGTGCACTGGGCATCTACCACCACCTAGTGGCAGCAGCACAGACACTAAACACTCAAGTTCTTGTAAAGCATCCTGGCATTGACTCTGAATAAAAGCTGGGCCCAGCTTATGCAGGACGGTGTCTCTTGTAAGTACAGTTTTTATAAAACAAAACAAAACAACAACAACAACAAAACCCCTACTTGTTTAAAGTAATCTTAGGTTTATAAAAACGTTGGAGAGTACAGTTCTCGTGTCCCTGGTGTTAATAATGTACACAATTGTAACGATTCTGTACCCAGCTCCTCTGTGCCCCAGGGTGGCCTGGAACTCACAAGTGCTGGTGTGACAGGCCCGTGCCACTATGCCTAGGTGAGTATGCTAGACACTCTAACTGTTTTGAATTTTGCTTTGTGCATGCTAGACAAGAACTCTGCCTTGGCACTGTGCCCCAGATTTGATTTGGATCTGAGCCATTTCCCACTCTTGGTCTTTTCCTGTTTCAGGATCTAGCCTGAGACACCATGTTATGTTTAGCAGTTTTAGGGGAGAAAAGCACCTGCCTTTTTGAGACATGGCTTTCTGCTGACACACACACCCTCTTCATTACAGTGCACTATTCACACCAGTTGCAGGGAACTGAGATGGGAGAATTTGAGTTTGAGGCCAGACTGGGTTACATACATAGCAAGGCTTTGGCTCAAAACAGAAACTCGCAGAAGAGCCTGGAAAACTGCAATGTGACAAACAAGACCAAAAACTCAACAACTGGCCAGTCGACGGGTGGTGACCAGGTTGGTCAGCACACATGCACATACACTATACTATGTTTTAGGATCCCTCCCCCTTCCCCCTTCTCAAGACAGGGTTTCTCTGTGTATCCCTGACTGTCCTATAACTCGCTCTGTAGACCAGGTTGGCCTCAAACTCAGAGATCCAACTGCCTCTGGCTTCCGAGTGCTGGATTAAAGTGTGTGCCACCATGCCTACCTTGGGATTCTTTTAAGAATTCTTTCAAAATACTGTAAAAACAAAGGGTTCAGAGGTAAGAATTTAGACTAAGTCTCCACAGTGAATTGAGTTTCTCCTATCTATAGTTTTCTTTCATCTTTCTTTAAAAAAATCTCTCTCTTTGGGGAAGGTGAACACATAGCAGATACACTTAGAGAATCACCGTATACGTCTACATGGATGCTAGATCTTGGACACTAGCTGTGTCTTCTTTCAGATTTAGGAGGGAGAAATCTGAAGTTTAGTACTGTACTCTGAACAGTAGAGGGCAATACAGAAGGGACCACAGTCTGATTAGTGACTGGCAAGTGTCAGGAAAGCATTTGTGGCCAGTTCTGCTAAGAGATATGTCCTCCCTCAGTTCTAGAATCTTCATGTAGGCACAACAGATAGGAGTTTCCATATCTTGCTGAGAGGCTAAAGGGTTTTCTTCTGGGGACTACAGCTGCTGGAGTTGAGCTCTGTGAGTCTGTAATACTCTCCTGAGATGCTCTGCTCCCAAAGCTAGAGCTACAGCAGGCCTGCACTCCTGAGGGTATGGCTCAGGAAGATGCTCTGGCACTTTCCCTTCTACCCTCCCCTCTAAAAAGAAAACAAACCCAACAAGCAAGCAAGCAGGCAGGCAGGCAGGCAAGCAAAGGTGTCCTTAGTCTGGATTTGGGGCTGACACGGGAATGGCCTTAATGACATTTTGAAACTTTCAGTCCCTTGCTGCTTTCAGATGGATACCAGCTGCCTAGAGGACTCCCACATGTAGCTCAGGAGGAGAACAGCAGTTGGCTAGGAGGAGGGAGGGTAGCAACTAACACTGGGAGAGCTTAGAAGAGCAAGACTTTTACTCTGTGTTCTCGTCTTGGTAAACCATGATTGCTAAGTGTGAGGAAGAGCAACGTCCCAATCTTTCTACTCTTTGCACTTTCCTTCTCCCCCTTTCCTAATGTTCCCCAAACCTCTTGAGGAGCTGGTGCAAACATTCCTCCTCTCCCCAGGCAGTCACACTCACTCTGTGGCTCCCACCAATGCCAAGGACATTCCAAGCCGGGGCACCTTCGCTGGCTTCCCGGTCTCTGCACTGGCAGTGCTGCATGTACTCATACACACCACTTCTTTGAAGCAGGGTTTCATGTGACTAAGGCTGGCTTCAAACTCACTATGTGGTTGAGGCTAGCTCTGAACTCTGGATTTTCCTTCCCTCAGACTTCTAACTGCTGAGATTGCAAGCACGCACCACTACACCCCACCCTATTACTTCTTAGTTCTCCTCTTTTCTGAAGATTTACTTATTTTGATTTTATGTGTGTGTGTGCTCAGCTTGCATGTATGTTTGTGTACCACATGTGCAGTGCCTGCAGAGGCTAAGAGGGCCTAGCATCCCTTGGGACTGGGGTTACAGACAATTGTGAACTACCATGTGGGCCCTGGGAATGCAGCGCTCTTAACCACTGAGCTCTTCTGGCCCCTTTTTTAGTTTTGATAAATGTGTTTGCCCTGAGTGACATTAACATCAGGGGAAAATAGGTGAAAGGTATCCGGGAACTCTATTATCATTATGCTTTTCCGTAAATCTAAAATTATTCTAAAGCACAAAGTTTATTACTTAAACAGAAAAAAAATCCAAGATAAAATTAAAAAAAAAAAGTATCAAAATGGAAAAAAATGGCTAGAGCATGTTAACAAAAAGTTAATATCTTTAATATATACACAGAGTTCAAATATGTAAGAGAATATGAAACCTCTAAGAGGTAAATGGGCAAAAAAGGAATAATTTACATAAAAATATTTTTGGCAAGTAGTATTAGATAATGAACATTAAAAATATTCCTACCCTTTATTCCAGTAATTCCACTTTTAGTAACTTACCTAAGGCAAATGCTGTCATCATATATAGACAGAATAGTATTAAGATTTATTCCTAAAGGAAAAGTCCTGCCAGCCAATGAGAAGACAATATTCCAGCCATGTGTGCTCACTGTGTGCTCACTGTATACTACTGTGTGCTGTGTGCTCACTGTATACTCACTGTGTGCTGTGTGCTCACTGTGTGATCATTTTTTGGAAACAAGGTCTGGGCTGTAACAGTCTGGCCTTGAACCTGTGCTCCTCCTGCCTCAGCTTCCCAAGTGCTGAGAAAGCAAATCTTTGCTGCTCTTCACAAAGACTTCATAATGGTTAATATTGAATGTTTTCTGCTACATAAGCACTGCACTACTGAGCTGCAGCCCTTTAGGAAAACAAAATCAGAATTTAAAACTAAGAAGTGAAACTTGGCAAGGTAATATTTAAAGCCGTTAACTACTCAACATGATTTCTAGGTCAGATGGGGTTTATTTGGACAGTGGTGGTATGGGCTCCAGGTCTCTACTGTTTTCTGTACTTTTTGCTACATAAAATGGATTACTCACTTATGAACAAACAACTGTAAACAAAAACCACAGAAAGACCCTACAGCACTCTCATCCCTGTGTGCTGTGTGACGGCTGTACTATAGGCACAGATCTGACAAGGTGGGGCACTGACTATTAGGCCCACAGGGCGGGACCCAGGAGTATGCTGCAGTATTTGGGGTCTGCATGAAAACAAATTTCTAACATGTTAATTTAATCTGCAAATAATGCTTAGGGTATCCTATGTGGGGAAGACACTTGCGTCTAAGGATAAAAACAAGTGAGGACTAAGGACAAGGAACAGGCCTACTAACCAAGAGGAGTGGTGTCAACTCAGGGAGACGCCCACAATCTAATGGGAAGGAAAACCCCATACACCAAAACCAGGCGTGGGTGAGGGGCATAACACTGTGATATGTTATAACAGGGTGATGTAAAAATCCATTTTCAGTGAGAAACTTAGTAAATGCTGTGTCCATTTGGTCCCCATACCACTAAAACTTGACTGGATATATTCTATTCTGTGTCACATGGCTCATGAAAATTTAGAAATAATATCTATCTTCACTTTCCTCTTTTTGACCATGGAGTTAGACTCCAACTCCACGTACGTGGCCAGAGCTCCGTAACCTCACTATGTCTAAGTGTCTGCCCTAGGAGTTGATCTTGATATAATAAAATGGATCTTTGATAAGTGGGCTGTGGAAATAAAAATCTAGTTTTTCTTATCAGATATCGTTAATTACAAGACTATGAACTTGGGGCTAAAGAGCTTTCGAATGAAACTCCTCTTTACAGAGCATAGGAAAGTAAGCGATGACTGTTTTGAGGACAGGCTAACTTAAGCCCTTCTTATCCTTTCTTGGTACCTATGCTTCCAAATACAAGCAACGTATGGGGTTTGACTTTCAGTAGCTCACACACATGCACATACATGCAGTCTCAAGTATTCTCAAGAAATCACAATTATCTTCATTTTTACCGACTGAACATAGTTAAGCAGAACTCAGAGAAAGGATACTGACTTACCACTCGGCAAAAATCTGGGAAAACTCGAGTGAACTGTTGGCCACCGGGGAGATGAAGTAGAAGGGGATGTTGGAGAGACCAGCGGAGTCAATGTATTGATACAAGCACTCCAGGAGGTCATAGATCACTCCTGAAGGGTAGCAGGGGACCAACACATTTCCTCCATTCCGAACTGTCAGAGCTGGAAACGTTGCGGAGAGAGAAGACAGTACCAAAGGGACAGTGTTAGAAGGGCAAATACATCCTTTAAAATAGCAATTATATTTCTTCTATTTTCCTATGTATGATATTATTTATTTTTGAGACAGGGTCTTGTTATGTAGCTTTTGTCAGGTCATGCTCAACCCTAAATATAGGAGGATTTCTGGAAGCTAGATAAAGCTAGTATTTCTCAGGAACTTGTGAAACCAGTCCCCATCGACCAAAAGGAGGCATTTCCCTGAATCTGGCAGAAGGAGCACCAGACTCCTTCAGTATCCTAAGTACCCACTATACATTTCAAAGTCCATGGTGGAATATTGCAGTGCTTCTCACCTCCTTCCTACCCTGAATGTCCTCCAGTCAGACTTCCCTTCTGTGGTGGTTTGGATAGGTTTGGCCCCTATAGACTCATGTATGTGAATGCTTGGCTCATAGGGAGTGGCACTATTTAGGAGGCATGGCCTTGTTGGAAGAAGTGTGTTATTGTGAGATTTAAGGTCTTATATGCTCAAGTTACACCTAGTGTGGAAGAGTCTTTTCTTGCTGCAAGATATACAGCTCTCAACTCGGTCTCTAGCACCATGTCTGCCTGCACGCGGCCATGACAATAATGGACTGAATCTCTGAAACTGTAAGCCAGCCCCAGCTACTCATTCTCCTTATAACCCTGCTATTCTCACTGTGTTCTCTACCCCACCCCCTCCACACACAAAACCTTCCTGCCTCAGCCTGTTCTTATGACCCCTACACTTTTACAATTGTCTATTTCTTTTGTAGAGGAGTGCACATTATGGCAATACAAGATTGAAGGCTGATGCCCCTGGTGGGTTTTAATGTCTTCAGTGAACCTGAGCTCCAGGCAACTCCTTCTCTCTAAATCCTATTTCAAAATTTCAGGATTGTCTCTGCTCAGTCTCTTACAGTGGCTGAGTGATTCAGAAGGAACTAATCTGTTCCCTTTTAAGTCCTTTTCATCACACTTTCTTGCACTAGTATATGTCTGTAAGAAACACAGCCAGTTATGGAATGTAGGAATAATCACATTATGGTCTGTGATATGTTAAAATGGCTGAAAAACTATAATCAAGTTGGCTTTTGCTTCATTTACAAAACAACAGAAGCCGGTGGCTTCGGGAAGATCTGAAGTCTGGTGTCAAGGGCCCTCCCCACTCCTGCCGTGACATTCTCTAGAAGGCAGCACGGGATGAAGGAGACACTTCTGAGAGCCTGGCTCTAGTCTGCTTCTGCCCAGAGATACAAGGAAGGGTCAGAAGTTTGCCACTCCAACTGGCTGGGCTCAGTGTCCTCATTATTATGTGAGAGGATGAGAGAGGCCAGGGCTTTTCAAGCTTTACTTTGTATAAAATTGCCAAGGGAGCGGCTTAACATGCAGCTTTTCACCTAGTGGATCTGTGGCAGGACCTTTAAGTTAGGACTTTTATAGGATAACCATGGTGATCTTGAGGAGAGTGATTAGTGGACCCCCATCTGACATAGTGCAATAGATGTTGGGTTTTCCCAAAATCTAAAGTTTCTTGAGTTAAGTGATTCTAGATTTTTAACAAATATACAAAACTCAGATTCTATCTGAGACCAGCCCAACAACTTTTCTACAGTAAGAATAAATTACCTTTGCCTTTAGAGCAGCAAAGAGAGCGTGTTTAGCAGCAAGGCTCGAGGAATTTCAAAGGACAGTGCCTTCCATGCAAATAGAAGACAGCCACTTCTTCCTGGAGCCAGAGTAATACCACTTAAAGTTGCTGGGAGGTGAAGGTCAGCCCTCAGCTCGGCTTGGGCAGTTAGCTCAGACTTAATGTTTTGTGCTCCCTGCCCACTGAGTTTATATGGATGTGACAGCCAGCTAGCCAATATGATGATGCTCTGAAGCAGGGACTCAGTAGTGAAAGAGGGAGGTAATCACGTTTAGATTAGGTCATGGAGGCTGAGACCCCATGATGAGAATAGTGCCTCTGTAAGAAGAGGAGTGGAGACAAACATCCTTTGCTCTACATGAAGATGCAGGAAAAGGGTGGCCATGTGGGTCTCAGAGTTCCCAGTCTCCAGACTGTGAGACAAATGCTCACTGCCTAAGCCACTTCTGTTAGTCCAAAGGAAACCACAATTTTCCAAACTCCAAAATGCATATACCTAGAAGTGAGCTCAACTTGGACTATCAGAAGATCTATGGTGGTTAGATAAAAGTCAGCACACCTCAGAAACCTGTGAAACAGGTTCCCATCTACCTCAGAAGAGTCATTTCTTTTAGTGTGGCAGAGGGACAAATGGCTACCTGTGGTGCCTATTAGCATATCAAAGCTCATGCAGGCCTCTACATTCCCTCAGTATCACAAGTACCTGTTAGACATTTCAGAGTCCATGCTAGCTCCTAGCCCTTCTTAAACTCCCTCCAGATACACATTCTCCTTATAACTCTGCTATTCATTCATATTCTCTCTCTCTCTCTCTCTCTCTCTCTCTCTCTCTCTCTCTCTCTCTCTCCCCCCTCCCCATGCACTCTTGGGCTCTGCTCTGTTCTGCTCCTGATTCTTTTACCATATTTTCTCTACTCTATCTCCTGCTATTCTCTCCTCTCTCTTAGTTTTGGCCAGGTCCTGTCTGCAGCACACGCTCAGTCTACTTTCTTTCTCTCCTCTGGACTCTGCCTCTGGCTATTCTTTCTCTCATATTTACAATAAAACTTTTTCTTTAATCAAATCATGGAGCAGTAAAGTTGTTAGTTTATTCACCAATGATGATATTTTGTTATAGCAGTCTGTACATACAAAGACAGCAGCCAGCCTACTTTCTTAAAATAAGGACAGGATTGTGAGTTTTCACTGACCATCTAGTCTATAAGACAATAAATATCTTCCAGGCAGAAAACATCCTAGAGGGCTCTCAATTAAAATTTTCCCAAAAGAAGAAGAAAAATAAAAGCAACCAAATATGAGTGGGAACAACTCCATGCTTCTATCTTTTCTCGGCCATGAATTTCAAGTGTGAGTCATTCTGTGCTAGTATTTACAAAGCAGAGTGAGGGAGTGCGACTCTTCTGTTATCAGTGAGCACACATCCTGGCCAAACCCACCACAGTGAGGGCTTAACTAACATGGTCTATGAGAGAGTGCGCAGTATCTCTTCTAGAAACTGCTAACAATTCTGACATGCGGCTGTACAACTCCAAGCCTACCTTCAGGTTTACATTCCTTCAGAATGGCTCCTGTGGACAACAATTCATTCTGAGGAAAAAACTAAAGGGTGGAAGTAAATGGAAGCAGGGAGGCTTCAAAGAGACACCAAAGGGCAGGACTCAAATGAGAAATGAATCCAAGTGCTGCACTGAGTGGCCCCTTACCGAGGTTGCTGCAGAACTCGCCCACCATGCCGTCCGGGTTTGCAGTAGGGATCTGCGTCAGCCCTGTGAGAATCAGAACATCACTGTTTTTAAGAGAAGCTTGGTCCATGGGCTGAAAGAGAAAAGAAAGCTCTAATTAGAACTTATGACCAGTGGAGGGACCAGAGCAAATGCGCTCTTGCTGTGTCTAGTCCAGCAGCAAGCTCTCCCACAGGGAGCAACAGTTCTGCCATGACTGGCTGGCCACACACCATATCCAGCTTCACAGAGGGAGACATTTAAGATCATTGTTTCCCTATCTACTTGTGTTTTTCAATCACTGATAAGGCTTCCTATTTCTACAGTGCTTCCTTCTTCAGAATGCCAGTGACATGCATTCTACATGTTTTTAAACTTTGATATGGATCAACTTGAGGGTGTGCAAGACAAGGCTGCTGAGCTCACTTCCATAGTTTCTGGTTTGTTCCAAGGTAGGGCCTTAGAATCTGTATTTCTAGCAAGTTCCTAGGGAATGCTCCTGCTGCTTGCCTGGGAATTACATTTGAATTGAGTAGCTGCATTCTCAGAATAACTGTGAAGTGGGAAGACAGATGCGAGGTGATTTACCTATGTATAAGGGTAGAAAAACCAGAAGGAATACTAGGTTAGAAACTTAGTCCTCTTCCCAATTCTACAACTAGCCTCATAATATGAGCAAACTTTGAACCAAGTTTCCTAAGAGATGGGACAGTTCTAACCTACTTCCTTTAGTTGAGTTTTGTGAGTCTTGGGAACGCACACACTCTCTGCTTGTGAATTGTGAACCTCACTGGCACATGACAATGAGTTCTTTAAGATGTTGGATTTAAAACTGTGATTGTTTCCAGAGCACTTAAAAACATTCTGCTTTTCTGCATAAACTAGGATTCGGTTGGAGACAAAGTTGCAAAAACTGAGAGGCCAGAGAGTCCACATATGTTTTCATCTTGTTAAGAAGTGTCTTTCCTTTTTTCCATGCCACAGTATATACCCCAGTAAAGAAAGGACATCCAAACAGAGCAGCCTAGCAAAGCTCCAAATCTGGATTGTCACCTTTGAGTATCCGTACTCTTAAGAGATTCTCCTTTAACACTGATTATGGGAACATGGAGGCACTGGCTTCATTATTTTGTTAAATAGCAAGGCATGGTCCTGTTATAAACTGCATTATAACTGGGAAGAAACTCCCTTAAGTGGGTTCAGAGGGCTCAGGGTGGAACAGGCAGTGCGTGACCGGCTTGTTTCCTCTCCTCAGATATTTACTAATGTATCTAGCAGTCCTTTCCCTTCTTGAGCAGAACGTCTCAGGTCCATACTATGTACCACTGTTTCCACAAAAGGAAGGAAGTGAGCACTGGTGGGGGCACAACCGTTTTTTACAGTAGCTATGCAATAAGCCTTGCACTGTTTCCTGTGAATATAGAAGGAAACTGAACTGGTGATAAAGGGGACCCAGCAGTACAGTAGGTGGCATATTTGGCTTAAGACAGTAACAATTTTATATATACATTAGAGATGGAGGTAGACCTCAGAGGGTCCCAAAATTCCCTGAAATGGTGTATGTGATTCTGTGTGCCTTTGCAGATTTAACTGGATGGTCAGAAAGGGCCATGACCCCTAAAAGTCTAAGACTGACTGATCCAGAAGAAAACACAATGGGGACAAACCACACTGAAAGGACACTATCTCTGAGCCTCAGCTATTAACACCATCTTTTGAAAATTAAAACCCCACAAACAAATATAGGGCAGTGCTCTGGTGTGAGTACCACTGAGCTGGAACCATTACAAGATACTTGGCGTCCCGGTTTTACAGATGTTAGTAATTTTAGCCTAAGCAGAGACAGCCTCACTCACTCCCAGGGCTCCAGGACAGACACAGACTTAAAAGGCTTTAGTGACACCCTCCAATCCCAGGTGACATTCAAATTTCTGTACTGCTCCAAAGCAAATACAGGCATTATTGGTGTCTGCAGCACTTTGGGAGTGATAAAAGGGGATACTTTGCTTAAACACAAACAGAAAAACAACTTATCTTGCTCAGCTCAAGAATTAAAAGCACCTCACTGAGGTGCTATAAACAGATGGAATAAGATAGTAAACACCCTGTGCTTGGGGGGCTGGAAAGATGGTTCCGGGTGAAGATCACCAGCTACTCTTGCAGAGAACTAGAGTTCAATTCCATAACCTACACAACGGCTCAAAATCATCCTTGACTCTAGGTTTAGGGCATCTGACACCCTCTTCTTGTCTCTGCAGGTTCCAGGCCTGCATGTGTCGCCCAGACACACATACATGCAGGGAACACACTTATAGGCATAAAATAAAAACCAAAACTCTTAGGCCACTGAGAACTGTGTTTACCAAATTTGTCCTCTAAAAATTAATTTTTTGTTTGTTTGAGACAGAGTTTCTCTGTATAGTCCTGGCTGTCCTAGAACTCTCTCTGTAGACCAGACTGGCCTTGAACTCACAGACATCTGCCTGCCTCAGCCTCCCTAGTGTAGGGATCAAAGGCGTGTGCTACCACGCCTGGCTAACTTTAATTTTATAAGCACACACTGACTTATAAAATACCAGGTTTGACATTTCACTTCACATGTACAATCCGTGTTGATCAGATTCACTTCTTCTCTACCTCCTTCCCTCCCAACAGTCTTTGTCTTTCCACTTGACTTCTATATTTTTGTGTATGCAAGTTCAGTAGTGTGTATGTACACACATATGCTCATGAAGGTGTGCATGCCTGTGTGCGCATGTGCAGAATCCAGTAGCAAAAAGAGAAAGTGTAGCTGGAAAAGGGCTAACCAGGTCAGAATGATGTCTATGAACAGGGTGGCAATAAGAAGTCAGCAGCCTGAAACAAGAATTGGCTATTCATAACACACATGGAAGACAACGAAGGCCAAGAGGGCGGGCGGGGGAAATGCAAAACAAGATCCCTAAGGTGGGGTTCTGATTTCACTCTTAGATGTGAAACAGGATCCAGCCAGAAGCAAGCCAGTGTGCAGAAGACTGCAGATTGAAATATAGGAGAAATGACAGCCTGGTTGAGAGAAAGTGAAAATGGTAGTCAGCAACAATGCATGGAAATCTCAAGATCCTTTACAAAAGTTAAAAACCCACAAATGAAATGGTTAAGGATTTATTGCCTAGGAAAGGAAGAAATACTTCCCCAACCATAAACTACAACTCTGCCCTTCAAAACCAATTCAAACCCCACACTTTGATGAGCTCCCCAGCCCTAGACTCCAGTGTACTTCTGTCTTATAATAGTGTGGTCCGGCTGCACAGTAGAGGAAACCTCTTCCCCTATCAGAGCTTCTGTAAAGGTCACATCCAACATCTTTCTTCTCTTGCCTCTTTAGACACTCTACTGCTAAGGGGTGGGGCTTAGGGAACAGCTTTGACTCAAGGAGGAAATTGATATATAAACACACACAGGAATGCACTTAGGCAGCACACATTATTTTGAGAGAAGGACATACTCTGAGGAGAGACAGTGTTCACACAAATGAGACAAATAATGGAGAAAGATATGAGAGACCAGCCAGCTGCGATCCTCTCCTGGCTTCCGGGGGACCCAGTAACTGAGCCAGGGGTGCTGAAGATTCAGGGACTCTGTACCTCAGCTTTCTTGTGGGCCTCTCACTGTGGAACACTCACCTCAAAGTACTGCATCAGAAACCAAAACAAACCAACAAACAGCAACAAAACTTTTGGGACAATTCAGAAGAAATTTGTCAACAATACAAAATCAAACCAACCAAACAAGTGGTCACCTCAGATCTGAACAGCAAAAGTTTTAAAGGCTTTAAATTTACAGTATTTTCTTTAGATTTATGAGAGGAATACACATTTATAAGAGCACGAACAAGACAAAGATATAAGCTCTGTCTCGGTGCTCACAAGCCAGGAACTGCTGAAGGGAGCATGGCAGAGACCCACGTCGTGTAACTCTTCAGTTAGAACAACCACAGTCTTGTCAGGTGCAGCAAGATGGGTGTGGCTGGGAACAAACTGAGAACAGTACACTAGGAAATAGGAAATTACCAACTACAGAAATGTAGACAGCAAAGTACTGCATGTTCTCTTTCATGTGCTGAAAGAAAAAAGATAGATAAATAATCCATACCCACCCCTCACACACAAACCAAAGAGGACAGTGATTATAAGGCACTGGGAAGAGGAGGTATTGAGAAGATGGAACAATGGCTGGCTATGATCAGTATGCACCGCACGAGTGTGTGAAAATAGCACAGGGAAATACATTAGTATGTACAATTAATTGTGCTAACAGAAACAAAAACAAGGAAAAAAAAAAAAGTCCTGTCTAACCCAAGTCTATCCAGACAGAATGAACTAAAAACAAAACTGTAGTAACATATCATTGGGTTATTAAGGAATGAGCACGGTGGAGCACATTATGACCTATTTAAGATGAACCACAAAGCACTGCACACCAAAAATCTAACAGTTAAATGATAAAAGGAGAGTTTTTTAGATTTACAAAGATGAAATGGGTAAAGCAACAGAGTTAACTATATGATATAAGGAAGAAAATAAAGGGCAGAATAAAGAGCAAAAATTTATTAATGGTCTGCAGGTCACATGATTATCTCAGACTCAGTGAAAGCATTCTATAAGAGCCCATGTCTTTAAAAAAAAAAAAATCAAAAATGAAGAGTAGAGGAGAAAGTTCTTGATAAAATGGTACAAATCATGATGCACTGCATCCAAGGGACTGCAGAAGCACTTCCTTTAAAATCTGGCACACAACAAGGACAGCAGCAAGCATCACTTGTTAACATCCCGCCATGGAAGGTGCACTGCAGTTGGACTGCTGGGCATGGTGCCCGAGTGGCGTGCCAGCAGAGCAAGCACTGAGAACATGTGCCCTTCCTTCTTGTTCAGGACACTCTCTGCTATGGTCCCAAATTTCTTCTCTCTTTCCAGCCATACTTACACAAGATTGTTTTTCTTCCTTTCACAGTCTACTGGTAAATATTTTCCTGAGGATCGATCTCTAGCCTCTGGCCTTTTATTTATATAAAGTATGATGATTCTCCAGTTTGTTTCTAGACTTGCCATCAACCCAGGTTCCGGCTGTATTTCTAGCTAATATTTCTCTCTGTTGATGATAACTCATCATTATCAACAACCTACTTTCTTTCGCCTTGCCAAGTTGTCAGATGCATTATCCTATTATCCCTGTCCTCAATGCTATCCACACACAGAATCTTTGACTTTATTTTTCCTTCTCTGAAGACAGTGGCCTCAATAAATGCTCTACACTTTAAAAAACCATATTGAAGTCTGTATTTATTCTGTGAGCACGTGTGTGCACTTGTGGCCTGCTAAGAGGACAACCTGTGGGTCCCTGGGTCTGACCTCAGGTCACCAGGGTTGGCAAACAGGCACCATTACTCACTGAGCCATCTTGCTGGCCTTGAACTAAAGCCTTGCTTATGTTCTCTTAAAGCCACCTCTCCTCTCCTGCTGCCTCTGGCTTAGGGAGAAGGCTCTTTGCCCTGTGTTTACAGACCACTGCACCAGCTTGTATGTTGTTCCTCTGCTCACAGGGGCTCCAACTGGGCAGACCAGAGGACAGCAGACTTTCTGTGAAGTTTACCTTTAAATCTGCCATTATAGCATATATTGAGCTATAAGTAATTCACAAACAGGTGTCTGTAACCTAGTAAAACCTTTTCAGACTAAGTACTGGGCCAGATACAGCCCTGGAGCCACAGCTTCTTGGCTTCTACTGTAGAACATCATGCTTTGATCAAAATAAAACTTCTTTATTCCCACTTATTCAATATGGACACAACAATGTGGGTAAAGGGAAAAAATATATCTTCTCCTTTGTTACATATAGCACAGGTTACTAACTAAAGATTAAAACCAATTATTTAGGTATGTTGCTCATTATTCTTGAGACCTTATTTTCCCTTTAAATTTATGGCCCTTGGAAGGACAATTTACTGGAAATTACGTCAACAGTACTGTAAAGGTTTTGATCTAAGCAGGACAAATCAGAGCGGCTGGCAGCCAAGTTACCCTTCTGTCTTTTAGGGCAGAATACATCAAGAATGAAAGCAGCTGCCAATAAAAAATTTTGATTCAATGAGGCAGACTGTGATGACAGTGATGGGATTGTGATCTCAATAAGCGGGAAGGGCCTAGAGTTCTGCTAGCTACAGGAAAACACGGAGACTTGTCTCCTCCAGACCCTGAGATAAAATTTGGTTGTAAAAGAATGTATGAGCGAGGGTGGTGGTACATTTGTAATGACAGCATGACAGTATTCAAGGCCATCCATAACTATATATCAAGCTTAAAGTCAACTTGGGTTACATGAGAACCGGCCCGTGCCCCCACAGAAAACATGAGTAAACTCGGCAGACTGGCAGGAGCACCTGGTGTTTCACACAGAACAGAGTCCTTTGTCCCTATCTGAAAATAGAGTCTGCTAGCCAGCTTGAGTTAGCCATTATGTAAGGTATGTATATGTATGTGTACACATACACATAAGTATGTTTAGATCATACATTTATCTGTCACAAATACAGCAACTACTTCTACAACATGGGAAGTTTCTGTATGAAGTATGGCAAGCCCTAATCCCACAAAGGGACAGAACACAGGGACAAGGATCCTATGTACCCAAGGAAAGCAATTTTGTGGCAGAATGAGGGGGCTGTGGTATGGACCAAAGCAACCGTCAGGGAAGGGGCAGAACTCCGAAGAAAGCAGAGGGTCCAGGCTCCAGGTCTAAGGCAGAAGGGCTATGATCCATGTCTAAGTTTCACTTTCTGTTTTATTATGAAGATAGCAACATCTTAAGGTTACGTTCATAAAGTAACAAATTTCAAAGATAAAATGTGACAGGGATTCCCACAAGTTATCTATATATTCAGCAACCGGCTACCTAATGTTGACCACTCTCCCTTTACAAATTCAAAAGAACCAGGGTGTATAAAATAAACAGTAAGTTCTCTATAAATACCTGAGGATTAAATATTATATTCTTAACAATATTGATGTATATTTTATTGTCAAATGAAACTGTAATGCATGACTAACTTAAATCTCCTAATAACAACATTAAAATACAATGGGAAGTGGTTGTGGGTTGGTGTATGTCTTTAAGCCTAGCACTTGGGAGGCAGAGGTGGGTCAATCTCTCAGTTGGAAGCCAGCCTGGTCTAGACAGTGAGTTCCAGGCTAGCCAGCCAGAGCTACAAGGTAAGACCCTGTTTGAATAAAAGAAAACAAAACATACAATAGGCAGGGGCTTGGGCAGTAGCTCTTGCAGCATAAGCATGAAGACCTGAATTCGGATCCCTGGTACCCACTTAAAAAGCTGAGTCCGATGGTGCATGCCTGTAACCTATTTGACCTGGGATGGAGACAGATGGCTCCTTGAAGCTCATTGCCTAGTCAGTCAAGCAAAATTGGTATCCTTCAAGTTCACGAGAAACATATCTCAAGGAACCAGGGTAGAGATGGATCAAGCAAAGACCTTGACCCTTTTCTTTATACTTATGTACACATATGCCAATACTAACAAGCATACACACACACACACATACACAAATAAAAAGATCCAATCAGAACTCATTCCAGTCTACTAAGGTGTGTGAGTGACCTGCCTGTCCCTTCCCTGGCTGGGCAGTACACTGCAGCCACAAGGGCTTTCTCTGCTCATTCAACGATGTCCTGCCTGTTATGCTCTAGGGACTCCATGAGCCATCTCGTTAGGCTTTACCTCACAGCTTTACTTGGTTCTTTAATCTGGGTTTCAAATGGACTGTCCAATTTAAACTATCTCCACTCCTCTAGAACTAAAGCCACTGTGCTGTCTGCGGGACTCCTATCCCAGTCTAAGTCACACAGCTCAGTTAGCTGCTCATCTTTGTCCTGTCACTCTCAACTGAAGACAAGAATTACCAGCAGAGACCTTGCCTAGTGCTCACTCAGTCCTGACCCTGAGATCAGGGCCTGATATCTGCCCTCAGTACATAGTCAGCAGTTAGTAGGTGCTGAGAGAATCAACAGTTTCTATGTTCTACATCAGGCCGGGACTTGGAAGGACTGGGAATCATCATCCTAGATGTGACCCCGAGCACAACACAATTCCTTCTGAAGAAAGCCTCTGAAGGGGACCTAGACAGTCTAACTAACTCTCCTAGAGTATCATAAGAGACTGTGAAGGTTTGAAACTGTTCATAGTACACTAGAGACATTCTGAATTTGAATTAAATATATATAGGTTGGTAGTGATTAAAAGATAACTTACCTGAGGGTGTGTGGTAAGCAAGGAGGATCCAGAGACATAAGATACTTTCTCATAATGGGACTGAATAATCCAGTTGGAGCTTCCAAGGGCATAGCCAGAGCTCAGAGGGGTCACCTGAACAGCACCAAATAGCTCCTAAAAGAACCACACAGAGAACATGCCAGCTGTCAGCAAGCCAAGTCGGTTTAAACGGGAAAGCAATAGAAATGTCCTTATTTAAAGCAAACTGGAAACAGACGGAGATGATGAGGCTGTGCAGTAACAGAAGTAGCCCTGCAGTCTGCCACCTCAGCTCCCTTTTCATGCTCTGTCACCAGGCACAGGGGCTCAGGCATTAAAAGGCAAGTTAGGAAACAGAGCCAAGAGTCAAAGACCAGTTTTCCCCTTCCACCTTAGGTTAGCTTCCAGTTCTCAGTGGCCTCAGCTGCAGGTCAACAACAGCAGGAATCCTTATCATTAGATCAGCTCCAAGTCCCCCTTGGTAAATCACTTCTGTTTCCGACTGCCATTGTCTCAGATGGGTAAACTTGTGTCTGGTTTCTCAGGTGACAGGGTGGAACTTTCCTCAGACTCCTCACCAGCTGGCCAACCCAGTTCTAAGGGTGCCAGGGAATGTGGTGATGAACGAGCACTGAAAAGCATGAGGGTAGAAGATCTGCCTGCATTCTCTTTCCCTAGAGCTTGCACGAAGGTGACAGGGCAGCTGGAAAGAGTTACAGGAATCCCCCAGGGACTCGACACAAACTGACAGCACTCATGGACACTCACGATTTTCTGGGAATATCCCACCAGCTGGATTTTACTGAGGGCTGAGTTCACCTCCTGCATTGTGTAGCATCTTCTCCAGGTTGACACTTCCACTGCATCCTTGAGAGGAGAAGGCAGCAGCCTGCAAACACACCACAATGCCAATCACTGGTTGAGCATGCCATCAGTTAACAGAGATTTCTAGTAATATGACCAGTTTACTCGAGTTGGGCAATTTATTGGCACAGGACTGTTCATGGACTCTTTAATAATCATTATTTATGAAGGCCAGTATTTGTCTCTTTCTGATTCTAATAATTTAGTTTTTGATCTTTTTTTGTCAATCTAAGACAAGATTGTCAACTTTATTGATATTAAAAAAAAGTGTGTGTGCAGTGGCTTCAGTGGGTAATAGTACTTGCTGAACAAGCTTGAGTTCAATCCCTGAAATCTACACAAAAAAGCTGGATGGGGTGGTTGGCATTCGTACTACTCTTACTGTGAGACCAAAAAGGAGACAGGAGAATTGGTCAGCAAGCTTACAGGCCAGCTAGCCTGGAGTGTGGAGCACAGTGGTAGAAAAACCCCTGACGTCCAAAAGTGTCCTCTGACCACTTGGGTACCATACCATGCACACACCTACACTTTCACATGTATGCATAAACACATACACACACATCACACACGCACACACACACACACACACACACACAATTTTAAACCTTTTGATTTTGTTGATTTTTTTCTATTATGTTTCTATTTCCATTTTATTTATCCAGCATATAGTTATGATTTTTAAAATCTATACTGATAATCCCTACAGTCCAACTGGACTGTCCAGTCATTCACTTCTTTCCTTCCTTCCTTCCTTCCTTCCTTCCTTCCTTCCGTTCCTTCTCTCTCTCTCTCCTTCCTTCCTTCCCTTCTCCTTCCTTCCTTCCTTCCTTCCTCTCCTCCTTTCTCCTTCCTTCTTTTTCTCTTTCTCCTTCTTCCTCTTCCTCTTCCTCTCTTCCTTCTTCTTCCTTAACTCAGAGATCCATCTCCTCTGCTTCCCAAGTGTGGGACTAAAGGCGTGCGCCACCACTGCCCGGCTTCACATTTATTTTTATTACTGATAAAGTTAAGCTATATCTTCCAATTTAAGTTTTAGTATTTGTCTTACCTCTTCCTCATTTCTGTCTTTCCATTACTACTTTCTTCTGGGTGAATTTCTGATGTAGCTTTTAAATTTCTTTTCCATCATTTTATAAAGTTATTTTATTAACAGTGTTTGAAAGTTTATCATATTGTGAGAGCAAAACAGGAAAAATAGACCTTGTAAGTTAAGGTTTCTGTTTGCAGCTAAGACAGATACGAATAGGTTCCCTTTGTCCTGTGCGGGTTGAAATTTCTGTTTGTAGTTAAACAATAAGTTCCTGTGTTAAGTCCTTGCAAGTTAAGGTTTCTATCTGTAACTAAGAGTACGTTCCTGTGTCTTATACCTAGGTAAACTACAAAACGTGTTTTTCACCCCACAGTAAGCTTGGAGCACCTTTCCCGTGATTCCTTCCCTTCCACTGTACCTCTCTAACAATGTAAACAGCCAACCCTCTCTGTGAACACTTATCTTTCTGATAAAAGGGAACTTGAGAGGAAGGCAGGGGCTGCTCTCTAAAATCCTGACTTAGGAGAAAGGCTGGGCAGTCCCAAGTGTACCCCAAATAAAGCTTGCCTCAATTGGATAATCATAAATTCGGTCTTTCTTTTCAAAAATTTCAATTCAATAATATATACTTAAAAAACAATTTATTTCATTTCTATTTTTCATCTGTATGTGTGAATAACTGATTGTATGTACATCATGTAAGTGGGTGATACCAAGAAGACCAGAAGGGGGAGCCAGTCCCTGAAAGTAGAGTTAAAGGCAGTTATGATCTGTAATGTGGAAGTTGGGAACCAAACCCAGGCCCTCTGGAAGAGCAGCAGGTTCTTTTAACCACCAAGCTGTCTCTCCAGGCCCTTATCATATATGTACTCGAACACAGAACATTTCTACTTGAACTACACACATTTGTTTTTTTTTTTCCCACAGTGCTAGGGATTTCCAGGTCCTTGTACATCGCGGATCATGCTCTGCCTCTGAGCTATACCCCAGACCAGGCCTAAGTACCTAAGATCTCACATTCTCTTTCCTGTTAACAAAAGATAAATAAACTTCACCACTGGGGCTGAGAAAGAGTGAATTTAACATTGGTGAGGCTTGGCATAAAGGGGAATAAACTATGACCTGTGTGACCTTTAACACCAGCATCAAAAACATCCCTTGATGAAAAAATATTGTTTAAAAATATACATAAGGAAGTATCTGGAAGACTAACTTGTGTGAGCCTGACTGTACAATCTAAGTTAATGCACTCCTGGTGAATGAATGTGTGCATTAGCCTCTATTTTCTCCCAAAACACACTAAGCAGGAGAGTTTCACGGTCTCACACATATACAAACACACACCGCAACACACATACCCATCCTTATCTGTACTTTAATGGTTCTCCCTATACTCAGGGTAAAACACAAGGCTTAGGCTGTATTCTACCTAGATTTCTACGAGAGGTACTACGAGATGATGGAAAGATGGGAGTGACATCTAGACACACCTGGATTTCAACCCAAATGTGCCACATTGACAGGTACCATCGCCAGTTAGCATAGCATTGTCCCTCCACCCAGAGCGAGGCTCTGAGGAGTGGCAGTGGCTCTGAACTCTCTCCAGGGTCTTGAGAAAGAAGCCAAGCTACTACCTATCCTTAGTTCCTCCTTGAAAATCCCACCACCAGGGTCCAGTGCTTGGGCCTCCCAGGGCCGACTTCCAGGAAAAATAGGGACTTCTTTGTCCCTTGGGCTGCATGGGAGCCAGACTCCTTGACTTCAGGCCAGAGCTGGAAGGCTATAGTGGGCGTGGCTAGAAAAGTAGAGTGCAGCCCAAAGTGCTTCTTTCAGGTGAGTGTGCTTTATATGGCTCCTTTCTCTAGGAGACTAAGAAGTCACATAAGACTCAAACTACTTTCCCTGTGTGGGTCTCCTTACCCACTTGATACCTGGCACTTCTCCCACCTTGAACAGCATGAGCGGTCTTTCCTGCTAGGACTGAAGTCTGTAGCAGCTTTGTCAACATGGGGCCTCTGCTGGAGATTAAACAGTCTTATGTCAGCGGACAGCTGAAGGCAGGGTCTGAATCTTAAGGGAACATTGCAAGCATAAGGATGAGAAGTATCTACTGTTTTTGTCTTTGGTAACTCAGGGCCTAATTTTAGAGAACATACTGGGGTCTTTTAGGTGGGAAAGCAAGCCATTAAAGCTGTGTAAAAGGCTTGTGGAAATTCAGACATATTTTTGGATAAACTTACAAACAGCATCTAGAGAAATGGCAGACAGCAGTCTACACAGAAACCTCTTGTCCGTGTTTCTGACAATAGTCAGTAGAGCACACAGTGAGGGAAGCAGGCTTGTTAAGCATGCCCTTATTTTAATTTTACTAATAGTAAGGCACCTTTCACCTGATTCTGTCATGTCACAAATGGAGTTAACTTCCTTCTTACTTTTGTATATGCTGAACCGAGTAGTCAATACAAACAACACAGACACATGTACATACAAACACAGGCATACACCATGGCTATCCCGGAAAGGAAAGAACTAGCAATCCTAAACGCATCCTATCTGAATCTACCTGCACTAGCAGGTGACATTAGAAGTCACTCTAACACAGAGTAAGGACCACAGAAAATACCAGACAAAAGCGCAAGTGAGCACAACAGGAAACTGAGCAGTCCAACTGACTCTGGCTTCAGGTCTGACTTCCTGGATTAGGGTTTTGTGGTAGGTCACTTGGGCTCCCCATAACACCACTATTCGGCATTTACCACACTGTATAGGCCCCTCCCTGAGCATGGACCATGTGCTTGCTTCTCATGAACAGAATATGAAAAAAATAATGAGATTCTAAGAGAGAGGCACTTCAGAATGCTCACTTTCTCTTGTTCTGATTTTGCATACTCTGATGAAACCAGCTGCCATGTTATAAAAAGTTCAACTAATGGGCTCACAGGGGAAGGACTTGATGGAGGCTTTAGTTCAACATTAGGTGAGCCTGTGTGTGATCCTTTCAGCTGGACCTGAGTTTACCTGAAGCCTGCAGAGATGCAGAAATGGAGAAGCTATACCGTGCTGGGGCCATGATGGTGTCACACATCTTAAGTCTCAGCAATTCAGAAGACTAAGGCAGAACTACTTGAGCCCTTGAGTTTGAGACTGGCCTAAGGAATATAGTGAGATCCATTCCCCGACACACAAAGTGCTGGGTTTGTGTTTCACTATAGAGGCAGCATTATAATACTCAACTACATAGGCTTTTCTCAGGTCATTCTCAAGGTCATCCTCAAGGTCATTCTAATAAAGCCCAATTGTACAGAACAATTAGGAGCAGACTACTTTTTATATCTAAGATGGACTTTTACTTCCTTTAGTTGAAATATTAAGCATTTACTTAACCACATTCTTCTCTTTATCTCTAAATTGAGGGAAAAATTTCTCCTTACAAACAGCAAATAAATGACATATAGTGAATATATAAATTTCTTTTTCTTTTCTTTCTTTTTCTCCTTCCTCCCTGTCCCTCCCTCCCTTCCTTTTCAAGACAGGGTTTCACTGTGTAGGCCTGGCTGTCCTGGAACTAGATCTGTAGACCAGGCTGGCCTTGAATCACAGAGATCCACCTGTCACTGCTTCCCAAGTGCTGGGATTAAAGGTGTGTGCCACTACTACCCAGCCAAATTAATTTTCCTCAGGCTCCAGAGGGGACTGGTTCCAGGAACCCCTAGCACATACCAAAATCTGTGAATGCACTTCTATAAAATAGCACAGTGCTTATCAATCATATGCAAATCTCCAATATACTTTATTATTCTTTAAAAAAATTAGAGATAAGTCTTGTCATTTAACTGACAGTAGCCTGAACTTCAGAGCTCAATTTTCCTGTCTCAGCAGGGTACACTATTATGATGGAGAAGGTCTACTACACTCTAGGTCACCTCTAGCTTACTGACCATATAGTAGTGTAATGTAAATACACTGCAGATGGCTTTCCTGTCAGGAAATAATGTTCAGTACAGAAGTGCTATTTTCCTAACTACTTGTCACTAGCAGGTGAATTCATGAGTACAAACTCCAGACACACAGGACCAACAGTATGCAATACACACCACACACACACAGTACATACATCATGTATGCATGTGTGCATGTATAACACAGATACAACACAGCAGCTACCTAATTTCTTTTGGATAGCTAATTCCATGATCCTTATGTACTGTTTATGTCTTGTAGATCTCAAATTACATGACATATTTCTATCTAGAAATGTTTGGAAGTTCTTTTCATAAAAGTTTGACAACTACATTCTCACAAATAATCTAGGGATTTTTTTATTAGCTAGATAAAAGTCTAAAATTCGGGGCCAGTCAAATGTACTGTTCTTTGGTCTCTTTCTTGTGTACAATGGCTGATTTTCACCAGGCTGGTAATTTTTGTTCACCCCATCACTTGCCCTAGAATGGTTTCTTGCTACATTTGAACCAATATGGCCTACAGAGTCTTACCCCTAGGCTGTAAGCTTGAGTACAGGGGCTATATGTCTTAAGCTTTGAGGGAGCTTTTTCACAAATGTATCCTAATGTTGAATACCTGTACTCGTCAAGTGTGATTCGCTATCAATACCCACTCTGGCTCACTTTCTTTACTGTCCCTTGACACAGGGTTACTCTGTCATATACCTATCTCCTAACATCTCCTCGGACTGAGCTTTCCCTAAAACTCCTATGTGTATGTGAGGTCACACTTACAGCAGGGCACTTACAGACGCACTTAAAGCCATTAGGATTATTAGCTGATTTAGGATAAGTAGGATAAGGAAACCCAGAGGGAACTGGTTCTGTTTCTGGCTTTCTAATTTATCAAAGTCAAAATTTCATTGTTTAAATTTTTCATAAGTACTTCTAAAAGATTTCATCATTTCATTCTTTTCTTATCGCACTTGAGTGCCTAATAAACTTCTTTCCTGGGCCACTGACATTGAGCCAAAGTTCTGCTGCCTCTTCCGCATCTGAGAAGCACAAGCAGCAACCTAAGACCATGGGTTTTTGTTAAAGAGTTAAGACCTTTAGGTCTATGGGATCACTTAAAGGCAGACGATGAACACATTGATCGGGTTCTAAATGTTTGCTGAACAAATGGACAGAATATAAGAGTAGAATACAAAGAATAGGAGAAGCAGAAACTGTGTCTACCCTCAATAAACACCACTTGACATCAGCGCTGCAGGGATGGATTGCAGGTAGGCTTGATGCTGTATACTCAGCTTATAAAAAACAAAGCCTCAAAACCACACATTTCTCAATATTAACTGAAAATACTATAATCCTGATTTTTGTTTTAGACCAAATTATTTCTAAAAAGAGCAAGGCGATTACTATGGCAAAGCATGATGAGCAAGCACCATTCGAGAGGGTGTCCAGATGATCTCTGCTTCAACTGGTCCCTGAGAACAAAACAACTCTTCTTTATAACTGGGCTTTTTAAGTGAATTTGCTGACCAGGACAGACTCACAGACAGATGGACCAAACTAACTCTGAGTCTCAGTAGGAAGTAATAGAAATGTATTTTTTCCATCAATACCCTTGGAGTTTGGGTACCATGAGTTGGTCCCTCAAAGGCTAACTTATTGATGTAAAAGGAAACAATGGGTCTGGGATCACAAGGCTCAATGGCCTGTGACTCTATCTAAATACAGCCATTCTGTGAGGATCTGCCTTAAAGAGCCCTTTCCATGGCTAATTTCTAAAATAGTAATGTATATGTACTTAGAGATAATTTTTATGTATTTTACAGAAGAAATCATCACGTCTCAAAAAGCATGGCTGACAAAGTTAAACAGAGGCAAGTGTGGGCTTAGAAACAGTTTCCTTTGTCCACTTGCTCTCAACAAAAAAGGTGGCATCTATGATGAATTAGGGCTGGAAGGCAGGTGTGCTCTGGTTGCTATAAGTGGATTAGTTACCATTTAGTTGCTGTGATGAAACACCACAGTCAAAAGCAACTTAAGGAAGAAAAAAGTTTATTTTGGCTTATGGTTGGTTCCAGAGGGTTGGAGGTTAGAGTTTGTAGAGCCATGGCAGCAGAAGCAGGAAGCTGAAACACAGGAAGCAGAGAGACTAGGCAGGAAGTAGGGAGAGGAAGCAGAGAGATTAGGCAGGAAGTAGGGAGAGGAAGCAGAGAGATTAGGCAGGAAGTAGGGAGAGGAAGCAGAGAGACTAGGCAGGAAGTAGGGAGAGGCTATAAACCTTCAAAGTCAGACCCAGAGGTGAGCAGCAAGATTAGACTCGCTGAAGATTCTGCCCCACAGTGACAGACTTCCTCCAGGGAAGCTGCACCTCCTAAAGGTTCTACAACTCCCCAAACAACCAGGGACCAAATGTTCAAATCCATGAGCCTGTGAGGGACAGTTTTCATTCAAACTATAACACCAAATGTCTTGCTAAAACAGGCAAAGACTACTTACAAACATCATCCAAAGTACCCATCCGGACCACTCAACACCTCCCATGGTGGTTAACAATCTTCTCAGTTTTACAAATGGGGAAATCGAGCCCAGAAGAGATGAACTGATTCAGCTACAAGAAACAGAGCTGAAATTCAAACTCGAGTCTGTGTGACCCCTAAGCCCATACTTTTCAAATTCTTCCTGTTATATAGTTAGACCTGATAAATTCCTCAGCAAATAGCCAAGGAATGTCAGAGCAAAGGAATAACGGCTTTAACATGCACTTTAAAGTCTCCTGCAAAGTACCTTCTTCTTCTGTTCTTAATTCCTTAACGTTTAAGAGATGGTTATGTCAGTATCTTATTATTTTTATCATCATTTTAAATGCAGAATCTCACTAGGAGCTCAGCTTGCCCTTGAACTTTTCTCCTGCCCCTGGTCCTTATCTCCCAGCTGTTAGAATTACAGGTGTGCACCATCATATCTCAAAATGCCTTATAATGACTTATTATTAATTATAACTAGGGATTCTAATCTTATAAAACATTTATATTAAAAAATACCAGACACCAGAGCAGTTTCTTTTGTGGAATATTTTGCTTTAAAATTTCTCATTAAAAAAAATCTAAATTTTAAGGTGAATCTGAGAAAATTCTATTGCATGGGTTTTTCTTCTCTTCCAAATTGCATCTTCTTTATGGAAGAGTAAACTGTAGTGTCAAAATTAAGATGGATGGTTAATGTCTTCTACATAAATTTTAGGGACATGTCAACTAAGGCAAGAAGTTGCACAACTGTCAAAAGCAAGAGTAATAGGATTTTTGAATATATAGTCTAATAATAAATCAGATGCTAATTCAAACCAACTCCAAATGATTTAAGAGAATTTGTTAAATCTTTTTTTGACCAATGAGCTTGAAAATGTTTAATTTATTGTTTTCTTTTCTTGATGGCCTTATTACTAGCTAAAGCTACTTAGATGCATTAATTTCAGGCACTTGACCAAGATCTATTTTAAGAATCCTTATGTAGTTTGAAGTAAAATCTTCAAGTCCCAAATCCAACTCCCAGTAATTTGAATCACTTAAAAAAATATCATCTATAAAGCATCCAGATTTGAGCTTCTTACCAAAAAAAAGAAAAAAAGAAAAACAAAACTGAAAGGAAAAAGGGTAGATCTGGTAGTTCACACTCCTAAAAGCCAAGACACACAGTGTGTTCCAGTTGCTTCAATACAGGAGTGTGACAACCAGTCCAGGCCTCAGCTCATTCCTCTATCCTAGAAAAGTCATGGATTGCATCACTGGGGGAAACGTGGTATATGAGAGGAACCTAAAGTAACAGGCATCCTTCAGCACCAACTCCTTCAGCTGACCAAATGAGGCACTCCTAGTACTTACTTAGCCAAGGCAAAACTCCAGAGCTCTGATGTCTGATGCCAATTAAATAAGGAACTTTGAAAAAAAAATTTACTTCTTTTTCTAAAAAGTATTTTTCCACTGGGTATAACAGCATCCCCACCCTCCTGTGTGCACACACAGATGTGCTTAACATGTGTGGGAGGAAGAGCCACACAGATCGATACCAGATGTCCTCTATTATTTTCTACCTTATTTTGGGGACAAAATCCCACTGAACCTGGAACTTGCTGTGTAAGCTGGACTTGCAGGCCCCACACTCCTGGGTTCTGCCTGTCTCTGCCTCCCTGTCCTGAGGCACCGGGTCATGGATAAACACTGAGTACCTGGCTTTGTGGAAGGTGCTGAGGGGAGAAGCATGCCTCAAGGGCAGGTGCTTTCCTTAAGGAACCATCACCAGCCTCAAAGTGTGTGTGTCCATTTTAACGCAGGTTCTAATATTTGCGCTAAGTTTATTCAGGATAGGAAAAAAAAAACCAAAGCTGGGGCTTTTGCTTTGTCACTTCTGCATGATTAGACTATTCCCTTTGCCGTCCATAACTAAGGTCCAAAGCAAAACTGAAAGCCCTGGCTGGCCAGGGCCAGAATGCACACTGGTTGTCTCCAGCCAGGCACTGTATCTCTTCTCCTCTTCCAAGGAACCTTCTCCTTTCTACCCTTCACCCACCAGTGGTGAGATGAGACACTGGTGGTTCTGTTTTAACTCACGCTTTCTTCTAAAAGAGATTTGCTCATGAATAATGCCCAGGCCCCTGATCTTGTGCTTTCTTCTTTCAAGTTCCATTCACGGTCTTCCTAATACAAATTGACATTACTCTGGAAGCCAGTTATTTTGTTATGTTTAAAAAGAATGGGTAGCAAGGGGAAAAAAATGCCTCTTTTTGTGCTCAAGGTCACAGAAGAGTCAAATTAAGACTCAGAACTTCCTAAGACTTGGCCCAGGACTTGGGAAATCAGGAACACTGACCTTTGAGTACTACTTCTGATGTGCCAAAACTATTTGCAGCTGAGTACATAAGAACATAAATAAACAAGAGGAAATAAGCAAGCGAGGCCAAGGCATACGTGGTCTACTACACGGAAAGAAAATACAGCTCTAAGACTTCTTTAAGGAGGGAGGTTGTCAGGATCTGAGGTCTCATGTGGTCCAGTGTGCTCAAGGCAGAGAGTGGCACGGTAAGGGCTCAGAAAAAGGTAGCTGAGATTGTAAATGCCACATCAAGAGAGCAGGGGACCTTGTACCACTGTTTGGGAGTGGCTAGATCAAGGAAGCCATTCAGAGACAGGACAGCTTGGCTATGGCACACCCAGATGATTAGAAGACACCTGCACACCTTCCTACCAGCCAAGGAGACATCCAGAAGATCCATGCAAGACAGGAGAAAAGGGCACAGAACATCTACTTCCCTCCCCATCACATAAGGGGGACTGCAGGACATGCCCTCAAAGACTGACTGAGCAGAGGGTGGGAGTGTGGACTCTGTAGCCCAAGTCACCTAAAAAGTCAGAAGGCGTCACTCACTAGCAGATGGCCCTGGGGGAGTTACCAACCCTCTCTGTGGCACTTCTCTCCTTAAGCTCAATAATGCCACTACTCATCTGGTCATGGTTCCTTCCTTCTGTAGGAACACATTTAGAACAATGTCTGGCAGAAAAAGCAATCCATAGGTTAAATAAGCAGTGTGTACAAGAAACACACAGAGGAGACTCGTGCCTAAACTCTGGAGCACACAAATGGGATAGGCCACGTACACATTTACAGGAAGACTGACAAAGTCTAAGATGTTGACATTCTGATGCCTGGGTGACTGCTGCTATCATTGCCATCACCATCACCATCTGGGGACAAGGGGGTGAAGGGCAGGACACCTGGAGAAAGGGGAGGGATCAGGAATTCTCAGGAAGTCTAAAGCAGTTTGACTGCCAGGCTCTCCATGCTAAGAGTAGAACACGGGGGACATGTTGAAGGCAGTGTTGTTGGGGTTACACATGTGTCATTCTCCTTACAGGCCTCTACTAATGACCTTACACACTCAATGGTGCAAGCCTCAACCTCACATGTAGGAGACTGTATAACCTCATTCCAGTCTGCTCTCCTTGCTTCACCTCCCTACCCACCCACATCACTGAATTTCTCATCATCCTATGACATGAAGCCAAATGTGCATGCAGGTGAGTGGGTGTGGTGTGTGTACATGCATGTGTTTACAAGTGTGTAGACATACAATGTACACATGCCCATGAGTGCTCATGTGCATATGTGTGGAGACACAAATCTGATGCCAGGTTTCTCCCTGAGCTCACCAGTTCTCCCAGTCTAGGCAGCTAGCTCCAGGAAGCCCGTTTCTGCCTTTCAAGTGCTGAGATTGCCTTCTCACTCTTATGTGGGTTCTGGGGATCGGAATTCTGATTCTATGAATGTGGAGAAAATGCTTTATTCATCCAACTGCCTCTCCAGCCCCCAGCCTTTATATAAGAAAATCTTTTCTTATAGTTGATTCACATCATCTAAGAAATGCCCTCCTCAGCTTCCTTAAGCAGCAAACATTGTTTTCTTATTTTAAAAAGTTATTTATTTATTGTGCGTATGTATGTGTATATGATGTATGTACTTGGGCAAGTATGTGAAAAGGCACATGTCAGAGGCCAACTTGTGAGGTGTGGGATTTTTCTACAATGTGGGACTTGGGGATCAAACTCGGATCTACAGGCTTGGTGGCAAGCCCCTTTACCCACAGCGTCCTCTTGCCATTCATTCCTAGCTCTTTACTTGCTGAGAATCAACAACACTGTGGTGAAGACAGTCCTGGCAAGACCTGAGTGATCTGGATCATTAGACCCCGAACCTCCACGGAGCCACGTGGTCCTAAAGCACCGAGTTCACCTTCCACTCTAACAAGGTGTGTGTTGGAGTACAAAGGAGACTCGAGAAGCCCTGTAGCCAACAAGGAGAGGGCTGTTCTCACCGCTGTATATCCTTATTCTTCCACAAGGAGGCAGACTGGGCCTTTGGCACTCTTTCGATGAAATTCACCAGCTCTTCCATGAGAAGCCTGAGTTTAAAAGAAAGCATAAAGAATATTGAAGAATAATTCGCTGCTAACAATAAGCCAGGAAAGGTGGATCTGCCCACTTTTCACAGCCTGCCTCATGAGACAGACATTTTAAACTGATGTAAGAAGCTGACACATGCTTTGGAAATCAAAAATGCTCCACTTGTAAGAACAGTGGTTCTCAACCCGTGGGCCCTGTCCTGTTGGTAGGGGATGAGAGTGACCCTTCACAGTGGTCATATATCAGTATCCTACATAGCATATATTTACATTACAATTCATAACAAGTAGCAAAATTATAGCTATATTAAGTAGCAACAAAAATAATTTTAGGGTTGGGGTCACCACAACGTGAGGAGCTATATTAGGATTGCAGCATTAGGTAGGCTGAGAGCCATTGGCTTAGAGGGAGACATCAAAGACTAGTTTGAAATCTGCCCAAAAGATCTGTAGTGAGACAGACCTCTGCCATTCTGAGATGGAATATCCAAATACAGTCAAGGGAGTCCAAGGAGTGCTCACTCAGCTGCCTCACGGCTACACCGACATTGACAGCTGAGAACTAGAGGATACCCCAACAGCTAGAAATAGAGCTGGACCTGGTGGCTCATCTCTGTAATTCACCACTAGGGGGGCTGAGGCAGGAAGATTGCCATGAGTTCTAGACTAGCCTAGGCTACATAGTGAGTTCTAGGCTAGCCTGGGTAGCAGAATGAGACTGTTCTCCAAAAGACCATATATCCACCTTCTTACCCACCTAAAAATACATTTTCAATATCTGAATCCAGTTCATGCTATGTAACCAACACAGGCTAATATCCTCTCTGTATCAATATAGACACAACAGCAATATACACATTTATTAGCAACAGAAACCCTAACAAGTGCATCTGTTTCTCTAAGTACTGCTCCTTCTTAGGCAGCAGTGCTGGCCCCAGCACACCAAAATTTGAGGCCCAAGCTCATGATTCTTGAGTGCCATCTTTCTCAGACCACGACATGATGCTTGCCATGCTTTCTCTCAACCATGCTGCTGTCTTCCTTTCCTATGATGACAATTTCTGGTCCCTGAAATTCCTTCCTGTTTTTGTATAAGCTGCAGGTCATGTTTTCACACTAAAGGTTCTGTTTCACTTATAGTCACTAGCTCATCTTGTTGGATATCTGTAAGATACTAGAATACAATTTAACAGTTTATAGTATAATCAACCCTGTATATTGGATCCTGAAAGCTTTACTTTATATTGGTTATTTCAAAGCAATATATTATGTATGGATTTTTTTCCCCAGTAATAATTTTCCTTACAGGTTTTTTCCTTTTCTTTTCTCTCAGTAACTGATTCGATGGTAATGTACACCATCCACCTACACTGTAAAGGCTTAGATGGGCTAAAAAAGAAAGGACAACCTTCTTGGTTGACTGAAGATTGTAATTTTTGATTTTAAGATTTATTTATTTTTGTGGATGGAGAGATGATCCAGCAGTTTAGAGCACTTGTTGCTTTTGTAGAGGACTTAGGTTCAGTTCCTAGCACCTACATGGTGGTTCACAACTACCTGTAACTCTAGTTCTGGGATCCAAGACCCTCTTCTGAGCTCCACAGGCACCAAGCACAGGAGTGGTGCACAGACATATATATAGGCAAAACAAACAAAATAAAATGAATAATCTAAAAAATTATTGATTTTTTTTTATGTGTATATGTGTACGTAGGCCTCCATATACATGTAACATGCGCCTGTGGAGCCAGGAGCCAGATCCCTGGGACAGGAGTTATAGGTGCTGCAAGCTGTCTGATGTGGGTGCTTGTAACCAAACCTGGGTCCTCTGCGAAACCAGCAAGCACTCGAACTGCCGAGCCATCTCTTTAGACTATTTACTCTTAAATCCTTAAGAGTGCAATACTTCATTTTGTCACTGAGGAAGGACAACCTAAATGCTTAATTACTCTTCTTCCTTTGTTTTCTACAAGTTTCTATTTATAGCCCTTAGTAAGTCATGAAAAAAGGGGATATTTCCAAAGCAAAGTAATAAATTTTTTTCTTTTTCTTCTTCATTTAAATAAGCAATGTTCTGCTGCTGATGCTTTCTGCTCTGGATCTTAGTGGCATCTTTCTAAGCCTCTGACCTCCTCAGTACCATTTACAGAGGAGTTGCCTATGAACACTCCTTTTAGCTATGCTGAAAGAAAGACTGGGACACTATCAGGGGTACCAGTCTCTAGGCATCTCCAGTGAGCATGCCTGTGTCCAGAGAGCAGGGTACTCATCTCTGTCCTGGTAACGACCCAACAGTGGTCACTGAAGGAGCCTGGCAGTCACATTCTCACCTGCCGATCTGCATGGTGGGTTCTGTGGCATACACTGTGCCTGTGAATCCTGTGTGCTCAGTGATGTAGGGCAGCGCCATCATGCAGTGATAGTTAGAGATGAGGATCACATCGACTGTAGACAGGTCTATTAGCTCGGTCTGAAGAGAAAGGGAGGGTGATATGCGTTTGTGCCAGGGCACATAGATCAGCAGGACGGGACTGACAAACGATGCTGTCAGAATGTAGAGTAGTAGTTTCGCTTCTTCAGAATAATGAGGCCTTTCCCGCAACACCACCCTTCTCTCACCGTGGATGTGTCCTAATACTGACAGCCGACAGCAGGGCAAAATGGCTAGCTGCAAGAATGCGGCTGGCTCACCAGTATCACTCTGATCTTACACATTTAGCAACTGCTCTTCAAAAGTCAAATAGAGAGACAACTAATTTTTTTTCTGTTTGTTTTTGTTTTAAGTTTTTGACTTTTCAATGTCTGGCTACCATATTTCTGAGGGAGGAAATGAAAAAGAGAATTGCAGTGACTTCTTAGAACTCCATGGGAGCTTTTTATGAATCCCTCTTGTGATAGCACCCAGCACCCATTCCCTGCGATTTCTCTGCCTTCCCACCTAACATGCCTTGGCATAATAGTGGGGGTGGGGGTGGGGATGGGGGTGGGGAGTGGGGGGTGGGGTAGATTCAAGCACAGACTGTGGGTATAGCAAGCCTAGAAACTGCAGCTCACAGCCAGCAACTCTCCCGCACACAGGAGTTAACTCCTAACCATGTGATAGCTGGGTCACAGGAGTTGTAAGGTAGAGTGGCTTGTGGAGCTGTTAGTCCTGCTCAGAAGTAACAAAGATACTGATGACATAAGCAAAAATAAGCAGCGTGGATATCCACCTGAGGTGTGGGTATTTTCTGGCTGAGTGACTTAGCATACAAATAATTTAATAATAATGTGAGTAAAGGACACAAGTGCCTCACTGCTAGGACAACAGCATCTATGCTGCTGTGTAGGGAATTTCCTCAGACAAAATATTCCATCTCAGATGAGATGCAGAGGGTTGTCAGGGATGGGAAACATTCCATTCTGCAGGGAGCTCATTAAAATTCAGGAAGCAAACAACACAAGGCTTCAGGAAGTCCCTGAAACTGACCTGATTCACTAGGCTCCTCTTTCCTGAAGCTTATAAACAGGAAGGACACTGCTGAGGACACTTTCAGACTAGCAGAGTTGCCTGAAAGAGGCTCAGACAAACTGAGTTTTCTCAAAGAGACATCCCTGGACTTGTCAAGCTACCTGCAAATTTGTGCAATACCTCCAGGTTTCTATCATTGATGAGCCACCATCCATGCTGTGGTGGGATTTTGGTAATGTAAGTGTCACTGAGTCATTTCTGCCCTGTACATAACCCCTCACTCATGTTCCTTCAAATAAGACCAGTAAAACTCATTGGTTTACCTAGTTGGTCTGTGGTGGCATTCTTACTTTGGTTTATTATTGGTTCCCTATCTGATGGTTCTTCATGTCTCCCCAGTGTCACACGGCATATGGAAAGAACAAACCTAATATCACTATGCCACATCTATTAGCCTTAACACCACATTTTGCCCTGTGCTTGCAAGACAATGTCCTCATGATGGAGGTGGTTCTACTCTCTGCTGCCTCTGGAACCACTTTTAAATAAGGAAATTCAGACAGAGTAGCAGAGGGACAAATGCAATGGCAGTTAAAGCAACACTGAAGCTCACATGTAAGGACATGCAAGGCAGCCTGAGTGTCCTCTTAAAATATAACAATCAGCCCACAGAGCCTAGAGTCACAGAAAAATCTGCTGAGGACAGTCAGAAGAAAAATAAAATCTTGATTCATGTACCAAAGATACATGATTACATAAACATTTCCCCAAATAATTTAATATTTAAGCCTGTACTGGCTGGTTTTGTGTGCCAATTTGACACAAGCTGGAGTTATCACAGAGAAGGGAGCTTCAGTTGAGGAAATGCCTCCATGAGATCCAGCTGTAAGGCATTTTCTCAATTAGCGATCAAGGGTGTGGGAGGGCCCATTGTGGGTGGTACCATCCCTGGGCTAATAGTCTTGGGTTCTATAAGAAAGCAAGCTAAGCAAGTCAGGGGAAGCAAGCCAGTAAGTAACATCCCTCCATGGCCTCTGCATCAGCTCCTGCCTCCTGCCCTACTTGAGTTCCAGTCCTGACTTCCTTTGGTGATCAACAGCAATGTGGAAGTGTAAGCTGAATAAAGCCTTTCCTCTCCAACTTGCTTCTTGGTCATGATGTTTGTGCAGGAATAGAAACCCTGACTAAGACAAGCCCCATTCATGCATGGATATTCACAAATTTACTTACATACTTTAATGAAATAAAAATGATTTTACCTTTGAAAGTGTTCTGTCAAAGTGTTTGGTTCTACACTGTGAAGAGGGTTACACACTAACCTGTACTGGATCACTCACAACACACAATGTCGATTTGAGGGAAACAAGATAAAGTAGTTTCACAGGTTTACTGAACTAGAGTTGGTGCCTCTCATGTTTCCTCCAAGTCTTAACAACAGGATGGCTCTACCTTGAAACAGTGACTTAAGTCACATAATCAAGCCTGAAGCACTGATCTACAGTATTTAGAACCTATAGTACTGTAAGTGCAACCAAAGGTGCGCTGGGAAATGTAGGTTTCTTATTGACAAGTTTTGTACTCTGGAACAAGTCCCAAGTCCTTGGAGCACTGGTCCATGTGTTCCTCGTTCTTGCCCATGAAGTAAAGGTGGCAAGAGTCAGTGTCTCTCTGATACACTGAGAGAGGGGGGAGCTGCTCCCCCATTCCTAAGTGACAGCTATAGTAACAAGAAGACTGTAGTGAGTGAGGGCGCGGGGTCATGGCGCTTTATTCCTTGATTTATAGTGATGATTACCAGACGTTTTACTTCCAATAAGAATCTCTTTCATCTTACCTCTGGTAAGCAGAATTCAGGCACAGAATCCACAAATACATGACCTGAGCACTCTCTTAGTTCCTAAAAGAGATGGAAAGGGAAAGTTCTAAGAGATATTTAATAGATACAGTACCAAGGAAACTCAATCTCCACACCTAACTGAGAGGGTGGAAGGCTATTTTTAGACAAACTGTTTCCTATTTAGGTCCAGGTTGGCTAGGTGCCTGACTGAGGGTGAAAACGCTGCCTGGTGGCAGATTTTGAATACACATTCCCTGAGGTGTCTTTAAAAAGTTAGGAATAACACAAGCTGCTATAATTTGAGATCCAGTGTTTCTTAAGAATTAGTTATCAAGTCAAAGCTCCCTGGGTCCTGACTAACAGCTAAGGGACAGAAGCTGGAGAGGAGGCCATGGAGCCTGTTTATGACAAGAACCTCTGGTGACTCTACTATGGTATCAGGCTAGGAGTTCGGCCTAGATGATCACTTAGGAGCCTTTGCTTCCACCCACTAAGAGCTGAAGGGAAGAGGCTTAGTAAGGAGGAGAAGAGTGGGGAGCAGGATCCAAGCACTGCCGCCACCACCACAGTGCATGTATGGTCTACTCCACAGAACATGTGATTACTTGGGTTATATGCCAACCATTTTTATTCAAAAGTAAAAGGAAGGCTTACGTATTAAAACAGGATCATACACCCCCTACCTCAGATGCCAGTGCCCACATTTATGTAAACATCTCAGTTTGGACTCTCCCAAGGGCTATGAGAAAGGAGGCTGAGAACAGATGATCAGACAGGATGCTGTTTTCCTGGTTGTGCTTTCCTGAATTGGGGGTAGAGATGGACATGTCATGGAGCCGCACTCCATTGGAGCAGTTTCATGTGGCAGATCAGAAGCATATCAAAGAGTCCTGAGTCCACTGAGAACAAAGAGGTCTAGAACCTCAATTTGCTAGTTTCCACATAGGAGTAGCATCAAGAAAACACCTAGACAAAGCCACACATAAAACAGTGCTGCAATTATATCAGAGCACACTGAACTGGAAAGGCTGGGGACCCCGGTGAGCTACTAACAGGTAGGCTGCAATGGCCCCAGAAAGCTGTTGGCACTTGTAAACACATGGTGGAGTTTCTGGATCATCACAAGCAGAGCTCTGTAGCTTTATAGTCAAATCAGGCAGGACTTGACAGCATCCTTTACTCTTTTCAGAAAGGGAAATACAAAATTTTAATTCTACTGAGTTATCACAAGTCGCCCAACAAATATTTCTACATAGTCACATACATGTACTAAATTTACCATAATCAGAATTACTCTATGCCTTTATTTGAAAACAGAGTGTCAACTACATTACTATTCTAGGAATTTATTGGGATCTTTAAGGCTTCTTCCCCTTGAATGCTGCTCTTGTCACATGAGTACTGTGTAACTACTGATAGGATGAGCTGAGAGAGAGAGAGAGAGAGAGAGAGAGAGAGAGAGAGAGAGAGAGAGAGGAACAATTCATAATTACAGGGACCCACTAGCTAAAAACAAATGAGCAATTATGCTTAAAGGGAGATGACTCCCAGCTCCTTCAAGATGAGGCTAAAAATGAGCCACAGGGGCAGTTTCAAACCTTGGCCTGACCTTAAGAGGGCCCTGTGATCTTCCTCTCCACAGTGCTATGCACCGGTGCTTATCCGAGGATGATAACGTCTCTGAGGTCTGCAGGAGGCACATTTGCCATTCTGAACACTTACAATGTCACTGTCTCTCACTCACCACTCCTTTAATGAAACACTCCCACATCCACATGCAAGTCACTCGCGATGCAATGGTAATGCAATGCTTGTGAGCCTCTCTCAGGGATAATGATTTATAGCCAGCAGGAGACCCAGGTTGAAATCAGGTACATAGGTTCCTGAATGTCACATAATGTTATAGTCAGTTATGAGGAAATCTAGTTTCAAATTATGCACCTGGCTTGCACTTGAGTTTGGGGTGCAGCTATAGAATTAATTCTGAAACAAAGCCCACACTTCCTCAGCAGTCCATTATAAGCGGTAACTGTCCTACTCAGATGAATCATGTGAAAGATATTTAAAGTCACTCAGCTTTTCAATTTTGAAGCTTAGGTGAGGATGAATGACTTAAAGGACTGTGGAAGGACATGGAGAAATGGCAGGTTTTAATCTTCTACCTCTGACAAAGTGTGCCTATGTCACAGTTTTAATTTTTTTTTTAAAGCTTTGGGATCTCATCATTTAATAAACTGACCAAACTATAATAAATGTCACCTTTGCGACCCTAATTACAACTGTAGACAGTTTTCTTTTCTGGTGATAAATTATTTGCAAACTATTTAAGATTTTCACAGACACAAATGTGACCTGAGGCCAAGCACAGACAGTCCCTAAAGATACTTGAAGATAGCAATTACCAAGTATTAAAGACCCTGACATGAACCTCAGGGTTTGAGGGAGAACACACATGAAAATACACTCTTCCCCGAGTCATCAGCATGGCTCTGACAGGAGGCTTTCCACTGTGCACAAGCAGGCTGCAGTTCTTGCTTTAGACATTACCTTGTCCAAAAAAGCATTTCCATCTTTCAGAGACCATCCAGGAAGATTAGATAGCCTGGGGCTGCAAAACAAAAATTGAATTATCTTGAATACATTAGAATCTTCAGTGAATTCATGATGACTTTATATTCATCATACAGTTAAAAACAGTTAAAAGTTACTGGCAGTGGTTCTTACCCAAATTAACTGAAAGAGGAGAACTAACCATGTTGAATTAACTTTAAGAATGCATCTTAGAGCTGGCTGTGGTGGTCCTAACCTATAATCCCAACAATTGTGAAGCTGAAGCAAGAGGGTATCACGTTTGAGGCCAGCTTGGACTACATAGTAAAACAAAATAAAACAGCTGGGTATTATGGTATGATTCTGTGACGGAGGCAGTGACTCAGAGGCCAGCCTAGGCTGAGCAGTAAGATAGATACTATCTCAAAAACACCCAGGGCTGGGAATAGAATGGCTGGATGATAGAATGCCTGTCTGTCACATGCATGGCTCCAGGTTAATACCTGGCATTATCAAATCAAAGGGTGGCTATGTGGCACAAGAACAGTTTAGAACAGAACTGAGGAAATTAAAAGAATTTATGAAGAAAGGAAAGGAAAGAGTGCAGATGAAATATTGAGAGCATTTTAGAGCTTCCAGTCACTAACTATCTTGGCTTTATCTTGTTTGTGTTCCACAGCCATCGTTGAGTGGAGGCAGAATGGGTAGCTTCACAGATGTTGACAAAGCTGACTTAGGTTACCTGCTGGGCTGTGAATTCTAAGCAAATGAATAGTCTGGATTCAGTGCTGACAAGTAGATCACACCAAGTCACCTGGAGCTCTTTCTACCTGTGATCCCCTTTGCCCAAGAAATTTGAATTTGTATGTGATTCTATGTATATAGGTATATAAACTAAGTATATAGGATTGGAGAAATAGATCAGAAGAGTGAGTCTTGTTCTTGAAGGACCTAGGCTTGGTTCCCAGCACCCACACTGAGTGTCTCAAATCTGCCTGTACCTACATTTCCAGGTTATTCAATGTCTTCTGGCTTCTGAGAGTACCTGCATACACACAGTACATGCAAACTCATGTAGGTACACGTAGACACATACGTACACAACACACAATAAAGTAAACAAATCTTTAAAGTTAAGAACAGAAACCAAACATTTACTAATAATCATAAAGAAACAATCCTTTGGCATACATATTATCTTACCACCTACTAAAGATCAGAGAAAATCTGCATACTAACGAGATGGCCATACTTATTTGATTTTATATACATAAATAAGTCTTGGCTAAATATCTGATTGTGTAGAAAGCAGATATCTTCAATATTTTTTTCACGGCTGATCAACATTTTTTTGTTTTTTGTTTTTTTTGTTTTTCGAGACAGGCAGGGTTTCTCTGTGTAGCCCTAGCTGTCCTGGGTCCTGGAACTCACTCTGTATACCAGGCTGGCCTCGAACTCAGAAATCTGCCTGCCTCTGCCTCCCAAGTGCTGGGATTAAAGGCGTGCGCCACCACCGCCCGGCGCTGATCAACATTTTAATACTGTAATCATTAATGTTGAGAATGATGCTGTGCATGAATACATGACTTAATAAATGACAGAAACAGGGCTATTTCAGAAATTGTTAGACAGTCTATCCTCACTCCAAGCCAGAATTCATCCAACAGTTTATGAAACTTAAACCAGCAACTCAAACAGCAATGTAAAATTGTAATTGTGTTTATTCTGTGTGTGTGTCAGGAGTTGCATATGTATCATGGCATTCATGTGATCAAAGGATAACTTTCAGGAGTGGGCTCTAGCTTTCCAGCATGTGGGCCCTTGAGATCAAACCCAGGTCCATCAGCTTTGGTGGCACGTACCCTTATCCTCTGAGTCACCCTACTTGTTTCTCTGTGTTAAGAGCCCTGGCTTCCAGCCGGGCGGTGGTGGCGCATGCCTTTAATCCCAGCACTTGGGAGGCAGAGCCAGGCGGATTTCTGAGTTCGAGGCCAGCCTGGTCTACAGAGTGAGTTCCAGGACAGCTAGGGCTACACAGAGACACCCTGTCTCGAAAAACCAAAAAAAAAACAAAAAAAAAAAAGCAGCTTGGTACGTGTACTGTCACCCATGGCTTAAGTTTCCAATTATGAAAAATGAAGTTTCTTTTCCTGAGAGTTATCAGATGACTTACTATCCAGGTGAATGGTTTCTAGATGGTGAGACTAATATCGTGTACATTATAAAGGCTGAATAAAAAAAAAAAAAAAACAAAAACAAATTATGGGCCAGCAAGAGAGGTTTGTAGTAAAAGTGCTTGCCAGGCAAACCTGAAACTTGAGTTCAACTCACAGATTCCATGGTAGGAGAGAAGCAAGTTCTGAAAGATATCTCTTGACCTCCATGCATGTACTGTATGCATGTCCTGGCCACATACACATCCCACACACACACACTAAAAGAAATTAAAAATCAACCATTTATTTCTAGTAATTGGACTTTGCTGTATATACTAGAAATCTGAAAATGTCAGTAATTCAGGAGAAAATATTAGAAAAACGGTGATCGGTGAAGAATACATAATATTTAACTATTTTAGAACCGTTTCTTTGACACAAAGGAGACTATTAATTTTTTTATTAAGATTTTTTTAAACAATTTCCTAGTATGAAGTGCATACATCTTTAAATCAGAAGATAACGACAACAGAGACAAGATGCGTTCACTTCTGAGACCAGATCTTGGGTTCAGACTCTATCTTAGAGAAACATGGCCTAAGGTTGAATTGAGTTAACCAACAAGCTGGCACCTAGCACCAGTTTCCAGGTTACTCCCCAACAAACTTGTACCTAGCACTAATTTCCAGGTTACTCCCAAACAAGCCTGCCCTTGGCACTTCATTCCCTAACCACCACCAATCAGGAGGAAAGCACAAGTTAAGTTTATGGTTTGGCTCCCAGCATCAGCTAATTATTTTAAAGGGCAACAAAATTCCATAATAGCCCCGACTCAGATGTATGCCAGGCTAGAAACCCCCTTGATTGTGTGCTCACCTCTATAAATGCTTGCTTGAAACTGGGCTTGGAGCTTCACCCTCCCACCCTGCTGCATCAAAGACAGCAGTGTGGCCCAAGCTTGAGCATTAAAATCAGCTCCTGGTGGTCTTTTGGGATTCATGAAATGGGCACAACGCTGTTTTACTGAACATTTGTTAGCAGCTCATTTCTCTACTCTATCAAGTGTAGAAGACAGGGAGGAGTCTCAGCACTGGTCCAGTGCTGTAGGACACCCTGACTGTGGATGGAACACACCTGTCCTCCCATAAGGCAGGCAAGAGAGCAGCCAGAGAACAAGCTGCTCGGAGGATGAGGCACCAAGATAGTAGCTGTAGGAGCACAGAAGATGCCTAGCAAGGACCAGTTTAGGCAGGATCAAGAGACTTCCCTAGCCATATGACCCCACTGAGGTCTGGAGCCCCAGGGTCCAGGGGAACCGTGGAGGGTCTGGGTGTGGAGAGCTACGGAAGGCGGCAGGCATTTTTACCATGCTAGCAGGAACCAGGAGGAAGCTAGGGCCCAGCAAGAGTGAAGAGCTGAAGGGACATAAGAACAGTGAGACAAACAAAATACTGAGAGGTCAGACAGAGTCATTTCTGCAGGATGACTCTGGGGAGGATGGAATCCTGTCTTCTGATAAGAGAATAATAATTCCAACCCAATTATGAGTAACATCAAATACACCCACGTTAGAAGACTATATAAAATAATTGTATGTCTAAAAATGTCAAGGTCATTAAAACAGATAGATTGAGAAACTCTTCTAGATTGAAGGAGGCTGAAAACCAAACAACTGAATACAGTGTGTGATCAATACAGGATCCTGGATCACAAATTCCCTTATGTTTTTGTTATAAATACCGTATAATGAAAGCTCATTTGGTCAAATGAAGAAATACAAACATATCCAGATAAAGACTTAAGAAGGAAAGTCAGGCAGGTGTGGTGATGCACACCTGTGATCTTAGCAACGGGGAGGTTGAGGCAGGAGGATTATGAGCTTGAGGGCCATCTGGTCTAGAGATACAACTCAGTAAGAAGTGCTTGCTAGCATGTGTAACGTCCTGAGTTTAACCTTGAGCATGCCACAGGCATGGACACCCCACCTCAAATTTGCACTACAGCAGAGGTACAATAATTTAACAATGACACTTTAGTAATTAAAAGCTTCTGAGCAGGTCAGACAGCATGGGCTCCAAGGAGGGCAGTGATTCACTTGCAAAGCCAAATATTTTCTGAGCTGCTATTACAGGCCAAGATTTGGTCTAAGTGCTGAGGATGCAGTGGAAACAAAATTCCTGTCCTTATAAAACATCTTCAGTAGAGGAGAAAGTTAATATGCATATATGAAGTAATATAACAGGAAGAGCTATAAACATAAAGCAGGGTAAGGGGACAGGGAGAGAACACTGAATATACTTACTCTAAGCAAATGTGCCACAAAGTTTCTGGCTGGAGTGGTAGGAGACACTTTAATAAATAAAACACGTGTTTGTGTGGTGTGCTGTGCATCTTCATACAGCGGCCAGGGCTGATGCCTCTGTGACCCCTCCCACTTTCCCTACTGGCCCAGTGCTCACAGATTCAGCTCTAGCCTAGCTAGCCCGTTCCAGGGGATCTTTGGCTCTGCCTCCCCAGCATGGAGATTACAAGCAGTGGCCATGCCTGCCTGGCTTTTATGCTGGTGTAGGAGACATGAACTCCAGGCTTCACACTTGCACAGGAAGTGCTTTATCTGACGAACCATCTTCCTAGTCTCAAGAGACACTTTTTAGAAAGAACCCCAAGAACTGCCTGCCATTCCAGGAGTATCACCTCGTTCTGAAGTTAAAAGAAGGGCAGAAATGCTGTGGCTTTCCCTCCGCCTCAGTGCTGGTGACAGAGGATGAACAGGAAGGACAGTGAGAAGCTGGTGCTGTCTAGCCAATTCTGTTTTAGTAGTCAAATTCATGAGCCTACACAGCAGGTGCCTCCTCTGTAGAAACCTTCATGGTATTTAAAGAAAGGTAGTTATCATAGAATAGAAGAGTTTGTTCATCTCCAGTACAGGCAGTCTCCAGCTGTGCACTACCTTTCTTGGTTGACAAACTTGACGCTCTCTGAGGGAAAGGAATCAGTTTTGTGACATCACTAACCCTGGTCCCACATAGGACAGATTTTTAATAAACACCAAAATAATGAATATTTTGTTCTGTATGGAGAAAAAAGACAACAGTATCCATCTCTTTAAATAAGTAACCTGCCAGCTAAGTAAATAAGCATCTTCCCTAGTCTTGGATAATACCTGTATTTAAAGTGCTGAGTATAGTTATCAGCGAATCCCATCAACTTTGTATAAAATGTAATCTGAAATTATCTGTGATCTTGTCCCGTAGTCTTTGTTACACATTTTATTTCAGAAAAAAAATCAGTGGTTGATTATGATTTTCTTAGATGGTGCCTGGGTTGTTGTGTCAATAGTCACTGCACTTGGTGCTGTCTTCAGGAAGGACTGAGATGAACTAGATGGCTTAAGCTCTTCAATTTGTTCATACTGCTTTTCCATCTCATCTTTTATATGTGGTCATCTTTTTTTTTCCTTGTGAGCATATCTGATTCTAAAAGCCACGTTTCTTACAAATTGCTCTAAGTAGAAACAACATGAGAAACCAGTTTCTTAAAATCTTAGTTTAGTGTTAACAATGCTAATTATAGGGGCAAGGCAATCTAGGTGACTTAAGACACGGACTGGGGAGATATACAGATACATGCATATACTCATGTACACATATTCACATGTACCCTCAGAGACAGACAGACAGACAGACACACAGACACAGAAACATACACGACACAGACAGACACAACAGACAGACAGACACACACACACAAATTGACTAATATGAAAACAATGCACAGAAAAGAAACGGCCAGCCTCTATTCCGTCAGGACCCTGAAAAGGCAGTTAAATGATCCTAAAATTCAATTCTGGGGCTCATCAGTTAGTCATCTGTTAGCTCTTACATGAATTAGGAAGACAGATGAAATATACATGACCTCAGTTACACTGAGCAGTTGCAGAAACATTTTGCAGAGGCCCAGAAGAAGTTGGAATAAAGGAGCTAATCAATAAATCAATAGAGCACTTTCTACCAACACATCCAAAGGAAATTATTTTGATAGAACAGTTTTAAGGGGGTAAAGCAAATATATGAGACCACACATGGTATCAGTAATGTTCATAGTAACGAGTCCCATTTTCAGGAAACTAAAGCTCATTTTCTCTCAGGATGCATCAGCACATACCTTTGAACAAGAGGCAAAGGAAGGAAATTGAGGGTAGAAGTCATGTCCAGTCCGCAGTCCAACATAATAGTGGTGGATTTGAATTTGAGCACGTTGCATGGTAAAGTTGGGTGCCCTGACAGGCAATACTAGAAAAAAAAATATCAGTTATAGAAACAGCCTAGGAAGTGAAGTAAGTAAAAACAGTCATCTTCTCCTTTAAGAACAGTGTATGACTCATCTAGCCTTCTATGTGACGTCATCTTTTCCCATAAGAACAGTGTATGAACCCAGCTAGCCTTCTATGTGACATCATCTTCTCCAAGGAGGACAGTGTGTGGACTCAGCTAGCCTTCTATGTGACATCATCTTCTCCCTTAGGAACAGTGTGAGCTCAGCTAGCTTTCTATATGACATCATCTTCTCCATTAAGAACAGAGTGTGAGCTCAGCTAGCTTTGTATGTGACATCAATGTGTGACTCAGCTAGCCTTCTATGTGATATCATCTTTCCTCATAAGGACAGTGTGTGAACTCAGCTAGCCTTCTATGTGACATCTTCTTCCATAAGAACAGTGTGTAAGTTCAGCTAACTTCCTATGTGATGTCATCTCTCCCATAAGGGCAATGTGTGTATTCAGCTAACCTTCAATGTGACATCCTTTTCCCTTGTTAAGCTCTAACTACTTGTAAAATACGCAACAGTCTCAGATCCTAACAGTCTGGGATAGGTCACAGTTGTTCAAAGCACATGACTCAGGCATGCACCCATCCGCCTCTGGGCTCACAGACCCTACTGTCCCTCTGCACCCAAGTGCCACTTGAGGCTGGGAATAGACAATGAAACTCACTGAGTCCTCAAATTATGTTTGAGTTTCTCTACCTTTAAATAGTGGCTTTTCTAGAAGAGAAAATTGTTGCAGACTACACATCAGACAGGGGATTCATATCTAGAATACATATGGAACTGCAAATATTAAAACATCAAATAATTTAACTGGTCAATGGGCTAATAAACTTAGCAGAGACTTCTAAAAGAAGAAATACAAGTGACCAATACACATTTTAAAAAGTGTTCAATGAATTCAGCTATTATGGAAAAACAAATGGAAATGCTTCTGGATTCTAGCACACCCCAGTCACAATGACTCTTGTTAATGGAACAAGCTGAGAATGGTACTGTCTGCCTGCAGTCTCAGCACATGGAGGCAGAGGCATGAGAAGCAGCAACACAAATCTGAGGCCAGCTAGGCATCTTATTATGACCCAACCTAAAAAAAAAAACAAAAGCCCAAACAAAGACAACAAGTGCTGCTGATGGTGTGAGGAGGGGTATGTAAACTGTACCAGGAGATGGCAGAAGAATATATGTTACATGAAGTGGAATTGGGGACTATGTGGGGGAAGAAGAAGGGAGCCAGTAAAGGGGAAAGGGGTGTGAGTAGGGAAGTGGGGAAGAGTGTGGATAAAAAAACATAAAGATGTTTACCATGAAAACTCCCAAATGAAATTCATTCCCCAAGCTTCGACAAGACCATGCCCTGAACTGAAATCTCATGCCCTTCTCAGTGTAAACAGAAGGATGCATGATGCAAAGAAACTTTTCTATGCGGGGAGTACTCTGTCAGTACTGTGTGTTGCTGTGTTTGTGGGTGCTTTCCTCAGTCGCTCTCCTTTACTTTTTTTTGAGACAGAGTCTGTCACTGAGGCTGAAGCTCATGGATTTGCCGGGCTGTCTAGTCAGCAAGCTGATCTGGCCAGGGATCTCCCACCTTTGTCTACTCAGCACTCGGATTACAGATGAATATTACCATAACCAGCTGGGGATACGAGTTCAGGTCCCTATGTTTGTAGGATACATTTTTTATGGGCTGAGTTGTTTCTCAAGATCTATCTGCCATCTTCAAGAAGGAATAAAAGAGCTTCTTGACTGGCTCAAGTAATTTTGGAGAAGATTCCACTGAACTGCAAGCCATGATCTTAGTCCTTTCTCATCTAACACAAGGACAAGTCAGAGCAACGTAACATCCACACCCAGCTCCCCACAGTCACCCATTACTCAGGATAAGTCTTTTAGGGGTATACAGCTCTGTGTGCTCTTTGTAACATGTAGGAACTTTCTACTTTTCCTCGAGGACATTACAGGAAATGGTCACTTGTTTTAAACTGTTTGCATATTTAAAATATTAACGCCAGGGACCAAGAAGTTGAGTGCTGTGTAAGCTTCCTTGGGGACAGGTCAGGAAGAAAATGGGAGGGGAGGCAGAGGAAATGCTCTACTGCTAACCTTTTAGCAAGCAACATCCCTCAACCTATTCACTGCTTAGCTACAAATGATCGGAGGAGCAGCTTGTGGCTTGTAACTATTAGGTTAAAGATGAGTCAAAGTCAGAAACTAAACCAGCAATAGACCTGAAGGCTAAACTAATAGCAGACATTATTACAATTAGCGATTACTTCCTAGCCCAAAGATAATGAAAGCTAAAAGGTAAGCTCACATAACAATAGTTTCCCCCATCACAAACACCCACCCTGTGTTTTAGATCTCACAGAACAACTTTTAGTGGAAACAACAGTCTGTTTCTATCTCAGTTGGTCTAGGAAGTTGGAGCACAAGTTTTATGGCTCCAGTTCTCACCATCCTGGTAGAATGGTTTTATGCCACCCCAACAGATGTTACTATAAGCCCAAAACTTGGAGTAGCCAGTCTGTTCTTGTCTTAGTCAGCTTGCTTTATTCACAAGGTATCTTCCTTACTTTTCAACTGTGTTGGCAAAATACCATGACCAAGGCAACTTATTAAATTGGAGTTTACAGTTTCAGAAGATTCAAGCCCAAGGCCATCATGGCAAGGCAGCAAAAGGAGAGGAAAGGTGCTGGAGCAGTAGCTGAGAGCTCACACCTGGGACACGACCAGGAGTCAGCTAGAGCTAACAGGGAATGGTTTAGGCTTCTGAAATCTCAAAAGCCTCCTCCAGTGCCACACCTCCTTCAACAAGGACATATCTCCTAATCCTTCCCAAACAGTTTCAGGGACTGGGGCCAATTATTCAAGCATATAAGCTCATGGGTCCAGTCACATTAAAAGCGCTGAGTAAGGCACATTTGCTTTCCTTACTTTCACTTCTGTGTGTCTGCTTCCTTCAATAAGGCACTCTAGGCGAGTGTGTGTGTGTGTGTGTGTGTGTGTGTGTGTGTGTGTGTGTGTGAGAGAGAGAGAGAGAGAGAGAGAGAGAGAGAGAACATCAGTTCAACCAGCGAGTGTCATTATTACAGTCATCAAAGGACAAAGGGCTGTATGTGAGTGCAAAACTGTTCAGAGTACCTAAGAAAGGTGACTGGCCCTGTTTCTATGAAACTGCATGTTCCAGCTTCAGAAGAGGTGATATATGAAGAGTCCTTCTGCCTCCCAGAGATCATGGATCACTGCAGAGACAGTGCTGGCCAAAAGGTCCTCCAACCAGTAGAGAGGCATACCCCAGATCACCCAGGAATGACTGTCTCCAGAGATGCTCTCTACAAGGCCTCTAATGGGCTCTGATCACAACACAGCTAACCCGTAGTAAGGGTTACAAGACCAAACCACAAAAGCCCAAGTCAGCATGGAACTTCACTTTTAAAATATAGAACTACGTTACAAAAATCTTCAAAGGTAAAGGAAAAAGAAGTATTAAAGTCATAACTGTCTAATTATTTAAGTATTTCTTTTCACTTTATGTAAAAGATGAGGGTACTGTATGCATATACTGTATACACAGATATATATGCAGGCAGAACACATAAAATAAATTTAAAAATTTAAAGGTATAATTTATTTATAAAATTTGGGTGCTGCTTTTAAAACTCATGATGACTGTTTTCCTCTTCTCTGTCAAATGACATTTTATGTTCATTGGTTATGCAAATATCTCCTCACTAGCCAGCAAATCTTTCCCTTCTAATTGGACACCTAAGTTTGCACAGGCACTCAGTTATAAATATGGCTGTGCTGACCACATGGTGTTGGAGTTTTTTCCATACTGGACTGTTTCTTTCATGTATTCTCAGAAGTGGTATTAACTAGGTCAAAGAGTACAAGCATTTTATGACCTCTTAAAATCTGCTGCCAAAATGCTTTCCATAAAGCACTGTGCTTATGTACATCACTGCTAACAACTCAGATTTGTTTTGCTGGTACATTAGAGTCAATACCATCTGGATCCTACAGTTTCACCAAAACATCCACAGAACCACTGCAGTAGCTATCTAAAGGCAATGAAATGATCCTAAGCAAGAAAAGTCAACTATTTGATAAGTGGCTTTAGTTTTGAGGATGTTTGATAAAATTATATAAGGCCAGGGTTATGCATGGTAGATTATCTCAACTCAAATCCTGCTCAATTTTGTTATTAACATGATTTTCTGAAGACGAAGCTCCTTCATCTATAAAAGAGTTATAAGAATTAAGTGAATGGAAGGAGTACCCGTCACATTCATTCTTAGTTGCCCTAGTTACAGCAGCATTAAGGTGGGTGGTAGAGAGGACCTGCTTACAGTGGCATTTATTTGTGCCTTAGACATTTGTGAATCTCTTGAGACTAGATAGTGTTATTGGTTTATGATTTTAGAATACCAAGATTCAGGACTTTCATGACTATTTGGAATCGTAACTGTCAGCTGCTCTCCTTTGGGGCATTGGATCTATCTTATCTTTCACTTCTCTTTCTGGAACATCTACAGAAGGGGTGCTGCGACGCTTTATCTTACCCTGTCCCTCACAACTGAACTGCTTTTTCCTTCTATGTAGTATACTTCATGCCTTTTCCTCAGATTTATTTTGTTTAGTGTTATCAAAGCTGCTGTTAATAAATGGGTTGAAATGATGTTCTCTCTCTCTCTCTCCCTCTCTCTCTCTCTCTCACACACACACACACACACACACACACACACACACACTCCTCTTCCTCGGGCACTGTAAATGCCCTTTTCAGTACCACTGTTTCATTTTTACACCTCTCCTGTGAATATCATGGTCTCAGTCTTTTTAGAAGTTTGGTCATTTCACAACTAACATTAATATTAATTTTGGTGTTTCCGGTGATCGCATAACCATCTGAAGTCTCTGGGAATCCTGGAATGCCTGCTGGTTCTTACTTGAGAGAGAATTCACTACTTCTTACTGTTTTAGCATTTTGATAGTGGGTTCATTTGGTGGGGCATTCTTTATCTTCAGTTCTAGAAGAATGGGCCTGGGCAGATCACTATTTTGAAACAATTTTCATTATTTATTTCTTAACCTGAATGTCTGCAACATGGAGGGGAACAACCAAAACAGGCTTTCCTCTCTCTCAAAACACTGGTCCAAGTCCTCATGAGACAACATTCCTTGATGGCCCAATGATTAAGTGAATGGAAGTTTCCAGCAGTCCTTTTGTGGAGGAACATAACCTAGGGAGGTCTCTGTTATTAGTTTGAAAACATGTCTTTAGAATATTATATCTATTACTAACAAGACTATAAATCCCATTATGACCTCAAATGTCAACAAATGTAATGCTTTCAAAATGACAACCAGGTAGCTTTACCTCCTGAACCCCAAGACAATCAGTCTCCTAGAATTCTTCCAAAATGGTAGGAAATTCTAAGAATTGCATAAAAAGAAACAATACTTACAAAGTTGGTAGCTGTGATCATATGGCAAGTTGGATTTCAGCTAACTGGCTTTGGGGAAGTGTGCCATTTGCAAATGAATGAGGCACAAAGTACCCCGCGGTCTCCTTTCCCCTAGTCTTGCTGAAAGTACTTTTGCTTGGTATGTGGTCATTATGACCTAGTGTTTGTTAGGTATCACCACCTGCAAATAATTTACATCTCACTCCTTAACCTGAGTAGGAAATATTTTCCTATTATAGATGAAGCTAGTGAAGCACAGGCATGAAGTGTACACACGATGCCAAAGCAGTAAGAAGCTGGGCAGAGGTGCTGGAGGGATGGCTCAGCAGTTTTAAAGACTGATTGCTCTTCCACAGGATCCTGGTTCAATTCCCAGAACCCACATGGCAGCTCACAATTGTCTGTAATTCTGGGATCTGACACTCTTGCAGAACTTGGATCTAGGTAGTGAGTGCTAGAGTCAGCATGCTGATCAATGCAGCATCCATTCTGTGCTAGACTTGGAGAAAAGGATCCCAAGAATCTAAATCTTTTTAAATAGTGTGTGCTCTAAAAGGCCTTACACTGAGTTGGTAAAGATGCTGGGTTGGGAATTAGGAAGGAGATCAGATGTTAGGGGGGCAAAATAGGGACGGGGTGACTATGATGAAATAACATTGTGTACATGTGTGGAAATGTCACAATGAAACTTGTCATATACAGTTAATACATGTTGAGAGAGAGAGAGAGAAAGAGAGGAAAGAGAGAGAGAGAGAGAAATACCAAGCTCTTTTTGCTTCCTGTGGTGGCAACTGTAATCTAAGCACTGGAGAGACGGAGGTGAGAGGGTCCCAAGTTCAAAAGCTTGGGCGACAGTGGTGTTGTAGGCCACTTTAGGCTTCACCAAGACCCTGACCCAATCAAACACCCACCTCTTACAACTCACTAAGGTATAAACGACACAACAAGGAGAACAAAGACTTTAACAGGCACTCATTGAAGATGACACTGGTCAGTAAATAAAATGTCAATCAACAGTGATCCTTAGAAAGATACGCTGGCCAGAATGCAGGGCAACAACTGGAAATCTGCGTGCACTGCTGACTTGTCCTCACTGCATGTATAGATAGCTCATCAGCCTCACTGTACAGATGTAAGAGAATCAGCTCATGCATCCAGAGTGATGGATATTTGGCTTGTACCTAAGAGCAGTGTGGTACAGAAAAATATACACATTTTCTATGATTATGAATAATAAATGTTGCTGTACATGTCTACATGCAGGTTTCTGAAGGAGCCTACCTTTGTATAGAATGTCTCTACAGCAAATAGGTAAGTATTGTTGGTGATATTAAAGACACATTTAACTTTTTAAACTTTCTTCCAAAGTGAAATATTTTTGACTTAAACAAACAAACAAACAAAACCAAACAAACTAGTGGTTTTTATTGCTGGGCTTTGTATCACAGCATCCAGTACATCACATGACTTCCATATAGAGAGTAGTTCTTACTCTGTTTCTAAGGGGGGACCGCCCTGAGTAGAAGCCAAAAATTCTTTAGGCTTCAAATTTCTCAGTGGACAAATGAGATTTAACTAAATCATTTCTCAGTTTTCCTTTAACACAAAGATGCTTTTTAAATTCTATACATGTGCTTATACAATGAACACATTGGGAGGAATTTCATTACTTAAGCCTTAATGATAAGAGAAACTCAGTTCTGCAGGAGCTTATAAGCTTTTCTCTACTCTAGCTCCACTCCAACAAAGCACTGCCCTCAGTAACAGCAGTTCACAAGAAGACCCTTTGTGTCCCAGCAAGGATGCACAGGGTTCTTGCTATAAAAGGGAAATGGGGAGGGCACCCTTTTTTAAGAACTCCTACCTTATGCTTTGTCACCCTGAGCCACTAAGCTAAATGTGCTGAATTTGGAACTATGACATTCCTACTAAAATTCTTTTGGGCCAGGCCCTCTAGTCAGAGAGTTCTTTAAATATATTGTAATTTTATTTGTTAATCTTTTACTTTCTTCCACTTTTAAGCTTGATTCTATGTTGTACAACTGTTAATGTGCCAATCATGATCACAGTCAAACTAACTACACAGCTGGGTAAGCTAAGAGAGGCAGAAAGTCTACAGCATGTGTGTAAAAAATCTGTAATACACACAGTAAAGGCACTTTCACGCTGGGGGGTGAAGAGGCACCACACACAGCTGAGTAAGTGACACCTGGGGCTCTCACGCCTTTGGACCCTTGTCCTGTGCCTTGCACTTCCAAGAAAACAAGTCCAGATGTGGAGGGAAGTTTTATAAAGCAATACCCCAGCCAACAGATGCTCAGAAGGGGGTAGAAATGCTCACAGTGAATAATTATGGCTAAAGGTACAGGTCAGGGTTGGCTAGGGATTGTAGGCTGCCTGGCACCAGAGAGATATAAATGTGAAGGAATAATTAGAATAGAGAGAAAAGTTCAGACCAATGCATGTGACTGCTTATGCAAAAGGAAGCAAATTACCCTATTTCTCCCTTATCTCTAATTCTTAAATAATCCCCCATCCTCACACCCATTTATTTTCCCCCCTTCCCATTTGTCTTAGTGATATAACCTAAGAGATAATGCTTCACTAAGCTATCTTAATTTGTGGAGAGAAAAAAAAAATCAAAATGTGGTCAATGCTAAAGCTTTCCAAACTTAAGATAAAGCACACTAAAAATGTATGACCGAAGTCTGGACTGCTCAAGGCACTGTCTCTTTCCTGTGAGGATGACGACTCTTCCTGTTTCCTTTTCCATGTGAGCACTGTGGTTTCTAAAGCAGTGAAGGCATAGTTCACACCTTTAAAGGATGCAGCCTGTGGGCTGAGGACACATAGTAAGTATGTTGGGGGCCGTGCAAGATGAACAGCAAAATGGCTTCAGAACTCATGGAACTCAGCCCACCAGTTAGCACAACCATGATAGGTGTGGCTTGCTCGGAGAGGCAGGGGAACAAGGACTACTTGTCCTGTACCTGTAGTTGCTCTAGCACTCACCACATCCATCCTAATCTACGAATTGTATGAGAACTCTAAGGGGGTTTCCAGCCCCTCCTGGGCAGTGTCGTTGGCACTTACAATAATAATGATTGATCTCTTCCATTGTTGCCGGAGCAGATTAGTGATTCAATCACCACCCTCAAAAAGAACTGAGAGATGGAGATTGTTTCTAAGGTCCACCATCCTTAGAAAGAATTTGGAGATATAAATTGTTAGTGTTAAGATGTTTTTGTTAGTGGTTAGATACAGAAAATCTTGGGGATCAATTTAGAAAGGCATAATTTTGATTATAGAGTGAGGGATGTTTTTGAGGTCAGGGAGAAGGAATAATGGTAGCCCAACTAGTACTAGTTGACATGCTTTTCTTGCTAAAGCAGGGCTGGTGATCAACCATTTTTGTCCTCAGCTTCCTGATAAAATAAAAAAATTGCTAATGAGTAGGAATGCACCCTGAAGATTTAAAGTAGAAATGATTGGCTTTTTTCTTTTTTCTTTTAGATTTGTGATTCTTTTAAGATTTTTTAAGATTACTTTTTAAGATAGATTATAAAAGAATTGATCCTTTCTTTGTGACTGCAAATCGCAGCCTGCCAGTACAAGAAAATAGCTGAGAAAATTACCTTGCTTGCTTTTATTAATCTATAGCAAGTTGCTTAGTTATGAATGTGTGTGGGTTCTTGGGAATTATTTGTTTTTTTTAATCCATAATATGTAAAACATGTTATTATTTGAGTGTATTAGGGAATTGGGGAATAAGTTTTTTCTTACATACATTCATTATGATTGTTTATTTAAAGAAAAATAGAATATATAACCACATTGTGGTTTTTGTACTGCTTGAGAGATTTGGCTGGGATATATAAGCTGTGGGAGAAAAAAATAAAGTTGTTGGAGCTTTCCTCCATCTACCAAATGTGTGAATATGTATGTATATATGTAATATGTAAAGTTGTTGGAGCTTATTGAAGCTTGCTTCATCCACCCCCAGAGGATTAAGTTTTAGTCTCTCAGAGAAAAGTCTACTAAGCAGCCAATGCCTCACCCCACCTCAGTTTACCTGTCATGTCAAAGCTGGACTTTGACATAAGTATGCTTGCTTTGGACACTGGGTGTCAGGATTCTAGCAATTTCCACAGCTATAATGCTTTTATTTCTGTGAGACAGACAGGATCTCTGAGCAAATTCTTGCTATTTCAGCATAAAACAAAACAAAAGCAACAAAACATTCCAAGCAGGCATCATCCATCATTCCACCACATACTTCTTATTTCTGTACTTGTGACTATTTCCTTTAAACACCAGCCACTTTTTGTTGTTGGTTTGTAAAGGAGGAGAAATACAGCAGGCATAGGGGTTTGTGCCTGTAACTCAGGCCCTCAGGAAGCTGAGATAAAAGGGCTCCTGTGAATGAGGCCAGCCTGGGCTACATAGTAAGAGCTTCCTAAATAAACTAAGAGTGGGCAAGATGGCTTATAGGGTAAATATACCTGCTACCAAGTCTGATGACTTGAGTTAGTCCCAGAACCCACATACTGGGAAGTAAACCCGTGTTCAGTGCTCACTGTCAGAGTGAATGCTCAGTGCCGTCATGTGAAATACTCACAGTTAACTACTCAAAATGAAAAGCTTTGCACAGTGACACTTGTCACCTTGTGAAGGTTAATCTTGATCATCAACTTCAAGGGCTTTAGAATCACTTAGAAGACAAACTGCTGGCGTGTCCATGAGGATGCTTCCAGAGAGATTTACGTGTTGTGGCAGGATTATTTCACAGATAGTGTTCTGGACTGAATAAAAAGGAGAGAGAAACCAGCAGCACTGCTCTGTTTCCTGACAGTGGATACAATGTGACCGGTTGCTTTACACACTTGCCATGACTATACCCTCAAACCCAGAGACAAAGTAAGCCTTCCCTTAAGTTGCTTTCAGCAGGTATTGTTCATGGCTACAAGCAAAGCAACTGGCCACAGGTTGGTTGCTCATTCCTTTATACCAGGACCGGGGAGGCAAAGGCAGGTGAGTCTCTCAGTTTGAAGCCAGACTGATCTACATAGAGTTTTCCAGGACAGCTGGGTTACACACAGAAACCCAGTTGAAAGAAAAGCAAAGCAACTACAGATCTGTTTACATTAGGATTTTAAATCTAAGGTGTGATTGTGGCTATCTGGAACAGAGACTGTATTTGCTAGTCTCACTTGTAATCAGACATAGCTATGAAAAGAAATCTCAGCCAAGGGAAACCAAAGTGGTACATGCACTTTAAGAATTCATCCAAAGGAGAGGGGCATGCCTTTCTTTGCCTCCAACCCTTTCTTGTTGGCTAGGATGGGGATCTAATGGCCTAAGCAGCCATTCATATTGGAACATGAAGATGAAGTCACATGTTCTAACATGCTAGCAGGAACCTGAACCTACTATACCAACCCTGAACTACTTATCTCTGTACTTGGTTTACACAGGAGTGCTGTAAGCATCTGTCCTGTTTAAGTCACTGGCAAGAGTTTCACTCAGACTCAATCGGTAACTGAGTCATAATTTGGGTGATTCACACAGAGGGTCTCCATCAGCCAATCAGTGGTCCAGTATATCAAAGTGTTAGTCACTGGGTACAGAGGATACAGGTGATTTTTATTTCTTTGTATTTCCCTCCCTGAAAAAGAAAAACCTATCTACAGTAGTGTTTACAGATTTTATAATAGAGTTATTTTTATTTCCAGAAAAGCCCTTAAAATGTACACATTAGAGGTAGAGCCAGTTCAGTGGTTAAGAGCACCGGCTGTTCCTGGAGAGCACCTGTATTCAGTTCCCAACACCAACCGGCAGCTCACAACCATGTGTACCTCCAGTTCCAGAAGATCCAGTGACCTTTTCTGACCTTCATAATGACCAGCATGCATGTGGTGCATATACATATAATTCAGACAAAAACAAAACACACATACACATAAAATAAATAAGTCTAAAAAATTTACATGTTAGTCAAATATTCTTTTGCTTCCTCCCTGAGGAAAAAAGTTTAGTCCAGAGGGTTTCTCTGGATAGAACCCTGCTAGCCTCGCTGCAGCTTTGCACTGGGTCTCAGCAGCTGGCCCAACATAGAAGGTGTTTCAGCAGGCTGAATTTTCCAGGGGCACCTAGGGAACCCAATATGAAGATGGCAACCTGCAAAGCAGCGTGTCAGTCCTCTGCAGAGCTGAAAGATATAGGCAGGGGGCACCTAGGCTTTGTGTCGTTCAAGCCAATAATACCAGTTTCATACTTCAAAAATTTCAGGTCAACATTATGCTGAGTAAAGGAACAGACACAAATGGAACATATGGTGTCGCTCTATTTAAATGATGCTTGAGAGCAGGCAAGCACAACACAGATATAAACCAGAACAGGGAAAGCTGCAGAGCTAGGGAGGGGGTGAGGCTGTTGGCTGAGAAAGGGACAAGTCTGACAGACATGTCTTCCACTTTAATGTGCATACATGGGTGTATACATAGGTTAAAATTCACGCCACTGTGTGAATGATGGCAGATGGGCTAGTTTTACTGTGTGGAAATTAAAAGCAGCACATCCTGTACTTGCAGTGCTCAGGCAGCTAAGTCGGTAGCAGTTCAAGGGCAGGTTCACCTACATAGTGAGTTCAAGGTCAGTGTGGCATCTCCATTTTAGTTATATTTTAGTTTCACTGCTGCTGGCTTACAGTTTCAGAGGTTTAGTACATTATTATCACGGCAGGAAGCATGGTAGCATGCAGGCAGACATGATGCTGGAGAAAGGGCCAACAGTTCTACATCCTGATCTGAAGGCAGCCAGGAGGAGACTGGGCAGTTTGAGCATATATATATGACCTCAAAGCCCCACCATCTCCACAGTGACACACTACCTCTGACAAGGCCACACCTCCTCAAATAAGGCCACACCTTCTAATAGTGCCACTCTCTACTGCCAAGCATTCAAACACATGAATCTATGGGGCCATACCTATTCAAACCACTACAATCCCCATCAAAATGCTATGTCACAAAACCAAACCAGGAGCCAGTGAGCATGGCTCAGTGAGTAAAGGTACTTGCCATGCAAGGCCGACAATCTGAGTTCTATCTCTGAAACTCACAAGAGGCGGAAGGAGAGAAAGAACCAAGGCCATAAAGTTACCTCTGACCTTTCCGTCTACATCATAGCATGTGTACCACTCTCCACACCTGTCCACCCCAAGTGATAACAATAACAACAATGATAATGATAATAATAATGATGACAAACTAAATCAGAACACAGCAACCTCACAGCTCTAAACACAGCATCACTGGCTAGTGAGTCATTGGTTGATGGTTCTGATGATATTCAAGGTATTTATTGAGTATAGAAGAATGTGGTCTTCCCACCCATCCCTGAGTTTCTCAACAAAGACAAAAGCTAAGGAATTATTAGCGCCGTTCTCTCCTTTTTAGGTCCCAATCTTCTCTCATGGCCTAGCCATCAGCTAGTCTTACTCTTCTCAGGATGCCTTTGCCATCCTCTTCTGACCCCCATCCCCATGAAGCAGACAGGTAGTTCTGACTTTGGGCTTGCTCTGATGTGCTAAGCTTCAACTCTTCATGTTTGATTACATGCTGTTTTCCAAACACTTTATACCTGGAGCCAGAGTCATACCTTTTCTTCTGTAGTCCAAAGTTTTTAATTATATACAATATGGTTCTTACTCTTGTCTTAAGATTTCCAAAGAGATGAACTTAAAACCTTCACATGTTCAAAATTTGTACTTTTAAGACTTCCTTGAAACTTTCCATGGAAAAGAAAAATCCTGTCAATATTTAGACTACCAAGTTTGTGTAAAAGCCCTACAGCTATTACTAAACACTAAATCTCACTTGCTAGCCCCTTCCAACAGTTCCTGGGTGATAAGTCTGTCCAGTCTCACTCATTACAGTAACTGCTGTTAGTCAAACTCATAACCTTTCCGATGTTAATAACATGGGATGAAAATGATATTCCACAATAATGAGCTGTAAGTACCACACATGCTGTGAGGAGTAAGAACTAGTCGGCTGTACTTGCCCATCACTGGAGAAATGAACATCTTAAGTGTACATCCTTTTTACTTTTAGCTGTTTTCTCCACCTAGAATAAGACACAACTCTTCTATTTAGACATATATACCAATCAAAGTACTTTTGTGTGAGTGGTCCTGAGGATGGAACTCAGGGTCTAGTACACGCTAGGCAAGCATCCTTCCACCGAGCTACAATCCTCTGCCTTGGGAGCTTTGTAAAGGCCAGCTCAGATTTTACTTCTGGAAGAAGCTGTGATTCTCTAGATGGAACACATCCTTAACAACCTGTAGCTTACACAGGCCACTACTGCCTTTTTCAGCCCATCCCCCAAAGCCTATCAATCACATGCTGGAATAACACACTGTCTGCAAGCTGACTGGCATGTCCCACACCACTAACAGTGCTGCTTATAAGACAGGCTCAATATTCACTCAGTAACACTCACTAGACTGTCCCAGACAACCAGACAATGGGATTTTGCTACTGCCTCTCTTACTGGTAATTAGAGGTCATCATTCTGCAACAGTTTCTTCTTCCTACTGGAACTATGCAGCTTGAATCAAATACCCTTTAAAATAAATAAGCTGCCAGGTGGGCCTGGCTCTGAGCCCCCTTTTGTTCCCATAACATTTTTTTTTAAAGCATGTAAGTGGCAATTATGTTTATTTTAACAGACTATCTGTTTACATTTCTTGCCTTGATAGGGCCTGTCTCTGGAGAAAGAGCTATTTTTGGCTGCTGTTTTTTGAGGAAACTTTGCCATTTCTTTTGAGGTCACAGAAGTCTTATTATTTCTGTGAGTCGGCTAAGAGTCACCTAGGATTTCAAGCTGTAAAATCCATTGTTTACTTAAAACTCTGGAAATGCCTTACAAGATATAATTAACTGCCTAGGGCAAACAATCAAACACAAATAGATCTTTCCTGCAAAAAAATAACATATTGTTAGACCATGTGAAAGAATTTCATTTTAGTAATGACCAGAAAATTCTACAACAGGAAAGCAGCTAGCTATAGGACATAAATTATTCAAGAAATTCAACCCAAGTCAGCATCAAGGTGGTGTGCTGATAAGGCAGGACCACTCATACCAGAAACAGGACGGAGATGCCCACTACCATCATCAACCCAGACCACTGCACATGCGCACAAATGTAGCTACATACAATGGAAACAAAGTCTGAAGAAAAGTGAGCTACAAAGAGACATTCCTAGAAATTTCATAAAACCCAACAGGATAAATAGTAAAACAAAACTAACAAGGACGTGTGTGTCTTTGTTTACAGGAAAAGATTCCAATTCAGTAACAATAAGAACATACAGCACTTAGGGCTGGGGAGACGGCTCAGTGGGGAAAAGCACTTGCTGTGCAAACAAGTGGACCCGAGTTCAGAAGCTCAGCACCTTGTAAACATCTGGGTGTGGCTGTGCTCCTGCAAGTGGCTGTCAGCCTAGCCCCAGGCTCAGAGAGAGACCCTGTCTCAAGGAAATAAGGTGGAAAGTGAGAGAGTCCATGCACCCTATATACACGTGTGAGCAAACATCACACACACACACACACACACACACACACACACACAGGAGAGAGAGACAGAGACAGAGAGACAGAGACAGAGAGACAGAGAGAGAGACTGCTTAGATATATATTTAAAAGGAAATACCCTAATAGGAAGAAGTTTTAAAATGCAATAAGGAGGCAGTATAATGATTTAAATAAAAGAAAAGATTTCTTGTTCTTGAACTCAATAATTTTAAAGAAATCTTAAGCCAGACAGTAGTGGTGGATGTCTTTAATCCCAGTAAGGGGAAGCAGATCTCCATCTTGTTCGAGGCCAGTTCAAGGCCAGCCTGGTCTTCAAAGTGAGTTCCAGGACAGCTAGGGTTCACAGAGAAGGCCTGTCTCAAAAAATGAAACATACACACACACATACACATATATATTTTTCTATTACTCCAATTATCTCTTTAAAATTTAATAAGTTAACTTGGTTGCAAAAATCACACACAAAAGATTTTAATGGAAACAAACCATTCTAAGTTTGTAAGAAAGTGAAAGGTTTCTGTTTTATAGAACATATGATGTCTGGCATGCTCTGGAGTTCTGGAGTGAGAAGCAAGATGAGGAAGTAAAATACAGAAGTTTCAGCCTGAGCCCTACAAATCAAACAGTGTACAGCTGGAGAGTGACTAGACCTGGAGGGGATGAAAACGAATGTGCTTATAGACACACACAGGTGATCTGGCCAACACACGAGAAGGACCTCAGATTACAGCCATGTCGACACACCATGTTTTCAGTTTTTAGCCAGGAAAAAAAACCAAACAATTTTGCTGCTAACACTGAAGTGGTGGGTAGGAGGGGAGGTACTGGAAAGAGCCACCTACAGGCTAAGTGCCACAGCTCTAACTATCCTTTCAGGAAACCAAAATACAAAGTGTTTGTCAAAAGTATTTCTAAAAATACTTGAAAGGCACATTGAAAACATTTCATAGTTTAGAACTGAAGTAAATAGAAAACAAAAAGTCCTTGGATTCTCTTATATCCAGGTTCTTCTTTATTAGGGATGAGCATTCAGTTGTAGATTTCTTCTTAAAACAAAGTTTCATATAGCCCAGGGTAGTCTCAAACTCACTATGCAGTAGCAATAGAGGATAAACCTGAGCCTCCTGCCTCCAGCTCCAGAGTGCTGGAATCAAAAGCATGTGCCACCATGCCCCATAGCTCTAGAAACTGACAGGAAAAGATCTGTACATTTCTAACTCATGACAAAACAACATGTCACATAAAATATCAATACTATCATCATTTATCAAAAAAAAGGAGATTTTAATTATATTCATGTATATAAGCCCACAAACTATGTCTAAGGACACTCAAGAAACCAAACTATGAAGTTGTTCTGGGGAACAGGATAGAGTAGGAGGGAATATTCATATGCACACATATGTACACGTTTAAAGACTTATTTACCTTTATGTTATATGTCTGAGTGCTTTTATGATGGTACATCATGTGCATACCTGGTGTCCACAGAGGCCAGAAGGCCTTGGGTTCTTTGGAACGTGAGGCAGTAAAATGATTTATGTAAAAGATAAGATTTCTTGTCCTTGGGCTCAATAATTTAAAGAAAAACTAAGCCAGACAGTAGTGGTGCATGCCTTTAATCCCAGCTCTCAGGAGGTAGAGGCAGGCAGATCTCTGTGAGTTCAAGTCTGATATGGGTGCTAGAAACGGAACCCAAGTCCTCTGTAAAAGCAACTATTCTTAAGTGCTAAGCCATCTCTTCAGCCTCAAGGGAATTGGTCTTGTTTCTGACTTTTGAGATGAGGTTTTTATGTAGCCTAGGCTGGACTAAAATTGACCATGTAGCTCATGATGACCTTGAATTCCTAAGCCTCCTGTCCTCACTTGACTTCTGGGATTATACTATGCTACCACACCAGTTTGGACAGAGCCTTGTCACTTTTTGTCATTACATATTTACATATTCAGTTTGTTTTCAGAACTAAAAGTTAACAAACAATGTGTATGCAATACAAAAAAACAAAACAAAAATGAGCACAAAGGAAGTCTCAGCATAATCATTAGGAAAATGCAAATCAGAACTACCAGATATTGGATAGCTATCTCTAAAACATCATCAGCTCAGATTGAAAATGAATATTAACAAGAATGTGGAGAAATCAGAAGCCTTGTGCTGTTCTGGTGAGATTATAAAAGGGCGCAGGTACAGCTACCGTGAGCATACTGTGGAGACTCCTCAATAAATTAAACTCAGAACTCTGGGTGCTTTAACAATTTGATTCTGAATATATGGTGGCGCACGCCTTTAATCCCAGCACTTGGGAGGCAGAGGCAGGCGGATTTCTGAGTTCGAGGCCAGCCTGGTCTACAGAGTGAGTTCCAGGACAGCCAGGGCTACACAGAGAAACCCTGTCTCAAAAAAACCAAAAAAAAAAAAAAAAAAAATTTGATTTCTGAATATATATTAAAAACAAAAACAATACACAAGCAAACTGAAAACAAGGACTTGAACAGGTATTTGTATTCACAGTGTCTAAAGTAGTCAAAAGGTCTGATTAACCGAATATTGTCTATATTACAGAAAATCCTTAAATCTTTAAGAAGGAAATTCTGACATGTGGAAGAATCCTGTAAACACTGCTAAGTGATCTAAGCCAGTGAGAACGTGCAGACTGTATGACTAGCGACAAGGTACCTAGAACAGCCAGATTCACAGGAACAGAAATGACAATGGCTGATGACCAGAGGCCGAGGGGAGTGGGACATGGGTAATATTTAATGTGTATAATCAAAGAACATTCTAAAAATGTACAGTCAGTGTTATATAACAATGTGAATGTTGAAAGTGGTTAAAAAGTACATTTAAATTGTGTATGCTTTGTTACAACTTAGACAACAGTGCACGAAGACTTACAGTAAGTTGGACATGTTGATTACAATCTTCCCACAATGGGCATGGAGGCGAAAGCAGTCAGACATAAAGACTACAGTATATGAATCAATTCATGTGAAAAGACTAGGAGTAAGTCTCCAGTGACAGAGATCAGAGGCTTCATGGACCCCATAGGATAAGAGAAATTGTGTGAATAACTCTGTAAATTCACAAAAAAAACCCCAATATATTTGACTCTTTAAATGCACATGTTTCATAATACCTCAATAAAGCTGTCTGAAATATAAAAAATAGGAAAACACTATTATATACTTTGTTAAAACTACCATTTTATATCCCTTTTCCAGATGTCTGGGAAAAAAAAAAGTTGGAAGGAATCCTTAACTAGAAGGCCTAATTACTCCACCTCAGTTCCTTTCCTGCTGCTGAGGTACACACCCTACAAAGGCAACTTAAGGGAGACTGGGCTTATTTTGGCCATTGTTCAAGGTACAAACCATATGGCAGGGAATTTATGGCAACATGAACTTAAAGTAGCTGTCGTATTATATTGACAATCAGGATTGGAGAGGGACAAATGTACTCTTACTACTGTTCAGGTGGCTTTTCCTGTTTTATATAGCCCATGACTCACGGTCCACCCATAGTAAGCAAGGGTTCCCTTTTCCATTAATATAATACAATTCCTCACAGGCATGTCCAGAGGCTCATCTTGAAGAACCAGTTTGCCTCCATCTTAGGTTTAAAAGCCATCTTATAGTAAAGACAAACTAAGTTTATTCCTGTTTCCTATTCCAGGAATGGAAACTCTGTTTTGTTTCAAAAGGGTTGTCACATTATCTCACTATGACTACCTGTTGTTATGACTGTCTTTGTTTCAGGAGGTCATTACAGCTACCTTGTTATGCTTAATAACTTGTAACCTGGCCCATTTTGCCCACCAAATCCCCCAAATTTGTAAACTCTATGCCCCTGAGCTATAAAAATCATGTTTTAGCAAGGCATTGTGGTGACACCTTTAATCTCAGCATTTGGGAGGCAGAGGGAGGATTTCTGTGAGCTGAAGATCAGCCTAATCTACAAAGGGAGTTCTAAGACAGCCAGGATGGTTACACAGAGAAACTTGGTCTCAAAAAACCAAAATCAAACTAAACCAAAACTCCAAAACAAACAAACAAAACCCAACAACATCAACAACAACAATAACCTCTTGTCTTCCTCACATCTAATGCTGACCTCTGAAATCCCTACCTTAGGGGGAGACAGCCTTCATACAAGAATAAAATAGCTTACTTTAATTAATTTGGCCATGATGATTTGGGTCAGTCGTCTTTCTTCCCCAATCTTTGGGATTAGCAATCTTCCAGGTGATTCTAGACTATTAAGCTGACAACAGACACTAATCACCACATACGATTCTTTTATTATAACAAAAAAGAAACATATAGATAAACTGTACTTAGGAAAAGACAGTATCTGCTTAAGTCATAAGTCTGAAATTTTGATTATGTCAGATATTTTGTTATAAACTTTTCCATTCCTTTATAAACATGAATGATTTTAAAAATTAACTACAATAATAGCAAAAGGGGGCATTAGTTTCACAATTTGTATTGAAGAGATGCTTTTGTGAATGTCGTCTGCCTAACTATCCATCTTTGAGGAAGCTAAAGTTCACTTAGTTGTGACTTCAAAAAACGTAAACATTTGAGATCTTTAAGGCATGGATATACAGTGATATTGGGTGATTTAAACTTGTTTTTCTCACAGTAAGTTCTTCATCTTGGTCAATGAACATCCTGAGGCTCTGAAGTTGACTCTTACAAGTTTTTTCTAGGGGCTGAAGAGATGGCTTAGTAGTTAAGAGCACATGTTCTTGCAGAGGACAACTGTTCTATTCCCCAAACTCAAATTTCTGGGGATCTGACGCCCACTTCTGACCTCAATGGGCACTATGAATGAACCTGGCACATATGTTGTGCCCCTTTGCAAACCCCAAAAGATCACCAAGGAGCCAATTCCGATGGACTCGCACTAGGGTCTTTTTAGTCAAGCTCAAGCCTGGGCTCACCGCCGACTCTGATGCAGCAGGATGGGAAGGTGAAACCCCGAGCCCAGTTTCAGGTAAGCATTTACAGGTGATCAAGCAAGTAAGCGGTTTCCAGCCTGGCACACATCTGAGTGGGGGGCTCCTATGGAATTTTGTTGCCCTTTAAAATAATTGGCTATGCTGGGAGCTAAATCATAAACTTAACTTGTGCTTTCCTCCTGATTGGTGGTTGTTAGGGAGTGATGTGCCAGGTGCCGACTGGTTGGTTAACTTGGGTTCAACCCTAGGTCAGCTTGAACCAAAGATCTGGTTTCTCACATAGACATACATGCATGCAAAACACTCAAGCATTAAATTTAAAAATCTAAAAAATGTTTTTTTCTAGTCCCTTTCCAAGTCCTACTTTTCTTCAGAACCTCTGGCTTCAATCCTCTTCCTAGTCATCCTGTCTAGTATGTCACCTCTTAGCTTCTAGCTGGTGCTTTTCTGGAGATTTGGAGGATCTTTGTGGCTCACATCCCTTGCCTACCTGCTTGAGCCCATAATTCTGTTCACCTTAATACCTAATGATCACACACTGGCATTTTCAAAACAACAGTAGAGATATTTTGAAAATATTTTTTAAAGATTGCTTAGGGCACCACACTATTTATTTACTTGTTTGTTTAGCTTAATGGGGGAGGGGAGCAGAGTTGTACTAAATATCCCTTGCTGGCCTCAACTCACTATGTAGATCAGGCTGGCCTTGAATTTGCATGATTCTTCTTGCTTCTGCTTCCCAAGTGCTGGGATTATAGGTGTGAATCCTCGTGCCCCCTTTCTGAGATGTCTTTCCATATGCACAATTCCTCCTATAGGTATGTTTTGTATATATGAAGGTCTGCAACAGGTGGATAAGGGACAAGGACATAGGAAAGGATGTAGTTATATTCATAAGAAAAAAGGCAACAGATTTCTCACATATTACCAGAATAATGGAAAGCTAGTGGCAGCTAGACATTACTAAAATTTTAAGAAGACATATTACTGACTACAAGTAAAACTAAAATCTCTACTATTTTACTACAAGAATACTTGAGTCAGTGACCAACAATATAGCTAAATCATGGCACTCACTGTAACACTGTCTGAATCCTATAGCAAACCCAGCAAGCTATTTTCAGAGAGGCAGGAAATACACCTATTTTGATCTCTGCACTATACCAGTCCCTTGAAAAATGCCTAGTACAAAGGAGGTGTTCAAGATTTGTTGACTGACTAAATGAATAAGACAGAGAGGTGGGGGAGGGTTTATACTTGGATTTTTGGCTAGGAACCAATTTTCCACCAGGAATGGCTACATTTCCTTGAGTTTTGGGGGGAGATTGTTCTTTTCCTGTTGTGGGCTGTCTGTCAAAAACATACTGCTGACCATCAGAGAAACTAGTAAAGGGCTCTTAGTAAGTATTCAGGGTAAGCCACTAGGGCAGTTACTTCCTTTTAGGATTCTGAAATGCAAAATGTCCACTTTTATCACAGGGGACTACCATACAAGGTGTGTTGTAAGGCTATATGCCACACAGGCCTTTTACAGAGCTTGAGGAAATTAAGAATGGAAAACATCTGTCTTACTGGGGCAGTGATAAAATCCCACTGTTCAAAAGGCTTGACTTGACATTACATCAGAGGAACACAGGAGGGCGCACTAATCAACTGTCGAGGAGAAACTGAACACCGCCCCCCCAACCCCCCCAACCCTCCCCCCCAAAGTCAGGTTGACATTTTAACAGTCAAACTGCAACACATGCGGCAGTTTCTGGTGAGATTTTGAAAGACTATCATTTACAGGGAAGATGTTATACTCCTGATTCAAGATCAAGGAAGCCAGAAGAATTTGTCACTCTGTCAAGATGAAGCCAGGAATGTCTACACAAGGTGAGAATCAACCATCCTCTAACCCCTAATGATTTGTTAAATGACCCTGGAGCAGGATTTGCTGTTTTAAACAAAGACCTTCTATATAATCTACAACTGAACTTGGAGTTCTGCTCATCCTCTACTGAGTTGATACATAAATGTATTTGTCTGTTCCATCTGTTTTCCCAGGAGTAACGGTGAGTTTGAAGAGGTAAAAATGAAACAGTTTTGCACAAAGAGCGGCCCTAGAGCTTAGATGCAGTCTGTGGCCTTTCCAAATTTTAAAAATATAAATGCAACAGTAAGACACAATTCCCATCATGGAATTCAGTAAGTACATTATAATGGAGATCAAAATGATTCCCTTTCGGGCCTTTAACGAGACAGTGACAACAGCTGTCAAGAGCCAACAGGTGAAGGCAAGGTGCATGCCTCACTCACAAGAGTGCCATTAATTCCAAAGTCACATTCAAGCTTATGTCTCGGCAAAATTATAAGTAATTCCATGCATAGCTATTTGGGGTCAAACCTAACAGTTAAAATGGAATGTGTTGAAACTGAATGTTATGAGTATATTGCAGTTGCATAATAAATATCTGTGGACTGGATAAGCACAAAGATTTTGTCAGTCACTGGAACTAGCTCACAAAAAATCCTGCATCCTCAACCTCATAGAGTTCACTTTAACCCTCACTCCACCACTAGACTCCCCACCATTGTTTCAAGCTCACATGCTGTCAGTCTGCTTAGTGTACTTCATGGCCAGGGACTTTGGTAACTTCTACTTCTATCATTTAGCTGAACTGACCACTAGGTTGTATCTGATTAGGCTCCACCTATACCAAAAGGTAACTGTGCTCTAAAATGTGCCAATTTAGAAGATATATTTCCAAGCTCTCCTAAAAGGATAATAGGATATAGCAATGAATTTATTCTGATAAAGCTGCCAGAATGATGTATAATAGTAAAAATATAGTCAGTCATTAAATCTTTTGAGTTCGTATCTAACTAGGAAGTCTTCAAATGGCATTCACTGTCTTCAGTGTGCATGTGAAAAGCCATCATCAAGGTGAAGTGCAAGGAGCCGGAGAGACGGCTCAGTGGTTAAGAGCACCGCTGTTCTTCTAGAGGACCTGACCTGGCTTTGACTCCGGCACCCACATGACAGCTCACAACTGTCTGTAACCTCAGTTCCTGGGTATTCAGTACCCTCTTCTGTCCTGTTTGGGCACCAGGCATGCAAATAGTGTATAGACAAGTATGGGATCAAAACACTCATATACACACAAAATAATCAAATACATTTTAAAACAGAAAGTGAGGTGCAAGGGGCTGGAGAGATGGTTTAGTGGTTTAGAACGCTTGCTGCTCTTGAAAAGGACTGGGGTTTGGTTTCTAGAACCCTCATGGGGTTGTTTGTAATTCTAGTTCCTGAGGGTCCAGCATCTTCCTTGTCCTCCTTGGGCTCCTGCATACACATGGTAGTCACACAGATAAGTGGGCACTCACTCATATATACAGCAATACAAACAAATATTTAGAAGAAGAAAGTGAAGCATAAAGTTAGAAAACATAAACCCCATCAAAGCTGCTTGAATCGGTGAAAACAAAGTTTCAGCTGACCCCTGCACTTCTGAGGTCAGCTGAGCCAGGGAGTGCATTCCAGGCCAGAGGGGCTGCAGAGTTCCCGTTTGAGGACACCTTGGTTTACAGAATGAGTTCCAAGATGGCCAGAGCTACATAGTGAGATCTTGTCTCAAGACAAAACAAAAGTAAAGGCAAACCAAAACCAATCATAAAACAAACCAACAAACAAACCAACCAACCAAAAACCCCAACACCCACTATGACCACAAGGAGGCCAAGGGTTTAAGTGGCTTATACATTCTGATCACAGTCCATCATGAAGGGAAGTCAGAGTCTGGAGGCAGGAACTGAAACAGAGGCTATGGAGGAAGACTATTTATTACTTGCTGCGCACAGCTCGCTGAGCTTGCTTTCTTATCAGCTTCAGGAACATGCACAGGGACAGTACCACAAACTGTAGACTGAATCCAGCCACATCAATCGTCAATCAAGAACATGCCCTCCAGATAATAGAGGCATTTTATCACTTGAGGCCCCTCTCTCCAGATAACTCTAGCTTTGTGTGAAGTTGATAAACAAAAAACAACAGTAACAAACCCTAACCAGGACGGAAGGTCTTACTGAACTCCAAAAGCCAAGTGAAAGAAACCACCACAAAAGCAGTATTAGTAAGAAAACAGAAAAACAGACGTATTCAAAAAATTTCCATTAAGAGAAAAGAATCAATGAGATGTGGCTATCCTTCATTGTAGTGGGGAAAAGGCACTTGGGAAAGTCTTGTCTCAAAAACAAGAATTTGTTCAAAAGCATGTACATGTTTCACAATGTAACTCATTACGATCATGCTGAAGATCAAACTCAATGTATTGTGTTCATCCCAGGCAACCATGCTGCCCCTGACATTGATCCCTAACCCCTATAACATGAAAAACACCCACAGCCAACCTCACATTCCTAAAGCAGTAAATAGAGCTAAAACTTGAGGACCTGAGAAAGTTTTTACAAATCCTTTGGTAGGCACAGCACCTAAGCTTAACTTACTGAGAAACCACTTTAGCATGTGGATAGTAATTATTTGATCTACACTTTGTTGGAAAGGGGAGAGAGGAAGTATTATTAAGTAGAACACTTCCTTTCCTTTGTTTCTTTTTTTTTTTTCCTTTTTGAGACAGAATTTCTCTATACACCTTCCCTGGCTGTCCTGGAACTCGCTTTGTAGAGCAGGCTGACCTCCAACTCAGAGGTCTGCCTGTCTCTGCCTCCCCCGAGTGCTGGAATTAAATAAAGGTGTATGCCACCACATCTGGCTTTTATCATCAGCTTTTGATTCTAAAAGGGAAAAGTTAATTTTTCATTTGTTCCTTCCCTGTTTTAACCTCTGTCTAAAAGTCAAGAAAGAAGATTTTATGAGTAAAGCAAAAACACCTAAGCTCTGATACCCTCCTAAAGAAGTTGCTCTGAGAGGCAGGCTGATCTCTTGAGTTCAAGGCCAGCCTGGTCTACAAAGAGAGTTCCAGGACAGCCAGGGCTGTTACACAGAGAAGCCCTATCTCAAAAAAACAGAAGAAAAGAAAGGTGTTCTGGGATAAATGTTTCCACAGCACTTTTCTTTTAAACAGAACATAGAAAACATCCTTCACTTTTTATTGAGGATATTTATCTCCATGTAGCAATTGGGAAGATTCTATAATAAGTTGGCAGTGAGAATGTATGGTATAAGAGGTTAACGACAAGCATTTCACATCTGCTTTCCTTATTACTCTATTACTTATTCCATTGAGCTTGAATAAAACAACTTGCTAGAACGGTGTGCTCAGTAAAATGGTGCAAAGCAAATATCTGAAAAGGCCACCTGTAAGCCAAGTGTTTGAGTTTTGCCACACAGTGACGTCTCCAGGAGGCATGTTTTATCTAGAGCCGTTTATTTCACGCAGGCTCTAAACCGGAATGCTTCAACACTGCTCTGGCTAAATCCTTCAGGGGCTCCACTCTCCAGCATTTCTTGTAATTCGAACGGCGGTTAGGAGTAACAGGACATTTAGACCTTTTGTCTGATAGTTCCTACTTTCTGTTCAGATAGAATCCAGCCTTGCAACGTCAGTAGGGAGTCCACTCAAGTGCTCATTAAGTGGAAAGAGGTTGATGACCTATTATACCTCTCAGGTGCAGGTTGAGAAACATGACCAAACCAGTTTTGGAGCCTATCTTTAGCCCAAGGGTGAAGAAAGGTAACATACAACTTCATGTTTGGCCAAAGGGATCTGCCAAATAGTAATGAAGACATCCTGACAGATGCAGGGGCTGTGGGATGTGTGCAAGAGGGAATTCAAATCCCAATCACAAAACCCAGCTTGCCACAGTCCAGCAAATTTTTAACTGCTGACCTCCCTCCGTGACAAACCATGGTGGAGGCGACAGAGTCCAAAGGGATATGGCTTTAACTTTGCCCTCTGACTTAGTAGCGGAAACTTACCAGTTTCATATCGGACTTTTGGTTGTTCAGTACCAGTCTCTTGACTTCTTAAGACAAGGAAGGATCTTCCGGTTTAATCTCTATAGCCGAGAGCATCGCGGGACTTGGAGTCTTCCTTTCTCACGCACTTTCCAGAGCTTCACGGGAAATGTAGTTTTACTGTAGGTATCATGGGCATTGTGGGCGTCTTTCCTTTTCCTCCCTTTTCTCTCTAAACACCTCCTTCCGTCCGCTCAAATTCGTCGCCGCCGCCAATTCATCCTTCCTTTCCATCCCAGCATGATATCATGTCCCTCATCTGGGTCTAGCATCCATGGTATTCTGGGATATGTAGTCCGCACGGCTTCAGCCCCCAGCTCCCCTCCTCCCTGTGGGAAGGTGTATGAGCGCAGTGCCTGCTGGAAGCTGTAGTTCCCTAGGGCCTCAGACCCTCGGCTCTGCGCTTTTCCTCTAGGGAACCGGAAACTACAACTCCCAGGGATGCCCAGCGGCAGCAGGTGGGAGCGGGGCTGTTGCTATCAATATGGCGGTTGTCAGCCAGACAAAGACAGTCAGTCTGATGTGATTGAGACAAGGGAGGTTTTCAGGGGGAGACTGGGAGATAGGGGCCTCCCCTCCCCCCTCGGCTCTTCCTGCGCGGGCCTGGAGCCCTCCTCAGCCCCTCCCGCAGGGTGCCCCGCGGTGAAGATCCCCTCCCCCTCCCGCCTTCCTCCTCCCTCCCTCAGCCTTGCACTGGGACGCTGGGGAGGGGCTGAGCCGGGTGCAGAGAACTCTCAGCTGGATTTTCGAGGTGAGTGGGGTCGTTTGCAAGCCGGACTGCCTCAAGTCTCTTTCCTCACTTCTCTCATTACTTTAAGGAAAAAAAAATGTCGAGATGTTTGGTGGGAGAGAAAGTGAGTAGGCGCCACAGATGTGTCTCTGGAGTGGCCAGGTTAAGCATAGGGGAGCAAGTAGGGGTACACTTCCGAGGGGGCGGCCGTGCGCGGGTGTGGGGTGGGGCAGTTTGTGAGGGGCGGGCGTGGAGAGGCGTCGATGGCTTCTTAACTTCTCTCTGGTCTCCAGGACCGGCGGAAGGTTTGAATCCTGGAGTTGGGGGTCTTCCTGCTTGGGAGTTTGAGAAACTGTGAGTGGTTTCGAGGTGTGCTGGTTTGTTTGGGGAGTGTCTTGCTGTGTTTTAAACTGCGACGTGTACTTGGGTGCTGGGATCGTCTTGAAGGAATGTCTGTAGATGGTAAGTTAGATGGCTGGAGTCAGAGATAAGCGGCCTGGGCTTGGGAAGCACGCGTGAGTCCCGGGCTGGACTTTTGGTCCGTGGATCTTGTGCAGGGTTTTGGGGGCTCAGTAACTCGTTAGTGTCTGGCGCTCAGCTCACACTCCGTACCCTCTGGGCCAATCTCCACCCCAAACTCCGGCAGGACTTTATAGATGATGTGATATGGAGATGCTTCTTTGCCTTAATTTGGCAGCTAAAGGTGGGAAAGGAAAAGTGTCTCTTAATATTTTATTCCGGAACCGTGTTTTGGTTACACTATTGGGGCTACTTTGAAAGGAGTCCTCCGCCCACCTTCACCCCGAAACAGTAAGTAGAGGTATCTTGTCATCTTGCTCAGTGGCTTGCCAATTATTTAAATTTCGGGAACGTGGGGTCGGGAATCTCGAGTGCTAAATGCCGTACGCATCTGTGTCTTCTAACGAGACAGAACGTCTGCTCTGCTCTGTATCCTGAGGTAGATAGGGCGACTTATTTTCGTAGTTGAAAAAACTGTTGGAAATTATTTGCGGGGAAGAGGGTTGGCGGTGCGCTGGAAGGCGCTGCATGTTTTTTTTTTTTTTTTTTTTCTTCTACCCCACCCTGTTCTGTGTCACATTTGCTTGAAAACTGGTATGGAAGAGTGAGGAAGCATTGGGTGAGTGAAGCAGAGAATGCACTTAGCAGTAAAGATACACGCTATCTAAAGTTGAATGATTGCTATTTTTATTTTTGTCTAAAGCTTAAAAAAAAAAAAAAAAAACCTTCGTCTGTTATATAGGGTATAGTCACGTGCTCCTTTTTCTGGGGACCTGCAGATAATAGAAATCTTTGCCTTCTCTTTCCTATCTTTCCTTAGCTTCCTCCCCCCCCCACCCCCTTCCTTCCTTCCTTCCTTGGCACAGAGCATTTCTCTTCCCGATGGACATAATACCTCCTGTACTTTTTTGCTTAGTTTGTGCTAATATGGGTTATGCTTTTTGTGGTTTCACTATAAAATGCATCGTTAAGTGAAAAGAACCCGAATTTGTTGTTATTTTGCATTTATGCCACAAGTCATTATCACATCAGGTTTGCAGTGCTTTGCATTAAACTTATTAAAATTGCACAACTGAGTTGCTAGATCTGGTTGTATTATGCTTATAAGTCAAGTTTGGGAATTTTTATTTTATTTTTCAATTTTCAGTTAGGATTGTTTCTCACAGTCTTGAATATTTAATGACATTACACCAGGAGAATTTAAGATCATACATTTTGTACTCTCTCAGTCCAAAATACAACTTCTTCAATCACTCTCCGTAATAATTTTGTGGTATCATAGACTTTTAAATCACTAAGAGAATAATTGGCATCATTTCTATTTCGACTTGAGAATTTCATGTATTTATGTGTTTGGTCAAGAATATATTAGTTCTATTAGCTATGGGCTTTTAGATTATATAGCATCTGAAAGTACTATTGATACACTGGGATTTTATGGTAGGTTTAGTCTTTGATTTGAAATTTCTGCTGTTGATCATTCCCACAGATAAGGGGACTGTTTTCATGAAGTTGAGCATTAAGTATGTGAATGGACCTAAATGTAAGTTTGTACACAGTACGCTGTTCCAAACTGAGCCTTTCGTTTGTTGAAGATCAGGATTTTCAGAATTGCTTGTTTGAAACTTTATCTTAACCTGAAACATCAATTTTCAAAAAATAGAAGAAAATTCCATGTAACAACAAAATAGTTGTTTACTTGTATTTTTCCAAAATGTATTCTAGTAGATATTGAATTTTTAAATGTTTAATAATCATTTTAGATATGACAAACTAAAATGTTCCACCTAGAAAAATGAATGTTTTTCATCTACCCTTTCCTTGAATCTTCTTGTTTATTCTCATCAATGGAATTGTGAAGTTATTTATGGGAAAAGCTTTTGTTAAACTTCTTCTGATTAGTAGTCTGGTAAAAATGGCTCCATGTACACAAAATACTCCTTATATTCATTGGGCTGATTCTGTTGCATTTTGAGTACTGGGGCATTAAAATGATGTAAAGCCTTTACTGCAGACTAAAGCATAAAACACTCTCAGCATGTGGAAGTCATATGGTTTATGAAAAAACGGAGAAAATGGGGGCATCGGTGCCTGTCCAGCCTAAAATTTCATTCTGTAACTGTAAAGACATATTTATTTTAATCTGATCATTTCTGAAAAAAAATTCGGCCTTTACATTATGAGAAATTGAAAATGCAAGCTGTTTTTAACCAATCTGCTGCTAGTTCTGTACACAGTGTACATACATGCAAAGCTGTTTAGTTGCAAAAGTGCATCAAGGAAAGGAACCCTTAGTAATGTGCTGAATGCCTTAACAGAAGGCTTCATCTGCACAGCTGGGTGTATTTCATCTTCTAGCCCAAGTGGAAACTTAATATCTCTGTTTTTCTAAGTTATAACACACATTGTAACAAAGATCTCATTCTTCTCTTCCTGCAAGTTTATACTAAGTGTTGATGGGTATTCTTGCTTGCTTCATTGTATATTGTATATTAATTTGTTCTTTTTAAGTCTCCTATGTGTCATGTTATTTCTGGCTCTAGTTTGAAAGTTCAGTTGGCTACCTTGTTTCTATCAAAAGCAAATCAGGTTTACTGTTGGGTTCATCTGTTGCAGCTTTTCTATTGTTTTTGTAATCTGTTCTTTAAGCTTGGGTTGTTTCTCTTGGGAATTATAAATTTATCATAGAACGGGATTTGGTGTACGGCTCAACTTTTAAAAATGGTGAACACATGGATTAGTCTTAAAAGCACCCAGTAAAAATGTGCTTTGATCATTTTGTTTCTACTTTATTTAGATATTTTGGCTTCCTTATTATCTATTCTTTGGCTAGATTTTTCTTTTTCTTTTTTTTGGTTTTTCGAGACAGGGTTTTTCTGTGTAGACCTGGCTGTCCTGGAACTCACTCTGTAGACCAGGCTGGCCTCGAAACTCAGAAATCTGCCTGCCTCTACCTCCCAAGTGCTGGGATTAAAGGCGTGCGCCACCACTGCCCGGCGAGGTTTTTTTTTTTTTCCCACAATTCATGGAATTGTGGCAGAGACGGGACTCAAACCAGGAACAGACTGAGCCTCACAACTCCAGAGCGCAGAGACTAGAGCGGTGTGCCACCGCTGGCTGGCTAGATTTTTCTGATAACTATTGGTTTTTCCTTTTCTTTTCATTTTTGTACAACTTCATACAAAACTGTCATGAGTAAAAAGCATAGCACATCTAGAGTGTTATATATGCAAATTCATATGTGTACTTAAATATATATGAAGTGTGTGTGTATATTTGTTTGTCTCTCTGTATGTCTGTGTGTGTCTTTTAGACCTACAGATATGAAAGCAATCTGATCCACAAATAGCAGAGACTTAAGTATAACCACCATTCATGCTGTCCACTTTATAGACACATTGGAGGCTTCCTTATCATTGTAAACCATCGTTTTATCAGATTCTGCCAAACTACAGTTCTCTCAGATGGGAGTCTATCAGTCTGACATTTTTCTCCAGTTAGTACTAAATAATTAGTGTGTGACTCAGATTCCTAGACACAGCTGTGCCCAAGATGGCCTTCACTTAGACTGAGGACCCATCTATCATAGGTGCACATGAGTAGAGACTCTCTCTGGCAATTATCTGATATAAAACTTTTAGGTTTTAGCTAATCACTGTTTATAAAACGGACTCTTATGATGTAGGAACAGCATTATGAGTTTATTTAAAAAAAACAATTGTTGAACAAAAGATAAAAAAAAAAGCAATTTAAGTGATTTATAAAGCAGTGGTTTAGCTTTGTTGTGATGGGCTATTTTCTTTATTTTTTGAGTCTTAAGACAGATGTACCTGATTCTTAGTCCATTCCGAGTCCATTGAGATTTTTATTAGCTTGTTGACTGAAATATTTACTGGATATATGCCCTGAGAAGTATTTTTATTGTTGTTTTTGTTTTGTTTTTTTTTTTGTCACTGTGACACAAGTTGGAATCAAATGGGAAGAAGAACCTCAAATGTGAAAATGTCTCAGATTGCTTTGGGCAAGTCTGTGGGGCACTTTCTTGGCTGCTGATTGATAAGAGGAGGATCCAGTTTACTGTGTGCAGTGCCACCCTTGGGCAGGTGGTCCTCCAAAGTGTAAGAAAGAGTGTTGAGAAAGCCATGAGGAGCAAGCCAGTAATAAGGTCCCTTTGTGGTCTGCAGATTCCTGTCCTACTTGAGTTCCTGCCTTGACTGTGGAAGTGTCAGATAAACCCTTCCCTCCCAAGTTACTTTTAGTCATGGTGTCTTTATCACAGCAATCAAAAGCAAACTAAGGCGATATATTTCGTAGTTTGTCAATCTTTTGTCCAGGGCCCCATATATATGGTGCATTAAAACATTAGTAATTTTCTTGTTTAAGGAGCATTGTGGAGGTGCAAAGGAACACTGATTTTTAATGAATACAGTCACATTCTTTTTTGCATTTATTTATTTAATTCGAATACCTGCCATAGTGTGCACATGGATTTTAGAAGACAACTTGCAGGAGCTGGCTCTCTCCTTTCACCATGGTGGGTTCTGGCAATCAAACTCAGGTCTTTCGGCTTAGTAGCAGATATCTTTACCTGCTGATCTACCTTACCTGCTGGCCTAAGATTCAGTTTTTATACAGGGAAAAGTCAAATGTGGGTTCTGCTGAAATGAGAACTATGTAGTACTGAAATTATCTGCCTTGTGATTTGGATCAGGATAGTGTTAATCCTGACACTCTTGGTTTGGCTAGTCCACCTTGCAATTGTGAGATGGAGCTGATCTTTGTCTTCTGAGTAAACTTCCTTTCATTCTCTTGCTGTTCTCTTAATTCATTGTTTTTGACTCATTACATCAGTCTCTTAACTAATCTTGTTGTATGCAGTTGTTTTTTCATTAGTCATTCTACACTGGTACCTGAGGGATCTTGCCAAAGGAAAATGTGAATTTGATTGTCAGCCATACTTTTCCTGTAATCCTTCAGTGGCTCTGCAGCCTTTCAAATAAATTCCAACTTTGAGTCATTCCACCAGTGTCAAAACCAGCTTCCACCACTGTGTACCCTTGAGCAATTGATTTTTTTTTATTTATTTATTTATTTATTTATTTATTTATTTTGGTTTTTCGAGACAGGGTTTCTCTGTGTAGTCCTGGCTGTCCTGGAACTCACTCTGTAGACCAGGCTGGCCTCGAACTCAGAAATCCACCTGCCTCTGCCTCCCAAGTGCTGGGATTAAAGGCGTGTGCCACCACCGCCCGGCCTTGAGCAATTGATTTAAATGTCTGTATCTCAGTTTCCTCACCTGTAGAATTGAGGTGAAAAGAGAGTCCACTTCATAGGATTGCCTCACATAAGCCCTGAGAGTGCTTTTGCTGTATCGTGTCATTCATAAGGGGCTGCAAAAATAGTAGGGGGCCTTCATTCAGCTTCTCCTATTGGTTATGCATGCATAACTTTAGTGTGGTACAGAAAGAGAGGAAATACCTTAGTGGTGCAGTGCTTGCCTAGTATGTACAAGGCCCTGACGTCAACAGACATACTAAGCAAACAGAACAAAACCTAGAAACTGACATTGGTACAATGTGTGTTATAGTGCTATGCCGTTTTATGATGTTTAGTTCATGTAAGCATCCCCAAATTTAGGCACAAAAATAATCTATCACCACACCTTGGGAACACTTGAGATCTTTGCTAGGTTCTTCTGTTTTGTAGTATAGCTAAGAAGAAAGACTCTGTATTAGCAGCTTTTCTATTGCTGTGGGAAAAAAAAAATGACCAAGGCAACTAATAGAAGGAAACTTTATTTGGGTTTACGGTTGCAAAGGGATAAGGACCCATCATGGTGGGGAAGCATGCCTGCAGGATGATGGCAGCTGGAGTTGAATGCTGAGAGCTCACATCCAGTAAGGTCAGCACAAAGCAGAGACAGAAAACTGGAAATAGTTGGGGTCTTTAAACTCTCAGAGTCCACTGTTAGTGGCATACTTCTTCCATCAAGGACACACTTCCTAAATTTTCCCAAACAGCACCTCCAACTTGTAACAAGTGTTCAAATATATGAGCCTAAGGGACACACATGCTCATTTAAAAAACCACAAGTACCAATTGTTGGATCAGGAATTTCACTCTTTTGTCTCTGTAGTGTTTCAGAAATTCTTTGGTACAGATAGAAAGTTCTATGAAAAATAATTAAATTTTCTTGTTATAAGAATTTGAAAACAGCACAGCACAGAACAAACCCTAGGACATAATACTAGCAGTCAAGAGGGATAAGAGTTCAAGATCATCATCTTACGAGGCCAGCATGGGCTACAAGAGACCCTGGCTCCCAAAACCAAAAACAACAACAATAAAACATGAATAAGCTTTGCTTAAACAACTAATTATAGTGTTAATAGCCATTAAACATTGCTAGTGAAATCTAACAATAATAGTGAAATTTTCAGTAAATGTGTAAAATTAAGATAAATTCCTCCCTTCCTACCTTTCCTTCTCTTTCCTCATTTGAAGCAGGACCTTGTTCTGTAGCCTGAGTGAACTCTTGATTCTCTTCCCTCACACTCTGACTGCCGAGATCAGAGGTGCTTGCCACTACACCCAGCTGATACATTTCTCACCAAAGCAGAAAGTCTGAATTAGATGACCAAATTACACCTATTCAGTGCTGTGTTGTTCTTGGGGTTAATGTAGACCTTCCAGATAGATTGGAGCTCATGTCATAGTCTTATTTTGGACTTAGAAGGAAATTAGCTTCAAAGAAAGTACTTTTGAAATTATTTCTGGAGAAATAAATAAATATTTAAAGAATAAAGGAGGGAGAAATTTATATACTGCTAACCTTAGTTTGGGTCCCAGAAAGGTTTATCAGGTTAAAGCATAGTTACAGGCTGCTTATCTTTAGATGTGTGATTTAGAGAATTTTTTAAATGTCACAGCTCTGTGATATTAACACAAGATAGGCTGTGTGATTTTTGTCTTTGAAATTTGAGGTATTTTTAATTGTTGGCATTGATAATTTGCTTTGGAAAAAACCCCAAAGAATGAATTTGAAAGTTGTTTCGTTGGCAAGAATAAGATAAATATCAATGGAGCTTCCTGGTAAGTCAGATTCAGCCATGCAAGGCTTTTAGCTATCCATGGTTTCATTTTCTTCCTGATAATACTTTTTTTTCCTCCTTGTATTTATCTGGTTTTACCTTTTATTTATTTATTTTTTTGGTATATATTCTAAAATAAGTAAATAAATAATGTTTTAATTAGGAATTATTTGGCCTCAAAGAAAAATAGAAGGGTATAGCTGCTTGGAATTGAAGCTAGATATTTTTAATTTTTTTTTTAGTGTCTGTGTGTGTCTGTATGTCTGTGTATGAGTATAAAGCCTTTAGAATATCAGGTCTCTTGAAAATTTGCCTTCAAAAGTTAATTCCTTAGTCCCTCCCCTTTTAATGTATATCACTGTTCTCCTCAGAGTCTTGATTATTTCCAGACCGTTGAGTTGCTGAGAAACATGGACTTTGGAGCCGGATTGTTCTGATGTACCTCTAATCTTTACAATTTACTCTTTGTATAAACTTCCATGTGTTTCAGTATCTCCATTTGTAAGCTAAGGTAAATAACAGTATCTGTTTGAGGCCAGGAAAATGGCCCAGCCAGTAAAGGTGCTTATCTCCAAGCTTGACAACCTAAGTTTGATCTCCAGCAACCACATGGTGAAAGGAGAGAGCTTCTGAAAATTGTCTTCTGACCTTTACATGTATGTGCACTTGTGTATGCACACACATGTAAAATAATAAGTAAATGTACTTAAAATAATATCAATCTAATAAAATTCTTGGCTTACGAGAACATTTGCACTGTGCTTATGATAGTGGTTGGCACAGATTGAAACAGCACTTCATTACTAGAGGTTCTGTGCTTCTGTTCCCAGGATCTGCGTGTCCTCCTTAACCCTTAGGATTCTTCTGTAGTGCAAGCAATCCCTTTCTAGCTAATATTTCGTGTGTTTATTCTCTTCTTAATTTTCTTTATGTGTAGGACTTAATTACATCCCACATAAATACCTATTGATTGCAGCATAAAAACAGCCTTCCTGCCTCGTCAGCACCCTCAAAATGATTTTCATTGGGCTAGTCATGTATGTATGGACTTTACCTAAGTTCACATTTTGCTTCTGATAATTTTTGACTCCTGTGCTTCTTAAAGCTTCTAATATTTCCTTTCCTCCTTGAATAACATCTCACTTTTTTATCCCTAAAGATGTTTTCTGCGATTCATTGAAGTGAGTTATCCCTCCCATGTTTTCAACATCTCCCCTCTTATTATTTGCCACGTTACTCAGTTAACACATCTGTATATCCTTGTCTTACCAGTTAAGATCTTATCTAATAAAACCCAGTTAAATCCTTCCTCCTGAGGAAGCATTTTCCAGTGCATCTTGTCACACTTATGCCAGTCCATTTCCTCTTAAACCCTGCTTATTTATAATCCTAACTTGTTGTATTTATTTTCAAGGCATGTTACATTTTTAGTGGGTTAGTATCCATGCCTTGTGTCTGAAGGCACTCTCCATGCTAAGTGTTGGATTTGATTTCTCCTGCTGACTGAAGCCTTTGTGGTTCTCCTTTGTCACTTTTTCACATCTATCTGCTCTCAGTGTCCAGCCACAGCTGATGGGTCACTGTGTTTCCTCACATATAGACTTATTTCTGTTTTTTCTTAATTTCTAAATTTTTGGACATCATAAGTAACTGAACAGTCATGTACTTTGCCTGTCCACTTGCTAGTGAATGCTAAAGCTTCTGAAATGTCTGTGTAGCCGCTTTCATCTGGTGCTGTGGGCCTGCAGTGGCCTTCCCTGGGAGGGTTAGCAAGGTTGTCCTCGTGCTCTCCCACCTGTGGGACTTGCTTCTCCTGTTCTTCTTCATCCCTTTGTTTTTACAACCTTTGCTTCTTAGACCTGACTGGTAATCCTGTGCCTTTGTCTTTATGTCAGGAAAAGATACGGAAAAGATGAAAATCCTGAAAATCAAGTAAGACTATCTTCTTTGGCAGTTCACTTGTTGAGTGATTGTGCTCTGGCTTCCTGGTGAGTGGACAAAAGTCTTCTTTAGTGACTTCATTTGAACAAGAGTGCTGAGGGAATGAAAACAAAGTTAATATAGCAAAAATCATTAAAAAGTGATTCCCAAATATTTTATTTTAATAAAAATATTTGGTTGTTTGTTCACACTAACTGAACCAGAGTTGTAGCTCTCAATTGGAATGGTGGATAGTGCTTATGGGCACTTTGGTTGTCACTACCAGAATAAAAGTGCTGTAATCGTCCAGTGGACAAACAGTATCTCTCCATCCCAACAAAGAATTTTCCCATCCAAACCAACAGTTGTATCAGAGTCCAAAAACGTGATCTTGGGCCACAGTCTACTATTACTGGAGTCATGGATTGGCTCTGTATATCAATTCATTTGTCTTATATATACTATACATTTATGATGTCAAGTTTGAGGGTTTTTTAAATGAAAAACTTTTTTATGTGTATGCTTGCATATATGTCTATGTACCAAGTGCATTCAGTACCCACAGAGGCCAGACAAGGGTGATGGGTCCCTTGGAACTAGAGTTTCAGACTGTTATCTGCCAGGTGAGTGCCAGGAACTGAATGTGGGTCCTATTCAAGAGCTGCTCTTCTCCTAACCCCTGAGCCATCTCTCCATCCTTAAAATGAAGGAAGATCTTAAAGACACAAACTGTGAGTCATATTTTAATGTCTAATTTCCCCAAGTCTTTTACAGTGGTCTTGCATCTACTGTTCTTATTTTCAGTAAACTATCTTAATCTATCAACATTGGAAACCGTTTTTTTGTTTCCTGGTTAAGATAGTTTAGGACAGGGACACAAGAACTTCTCAAAACTAAAAAAATTTTATCAACGAAGACAATTTTATAACTTTATCAGTCTCCAACCACATTGTGCACGAGACCTTATGTATGTTAAGAAGTTTTACCCTTGGCACACAGGGGAGTTTGTGAGGTGCTTGTTTTATATAAGTCGGGGTTCTCCAAAGGAACAACTGATAGAATGAATATGTGTATATTAATGTGAGATTTTAGAATAGCTTTCATAGCATAGGCCAGTCCAGGTAGTCCAACAGTGACTGTCAGGCTGGAGAGGCTGAGAAGCCATTTGCTGCTCAGTCCATGAGGCTAGGTGCTTCAGCAGTAGCAGTCTTGTGCCAGAACTTTGGAGAGTTCCTGGGGAGCTGCTGGTCTTCACTCTGTCTTAAAGGCCTGACACTGGTTCTAATATGCTGAAGGAATGCAGCATCAACTGGATAGATGATTGCTTCAGATAATCTTATCAAGAAAGTGCCTCACAGGGTGCCCAGTGGGTTGCAGATTAGCAGAATCCTGCTCTAGTTCATTTGAAAACCTGGATTAGGCAGTGTACTTAGCTTCCCTTGTCAGTTGTTTTAAGAAGAGTACCTAGATAGCATGTTTATTAAACAGGTCAACCAAGAGCTTTTGAGTGAGAAATAAGAAGCTGAACTGTGGTTGTAAATTGTTCTCAAAGTAAGTTCACTGGTAAGTCTTTTTCTTACCTAATGAATAAGTGTATCCCCACTCCTCCACCCCCCCAAGGACAAAACAAACAAAGCCCTCTATAAGCATAGAGTAACATTAAATTACAAGTGTAGTGTTTTGCCCCAGATTGATAGGATTCATGAGCGTATCAGAGAGGAAAAGGGACAGTGAAGTCTCCTGTTATCTCTTTACAAAGAGTAATGTTCTTTGCTTTTGGTGATAGGAATGTTAGAGAATCTTTGATTATTTCAAGTAGCCAAGAGCCTTGTCTGTCTTAGAGGTTATTAAATCATTTGTGTTCTGAGTTCTAGTGTTAAGCCTGAAAACTGTGAGGAGAAAGACCAAATCCATGATATCCAATTGAAGCAAGCTTTATTTGGGGTACACTTGGGACTCCCCAGCCTTTCCCTAAGTCAGGATTTTAGAGAGCAGTCTTCCTCTCGAGTTCCCTTTTATCAGAGAGATAAGTTGTTTACAGAGAGGGTTGGCTGTTTACATTGTTAGAAAGATACAATGGAAGGGAAGGAACTGCGAAGGAACAAAGGGAAGGGAATCATGGGGTCCCAAGCTTAGTGTAGGGTCAAAAACATGTTTTGTAGTTTACCTCAGATCTAAGACACAGGAACTTAATTACAGATAGAAACTTTAACTTTCAAGGACTTTACACAGAACAAACAGGAACTTATTCTTTGCTACAAACAGAAACCTTAACCTGCATTTAACACAGGACAAACAAGAACTTACTCTTTAACTACAAACAGAAACCTTAACCTGCAAGGTATATTGTTCCTGCTTTGGTCTTCTGCTAGTTGCTTTCCTGGGGGTTTATTTATTTATTTACTTCTTTTCCTGGTTCTTGGGATGAAATCCACTGCTAAGAACATACTCTTGTCTTGCAATAAATTTGACTGTGTGCTTCAGAGGATGCTACTAGCTGGCCTTAGATCCTATTTGGCGACTCTATTTTAAGCCCAAGCCAACTTCTATGATTTTGTTTGTTTGTTTGTATTACTTTTATTTAGACCTTTGTATTTTGAACATCATCAGCAAGTTTTCTGCCTTTTACCAAGGTATTTTTTTAAATCTATTTTTTAAAGACAGTATCTGGCTATGTATATTCCATGCTGCCTTTTCACTCCTCTTGTCTCTATCAACTGAATATTGGAATTACAGATGTGTGTTACCACTTCTGACTTGTATTTTTATATTCTCTCCTTCCCTCTTTCCCTTTCACTTCCTTTTCCCTCTTTTTCTCTTCTCCCCTCCTTTCTCCCTTCTTCCATGCTAGAAATTGATCCCAGATCTTCAACATATAAGCACACTAATACTGAACTACATTCTTAGCTCCTGATAGATTAAACACAAAACCAACAGTGGATAGCTTGTCGTCTTTTGTGTCTTTTTTTTTTTTTTTTTTTTTTTTTACAGAATTCTTTATTTTATGTATATATTTGTACACTGTAGCTATTTTCAGACACACCAGAAGAGGGCTTTGGATCCCATTACAGATGGTTGTGAGCCACCATGTGGTTGCTGGAAATTAAACTCAAGACTTCTGGAAGAGCAGTCAGTGCTCTTAACCACTGAGACATCTCTTCAGCCCCTGTTTTTTGTTTCTTATCCCTTTGACTTAACATAAATTGTTGAAGTTCATCCATGTAGCAGATACTACTATACCTTTCCTTTTTATTGCTTAACATTTCCATTGCTTATAAATGTGCTTGTTCAGTAGTTGATGGATAGTTTAAGGACATTAATAATATTGCTTAGGTGACACCTGCCCACAGTTTCTCTTATGTTTTCATTTCTCTTGGGTGGGCACCTAAGACTAGTAGTTTTAGTTTTAATGTTAAATTTGTTTAGCTTTTTAAGAAACTAACAGATTGCATTTATTTTATTTTTGATTTTTTTTGAGACAGGATCTCTCTAGATGTCTTGGGACTCATTATAGAAACCAGGCTGGCCTCAAACTTAGAGATCCACCTGCTTCTGCCTCTTAGTTCTAGGACTATTTTCTCATTAGTGGTGAATGGCTACAGTTTCTCTGTCTGTGTTATCACTTGTCTGTCTTTGGGTTTGTGCATTGGTTGCAGATTTTCTGCATCCTTGCTAGTGCGCCTTGTCTGTTTATGATGGAGGGATGCAATTCTTTCACACCCTGGCTGACACTTGTAATTTTTTCCCACTTTCTTTATGGCTATTCTCATGGGAGTGATGTTAATTTGTTTATCTGGTAGCTGATGATAGGCATCATTTTCAGGGATTTGTGCATATTTTTGAGTGAGATGCCTGTTCAGGTAATTGTTTATCTCATGGTTGCATCCTCATCCTGTGATTGAGTTCTAAGAATTCTTTGTTTTCAATGTATTTTTGTTTGTTCTTATAAACAGATAATTGACATACACCTTTTCAAAATCTCTGTCTTGCTACTTTTTTCTCTTGACTTCTTTTTTTCTATCCTTAATGAATTTTTAAGGGAGAGTCTTTCAACTCAGTAAAATTGACGCTCATTTCAAATATTAGAGGGGACAATAAATTGATAGACCAGTGACAAAGTATCTTACCCTATTCTTTACCTTTCCTTCAGAAGGTACTTAAATCCTATCATGGTGGCCCATATTCATGGTCTCAGTACTTAAGAGGCAGAGGTAAGAGGATTCAGAACTAAAGCTAGACATACACCCCCCCACACACACACAGACAGACAGACATACACATAGAGTGAGAGAGACAGAGAGAGAGAGAGACAGACAGACAGAGACAGGAGAGACTGTTTAAAACAAAACAGAAGTACTCCATAGTCCTGCATCTGTGTCACAATTTCAAACCTCAGTCTCAGCAGCCATTTTCACTATATACTATTTTTTATCATAGTTACTTGAGCAGTCAGATGTTATAGGTGGAACAACAGACACTGACTGTCCTACATAAGCTAAAAGTATATTTACTGGTCTAAGGATGTAGCTCAGTTGGTAGAAAGCATGTTTAGCATGTATGAAGTCCTAAGTTCTATATCTAGTGTCAAATTTGGCACAGTACCACACTCCTGTCACCCCAGCACTCAGGGGTAGGAAGCAGGAGGATCAGAAGTTCAAGGTCATCCTTAGCTATAGAGTGAATTTGAGGCCAGACTGGGATACATGAGACCCTGTCTCAAAAAAAGAAAAAAAGAGCAAATTTATTGCATGAAATTAGGAATCTTTCAGAATTGTTAGCAAGACTACAACACAATAAATCTCATACACTGGGAGAGGTATGGAAGGCAGCTCCTGGCAGAAACCACAGCCAGAGCCACACCATAAGTGTATTCTGGTTAGGACAGCAGCATTGTTGCTACATGCAGTTGCTAGCAGTAGAATGGCACTCATGGTGTTCATCGTACTTGGCCTTGGTGAAGCTTTGCAGGAGGTTTCTTTCTGACTGTTTGGGACACTAGTTCTCAGCATAAGAGGCACGTATATTTGCCTATACTCCACATTCAAAGGACATTCAGATTTCAGTCTTTTATATGTTTTAAAGTTTCTTGATGTGAGTCAGAATCCATCTTTTAGTCTTAAAAGAAACTCAGGTATTTGTCCACCTTAAAATGTAAACCAAATAAAGTTCCATGGACCCCAGTTTTACATCTAGGTCCTGCTATATCTCCTTTCTTCTTTCCAGACAATATCGATTATTCTCACTGTGTTTCCTGATGCAAGCTACCAGTGTCTGGTGTACATGCTTACTCATCCTCAAAACTTTTACAGTGCCACTAAAATCTGTGAACAAGTTTTGTTCTTCCAGCTTGATATCTCAGCTATTTTTGTCATTGATGACCCCTTCCCACCTCAAAGACTTTCTGTTTTGGCTTCTTTTATTCCCCAGTTTTGTTTTTCCTTCTTTGTCTCTTACAGGCAGCTTCTTGTCTGCCCAAACTTAAAGTTTCTCAAAGCTCTAACCCACTCCTGGTGTGGGTTTCATTTTTTGTTTCATTTTGTTTTAATCCACAGGCACTTAAACAGGTTCATCTATTCCCACTGTCTTAATTTTCCAATAGTAGAGGAGCCCGTGCCTCTGTATATTCCAATGAACATCCAACTAAACATTTTCTCTCATGTGTTTCAGGCACCTCAGTTACCACTTCTGAAATCACAGTTGGGTTTCTCTCTTCCACCATTGCTGTAATGCAGTACTTCTCAGCCTTCCTGATGCTGTGACCTGTAATACAGCTCCTTGTGCTGTGCTCACCCCCAACCATAACATTATTGTTGTTGCTGCTATGTAACTGTAGTCTTCTACTGTTATGAATCATAGTGTCAATACTTAATATGCAGGATATCTGATAGGTGACCACCAAAGAGATCATGTCGTACAGGTTGAGAACTGCTGAGAAGTGACACTAATAGTCAGACACCTGTTCCTACTAGCAAACTGGCATTCTCTGCTTCTTACCTCCTTCATATCTCAACTTTATTTCTAGACAGCTCCTGGTTGTCAGGATGTCTGTTTTCCTCTTACATGTCACTCATGCCTAAGCCACCATCAGTGGTAGCCTGAAATAGTTATCACACAGAAGAATCATGTAGATAATGTTATTCTTTTTTTTTTTTTTTTTTGGTTTTTCGAGACAGGGTTTCTCTGTATAGCCCTGGCTGTCCTGGAACTCACTCAGTAGACCAGGCTGGCCTCGAACTCAGAAATCCGCCTGCTCTGCCTCCCAAGTGCTGGGATTAAAGGCGTGCGCCACCACCACCCGGCTTTTTTGGTTTTTCGAGACAGGGTTTCTCTGTTGTAGCCTGGGCTGTCCTGGAACTCACTCGGTAGACCAGGCTGGCCTTGAACTCAGAAATCCGCCTGCCTCTGCCTCTCAAGTGCTGGGATTAAAGGCGTGTGCCACTACCGCCCGGAGATAATGTTATTCTTAAATTTATTCATCATCATGGTATTCCACACAGTATTGCTTCTGACCAAGGAACTCATTTCACAGCCAGAGAATTGCGACAGTGGGCCCACGATCATGGAATCCACTGGTCTTACCATGTTCCCATCATCCTGAAGCAGCTGGTGTGATAGAAAGATGGAATGGCCTTTTGAAGATGCAGTTACATTGCCAATTAGGTGGCAGCAGCACGGAGGGCTGGGGCAGAGTTCTTCAGAAGGCAGTATATGCTTTGAATCAGTGTCCGATCTATGGTACAGTTTCTCCCATAGCCAGGATCCATGGGTTGAGGAGTCAAAGGGTGGAAAAGGTAATAGTTCCTCTCACTGTCATTCCTAGTGACCCTCTAGGAAAGTCCTTGCTTCCTGTCCCCACAACTCTAGGTTCTGCTGGCCTAGAAGTTTTGGTTCCAGAGGGTGAAGTGCTCGTACCAGGAGCCACAGCAAACATCCCACTGAACTGGAAGCTCAGACTCCCCTGCTCATGTTGGGTTCTAATGCCCTTAAACCCACAGGCTAAGAACAGAGTGACAGTGTTAGGAGGGTGACAGATCCAGATCACCATGGGGAGACTGGACTGCCTCTCCACAATGGAGGTAAGCAGGATTATGTCTGGAGTGCAGGAGATCCCTTAGGGCATCTCTTAGTGCTACCATGTCCTGTGATTAAAGTCAATGGGAAACTACAACAGCCTAATCCAAGCAGGATGACAAAGGACACAGACCCCTCAGGAATGAAGGTATGGGTCACTCCTCCAGGAAAAGAGCCTAGACCTGCTGAGGTGCTTGCAGAGGGTGGAGGAAATCAGAATGGGTGGTAGAGGAAGGTAGTTATAAATACCAGCTAAGGCCACGTAACCACTTGCAGAAATGAGGATTATAAAGTAATATGAACGCTTCTGTTTTATTTTGTTAAGAATATATTTATTTGTCTTTCTTCTAATTTCTTTAATATCAATTGGTATTTACGTTGAGATACTAAAAGAATGTTCCTAAGGGACATTGCCCCGTTGTAAATTTACAAATATGCTTGCAATTGTATGAGGAATAGTTTTATCATGTTAGGCATATTCATGACCCTGTTCTTGTTTCATGTGGACATGAGATATTATTTGTGTCAGGTTGACAAGGGGTGGATTGTGGTGGCTATTCCTAGTTGTCAACTTGACTATGTCTGGAATGAACCACGTTCCAGAATTGGAAGGTTCACCTGTAATCCTAATCTTGAGGCAGAGTGTTGATGAAAAGCTTAGGCCCAGGCAAGATAGTAGATGCCTTTAATCCCAGGAGACTAAGGCAAGTCCCAGATCCCGGAATGTTGATACACACCTTCCTGGGCCGCACCTTCTGCTGGAGACCTACATAAGAACATTGGAAGAAGGAAGGCTTACTCTTCTTCGCCTGCTTGCCTTGTGGGACTGAGCAACTGCTAGATCCTTGGACTTCCATTCACAGCTGCTGCTGACCATTGTTGGGGAGTTGGACTACAGACTGTAAGTCATCATAACAAATTCCCTTACCATATAGAGACTGCCCGTAAGTTCTGTGACTCTAGAGAACACTGTCCTTATGAGGAAGCTGCACAACCTAATGTGCCTCCCGGGAGTGTTCAAGGGCCTTGCTCTCTTTGATCTCCAGTGTCATCTGTTTTTGTCTTGATTTTGATAGTCTGGTCTTATTGAACCTCTCAGCTGGCAAAACCTCTTCCTGCTGTAGTCCCTCACATGTGGAAGGAAGTTAGAAATTCAACCTACTTAACTGTTTATAGAAGACAAATTAAGTTTTCCAACAGAATCCTCATTTCTGCCTTTTATGTGGGAGGGGCTCTGCTGTGCAGGAGGAGTGGGTGTGTGAAAGTACCTTTTACTGCAGACCCACATCTGCCTGGAGGTTAGCATAGCAGCTGTGAACCAGCACCACAGGTGGCCGTGACACCACAGTGAAATACCTTTGACATCTCAGCTAAAGTAAGGCCTCAGCAGCAGTTAATAAGTGAATATCTGATTTCAAACAGTACAAATGTATTTTTTCTTTATTATTTCAGTGAGAACCTCATTTATTTAAATGTATTCTACTTTATTTGAGAACAGTGTTATCTGTGTAATATAGGAATGAAATAGTTTATAAAAGCTAGCTAGTGTGTTATACACATGCATAAAGAAAGTAAAAGAATAACAATGAGAATTCTACTTAATATACTTTTATTTTTTTTCAAAGATGGCATTACAAATGCTGCTGGAATAGAGTAGGAGTTAGGATACTTTCAGTTGGAAAATCACAAATTCTTTGAAAAATAACTTTATAAATTTATTTCTTTTAATACAGCAGAAAAATCCAAGGCAGGAAAAGATATGGTAACAGTTGACCTAGTGACACTAACATATCCTCTGAAATCTTACTTGTTGTGTTTTGCTTATTTTGTTATGATTATTAACTTCTTGCAGCAGCTCTGTCTAATAGAAACAGAATGGAAGGGCTGGAGAGACGGCTCAGGGATTAAGAGCACTGTTGTTCTTCCAGAGGACCCAGGTTCGATTCCCAGAACCCTCATCATGGCTCACAACCGTACAGATGTAACTCTAGTTTCAGGAGATCTGTTGCCCTTTTCAGACCTCCATGGGCACCAAGCACACTAGTGACTCAGACATATGTGCAGAAATCACTTGTAAAGTAACAACTTTGAAACATTTTTAAAGGAAATATAATGGAAGGCAACATTTTAAATTTAAATGTTCTAGTAACTACATTTCAGCAAATAAAAAGAAACATTTGAAATTAAATTTAGTGTCTTCTATTTAACTCAGCTGTCCAGCACATTACTATTTCAACATGCTCTTCCTGTAAAAATGACTAGGGAAACGTTTTATATTCCTTTCTTACATTGTCTTCAGAATTAGTATTTTACCTTGAGAACACTTTTTTTTTTCTTGAGTATGTTTTCAAAGGACAGCAGCAGTCATCAGTGGCTCCTCATGAGGCGGCAGGAGTCAGTTTGGGGGCCTTGTGGGTGCAGTGCTATGGAGGATGCAGTGCAGTCAAGACCCACTGTGGGAGAATAATGTCAACACTAAGCTTTCCCTTTGAGTTTTCTTCCAGAAATTTTGTGATTTGGGATGTTATATTTAGGTCTGTCATGGAATTAGTTTTTGGCTTTTTTTGTTGTTGTTGTTGTTATTGTTTATTTATTTGTTTTGTTTTTCTGTATAATCCTTCCTGGCTGTTCTGGAACTTGCTTAGTGTAGACTGGGCTGGCCATGAGTTTACAGAGATCCACCTGTATCTGCCTCCCAAGTGCTGGTATTAATGGTGTAAGCCACCACTGCCCAGCTGAGTTAGGGTTTTGTTGTTTTTAATAAAAGCTTGAAATATTCCCTGAGATTGCAGTTTTTACCCATGGATGTCTTGTTCTCTCCTCAGGTGTTGAAAAGGCCATCCTATCTACCTTGTGTTGTCTTGGCACCTTTGACAGAATTGTGGTGATCTTCCTTTGTGTAACCACACATGGCTTAGAATCAGCTTGCTAATGTGTGTCATAAGCCCTTTAGGACTTCTCACTGGCTCTTACTAGTTAGAAGTGGATGCTTCTTAGTAACACTCAGTCTCCTGGCTGCTCTGGTTACTTACAAGTTCCTTGATCTCTTTCTCTCTTCAGGTTTCCATTTATTGGTATGCAGATTCTGTATCTCTGTTAGATTTACATTTTTGGCTTTTTTGGTATTTTATGGCTCAGTGCTATTTTGAATGATACTTAATTTTTAAAAAGATTTATTCTGTTTTATCTATATAAACATTTTGCCTACATGTATGTATGTGTGCTACATTCATGGTGCCTGAGTTGGTCAGCTTGGATGTTTGGAACTGGTGATGAGCCAACATGTGGGTGCTAGGAACTTAACCCGTGTCTTCATTAAGTGGAACAAGTGCTCTTTAACCACTGAACTACCTCTTCAGCTCTGTAAATGGTAAAGGTTTAAGAAAAACAAGTGGAGCTGGAGAGATGGCTCAGTGGTTAAGAGCACTGACTGCTCTTTCAGAAGTCCTGAGTTCAATTCCCAGTAACCATATGGTGGTTCACAACCATCTGTAATAGGATCTGATTCCCTCTTCTGGTGTGTCTAAAGACAGCTACTGTGTACTCATATATACATAAAATAAATAAAAGAAAGAAAAAAAAAGCAAATCCATTAGATTCTAGATCAGTCCTAGATAGAAATGCAGTTGAGTTTTCTATATTGTCCTTGTGTCTGGTAGCTCTCCTGAAGTCATACACTCAAAGAACTGAGTTTTCTCTCTGTGTCTCTTTCTCTTTCTTTTCATAGAAACTTTGAGTTTTTGTAATATTATAATCATCTGTGGATAATAGTTTATGTTTTTCAGTTGTTGTATTGACTAAGACTTTGAGTATGATGCTGCTGAAGAGCTGTGAGAGCCACAGACTGTCTTGTTTCAGTGTGGAGGGAAAGTGTTCCACCTTTCATGATTAAATATGATGTCAGCTGCATTAGTGACAGCATACCTGTTCTGTTTCTAGCTCACTCTAGCTTTTGGACATGAGCCTCATCGGATGCCGTTTCATCATTACTAATTCCTATGCATTGGCTGTGATGGTGATTTGTATTGGTTGATTGTTAGATACCACATACACCTTGTATGTGTAGTGTTTGTTCACGTACTGCTGAGAATCTTTTTCACCTCTCTTCATGAGGAATAATAGTATGTATTTCTCTTACCCTGTTACTTAATTTTCTGGCTTCTACATTAGGATAATTTTTGACCTGTGAAACGGTTTGGGGGAATGTTTTCTTCTAGTTCAGATTCTGAAATAAATTGAGAAAAACTGTCATTATTTTCTCCTGGAATGGTTAGTCAAGTTGGCAGTGAAGTCATCCTGGTGAAGAGTTTTCTTTGTTGGCATATTTTCTAAGTGCAAATCCAATTTCTTCAATAGGTACTGGGCTATATAGGTTTTTGGGGTTTTGTTTGTTTGTTTGTTTTTGTTTTGGTAGTTTATGTATTTAAGGAGAAGATCCATTTCATCTAAGTTTTGGGGGTGTGTGTGCAAATGCCAGAGGTTGACATCGGGTGACCTCCTCTGTCATTCTCTATGTTATTGAGACAGGATCTTTTGCTGAACCTGGAGTTTACCCATTCTGCCCACTGGTTGGTCATCATGCTCCAGGAGTCTGCCTGTTTGCTCGGCAGGTGTTGGGTTTATAGAGGTGATGTGTACTGTCATGCCCAGTGTTTCAAGAATTTCATACATAACTGCACTGCATTTTCATCATATTCACCCCTCATTCCTTTCCCTAACTCCGTTCAGGTTCACCCTTATTTTCCTATACCATCCTAACTTCCTTCATTTCCTCTCTCTCTCTTTTAAAAACAATCTACCAAGTTCAGTTTGTTCTACCCATACCTATGGGTATGGAACCATTCTCTAGAGCATTGTCACTCTACCAGGGGCCACACAGTCAAACAAACTGACTCTTATCTTTAGAACCAAACAACTACCAGTAGCTCGCCAGTTAGTAGGGAGCTCTTGAGCCTTTCTCTCTCCAAGAAGGAGGCTGATTTGAGTCCATCCTATTCTTGTTCTTGAATATGAGCAAAAATATGCTAATTGGAACTCCTTGACATTTATCCTGTTACTCTTTCACTAGCATAATAGGAAAGATGCAGCTGTTACAACATGATAGTACATGGCTAGATTATGTTATGATTTAATGAGTGTGTGTAAGCATGTGGTGCCTTACACCATTTTGACTGGGACTCTTAATTAGCTATGGTTGAACATTCCTAACAAGTGTCCCCACTAGTAGCTTCCTTATCCCTTAGTGACAGAATGGCCTGTCTTAGACACAGCTGCCACACAGGACCTTCTCTGGCATCCTTTCTCCCGAGATTGTTTCAGTGAGAAAATAAGACCATGTAAATGTAATAATCCACAGGTACCAAGCACTCCTACTGCTATCAGAAATTCATCCTTCCCCCTGCGTTACCTATGCCAGCCTTAGCTTTCATCCACACTCACCTCGTTTATTCCTTAACATCTTTGGTACAGTCCTTCTGATTCTCTGGATGCTCTGCTCCCCTACTGTACCTAACTTTGGGTCTTGTTCCTTCAAGCCAGCTGTAACCACTTATTAAGGATATTTTCATAAACATCATGTATTTCAGGTAGGACATGGGCAGACAATCAACAGTATACAAGAACTTCAAATCCTTCTTGTATAGTACCAAAATCAGAAAGCCACTATAAAGCCATGAAGTCTTCATTCATCGCTTTGAAAAGAGGAAAGTACTTAGAGTGAGGTTGACATTTCACATTAAGGATTTGTTACAACTTTTTCAGGAAATGAAAATGGCAGAACTATCAATCTGAAGATTAACACATTATAAGAACCATGCGCTTCTGAGAACACTGGAACGCCCAATAGATGAAACCAGATTGGGTCAGGTTCCACAGTCTCTGATTAAGAATTAACACTATGTGATGGTATGGGGAAAGAGAATAAATGAATATGAGTTTCCCAGACCACAAGCATTTGTGCCATGGTGCCACCTATCAAGACAGGATATTTCTCCTGGAAGCCAACAGACTTTCAATTACAGATGTTCCATCATCAGTCAGCTTGGAGATAGTGATCCTTCCCAACAAGAAGTGTTTGTTGCTAACAATATAGCTTAAAAAAAAAAAAAAGTAAATCAAAATTCAGTGTTTTTATAAAACTTGATAAAAAATAGTATTCCAAACTGTACAGTCAACAGAAGTACACAGTTACCAAAAATGCACACACGTCACTTGGCATCTTCAGCGCCTTTAGCTTCCTGAGCCTCATCTGTTTTGGAGTTCCATTCTCTGCAGGATTAGTCACATCCTTATCACTATTGGCTTTCCCCTTCCCCTTGGGTACCTTTTTTCCCTTCTTTGCAGGGACCGTTTTAGGCTTGGGCTCTGGCTTTGGAGGAGCAGGTTTAACAGACAACCTTGTAGATCTTCTCTGTGGCTCCTCCTTCGACTTGGCTTTGTCTCCTTTAGCATCCCCTTCAGCCTTTCTTTGGAGCATGGCAGGGGACATCAGCGCTGAGCTTGGGGATACAGCAGTGCACTGGTCTGATACATCCGGGGGTCGTCCTCCATTCTTCTTCCTCCATGGTCTTTTTGAGTTTTTGTTTATTAGAGTCTTGGAGGATCATTCTCACCCATGAAACAGTTGTGACACGTGTTATAGGTACCATTTGTTATTCAGCTTTTTCTTCCTGAAATAGTTGGTTGCTTATTTTTGAGATGTCACCCAGACTTGTTTTAAATTCTCGGCTCAGTGATCCTCCTACTTTGGCCTCATGGGTAGCTTGGACCACCAGTATATACCTCAGTGTGTGTGTGTGTCTGTGTGTGTGTATGTGTGTCTGTGTGTCTGTGTGTCTGTATGTGTTTGTGGTATTGAGTGCTCCTGTGTGTACAGTAAAGATTGATCACAGGACAAGTACTCTACACTGAGCTGCACTCTAGCCTTGATTTTCATCCATTATTTATCATGTATTTGTGTGTCTTCAATAATCCTGGAGCACGTAGGATTCATAGTGTCAACCAGAGTTGACATAAAGGGTCCCAGAACAGAGCAGCTGTCAATCAAAAGTCAAACTAAGAAGCCATAGTAATCTCTAGCTGTTCTGCACCCTGTCATGTAACAGCATCTATTACTAGAGAACTGGGAAATTGCCCAGGTACTTGGATGAGGCAGCCTAAGATTAGGAACACCTTCCCTCGGGTTCCTTCCAGACAGAACATGAAACAGATTACAGGAGAGAACTATTGAGTATTTTTTGAATAAAATGACAGTGAGAAAATAAAGTTCATTTTGAGAGAATAGCAAGGACAGCTGATGAAGGCAAGAACAGAGAACTGGCCTGAGTCATGGCTGAATGTAACATTTATTAAAGTGGCTATTGAATGAAGAAACGGGGAGCAGAGGACATGACTGCTCCTAGATATGGTGGAGGAGCAGGTTTCTTATAGATATGTGGGAGAACAGAACCAGAAGCAGGGGCATCTGAGAGTGTCCAGAATGGACATGACCTTGAGTTATGCCATATGGAGAGAGGGAAGAGAAGGGAACCAGGTGTAGCAGCCAGAAGGCCCAAGAGAACAGGTAACCAAAATGGTTGGATTATCTAGTGGAGAGCAGCCCAGCCCCCTGGGCTGGAGAGTTTAAGGTAGAGGGTGGGGCATGCCAGCCAGGAGGGCCCTGAAACAGGTAGACTGAAGAACTCCAGGGAGAACCCAGCAGCCATTGTACACTTTGATATGTTAAATAGGCACCTCAGCCATTTGTCCCAGGTTTGGAACCTAACAAATACAGAAAATTGCTTTCTGCCCAGTATGACATAAGCTTTGGGTGTGAGAATGCACAGCCTAAGAAGAAATCCTTACTACTCTTATTGCTGTTGGTTTAGCTTTGTCATCAAGCCTGGTCTGTGGGAACCAGAACTCTGAAAAAGTATTTGAGGAGAGAGCAAACTGTATGTATTACTGTAAGTGACCCTTTTTAGTTTTTGTTAGCTTTAGGCCAGGAAGGAATAGCTAATTGTATTAATACTTACTGTCATCAGTTTATCCTTTAGGTCTGTAGGTGGTTTGGCTCATCTTTAACAGCTACAAGTTCCAGCTGCTCTTCTGGGGCATTTGTAACCAAGCAGTTTGGGATTGATGGCTGAAAAGGTTAGTGTTGGAAGATGTTAAGCTGCATCTGAGAATCTGCCTCACATTCCCTTTCTTCCTGCCTTCCCCACCAGAACTATGGGTCTGCCATTATCTCAGCCACATTTATAGAAGCTCTATGCTCATGTGAATGGCTACCTTAAAGTACTGAAATGCTTGCAGGGGTGTTTGAGCAAAGGTGACAGTGATTCTATTGCTTAGCTAAAATGCTCTAGGAGACAAGAAGCTACATTTTTAAACTGAATTTATTTTTATTATTTTTAAATTATGTAGTGTGTGTGTGGGGGGGAGAGGGGGGGGTTGTGCACAGGAATGCAGGGAATGTAGTTGACCACAGAAGCTAGAGGTGTCAGAGTTTCTGGAGCTGGAGTTACAGGTCCTTGTGAGCCATCTGCTATGGGTGCTGGGAATTGAACTCAGGTCCTCTATGAGCCAACTCTTCAGCCTAAAAAATTATAATTTGATAGCAGTAATAAGTAGAATAAGGTATAAAGGTTATTTAATAGACCATTTCAAATCGTGTGCCACTTAACTTAGCACTTGAGTAACAAGAATGAACCAGCTGTGAAAAGCACATTTTAGGTTCAAAAATGGAAATGACCCTGAGAAACAAGCTGCCTGAGCCTAGGTCATAGATGAAGTAGAAGAATGATAGAGCCTTAGGAAGGGATTACATTTTATTCTATGTGCAGTGGAAGCCACTATGGACTTTTAAGTAGGGACTGGACATGAATTGACTTACAAATGAAGAATACTGTGGGTGTCCTGAGAACTGCTGGTGAGCTCTGTTTCCTGAGTCTTACTTTCCTCCTCACTGCTAGAGTCCAGGAGCTCTAGCAGACACTGCAGTTGGAGAGATCTGCATTAGAGAGCTTTCAGTCTTCTGTCATAATCGTAATCAAATATTAGGTGTTTGTTCATACTTTATTATTTTGAAGAAGTTATTTTTCATGCATATTTGGCTGAGTTTTGTTATTGTTTTTAAACCATGAATTGAAGGTTTTTTTTTTTTTTTTTTTTATTTATGAAATGATCAAAGACAGCCTGTTAATATAATAAAGCACTTTAAGGGGTTTGAAGCATTAAGCCGTCTTACACTGTCATTATGTTAGTCAGGATTGCAGGAACCTTTTGTTTTACTGGACTTAGTTTGTCATTTTATCATTTCCTAGTATTTTATTAAGGTTCCCTGCACATGTTCCCAAGGGATACTAGCACATGGATTGCTTTGCCCTTAATGTATTTGACTTGATGTTATAGTGATACTAGCCCTGTCTGTTGAGTTGAAAAATGCTTGCTTGCCTTCTGTTCTCTGAAATAGCTTATATGAATTGGCATTATTTCTAACTTAAATGCTTGGGAGAATTTACTGTGAAGCCAAAAAGCTGAACAGTAAAAAGAATTGATAAGTTTTATTTAATCAAAACCTTTTCTTCTAAAAGCATGATTGAATAACAATGGGGTCATATTACAAATGGATGTGTGTGTTGAGATAGGTGTGATTTGTAGTCTAATTTTGTGATATGTCTCCAGTAGAGTGTAGAGTGGCCAGTGCTGAGAGCTTAACTCAAGAGCCTCTTGTATGCAGTTCTGACTCTTGTTAGAAGATTGTATGCAGTTCTAACTCCTGTTAGAAGACATTTGTGAAAGATACTGTTAAATTACTGAGGGGTTTTTAGTTCATTTTTAATGTCCTTTGAGCCTCAGTTTTCTTCTGTTGTGAGATGAAAACACTGACATTGTACAGTAAGATCACTATGATGGTAAAGTGAAAAAACAGACACTAATAGTGTACAAAGCGTTATTGCCATTAGTGTATTCTCATTAGTTACTGTCATTTATACATAGTTGATCCTTCATAGTTGCTCTTTTTCAGGAAACAAATTATATCTTAAAAAGAGTCTAAATATTTTTTACTCTTTTAATAGATATATAAATTGAATTTAATCTTCTCATTCTTGATGACTGTGGGAATCAGAAGTAGATATAGCCAAATTATTTTTATACTCTTTAAGGAAAATCCAGTTACAGTATCTATCATTGCATGCACTCTGTAGTTTATGCCAAGCTAGTCCCTTTTACCAGTGCTACTTTTATGAGCAATGAAAGTTGAAATGCAGGTACAATAAGTGGTAATCGTTTGTTATAGTACAGGTTAATATTATGACTTTAAGGATATATTATGTGTTATGTAGCTGAACCAAAACAACAAACTAATCAATCATTAGTGAATTTTTTTTGCCTGAAAACTTCTACTTTTTGAGTTTTAATAATCTATAATTTATAAAGTATAAGTATCCAATGTGAGAAAGGAAAAATAGTTATGTGGTTCTCAAGAAATTCTTAGGTATTTTGAGCTATAAAGAGAATAATTTTATGTCAAGTGAGAAAACCCTGTGACTTCACAGACCCACTCGTCTGTGGCACAGAGAAAAATTAATATTTTCAGTATTTAGATAACCAGAGGCTCAGCCATGCATTGCATATTTAAACTTTCTACAGTATGTATTTATTTCAGTTTATGTGAGTGTTTGCCTGTATGCATGTATATGCACATGCATGCCTGGTGCCTTTGAGGATCAGAAGAGGAAATTTTATCCCCTGGAACTGAAGTCACAGTAAATAGTGTGAGCTACCATGTAGAAGCTGGGAACTCAACCCAGGTCCTCTGAAATAACAGCAGGTGTTCTTTCTTGTTGAGCTGTCTATCCAGCCCAAGAATCTTTTTCTATGATAGATCAGTGAACCACAAAGCTATAAACAACAGCTCTGGGGATGAAGCCTCATATTGATATAGAACTGTGGCTTAACAGAAGTAACACCAGCACAACTCATTTATTATACCTTTTTTCCCCTTTCACCTATCTCAGTAGCTATGTAGTGTTTTTATGTTTGGCATTTATCTGTACATTTTTCATACTCCCTCCTTCATTCATTTGACATTCAAATGCCCCAGAATGTAGGTAAGGCTGGTTTATAAAACCACACTTAAACACAGGAAAATTAAAAGCAAAATAATAAGGCAGAGATAGACTCCAATGATCTGGAACTCCTGGTTCAATGTTTGTTGAAATATTTGTAGATCATTATTCGTCTCCTCTCACTATTTGTTAAGTAACAGCCATGTTCCAGGAACTATCTCAGGTAAAAGGAACATAATAGAGAACAGAGACATACATGGTTTCTACCTTCCTGAAGCTTCCAGTGTAGTGAGGATTATTACTTAAATAGCCATACAGCTGCAAAGCTGCACTCCAGTGCACTGTAATGGGGGTACCACCAGATGCTATGAGAACTTAGACTGTGGAGAGTTTACCTTGTCAGATTGGCAGGAAAAAGGGACCCTTGGGAAATAATAAAGTCCAGGTCTGAAGGCTAGGTATCACATAAAGAAAGAAAAGAACTGTCAAGCCCAGACAAGTGGGATATCTTGTGCAAAATAGCCACCACTGCAGGAGGGGACATGCAAACTGTAAGAGAATTGAAAGAGTGGGAGTTGGCATAGAGATCACAATTTACTGGATTCTGACCACCAAGGCTGAGGAATGAGTGTTTGTTTTAATGAGTTCCCTGTGTCATGTAGATGTATGTGTTCATGTCTGAGTGACTCCTGCTTTATTTTATCAGTTGCTTCCTAGTTCACCCAGACAGTTCATGAAACTAAGGGATCTGCTAACTCCATTCATAAGTCATCAGGTTATCTTGTGCAGGAAGGTTTATAACTTTTAAGGAATAAAGGAAGAATTCACCAAGCTGGTGACCTTTGGCCTAGGTTTTATTAATGGGTTGAATGTCCACAAAGAAGCCTCTGTAAAGAAATGACAAAAATGAAAATTACTGTAAATACTCTGTCTTACTGTAGCCCTTCTACATGGCATTTGTTTCTAGAATATCATCCCCACACTGTCTTAATGTTACAGAAGTCTGGTAGCTTATAAAGCTTTGTTTAGTTAGATCTGTGCTTGTCCTATTAGGTTAGAGGTATAGGCATCGTTTTTTTGTTTTGCAGAGAAAGCCAGATGTGGCAGGTTGATTTGTACATAGTTACACTTCAACACTTCCCAACCTTCATTTCCCAACCACTGCAATGAGGAATAGATATCAAAGTCTGTTGTCTGGAATATGAAATTGATGGAGTATGAACTCTGCTAATAACTTGAGACAGAAGACAGCTACCTTGGCTTTAGTGAAATGAAGGTAAGTGGGCAGGAGAGGTATTTTCAGTGAAAACAGAAATTGATGTTTGGAGAAGTAGAAGTTGGATAAAATGTCTCTGGTGACACATTATTTTGCTTCGTTTAAAATTAAAATTTTCCTGTGTTTGAGTGTTTGTAAAACCTGCCTTACCTACATTGTGGGGCATTTGAACATCAAATGAATACATGAAAGTGTATGAAAATGTAAAATTAATTATCAAACAAAATTATATTACATAGCTCCTGAGATAGGTAGGAGAAAAACAGGGTGTAGTAAATGAATTATGCTGTTTTCATTTCTGTTAAGCCAGAGATTTATATTAACATGGAGTTTCATCTCCAGAGCCTCTGAAGTAACTCCCTGCTAATCTAAGAAACACCTCTTCCTGGCAGTTGTATAAGACAGTATCATTCATCTTCATATATGAATTCACATTACCTAAAGATGACCTTTGGTTTCTTGTGTTTTTTTATGGTTTAGCAAGTATTACAGTTTTAGTGAAAACTCTCTCTCTCAACAATGACTCATCTGTATATTTAGAACTATTATTTTTGTGCTATAGGGCATATGCAGATTGTACATATTATTTTAATTCTGGATAAAATTGAAAAAGTAAAACAGTAAGTTGAATTAAGATAAATACTTTGTCATATTTTTAGAACAGGGCAAGATGTCTTTAACTTTTAAAAAAAGAAAGCAACTCTGTATTTGACTATTCTGTAATTTTTTGCCAATATGTTACAAGGCTATGCTTATGTTCTCTGTGTGTTCCCCAGCTCTCTTTTCTCATTCTTCTAATTGTCCTTTTTAATGAGAACAATCTGGGATGCAGGGGTACACACAGGCATAGAATCAAGAGCATGCATCATTGCTTGGTGGCTAGAAGGGCAGTATTTTAAAGTAGTTATAAAGAAGGACTGTACTCTGTAGAGTTAAGTGTGGATCCCAGCAGAGCTTGAGTGACCTCTTTGCTCGTCCTCACGGTTCCCTCCACTTCCCGTGTGGTGAGCAGTAGGCCACATTTTAAAACACTCTGACATGCCTTTTGGCTTTCTTTCTGGAGTGCTGGTTTCTGTTTTACTCCTTGTATCACGTGTTTAGAGATTTGCAGTGAAAATGTGTCTGGGGTTCCGGGCCTGGGGAGAGATGGAATGTAGCAGCTACTTCCTGTTTGCACAACAGCCAAGCTTTTGGAGCCTGATAAAGATTTTGAGGACCCCCTGAATGGATTAGTACATGAAATTTAAGGCCAGAAGTGAAGAGTTTTTTGCTGTTGTTGTTGTGCTTTTGAGACAGGGTTTCTCTATATAGCCTGGCTGTGCTGGGAACTCGCTCTGTAGATCAGGCCGGCCTTGAACTCAGACTTCCACCTGCCTCTGCCTCTCAAATGCTGGAATTAAAGGCGTGTGCCACCACACACAGCCATGAAGTGAAGAGTTTTTGCTCACAGCCTTCTTTATGCTGTTCCTGTGTGGTACCTGCTCACTGCATTTGGGTCCCTTTGAGGGACAGCCATGCTGGGAATGTATGTATGTTCAGAGCTTCAGCCTTTAGCACCAGAAGCCCAGGGTGGATTTAGAGAGCTCTTCTTCCTGCTCAGTTTCAGTCTGCCCATATCTTGGAAAGATCCTTTTTAAATCTTTTGGATCTACCCTTTTACTTCTTCAGAGCTTACAGCCACTTTAAAGAGCCAGATGGCAAAGGATGCTATTTCTTTCATTGTCTTGTTTCCTGATCCCTACTCCACCCCTAGGTTCCTGTTGAACCAGCACTTTGAATTCCAAGACAAAATGCTGTGTATGTGGAGTACTGAGGCTTTAACCAGGATCTGGTGAATGCTAGCTAAGCACTTTACCTTTGAGTTCTATCTGTTGTCTCCAATGGGAAATTCTTATTTTTACTTGGAACGAGCTCTGCCAGCTTTTTACATTCATCTTCAACTGTAAAATTTATAAGGTAGAAAATGAAGACTTTTGAAGCCTTCAGTTATCCTCCAAAAGGATTACTGGTTTCTTCTATACCTTTCCAGAAATATTTGATGTGTATATACATAGAAACAAGGCTATGTATGGATAGATTTTCTTATGTCTTCCTCCTATACAGCTGACAAAAAACACCTTGTCCTTTCTTGTTCTTTTCAGTTGAAATCTATTTCATAATAACATGTAAGGAATTTCCTTAGTTTTTATGGCTGTATTGTGTGGTTATACTATAACTTATAGTCATCTTACGGTGGCAATGTAGATTATCTCTGACCTTTTTGTGCTGCAAAGAATAACCTTGAATTGAAGTTACCTTGTCCTATGTGACTGTATTCTTGGGTTAATCTCCAGAACTGGAATTGCTAGGTAGAAAGTTATAGGCATTATTATTTGGGTACTACCACCCCTTTTACTTAATAACTGCAGGGGTTATTTGTTGTTGCTGTTGTGTGTTCTTAGTCCTTCGTGTGTATTCTGGACTTGTCTTTTTGGTGAACTAGCTTTGTCAGCATCTGATTGTATTTGATGACTGCTCCAGTAATGCCTATGAAACAGAAAATAAGCCAGGGATAAGAGAAAAAAGGAGATTTTTTTTTCTCACAATATAGGGGAAATAAATATCTCCTCCATCCTCTTCAAGCCTTAGAACTAAGCTAACATGTTACTGAGAGAAAAGCACACACATTTTATTTGGTGAATTTTTTTTTTTAACCCCCATGGGAGCCGTCCCGAGAAAAATGAGGGCCCCAAGAAGCAGTTAGAACCAAAAGCTGTCTTAGACAAATAAAAAGCTTTCAATCAGGGCAGCTAATCTTGGAAGAGTGACTAAGCAGATAAGGTTAGTTGAACAGGGTTTGTTTGTGTAAATTTCTTCCATCCTGGACTCCCGATAAGAATGTCTTCCTTCCTCCGGTATGGAGGGTGGGGGCATCTTTCTCATGGGAGTTCTCGCTCCTGCTCTCATGAAAGTGCCCTTCTTGAAGTGCTGCCTTCAGAATGCTTTTAACTAAAATAATTAACATGAGAAATCAGTATGTTTAGCATGCTGTAAGTCATGGGGCCGTTTTCCTTGAGACAGGACAATATGAATAATTTTCTGCCATGAGACAGATCACAGTGTGAGTTAAGCTCACTGGTCAGCAGTGGCAGGTACTTAGTGTCTGTAGAATTGAGTGACTGCAGTTACCTGCCTCTAGTGACTCAGAAAGCATGCCTGCAATGTAAGAGAAATTACAAAGTATGTTGATGAATGTAGATCGTTTCTATTAAAAACACTGATATATATATATAATATATATATATAATATATATATATATATATGTAAAGTCTCAAAATTGTAGATACTGTGTAGGTTAAACAGTGTTCATTAGAGTGCAGCAGGGGTGGTGTGTGCCTTTAATCCCAGCACTTGAAAGGCAAATTTCAAGGATAGCCTGGTCTACAGAGTGAGTTCCAGGACAGCCAGGGCTACGCAGAGAAACCCTGTCTCAAAAAAACCCAAAAAATAAAACCAAAAAACTCCAAACAAACCAGTGTACAACCACAGGATTGACTCAACTATACGCTCAAAGAACAAAATTGACAATTTAGGAGCTTAGGGAGATGGCTCAGTTGGTAAAGTGCGTGCCACATAAGCCTGAGGATCTGAATTCGACTCCTAGCAAGCGCATTGAAAATCCAGGAATGATGGTATATACATCTTATTCCAGCATTGGGAAAGTAGAGACAGACTATCCCTAGGGTTTGGTGACTGGCTGAATCAATGAGATAGATTCAGTGAGAGACTGCCTCAAAAAATGTTAAGGCCCAGAGTGATTGAGGAAGACACCCAAAGCCAATATCTGGCCTCTTGTGGCATCTGAGCACACATGTGTGCACACAAAAATATTTGTAACAATTTAGTTTGAAGGGAGCTACCTTTGGGTGCAGAACTTCTTTGGCCCTGTCTTAGCCCTCAGATGTGTGTTTTGTGGAGGTTGTAGCTATTTATATACAAGTATGAGACAAAAAACAAGAGAGCAGTTAGCTGGGGAGAAAAGAGCGTCTTCTGTGATTATATTCACAGAAGTCAATCTTTGGAGGCAGGGGCACGTTCTTTAGCTCCAGGTAGCCAAGAATTCATAGGATCCTACTACCTCAACTTCCTGAATAGAAAGATACAGTTGTGAGCAGCCATGACTGCCTCATGGGAGATATTTTGTTTGCATGTTTTTCTCTTTAGTTGTTTTAAAATCTCTTCTGTATGATTATACATGTGAATAATATATTCTGTTCACTCTCTTCCCCTTCTCTTTCTTACCAGCTCATGTCTTTTGTTTTATGAGTGCTGATTTTAACCAGGACATCTGTGTATACAGAGTAGAACTATCTAGTGGAGCATGGTGGGCTCACCTTTGGGATCACAGCTGAAGACAGTGACTGCTCCTCCTTCAGAATCCATCAGTGTATAGTAGCTTACCTGGGATGGGTCTGGCCCTGTGAGCTCATTCCTCATCCATAATTGGCTGTTGACAGGCTCAGTGTTGTGCAGCCCTAGTAGATATTCTTAAACATTGTGTAAACAGGTATTTTTACAGTTTTATTTATAGATGAACATAAATAAGTAATAAGTAATAAAGATGAGGGGGTACATATTTATTGTACTGGTTAGAAAGTTGATCTAAATCTGGAAATTATTCCAAAGATTAAAGAATTCTTCTGGGGTTACAGAGATGGCCCAGTGGTTAGGAACACTCAGTCTGGGTGCTCAGTCAAGAGGTCCAGTGTTTGGTTCTTAGTACCCACATCAGGTGGCTCGAAGCCTTCTTAAACAGCAGAACCACAGAATCCAAAGCCTTCTTTTGGCCTTTTCAGGTACTCAGTCACAGACACACCCATACACATAAATATAAACAATAAAAATAAATCCCTGAAGAATTCCATAACACAAAGATTTTTAGGGGGAACCTGTATTATATCTAGTTGCATACAATAAAGACTATATTTGTATGGTGTTAGCTTATAAATGTCATAAAATTCAAGAATTTTAAGTTTACCATTAGATAACTGAAGGAAATAATTCAGAGTAAGGGGTTTTGAATCCATGAAAATTATAGCAAGTAAAGCCAATGTAAATCTTACCATTCTGTGTTGAAGTAAATCTCCAACCCCAATGAGCCCACGTAAAAAACACACAACTCAGTTATAATATTTATAAATTGTATGCCTAGATTTGGCAAATCTACCAGTACAGTAATCTATTCCCCAGCTCTGAGATCCCTTGCTACTTGCAGCTTCTCCAGGCCATGTGATTCTGCTCCATCTTCCTCTGTTCTTTGTCTTCAACTCTCTAAAACCTCCAGCCCCACCTTTTTCTTCCACTACCCAATCACAGGCTCTAGCCTTTATTTGACTGGTTAGAATGGGGAGGGTTCACATGAAATCACCTGTGTATGTAATCCACTCCTCATGCTCGGTCTTTAGTTAGTAGAACTGTTTGGGAAGGATTAGGAGGTGTGGTCTTGTTGGAGGAGGTGTGTCACTTTGAGGTTTCAAAAGCCCATGTCAGGTCCAATTAGCCTCTCTCTCTGCCTAGCCATTGTTGTGTCAACATGTAAGCTCTCAGCTACTGCTCCAGTACCATGCCTGCCCAGCTGCTGCTATGCCTCTTCCCATGCTGGTCATGGACTCTACTATCCTCTGGAATGGTGAACCACAAATAAAATGCTTTCTTTTACAAGTTGTCTTGGCCATGGTGTTTGTTCATAGCAATAGAATTATCTAAGACACTCCTCATCTCAGCTGCATAAACTAGGAAGCTGTACACTGACTCTGTAGGAGGTAGAGTCAGCACTCTGTGGTATACTTTGTCCTATGAATGGGATAAAGCTGCCCTCTGGAACACTCCTAATTTTGACTTGTAGCTATTGTGAGGTGTCTCTTCTGATTTATTTCAAGTTATCTTTTCCAAAGCCTTTTCCTTCCTTGTCTCTTTTCTATTTTTAAATGGGGTCTATTATATAGACTGGTCATGATCCTCTTGCCTCAGCCTTCTGAATACTGCAATTACAAGTGTGTGCTATCTTATCTTACCTGGCCAGCTCCTCATTTTCGTGTAGTGCATGGAAAGCTGAATTCCCTGGTCCTCTGCCTTCAGTACTCACCTAGTAAATTGAGAGCTGTGCTTTAAAGCTAGTCTAAGGGTGACTGATGATGCTCTCTAAGGTGCTGAGCATATACAGAAGAAAGTTCTCTGCTAACCTGTTGATATTAGAAATTCTACCCTTAGTAATATGTACCTTGTTTCCTACTGAGTTACCCACAAAAGTGGTTAGTTTCCTTTTATCTAAGGAAGTATTTTGTACTTCTAAGTAGAAACTATAGACTCCTTTGGATCTTAGGCTGCCAGGAGGGGCTCCTGCTTAGCCTGGGTTCTAATTGTTCACACACACCCTTGGGCTTGTCAACTCTGAACCTGATAGGCTGTCTCTGGACTTAAGATCTTGAAATTCCCTCTACCCCATCTACATGGTGGCTCTCTTCCTTATTTTAGTCTTTAGCCAGGTTTAACTTCTCAGTGAGAGTTTCTCAGCACCCTATATAGACTGTAGTTTCATGACACACAAGTCCTAGCCTCTTTCCCAGCTTTCTTTTTCTCTTATGTGCTTACCATGACATGGAGTCTATATTGACTCTTTTGTGTCTTTCACTGCAGAATTATAGGCTCTATGTGAGCAGAACTTGTATTTTTTCATGACTATGCTCCCCAGTGCTTTGCTTGTCCTTAGATGGTCAATGTTTGTTGAATGCATAAATGACCAATACAAAACCTACAGTACTTGAGGAATTAAACGTACACTTTTAGGTAAAAGGAATGCCAAATGTTAGCTTGTTGTACAGTTTTTCTCAACAAATTTCAGTAAATATGTTAACAGAAATTGATGCTTCATGGCAGCCAGAGAAGGCTTCATTCTGCACATTTGAATTACTCTAAACTCAGCAAAATCTCCAGCTGATGTTTGAAGTGTCTGAATATCTGTAATTTTTTTTTCTTTTATTTATTGTATAGGTCATTGTAAATATTAACCTGGGAATTAGGTTTTTGGCTACTAGTGTTAATGACCAGACAGACCAGTTTTGCTCACCACATAATACATGTCACTGAACCAAGTTTTGTTTAAAAGAAAAAATATCTTTGTGGCCACATGTCTCAGTAAAGGCACCTATCACCAAGTGTTAAGACTGGAGTATAATCCCTAAGACCCATATGGTTGAAGAATAGAACTTACTTTCAGAAGTTATTCTCTGACCTCCACATGTGTATCATGGCATAAGTATTTTCCCCACTTCCACCATAAACAAATAGGAGTAAATAAATCAATGTGTAACAAAGACTTTTAAAAATGTTTCTTTACTAGGTAGCCAAGTATGAAGGTGGGAAACACAGGTCTCAATGAAAGATGGAGTTTGGGGCTACTTATCAGTAAAGAAAACGATGAGTTAAAATGTGGAGATAGATTATTAGATGTGAAATAATCAGTCACTATTCTTTTTGGGAAATACATAAGAGGTTTTTTGCCTCCTAAAATCAGAAGGTCATGCTACATACATACACACAGGCATACACCCATGCTCACATATACACACATACATAATGCATGCATGCATACATACATACTTACATACATATGTGTGCACACACACACAGGCTCCATTGAAGAGTCACTGGTGTGAAGAGCAATCTAGGCTATTGTTATAACTTTCATGTCAGAGATAATATCCACAGTGAAGCCACTGAGAGCCACACGGTATATAACTCAGCAGCAATACTTCCAGAATTAGTGATTCTAAGCTCCCCTTAGAAGCAGGATCTGGCTGTGTAGCCCAGGCTGGCCTGAAACTTGATATCCTCTTAGATTAGCCTTCTGAGTGCTAGGATAATAAGCATGCGCCACCTCACCTAGTAGATGGGTGAATAGGCCAGCTGTGTTTGCGAGTAATGATTAAATTTAGGGTTTTATTGTCTATGGAGACTTGGAAACTAGAGTCTTAACTCTTTTGAAGGTAATGTTCTTGAGACTAGCATCTGGGTTCTACTGAGGTGCTTCAGACCTGTTAAAGATAGGTATTTGCAATTGTAGAGCCTTGTTTTTGCCTTTGCCCAACAGGTGCTATGGCTTATCTAGGAGTAAGGGTTCTGTGTTTATTGCATTAGAATTGTTTTTTCATTTATAAGCTGAGGTGATTAGAAAACATTGTCTGCTCATTATTATCAGTTCTGTCTTAAGAAGTTATGATTTACCCTATTGTAGCTTAATGAATTCACTCTTTATGTGATTAAGCATTAAGAAACTGCTGGGTTGAGGGAAGTGTAAAATGAAGAGGACATTTGGATCTGGTCAAAGGGTGACAAGTGTTGCTCTGATGATTATTATTTTATTCTGCCCATGAAGTAAAGGCTTCAAATGAGTGAATAAGCAATAGATAGATTGATTCCCTGAATAGACTATTATATTGCAATATCAGAATATTCCAGGCATATGCCAAACAGAAATGGATTCTGTTTTAGATTAGAAGAGAGTCTCTTTAAAAAGATTAGCGTAGCGATTTGGGGCTTGAGAGATGGCTACTCTTCAAGAGGTCCTGAATTCAAATCCCAGCAATCACATTTGGTGCCCTCTTCTGGTGTTCAGGCATACATTCAGGGAAAACACTGTATACATAATAAACAAACAAACAAATAAATCTTTAAACGTAAATAAATAAAAGATTAGCAACTTGTAAAGTTACCGATCACAGTGGGAGGAGCTCTGCTCTCATGATTTTCAGTTCTCCTGCTGTAGGGAACTCCAGGGACTATTATTGGTTAAACAGTGTGGAGCTGTTAGGTTTCTAAATTCTAGTTTAGTGTTCTAGTTACACCAGGGGCCTCTAATCTTAACACAGTTTGGTTCTAAATGTAGTGTAGATGTAGATATAAATAGTTGGTTTTGAGAACACACACTATCCACCTTTTAAGAGCAAAACTCGTTTATCTCTATAATGTGTAAGTAATACATGCTTATTAATTGTCTGAAAAAATGGTCAGTTGCATATTTTAAGTTTTAGTATACAGACTCTTTGTGCTTTCCAAATTAGAAATTTAGGACTATTTTATGGAATGAGACTTAAAAATAGGCATTTTCTTTAATTTCTGCACCAAACAAAGATTCGTTTACTGTTCGTCAAGTCAGCACACTATTAGAGAATGAGACTGGGCCAGTGAATAGGAAACAGTCCTTGCTGTTAAGCTCCTGCTCCAGTAAGGAATACAGTTACATGTACAGGTTCCTGTAACAAGATGATAGAAGAATACTGTAATGGGCATTGGCTGTCTTATAAATAAAAGAGTTTCCCCTGGTTGGGAGGGAGGTGTCATATTTCAGTAGGGCCAGGGAGCTGATTGGCTGGGGCAGGTATTCACTATGTGTAATAAGTAAAGGTTAGAGACTAGTTTGGGAACATTAAGGTACCTGGTCCAATATATGATATGAATTCCTATGAAGTGGATATATCTTAGGTGTTTGTTGTCTAATTTACTTTTAATGATGGGTAACTTCATTGTGTTAAGTATTCATCTTGGAATTATTGATATTACAGCATAGATACATATACCTGTGTATTTATAAACTCCGGGTATATGCATTTGTAGTGCTCATATTTGAATCCAGGGCCTTGAGCATGCTAGACAAACACACTATGACTGAGCTACATCCTCAGACCCATGAGAGGTATTTTGATAATGCTAGGCTCAACTTACCTTTATCCCCAGGCAACATTATATTTCACCTAAGATACATGACATTGTATTATTATATAGTTTTCATTGTCCTTTAAGCCAGTAGCAGTTTCCAAGTAAGAGTACTTTGGAGGCTATTCAAAATCATCTTGGCCTTCTACCTCTTCAACTTTGAGCTCAGTAGGTCTTAGGTTAACTTGGATTTTCTCCTCTAAAGATGTCTGTGTGTTTCTGACAGACAGTGGTTCTAACCTGACATGTACCATTATCAAGACCAGTAATCTCTGTACTATTACATCGTCACAGAGCCTGTGACAGGCATATGGCAATTCTGAGATTCTTCTGATAGTGTGTATTAATATACCTGAGGGTTATCTAGCAAAATTTAAGGGACTTAGAAAAGAAAGCTGAGAAGTGTAATTGTACCATGGGTGTTTGCTCAGTGACTGTGCAAATGAACTATACATTATCTGAAAAATACACAAAAAGACTCTATGGGGCAGGGTATCTTGTGTGATTTTTCTAGGACCAGGGAACCTAGTTCTCTGTATTCTCCTTAATTACTCTACAGTCTTGCATTGCGTCTGGGGAGCCAGGCTCCTTAGAGAAGCCCTATCACCACACTGAAAGAAGGCCCTGCAAGGCTGACTGAGAAAGCCATGGGAATGCCTAGCCTGGAAGCTACTTGCAAATGTTATGCTGATATTTCTAAAAGTTGTGTGTGAAATAAAGGAGAGGACAGAAATTTACTTCCTATCTGTCAAGCCAGGTGAGTGGGTTGAAGTGACAAGAAGTAACTTTACAATCTCTATGAAGTGTTCTCGGCACTGGAGGTGTGGAAGCAGCATGAGTATCAGAAAGGCTATAAGATACTGACAGTAGCGTGTGTGATAATTCTTCCAGAGTAAAAAAGCCCCATGGTTTGTGACATGCCTGTTTAATCGTGAATGCTGAACATGCTCAGTGCATCTCACAGCACCTATTACAGAGAAACATTCGTGCCAGAGAGACAATACAGAAATCATAACAGTGTCATTAACCCTATAGTTTGAAGATGAAGCCTGTAATTCTGTAAGAAAAATTGATTGACCTTGGGCAGCTAGTGTCTTAATGTTTCTCAGGTGATTGTGAACTTCAATAAATGGTTCACGTAAAGCCTTTACCCAGTGAATCTGACTGAGAGAATAGTCATTAAGTTTATAGTCTGAAACTACCCGGAGACATTATTTGAGAAATTAGTATTAGTATTTTATATATTTTTGGTGGTAGTGGTTAGAGGGCACACAGAGTCTCCCTGTGTAGCCCTGGCTAGTCTGGAACTTACTTTGTGGCCCAAGCTGCTCTTCTCAAGTGGTAAGATGGCTGGCATGAGCCACTTGGGATAGCCCTACTAGTCTATTTTTTCTCCTCCCCCACAGAACTGAGGACCAAACCCAAGGCCTTGCACTTACTAGGCAATCAGTCTACCACTGAGCTAAATCCCCAACCCCCTAAGGCCTAATATTCTAACCATGATGCTTTTTAAAATTTCTGTATCTGTGAATCTGCCTTCTCACATGTCACCATCCGTTCTTCACCCCACACTTACCATCTGCCTCTCAGATAGATGCTAAATATAGAAGGCAATATTTATCTGGGACTGTTCAAAGGAAAAATGTTTGACATAAGTGAAACACCTCTGATTAATGTCCTAAAGCATAAGCTTTTAATTGTCTTGACTTCAACAAAAAATTGCTTCAGGCTGGGGATGTGCGGTAGTTGAGTGGGGTCAGCATGTTAGAGCTCCAGGTTCGATCCTGAGCTCCCCAAAATGACCTGAAAATACTCATATGTCACAGTCTGCTTCCTTTTTAAACCCAGATCGTAAACACCAGCAATTGTGAGGATCAGCTTTGTTCTGTGTGTCTGTAAATAAATAGTTGTTCTTTTTTTAATTCAGGTAACTGGCCTTTGTTATTAATTCTATGAGTGAACTTTTTTTATACTTAACTACCTTTAAAGTTTCCATGGCTTAATCTTTTCTGAATTTGGAAACCAGATATTGAATTTTGCTAAGAATTATTTGTGAAAATGATGAGGCTTGGAATCTATGTGAAAATAACCTTAGGCACAGGGTGGGAGGAGGGGGTAGTGTCAAACTTATTAACTGTTCAAGCTGTGTGTTGTGGGCATTAAGCGGTTAGTTCTGGATACTTTCTGTGTTTGCAGATTGTCCTAATTTTTCCCTTCATCCCTGTATCTGTATATTTGTGTGTGCATGGTTGTGTGTATATAAGTAGGTGTGGAGGCCAGAGGTGAACATCAAGTGTTCGTCCTCATTTGTTCTCCACCGTATTTTTCTAAGAACCTGGAGCTCACTAATTAGCTAGCCTAGCTGGCCAGCAAGCCCAGAGATACTCCTATCTTCACTTCCCCAGAACACCTCCTTGCCTGGCCTGTTTTAATTAATTAGCTAATTAATTGTTATTGATTATTTTTGTTTTGTTTTTATTTATTAAATTTTGTTGTTTTGTTTTTAACATGGGTGCTGGGGATCAAAGTCTGTTCGTCCTGCATGTGTGGCAAGCACCTTCCCGGAACTCTCTTGGGTTTTTTTCAAAACTGACCTGGCACTCACTGGTCCACCAGGCTGGCTTTGAATTTCCAGTGATCCTCTGTCTCTACTTCTGGAGTGCTAGGATTAAAAGCCTGTATCACCATTATGGCTTAGTTTTTTGTTGTTGTTTTTATTAGTTTCTTTATTTCTGTGTGTCCATGGTGGTAGGAAGGTGTCTGTCAGCACATGTGTGAAAGATTGGAGGCTGACGAATTTGTGATCTTCAACCTGTTGTTTATAGAAGAAGTTGTCTCTATCCACAGATTAAGGTTTGAAATGGCTTATAAATTCAATCTTTGGCCTTTGATTCCTGGACTCTGAATAGGGGTGTGTGTGTGTGTGTATGTGTATGTATCTATCTTTGGTCAGAACTGAAGAAGGTAGAAGTGTCAACAGTTAACAGAACAATACAAATCAGAAGATAGGTATGCCAGCTTCCCCTCTTATCCTCTTTTTATAGTTGTGACAGTTGACACTCACAGAAATGGAGTCCACCTAGCTGCAAGATTAGCATTACACTTAGCTTGCTTTGTAATGAGAGTCTTCACAGGCAACAAGACAGCTAAAAGCTGGGAGAGAGGAGCTCAGTTGAGCACTGGCCTGGCATGGATGAGGGCCAAGGCTTAATCTCCAGTTAGGAGTTTGTTAGATGGCATTACAGTGTGTGAATTGCATTGCAAGTTTATATCCGCTTCTGTGGGTGGTTCCTGATAACAAGTTAAATTGGGTGATTTTTTTTTAATTCCCTGAGGGAATTATTTGGAAAACTGTTAATATCATTTTTTCTGTGTTTTTGTTTGGTTTTGTTTAAGTTTTGCTCCAATTCAATATTTCATTTCAGAATTACAAAATAATTTTGAAAAAAGAAAGATCATCCAGTGTTAACTTTTAATACCCTGAGATTGCATAATTAAACTTTTTATTCAATGCTGAGTTATATAATTGTCTCTTAATTTTCTGTCTTTATTCTACAGAATGGTAAATAAGGCTGGCCATCTTTGGAAAGGCCATTGATCTGCCTCATGTAAAGTATGCTCAGCTCCTTTCCAGTAGTGTAAGTATGTGATTTTCAACTCTTAGCCTGTCAGCCGCTTTAGTAATGATAAGTGACTAGGATTGTGACTCAGATTTGACAGTAAATGCGTTTAGAATTCAAATAATTCTTTTAAGTGGCATTTGTTTCTTTATGTGTTGGGGGTGGTTGTTCATTTTGCTTCCCCTGTGTGTGGGGAAGTCAGGACAGGTTGGTACAGTGTGATACTCTGCCCCTTCTACCATGTGGGATCAAACTCAGGTCATCAGCTTAGCAGCGAGCATTTTTACCCTCTGAGCCATCTTGCCAGCCCAAGAGCAAAGAAACTTTTAGAAAAATATTCAAGTGGTGTATCTCTTTGACATCGAGGTAAACAAGTATCATGAGGTTTCAAACCTGGGAGCTCTTTCTCTCTTTTTTCTTTTCTTTTCTTTTCTTTCTTTCTTTCTTTCTTTCTTTCTTTCTTTCTTTCTTTCTTTCTTTCTTTCTTTCTTTCCTTCCTTCCTTCCTTCCTTCCTTCCTTCCTTCCTTCCTTCCTTCCTTCCTTCCTTCCTTCTTTGTTATTTACCATTTTTTAACATTGTGTTTTGACATTTTTTTCATTTTTAAGTATAAAGTGTTCATATTGATTATTTTCATTATGTGCATGTGTATATATGCACTAGTGCAGTTGCCCATGGAAACCAGAGGCATCAGATCCTCAGAACTGCAGTGGTTTGTTAGCTTTTTCCTGTGAGTGCTGGGGACCAAGCTCAGGACTTCCGCAAGAACAGCAAGTGCTCTTAATTGCTGAACCTCCTCTCCAGCCTCATATTTAATATTTTTAACTGTTTGATAGCCTAGAAGCTTGTGAGGTAGGTGGTTAAGTCTTAGAGAGAGCTCTTGTTGCATTCTTAGGAATAAGCAGAATATTAAAAAGCATGTTCTCTTAATGCTTGTTTCTTATGCAAACTCATAAGGACACCCAAGCCATTTCTGTCTCCCTACTGCCTGTGGTAACATAGTTCTGCAGGTTAGCTAAGGTAGTTGTAGCGTTCTTTAGAGTCAAGGCAGAGAGATGCAAATGGAGATAGTGCTGTTGTTTCAAGAGTGTTTTTGTGCTGGAATATGAACTGTAACCACTAGTTCATATGAAATAGGCCTCAGAATAAAAGTATTCCGGGAATTTCAGAAATTAGAGAAGATAAAGGGCCTGTTAGCTCATTAAGTGTATCTTTAGCAGCTAGTGCAGAGTGCCTTGAGCCTATGTAATTTCTAAAATTTGGTAGAGTCTGTTTCACTTAAATTTCTACTGTTTTGGTTGACAGTTCTATAATCTAATAAGTAGACATTAAGATTGGTTATTATTATTATTGTTGTTGTTATTTAGTTTTTTTGTTAGAGCCCCTCCCCCACTCCCACATTGACTCTTGTAACTTAGTGAAAAGGCTTTGGAAGCAAGCCAGATGATAGGAGTTTTCCTGAGTCTGCTGAGTGCCCTAGGAAAGGCACTTTATCTTTGAGACTTTGCCCTCCCCACCAACCCACTTGCTTGCTGGCTTGCTTGCCTGCTGCTTTCTTTGTTTTTTTTTTTTTTTCCTTTTCTTTTTCTTCCTTAACCTCCCCCTCACCTCACCTTTTTTTTTTTGAGACTGGATTCACTGTCTAAAATAGCGTGGAGCTTGCTTTATACCTCAGGTGAGCCTTGAACTCATATAGACAAGAGTACAGTAGTTGGTGCATTGTATACATATATGATAGTCATAATTTTTAAAATACTTAATTCAATTAAATAGAAAGCAAAGCATTAAAGAATTTATTGCCGAATGAGAACAGCAGTAAGGTCTTGGGTTTTGTTGAGCACTGATGCTGGAGGATAGCGCTGGTTCACAGGTGAAGCTGCAAAGCTTTCCAAGTGCCTGTCAAACTTTGTGTTTGTTTAAAAATTTGAAGGCCAGGCCAGGCAGTGGTGGTGCACGCCTTTAATCCCAGCACTTGGGAGGCAGAGGCAGGCAGATTTCTGCGTTGGAGGCCAACCTGGTCTACAGAGTTCCAGGACAGCCAGGGCTACACAGAGAAACCCTGTCTTGAGAAACCAAAAAAAAAGAAAAAAAAAAAATTGAAGTCCAGGCATTATAAGTCAGCAGCTTACCACAATGTCTGGGGAGGTTTCATGTGACATCCCTGAAAGAAGGGCGAGTTCTCAAGTGGGTAGGTGGTGACTCTGGTTTCCCATATCCAGGAGTCTGATGAGACTTAGTGTTCTCTGGCCTGTAATCTCGGGACTTGGGACATGAAGGCAGAATCAGTGTGTTTGAGGCCAGCCGGAACTGTGTATGAGACTCTGTCTCAGAAATGCTGGAGCAGAGCAGAGTACTCTAGGCCAGGGACATCAGCTCTGCTGTGTCTTACAGACGTGTTTGTCACTTATGGTCAGTGTCTGAAACCATGTCAAAGCTGTATAACAGATTTTCCTCCAAACCACACAAAATAGAGGTCAGTCAATGCTAATTAAAAAAAAAAATACTGATGTGTGATTGACATGTTGGAATGTAATTATTTTTTTCACAAAATCCTTTATTATGAGAAGGGCATTTACACCATGGTTTCTAATCATAGACTGTTCTTAGGTTTTGGTCAATTTACCGAATAATTTGAATTACAAATCATTTTACCCTACTATGAAGCTCAGTTCTCTATAAAACATCTCTTACTCTTACATGTCATTTTCTTATTTTAAAGTGATCACTCTTGATGGTAGGAAGTGATGTATTTTATATACACAGTAAGATAGGCTTAGGATGTTTTGAATCATGCTACAGTGGCCACATATGTAAGGCAAAGTGAGTTCTGCCTGGTCATTCTGGACAAAAAGATAATAACAGCAGAAATAAGCTGGAAGAAAATTTTGTTTGCCAAGAAAACCTTAACGATTGATGCTTTAAAATTCGTGTCATTTTTGCCTCTGTGATTTCAATGTTAAATAATCATCTTTGAATGCTTAGCTAGATTTTTCTGTTGTCCATCTACAGAATATCACTTATAAATGTATATCCCGGGCCTTGTGGCTTATCTAGAAAGGTTTTAGGTATTATTGCAAAATACAGTTAATGTCTTAAGATGTTCAGTGGTCTTACAGTATCAATTTAGGAATTGAGCCATAAGTCCTGAACTGAATTGTTCTTTTCTATTTTAATTTTTGTCTCTGTTGAGTGTTAAAAGTCTCACATTATTTTCAATTACTGTTAGCTGGAGCCAGCATTCAAATTAGTAATTAGATGCAAAAACTTTCCCTTATCCTATGAGTGATCTCTGTGCACGAGAAAAGTAATGTAGGCCCTCCATGTTATCTTCTTTTGTTGTAAAAGGATTGCTGGCATTATGGTGTTAGATGACCATTACGTCATCTGCTGCTGTACTTTTATGATGCCATGCTTAAACTAGGTAAATTATGAGAGGTACAAATGGAAACCGGCATAATATATTTTGCCATGTGTATTGATGGACATTGAGAGCTTCTAATCATTTGTGTTTGTGTGTGAGCGTGTGTGAGCGTGTGTGTGTGTGTGTGTGTGTCTGGTGTCTGTCTGTCTGTCTGTCTGTGTCTGTGTCTGTGTTTTATTGGTGACATACCATGTCTTCTGTGTCATGTACATGATGTGATCCTGCTCTGGATGCTCTTGTCTTTCTCCTAAGTTGCCATTTGGTCCTGGCAACTATGACCTCTCCCTTAGCCCTCTTGGCAGAAGAGGCTGCTCTTAGTGCAAAACATAGTAAGAACATGTGTTTAGAAATGATTAGGTGTTCTGGACAATCAAGGTAATAGGTGGGCCTATTTCCCCCTTTATGAGTTTAGAATAAAAGTGGTTTCCAATTGTTGAATTATCTAAATAGTGTAAAGTATTTCAGATGCTGTGTAGTTTTATACTAATAGACAGTATTGTGTCGTATAGAGGAAGGCTTGAAGAATGACAGATGACTTACTGTCTGCTCTGACTGAACAAGGTTGCAAAATGTGGTTAACTTTCCTGCACATAGATAAATAGTCCTTAAAATTTGTGAAGTGTCTTGATTGGATGAGAACTGAAGATACCAGAACAGGCTTTTTATTTATTTTCAAGGGAAAGTAATTATGAAGATGAAAAATAATTAGGAAGAGCAACTGGAATTTGCCAAGCCAGTACATTACTTTGTTTGGCAATTGCTTTTAAAAAAAAAAAAAAATGAAGGCAGAGAGTACTTGAATTAATTTGATTTTAGGATAGGTCTCAATAAGTTACAAGATGACCTTGAATTCAGTCTGTCAGCCAGATGCGCTGTCAAAGTTGTTATCTTTGTTCCATCAGGCTGGTTTTAGACTTTCTGAAAGATACAAAAGTATTCTAAGCCTAAACTTCCTTAACAGTTTATAATAAAACATTACAATAAAACAAAGTAAATCGTGTCTACCACAGAATTGCTGTGAGGGGTAGATGAGATTATATCATAAGAAGTTCTCATCCAGTTTCTGAGTAAAAATGACTGTTCAATTGGGTTTCCAATTGAGGGATGCAGGGGGATAACGAAATAGTAAGCTCTCTAGCAGGGTTGGGCGACTGGCCTAGAGCACATTTAAAGGATAAGGAAATCTCTTGACTTCTGTTTCTCCTAGCAATCGATTATTGCAAGGCTGCTCCATATCACTTATCATATCTGTGCTAGAAAATACAAATTAAAACAAAATGATTATCACTTTCAAACGTCCTGAATTCAAAAACCAGATTTTAGAAGCTAGAGAGATGGCTCAGCAGTTAAGTGCACTTGCTGTGTTTGCAAAAGACCCAGGTTAGGTCCTCAACCCTTACATGGCATCTTACAAAACTGTAACTTCAGTTCCAGGACATCCAGTGCCCTCTTATGAAACTGCATGCATGTGGTGCTCATATGTACATGCAGATTAACACTTCGACATACAGAATAATAAAGACAAACACATAAATCTTTTTAAAAGTCAACTTTTATTAAAAAATAATCCAAGGAGAGAACATTTTTATGTTGCAGCCAATGCAGTGGTTCTCAGCCTTCCTAATGTGTTCATACAGCTCCTCATGCTGTGCTGACCCCAACCATAACATTCTTGTTGCTGCTTCGTAACTGTAATGTTGCTGCTGTTATGAGTTGTAATGTAAATGTCTGTGTTTTCTGATGGTCTTAGGCAACTCCTGTAAGAGGGTTATTTGACCTCCAAAGGGGTCACAACCCACAGGTTGGGAACTACTTGGCTAATTCTCAAACAAAATATTAATTAATTTTCTCTCTAAGAAAACATTTTCTGGGGCTGGAAAGATGGCTCAGTGGTTAAGAGCACTGACTGCTTATTCAGAGGTCTTGAGTTAATTCCCAGCAACCACATAGTGGCTCGCAACCATCTGTAATGCGATCTGTTGCCCTATGTATTCATATACATAAAATAAATCTTTAAAAAAAAAAAGAAAGAAAAGAAAACATTTTCTGGTGTGCTATAGTGTCTTGTGCTAGTTAAGGTGGAAACATGTAGAACCAATTTTCGGAGGCATGAATAGCTCCAGTTAGCTGTACACACACGAGGGATCCATTTAGAGAGCATGCAGCTTACGAGAGTGCTAAGAATAAGACTCAGTTCTTGATGTCTTGTTGTATGTATGGTTCTCAGTCTCCACCCTGTACATTATCACATAGTCTGAGCCTGGTGCACTGATGTACTTTACCTGACGAATTGGTGGGTTTTTTTTGCATAATTAACATTTTGCTTCCAAATTTTGGCTGGTTACCAAAACAATAACAAATTTCATTCTATTATAAGTTGGGTTTTATGTTATAACTAATATGCTTCTACTAAACTCAGGATTTGTAGCAATCTATTTCACGAAAACAAAAAAAAAACTCTATCAGGACTTGTCTTTTTTAAATTTTTGTTGTATATATCTTTGTGTGTGTCTGTGTGTTACTAAAATGAATATGAATGCATGTGGGTGACAGAAGTATACATAATGTGTATTTGCCGAGTGCTCTCCACTTCATTGTTTGAGACAAGGTCTCTCCCTGAGCCCACTGATGCTGAGCTTCACTGCTTAGCTAGCCTGGCTAATCGAAGCTGGCTAATCGAAGCTGGTCTTGTCTCTACATTTCCAGTCCTAGAATGCCAGGCCTATGCTGCTGTTCCTTGCCTTTGCATTGATACAAAAGGTTGAACTTGGGCACTGCTGCTTACATAACAAACATGTCAATTGACTGAGCCATCTCCCTATTCCTTATGATTTCATATTCAGTAGCTTGTGTGGAGTTCAAGCCTCTTCTGTTGAAGATTCTTGATGATAAAATTGTTTTTTTTAGTTGACAATAAAAGCTCTTTATTTTTATCCTCCTTCTTTTCCCTCCAGTTTGCTGGAAACCATGTCTCACTATACAGATGAACCCAGATTTACCATAGAACAGATAGATCTGCTCCAACGTCTTCGGCGTACCGGAATGACCAAACATGAAATTCTTCATGCATTAGAAACTTTGGACCGTCTTGATCAAGAGCATAGTGATAAGTTTGGAAGGAGGTCCAGCTACGGGGGAAGCTCGTATGGGAACAGTACCAACAATGTTCCAGCGTCTTCCTCTACAGCCACAGCTTCCACGCAGACCCAGCACTCGGAATGTCCCCATCACCCAGCAACAGTTATGATACCTCCCCACTGCCTTGCACTACCAATCAAAATGGGAGGGAGAACAATGATCGATTGTCCACATCCAATGGGAAGATGTCACCATCTCGCTACCATGCAAACAGCATGGGTCAGAGGTCATATAGCTTTGAAGCCTCAGAAGAAGACCTAGATGTAGATGATAAAGTGGAGGAATTAATGAGGTTAGTATGTTGCCTATTTAGAATTCCCCCAAAACGTCTCTATTTTCTAAGGCTGTTTTTAATTAGGCTATATTTCAGCAGCTTACCAGTAAGAAGAATGGCTTCTCCCTCCCTTCTTTGGAAATGAAAGTGAAACTTCTGATTGTGGTTTTAGTTCAGATTTTTTATTTCTTCTCTGCTTTAGCCCTTTTGCTGTGTGATGAAGCTTTTCTAGACTCTTGATTTGTCCAAGGGCTTTCTCTCTTTATGACTTTAGCAGACAGTTCCTGACAGAAGTTCATTTAATCCAATCCAGCCTCAATCTTTCATTGTAAATACTTTTTCTGAGTGGAAGATAAATGTACCATAATGCAGAATACAGGCACTCTTCATTTTTTGTCTTGCAGCATTTCAATCAGTACAACAGTCTGAGCAGCTATTGGGTGAGAAGTAATTTTCAGTAAGAAACATAGATACATACCATCCTGTCCCTGAAAGCTGAAGTTCTGATTTTAGCAGTTGATGCAGTGGCCACATGCACTTCATATGTCATCATTACCAAGGAAGCGTGCTCACCTAGAGTGTAAGCTCAAAGGAATGAAGGCCACTGTCAACCAAGGCAGTCAGAGGGCTTTGTGCCAGACCTGCTTCACTCTGAGGAGAACAGACACTGTGTGTTCCATCCTGTGTCTAGAACTAGAAATTTCCATAGCACATGGTGGGGCTCAGCATATTAGCTAAGTAGATAAATTTGGCCTAATCCATAAGGGTACTCTGTTTTGAATAAGGATTTGGAGCTGGTGAGATGGTTTAATGGATAGAGATGGCTTGCTGCCAAGTCAGAGGACCTGAGTTCCACCCCTGGAACCAACAAAGTGGAAGAAAAGAACCAATTCCCAAAAAGTTGTCCTCTGACTACAACATGGCACACATACACATGTATGCATATAGTCAATAAATTAGTTATTTTTAATTTTTTGAAATAAAAATTAAAATATACATATGTTAATTTTAGTTAGGAAACAGGAAAAGATATCAAAAAAGGTGTGTCTTTACTCTGATTAAGAATATAAGCTGGATATGGTCACATGCCTGTAACTCCAACATTTGAGAACTGGAACAGGAAGATTGATGTCAGTTCAAGGCTAACATGGTAACTTACAGAGCATGAACCTTTCCAGACAGCATCAAAAGGAAAACAATAAAGATGAGTCAGACTGACAAACACAGTAACACCTTAGGATGCCACGCCCATTCTCACAGCCTCACAGTCTGTACTAAATGGTTGGAATTAGGACGTTTTTCTAGACCTTTACAAACAGAAATACAAAAACATTGTTTTCAATAGTTGTGCGGTTGGATAAAAATAAAGCCTTGGGCTGGAGAGATGAACTTACTGTTTAAGGATACTTGTTTTTGTAGAGGACCTGAGTGTGATTTTTCAGCACCCACATGGTAGTTCACAATCATCCATAACTCTCATTTTAGGGAATCCAAAGCCCTCTTCAGATGTCTGTAAGCACCAAGCATGCATATTGTACACACACATATGTTCTAGCAAAATACTTATGTACATAAAATAATCTTGAATTAAAAAAAGGATAAGAGCCTGCAGATGAATTAATTATGGTTGATAGTGAATAGACTTGTAGACTTACAAGAAATAAAAGCAAAAGTTACAACTGAGTTATAACTGGTCCTGAAGATTTTCTGACATCAAGACAGAATGATAGGGGCTTTGACACTACTGTATGAAGATCCATGCTGTGGCACCTCTGCCATGAGACAGCCTTAAACACATGGGCTCTTCTGAGTTTGTTCTCAGGGAAGAGTTGCTACGTATGGAGTTCTAGGCTACAGGGACCATGGGGTACTGAGGAGCATCACACTCCAGCCGTAGTCAGTGTTTGGCAGCTTTTAATGCTCTGCAGTTCAAGAGACTAATGCAATCTGGTTCATCCTCAGCTGTAAACACTGGAGTCAAGACGATGCTATTGCTGGTGACCTTCTGTGAGCTGTAGATTGAACCCAGAGCTTTATCTTCCACTGAGTCACACCCTTAGCTGTAGCTGGTGTTTGGAACTTAGTATATATCATTTTCCAGTTTAAAAAGGAGATCCATTTGGACAAATGAGTCACTTTTCATTGAAATTTCATGAGTTTTTAATTATCCTGAGTAGAGAAGATAGCAAAAGAGCATTTATTTGTTCAGGTGCTGGCTTGTGTTATTTGTGCACGTTCCCTTGGATACAGGCTCACAGGTATAGTATGTGTTTCAGCTGTGTTCTCTCAATCATTGTATAGTTACTAGGACACTTTCTTATTCCCTTTCTCTGCTTCTTGCTTAGAACAGCTCTTGTGGTGACATTTAGTCAGCTAGGACCTCTAGACCTCTGGTCCCCCTGATCCTCCACAGTTGGACTTTCTCCCACTCCAGCTTTGCTCAGGTGTGCCCATCCTCACATTTGTCAAGTTTGCAGAGGATATTCCTTCTTAGGGCACAGAGAGAAGTTGCTCACATGACATTTGCAGTCTCTATAGCCATGCTGAGTGGTTGATCAGAGAAACTGAGGTTCATGAAAATTAGTAATTTGCTCAAAAAAGTTTGATTATTGGGCACTGAGTCTAAATTATATTCCATGTCTTTGTCATCATTGTGTTGATATTATATTTTACCACTGAAGTTATTTGTGCTTATAGAGATAATAAAGTTTTAGGAAAGATAGTTAATGTCATTCTTCAAGAGAATGCGAATGGCCTGCCTTACTGGGCTTGCCATTCTCCTTTCTCACCATACCTGCTACTTCAAATCAGTACCAAACAAGCAATTTTCAAACAGTAGCTCTTTCTGAGTATTCTGTATCAATCTAGTAGTATGCTGTCCTTGCTGCTTACTCACCACTGGTGACATGACACTGGCTGGAATTTGTAGGCTCTGGTAGGAAACATGGATACCCGAGTGCCTTCTTGCCTCATTTGCTCTGTAAAATCTACCTCTGGCCCCCAGTCCCAACCTGCAAGCGCTCCACTGTAAGACATGCTTCACAGATTTTGTAATCCAGTCAGGCTTTGTTATAGTATATAATTTGAAGGTATGTAATAGTGTGTGTGTGTGTGAGAGTGTGCTTGCGTGCAGCTACATCAGGTTATAACTGTACAATTGGTCATTTGTTAAAGTCCGAAATTATCTTTTCTAGTTTGAATTGGGATCAAAAAGGAGGAAGAAGAAAGCCACACTAGCATATAAATTTTCAGTAAATGGTTGAATGTGCCATTTTAGGAAGGACTGAAAGCCAACAATGAAGACTCACTGTGTATTAGGGCATCTTAAAAGGCCTATTAGTATGTAAGTGTGTGCATAGGAATGTGTGTTGCATCTGCAGATACAATAGGCTATATCAGTGGTTTCCTGTGGTCATTTATATAATAGGAGATAATGTAAATGAGGCTTATTGGAATTAGTAATGCTGTACATTAAAATAAGGTTTTAGCATCTTTGAGCCATTGTGTTTTAAATTTCAAAACTTGTGGGTACTGCTGTGTCACAAGTGAAAAATTCCATAGTACCACACATTCCTAGGCTAGAGTTATGTAAAATACTGTCCCAAGTTGCATCTAGTCTCATTGAATAAGTTATGTAAAACATAATTGAAATTTGTGTGTCAATTGGGTTCTGTCCCTAAGATATTTTATTGTAAATATGAAAACAGTCCCAAATTTTAGAAGGAAAATCAGAAAAGGCTTCTGGTCTGATGTACTTCAGGTGAGGCTCACGGCCTGTGTGTACTTGTGTGGGTAGGATGTTTATGCTCCATAGGACAGTAACACCACTGCATGTGGTGCTCTCCCTCCATATTCTGCATATAGAACAGCTCTCCCTTTAATGTTCTCTCTTAAAATTGTACACAAGAAAGTCATGAGTGTCTTTCAGATGTGAAATATACTATTTTGGCTTCATCTTGGGGTGACTTTGAGCTAGCTTCTCTACCACATCCAGAATGCTAAGGCTGTGTTAACTTAGGGGGTATGAGTCATCTTAAAGCAAATCATTTTAAAGTATGAGCCTTTAATATGCTTTCTTCCAGAAAACAAATCAGTGTCATTTTAAATCACCACAAATAACCTCTCCATCCTGATTTGGAAAACATAAACATACTTGAAAATAAGAATTTAAAGCTGTTATATAAATTATCTAGATCAGGTTTTCTATTTTATAGACTTTAATCTCTAGAAAATTTTCACTCATTAACCAAATTACATTTTACGAAAAATTCATACTGAATATGACAGTCATTGTGCTAAAGGACTTTCCAGGCTGGTAGGATAGATGACATACTTAGGACCATGAACTGTATCGAGCTTTGTGTCCTAAGTACAATTGGGGTGTTAAGAGTTAGCCTACTAATGAGATCTTGCTTGGTAAATCAAGGTGATCAGAGAGAATGGCTATTAATACAAGGTAGTTACATTGTGTCTTTTTAAAAAAGTAGTCAGGAAGCCAGATGTGGTGGTACCCTTCTGGAATCCAAGTACTGGGGAGGTAGAGGCAAGAGGGTCACTGTGGGTTCAAGACCACTATTGACTACATAGCAAGGCCCTGCTTCAAAACAAAACAAAGGCAGAGAGCAGGGTAGTGGTGCCACTCAGATCCCAGGACTCTGGAGGCTGAGAAAAGAAAATCTCTAGTTCAAAGTCATCCTGGGTTAAAGGCAAGACCCCTGTCTCATAATCCTATTGTCAGGTATGTACATACATGTGTACGTACGTACATACATACATACATATATACATACATAAAAACATACAAATTTTAAAAGTGATTTGTTGGAGGCTAGGAGTTTAAGAACACTGGCTGCTCCTCTAGAGGATGTTGGTTCAATTCCGACACCCACTTGGGAGTTCACAACTGTCTGCAACTCCAGTTCCAGAGAATCTATCCCTCCAGGTATACATGTGGTGCACATATCTGTGCATGCAGGCAAAACACCCATACAGGTAAAATAAAATAAATAAATCTTTTTTTAAGTGATTTGTCAAAAAATCATTCCTGATTAATTCTTCTGTATTTATTAGGAAGGATAATAGTGGAGAATTTAACTAGTTTTAAAAACAAAGACAGTGGCCCTGGCATCGGAAAACAGGAGCCTCGGGAGAAGTGGCATGCACTAAAACTGCCTGTCTGTGGTCAAATGGTTGCTTGTGCTAATTCACTAAGACTTCAGCAGTGGACAGTCTTGAGGCACGTGAGATATTTGTGGGGAGTGGAAGACGACTCATTCTCTTTAGGCAAAATTTTCAAGTTTTCATCAAAGGGAAGAAATATGGACTAGAAGAGGAGAGAGGCATATTTGTATAAGCTATGTTTTATGCATCAAATGGGTGATTCCACAGCTGGAATGGCAGTTAAGGAGAAGGCGAAGAAGACAAACAGCCAAGTCAGCCTAATAGGATGGAGCTGGACAAAGAAGGGGAATACTGTTCCTTTTTTGTGCAAATACCTAGTGAACCCAAGCAAACGGGCAGTCTTGTAAAGTGACTGACTTGAGAGCATTTTGTCCATGCGTGGTGCTTTGAAGTACCTAGTCTAAGATGCACACTTATACTGATGTATGTCTTACAGATATAGTTGACTGTGTGTTTCTTCTTTGCTTTGGCTCCTGTATGACTAGTTTATAGAAATAATAGTTTGTATTTATATGATATATTTACAGTTTCAAGTTACATCATTTAGTTTTTATTCCATTGTTTGGAGGAACATTTTAAAGGCCTCTATGGTCAGTGCTAGAGATAGAACCTAGGGCCTTTTGCATACCAGGGAAGCATACTGCCACTGACCTATATCCTAACTCTTAGGGACCAGCAGGAATGGAGAGGAGGAAAAGGAGAGGATCAACAGGAGTAGAGAAGAGGAGAGAGGGCTTCAGTAGGAGTGGAAGGGGTAAGGGATGAGGGAGTCATGACAGCCAAATGAATGAATGGATCAAAGTGCATCATACACATGTGTGAACGGAGAGTATTAATGTTCTTGTTTTACCAGAGTAGAGGGGTTGGAGGCCGAGACCAGGGGCTTATGATGCTGGCCAGGCATCATTTAGTTCTTTAGCTACACCCCATTCTTTTTTTTATTTAATTGTTTTTCAAAAAGTGTCTATGGTAAAGCAGTAAAGGATGTATGTGCATACACATATGTGTGCATTTTTAAACTGATCGTGGACACTTTAAAGACCTGCATAAGAATGTATTCTCTGAGGTAGTGAATAGATTGCTGCTTTCTAAACACTCTTCCTGTCTTGTTGCAGTCCTTTAATAATGTCATACTGCAAGGCAGTGAGTAATTCACAAACTGGCTTCATAGTTGAGTGTTATCTATTCTGTATGATTTAGTGTCTGCTCTAGGTGCATTTGATTAAAATAAGTTGATTTAATTTTGATTTTAAATCATTAGTCAAGAAAATATCATTTGCTCATTTTTGCCTACAAAAGTACATTTTAAAATTTAATCTGAACAATTATTCTCAAGTATAGTTTCATTTTCCAAGATCATTGGGTATGTTGAAATGCAATACTTTATAAAAATTTTCAACTTAATTTTATAGTTACCTCAGAAAGCAAATGATTTAGTTTGTGAACAAAAGCCATCAGAAATAGATACTGCTAAAATTGTCTCTTGTTCATAATTGGTACAGATACAGATGTTTTCATAATGATGTAATCAATATATAGATAGAAATCCAAATCAGTATGAAAAATTTAAAATACCACATTAGGAGCTAATTTTTAATTTTCTTTTGAAACCTTGTGGTTAGTATTTTCAACCAATGACTTGAGATCTGTTGTAGAGCTACATATTGGCCCATCTCTATTCTTTTCCCAAATCCCCACAGCAGGAACATGGCCATAGGGATTGTACTGCGCCTGCTGCACAGGAATGAGGAACTAAGTTCACATCTTCAGCACCCACATTAAAGTCAGGCAGTTGGTGACATGTGTTTAGCCCTGAGGGGATCCCTTCAGCTCATTGGCTAGCCAGTCTAGCAAACTGGTGAGCTCTGGGCTCAGAGACAAACACAGATGTACAAACTACATGCATGCACAGATACAGGTCACCACAGGAAACACAGCATCCCTCACCAGAGTGTATAACCCTTCCTAGTGAAGGGGCTGAAAGACCTGGTCTAAATTAAATCACAAGTTATTATATTTTGCTAAGATACTTTTGTTTCTGCTCCAATCTACAGCAAGACATGAACCCCCTGTGAAGTCTGTGGTTCATCCACAAAACAACTTTTAAAGGGTTTTGATTCCTTTGTCTCCGATTAAGGGTGAGCAGGGTTTTACTGTGAATAGCTAGTAGTTAACAGTTAGACTTTGCTGAGAGGTAAAATTGAGGGTATAATATAGATAATCTATACAAGAGGGTTTCCCAGGCATGACAGCTCACAGCTATAATCCCAGCACTCAGGAAGCTGAGACTACAGTAAATTCAAGGTCAGCATGGACTCATAGACTGTGTCTCAGAAAAGTGAAAAAGAGAAAAATGGCTGTGGTTTTTCTTGACAATATCCTACATGCACCTTGTACTTGCAGCACTCAGGAGGCTGAGATGGAAGGGCACCTTGAGTTTGAGCCCCACCTGGGCTCAGTAGTTGCAAGCCAGCCTAGCCTACAAGAGTGAGTCTCTCTCTCAAAAATGAAAATAAAATCAATATGGAATTGTAATAATTGTATATCGTTTCGGGGGTTATATACAGTATTTGTAAAAATACAAGGAAGGATGGTGTTTTGTTCAATTTGTTTGCAGAGGTGCATTAGAGAAAGATTATTGGTTCATGCTTTATAGGAGAGCAGATGGCAGGTTGACTTGAGCTGGGGCTTTTAATCTGTTGACCTTGTTTAGACAATTAGCTACTACAATTCTTTGTCAGTTTTCATCTTGAACAAGAATAATGTTCTTTAAGGACTCTAGTTTAATTTTTATTTAAGTATTTTTGTTTTGGTGAAAGAATGAGTTGTGTGCTTTGTCATTTTTATGAATGTGTGGTCTATGAAAATGTGCTGACTATTTAAATAAGTAATAGGCTGAGAGTATATATTACCTAGATTGAATACTATAATTTTTAGTGTTAACTATACTGTGTATTTATTATATATAATGGAAAATTAATAAATACTTTTAATAGGAAACTAATATTTTAAACCATTTCACATTCTTTTCATTTTTTCTTATACAGAAGGGAGGGAGAGGAAGCAGCTAATTGTAATAAACATATTACAATGCTAATAATTTCACTCATGAAAATGGTGTTGATTTTTTGCCCTGGAAGCATTTCCAAGGTTTTCAGATGGGTGTCAGTTCTACAGTACCTTCCTTAACCTGCAGATCCACAGTCTACATACAACTGATTTTTCACTGCCTTTGCTTTTCATTTTTCCAGGGCTTCTATGTTTCCATTCCCTATAATGAGGCCATATATACCGCACATGGCAGCCTTGCTCCTAATTTGAATTATTCACAGCATGCAGTTACCGGTCCTCTCACATGAGACTTGTATCCACAGTGGCATTCACTGAGGTGTCTGTCTGATGGTGTGATGTTTCAGGACTGGAGTATTTGGTGTTTCTTGGTTTGTTGTAATTTCATATTTTCACCCAAGTTTAGTCTGTTTCCCTTTATTTTTGTGTCCTTCCTTTCTGTGTTCTCCTCACCTCTCTGCTTCACCTTTCTTTTAGCAAAGATGAGGATTTCTACCTTCAGCATACATTGTTGGTCTTGTCTTCTGTTTTTGTTAGGAGGGACAGCAGTGTGATAAAAGAGGAAATCAAAGCCTTTCTTGCCAATCGGAGGATTTCCCAAGCAGTTGTTGCACAGGTAACAGGTAAGAGCCGCAGAGCCCTTTATTCTAGAATCACATCTCGTCTCAGCCATCTGTGCAGAAGTTGGAATATCGCTTACGTTTCCTGTGCTGCAGCCCTGTCAGCTTGGGCATGGTGACAGAAGCCTGGGGTTTAAACCAAGGCCTCTGGTATCAGGGACATGCTCCAGTGAGCTTTTAAAAATCTTATGTTAGTAAATTTTGTAACATTAGTAATAATAATAATAATTAGTAATAATAATAATAAGAATCCCTATTTTGTAATTGAAAGGGGGATGTCATTTCCTTTTGATTATGGTAGAGCCTATGACACATCATCAGCTGCTATCTGTTTAATATTTTTAAAAGCTTCGTAGTTCTCTAAATTAAATTTAATAAAAAGTGGCTCGTGAGGAAAAAGCAAGTTGGGAGGGTTTTTCCTTTTTAGTTTTGGGGATTTGTCATTATTAGGGCTTTGTTGTTGTTTGTTGTTTTTTTTGTTTTGGTTTGGTTTTTTTTCTTGGGACAGGGTTGCATGCAGTCCACGCTAGCCTCAAACTCATTCTATGGCTGAGAACAACCTTGAACTCCTGATCCTTTTGCAGCCACCTCCCAAGTGCTGGGATATGTGCACCACCATTGCCTACACCAAGTTGTCTTTTGAGTGACCATTTCTGTATGTGAAACCTTCCTCATGCCCCTCCTGAGAAGATTAAGAGTCACCAGTGTCTTCTCTTTGTTCTCTATACCCATCCCATTCTCCACCTAGCCAGACCCCACCCACATGTGGTGTGTATGTGTCATTCTCTACCCAGTTCACATTTTAAAAGTGGAAGCCCTGAGTGAGTGCAGGTGTGTCACCACTGTGGTGTGCTCTTAGAGGAATCACAAGTTCCTTCCAGTACATTACCACTTGCTGTGTTGTTACAAGGTCTGCATGACAGTTACAGTAATTACCGCTGCCACCCCTTTTAGCATGCTGCAAATTTTTACCTTTGGGTGTTTCAACCCCATGCCTCAGTTTTTATACTTTTGTGGTTACATGCTAGTATCTGAGCCACAGTAGCTCTTCCAGCTCTGATGTTCCTTCAGTGGTCTAAACATTGGTACTTACTGAAGCGAATGTTAAGAGGGTACTCCTCATTAATACGATTAAAATTTTAACTTCAAAGCTAAAGGTATTAAATTTATCCCTATACCTAATGTCAGCCAACCCTTTATGATTAATAATATATATATATATATATATATATATGTACATACATGTGTATATATTTTACCAGTAACTCATTTTTATAAATGATGTCTTTGTTACATGTCTTTTAAACATGTCCTTTAATGTAGAAGTCTTACTGGTAAGGAAAGGTGTGAATTTAATTATTTAAGTCTTTATGTATTTGCCAGTAGGATGGATGAGATAAATTATTTATCTTTAATAAACTTAAGTTACATGTGTAACACACTATGAGAGTAAATGTTGCAGGCTTTACTGAAACTCAGGGTGTGGTAGATTATGCCATGATGGGATGTTGTCCTTTGCATCTCTGCTTTAGCCTCTAAGAATACAAGCAATATATGTTCTGATTTGCAAAATTGAGAGGGAAAGCCAGACAAATTTGTGACATGATAGAACAGAATTGCAAAGCTGATTTTGTTCAGAAGAGAATATTTCTGAGTGTTGAATATACTGAACCTTGAATCATCTTATACTCAAATTTTTTTAGTGTGTACATGCGACCGTGCATGCATATATGTATGTATTGGAGTGAGAGGTTTTTTTTGTTGTTGTTTTTTGTTTGTTTTTTTCCTATCATGTGTTCCAGGGATTAAAATTCAGGTCATAATCCTTGGCAGAAAACACCTGTACCCACTGAGCCATCTTGTGAGCCTAGGAAGTTCTTACAATGCATCCCCATGCTCATTTTTTATTGCCATCTACTATTATATGTATTCATGACTGAATTTAACTACTTTTAGTTCTGAGAGTCCTACTCATTTGCATACTTTATGCATTCCTAGGTACCACACCTCCTTCTATTAGGATGCCATCTGGCATTAGCATAGTGACTCTCCTTAGGTTTAGTCCTCACTTGGGTGATGCAGTTTCTTCAGAGGGTCTGTCACTGTATGCAACATCTCACACCCACCTGCCTGGTAGAGCTGGTTGAGCCATAAAGGAGCTGATTGTGTTTAACTCAAACCACAAACAGTACACCAAAGGACTGTTTCTGGGTTGTTTGCTTTGTTCAACAATAACATACATTTTTTTGTGTTTAAGAAGTTTCAGGTTGGTTTGTTTGTTTTATTTTGTTTTAGTCTACAAATGAGAGAGTGAGTAAATTAAAAGCAGGCTAATTTATTTTTTTATCTGTTGGCTAACTCACCGAGTTGTGTTTCTCATGTATTATGAATTAGTCACATTTGTGCCCCACCCTGTCCAGCCAGGAAGCTAACAGAAATGATTCTCATGTCTTGAAAGAAGAATAAGTTAGTGATTGACCATTACCTGGACGTACTTTTCTGCCGTTCTGCAGCAGATACTTTGAACATCATTTGAGTTCAACTCTAATTTGTGAAATCAACCTTAAGATAAAAATCAGAACGGATGGTGCCTAACAACAGAAAATGCTAAATAAAAAAGTGTAGCAAGGTGCCAAATTACGACACATGTGCTGTTCCAGAATCAAATGCAGAGGCTGCTTTTTATAGATGTGGAGGGCTTCTATAATAAGATAAACAAGAAGTGCAGGGGTGGGGTCTGTATAAATAATATCCTGCTGATAGGAGAAATGACAGTGTAAACAGGATATAATAACAGTGCCTGCTGAATTTCCAGCATGTTATTTGTAGATTCCGTCACAGTTGCAGCTGCTCCCACCATGGGTAGATTTTTACCTCTGCGAGAGGTCGGCCAAGATTCTAGCTTTTCACTAACAATGATAGGGTGGTGAGCATAGCCTTGGCTTTAGTAAGAAACACATGTATTTTATATTTACTGTTGGCAAAATGTTTTCTTAGGTTGCTCAAGCATTCCTAAAACAAACCAAAAATAAATACACACACACACACACACACACACACACACACACACACACACACACACATATATATAAATCATCTATGGGAAAACTTGGGGACACTCAGAATAAATGAGTAAATAAATAGGCAAAGGTTGATGAATGCTTATCATCCAAAGAAATATACTAACGGGCGTTGTGTCTACTGAAAAAAAAAAATGAAGAAAAATGTTAGCATCTGAATTTAAAGAACTTTATTACAGTTGTATTGAATTGTTAGGGTACAGTGGGAAACCAGCAGATACTGAGATTCCGTTCTTTCTGACACTCAATCATTGTGTGACCCACAGCCTCATTCCTTATAAGATGTGGGACTTTGACCAAATGATGGTTCTCTTAGTCCATGTAACAAAATGTCATAAACTGAGTTGAGTAGTGTAGTATACAAACATAGACATGTGATCCTCACAGTTCTAAGGCAGGTTCCATGTCTGGGGACCACCTGCATTTCTGGCTCATACACTCCTTACTCTTTCTTGTCTTCACATGGTGGAAAAGGTGAAGGGTCTTCCAGGGCCCTTAGGGTGCTAATCCTATTCATGAAGGTCTGCCCCTGTGACCTGGGCAGGGGCAACCCTGCAGCCCCCCCGTCCCAAAGGTCCCCACATGTGAACATTACCATTTTAAAGACAAAGATCTCAACAAAAGGCTTAGGTGGCCATAGACATTCACATTATAGCAACTCTATTTTTTTCTAGTTGTCCAGTTTTGTCTGTTTTTGACACTTGTATCTACTTGCATCTAATCTTTTTACTTCCAGCTGTATTCAGATCACTTCCCTTGTTACTTTTCTCTAAAATGGAGAATGAAAATGTTGTATATGCATCAGTTGCTTTGCAAAAAAACATGAATAAAATAACAGTATTGCTGTCTTTCTTAATCAGAGAACTTTAGACCAGGTGGTATATAAACCAACTAAGATATCAGTTTAAAAACTAAACTTTACTCTTTAGAGTAGTGTTTGGTTCACAACAACATTGAACAGAAAGTTGAGAAACTTCCAAAATACCTCCTGGTCTACCATGCATACCCAGTCTCCTATGCTGTCACCGTCCACAGTGGCACATTTGTTGCAGTCAGTGACCCTATGCTGATGTGTCATTGGGAACTAGCATCCCTAGTTGACAACAGGCTCCCTTTTGGTAGTACACATGCTATAGGGTCAAACAACATACACCCACAATTACAGTGTGATCTCAGAGCCCTGAAAAGTTTCTTGAACAAGGCTTTATCAGGATTTGGCTGGCTTTAAGTAGGTATCCAGTTTGAAAGCTGTCTGCTGTCTGTCCTCACAATAAGCAGGCTTATAGGTGGGCAGTTTCACTGTCTCCAAAGTAAATGTTTGAAGCTGTACTCCTCTTCTCAGAGACTTTCCTTCTCTGTCTACAGGCTCTCTGTACAGTGTTTAATTAGTGTTTTGTGTAGTGTGTCAGGGCCTTCTCTTGGCTTACAGGTCCTGAAGACTGTGTTTTTTTCTGTCTTCTTCAAATTCTGGGCAAACTGTTTGCTTGGAGAGCCAGAACACAAGTGCACACTGTTTCTTTCCCTTCCTAGGAAGAAACATACCTCTTCCATGTGATGCCCATATTTTCTCACTCTGGTACAGAGAGTTCCCGAGGAGGCTTGTTTTAAACTAGCTCTCTATAGTTATTATAATGTGCGTGTCCCTCTGGGCTTCTATAATCTCATGTGCAGTGCATACGGTTGTAAGTTTCCGTGTGAAAGTTAGGTTGGCTGCCAACTTTACAGTGAGAACTATGTCTCCTACTTGAACTTAAAGCAGAACCCACATTAAACAGATTCACATGCCCAGAGTGCTTGCCAGCGATGGCCGAGGACAATACACGGGTGTGCTGTCCAGGCCAGACTCAGCAGTTCTCAGTTCTTTTTCTTTCACCACCTAAGATTGAAAAAGCGGCAAACAACCCTGTACCTAAAATGCAGTGTCTCTTGTCAGATATATTATTCTCACCAGAAGATAATCTGTTCTTTCTTAACATTAGGAAATAGTAAAATGAAGTGGCAAGGTGGGCCAGCGATGGCTCAGTGCAGAGGCTGTAGCTCCCCAAGCCTGATGACTTGGAGTTCCATCCTTGGAGCTCCCTTGGCAGAAGGGGAGAGCTGGCTCCTCAGAGTTGTCCTCTGACTTCCACATGCATGCTATGGTGTGTACCTCACATACACATGAAGTAAATAAACATGAAATTTTTTCTTTAAAGCTAGGCCTGGTGACATACCTATAATCCCAACACTAAGAAGGTAGAGGCCATTGTATAAAGAATTCAGAATTATCCTTGGTTGAACTCAAGATCAGCATGAACTGTGTAATGTCAGGCCATAAACAAACAATAAATGCTTAAGGGGACAATAAATGCTTAAAGGGATGTCCTAGGAAGAAAGTCAGGAGGCACTTCCTGTGAGATGGTAGCAAACCTAAGGTGAGGGGTAGCCCGTGGACTGTCTCTAAGTCTCTGGGGCAGATGTGTGGACAGTGTCCTGCTTTTGAATGTGTTCACTTTAAAGTGCCTATCTATCCAAAGTAACATTGCTATAGACTTGTCGCTATTATTTATGAGAAATTCTTAGAAACCATCATTTTTTAATTTTGTATTTAAAAGACAGGGAGTTTGCAATATCATCCTGGTTGGCCTGGTATTCACTGTGTAGCTCAGCATGTCCTCAACCCCAGATCTTGCTTCCTCAACCTTCTAAATGATGTGACTTTATAGTGCTACTGTGGTATTTTGTAAAGCTATTTTTAAATTTAATGTTTTGAGTTTGAGTCCTTTTAAAAACTAAAACATTCTATTTTCTTAAAGGTATTTGTTTTCTTTTGACAGTTTGTTTGTTTTTTTTTTTTTAAACAGAAAGAGTGCCTTTTGCACCTAATTTCTTTCACTACTTAGATGACTTTTAAAGGCTGTTAACATTAGTTTGCCATGATTTTTCCAGGAGATACCACGTCTTTGAAATATTTGGGTATAAATATTAGACTAATATCTCTTAAATTTTGTTGATCTCTGTATTCAGGCTCTGGTTTGGCCTTGTCATTGGGCAAATGGATGACGTGAGTTCTAGAGCCAGTTCTGCTAGGTACTGGCATGCACACTCTAGGCCAAACCTCCTTTTAAAGAGTTTTTATTTTTAGCTGTAATTGATGTGACACTTACCAAGTGCTAGATGCTATGCTAACTGCTTTATATAATTGAGAAACAGGCGTAAAGTCCCACGGTTACAATAAAAAAAAAAAAAAACCAAGACGAGGACCTGGCTGGATTCCGCACCCTGCAGCTCTTGTTCACTGCAGTCAGGGTTCTTAAGCACAGGCAGGTCAGTTCGGAGAGAGTGCATGAAGAGGGCCAAGGATATAACTAGAGCTGTGCAGGGCCTGGGTTCAGAATTAGCTCCATGTAGTTAATTACCTGTTTTCTAGAGCAAGGCTTCTCCGAGTAATTTATCCAGTTCCATACCCAGGAAAGGGTTGAGCCATGGTTTTGAATCTTGGCTCTGCTTAGTTCTCACCAGCATTCAGTGCTAGGCTATTCAAGACTAACTATGCTAACCACACTTTTAATGATCCTCAATATATAACATGACCTTGCAGAAAGAAATAAATTTAAAAATATATTATCCAACCTGTATCTTTAATTTTTTCAAACCTTATTTTTAATGATAGATCTAAATGCTTTAACCCTCCACCCCCTTGTAGCCCACCACCCACTAGAGGTAGTGGGAAAGAAAGGATATGGGGGAAGTGGACCTGTTTAGAAAAGTTCTTTGGAGATCACCGTCTGGAGTTCAGCAGTTCAGTTCACGGGTCAGCAGGCAGCAGCAGCTCAATCCACTCACAAACACTTCACGGATACACCAGCAGCCCAGTTTGGTAGAGTTGGATTAGCAACAGTGGTGACAAGACCTACCAGAGACAGCCAGGCCTCAGCCTCATCTTGAGTCAGCAGCAAGGACCCCAAGGGATGCCAGAAGTTCTCTGCTGTGCCTCTCTCAGGGAATCGAAGCTTAGGGAAGACGTGAGACCCACAAGCATCTTAGAGCTAGCTCTATTAAGCAAGCCTAGCTAGCTCTCTGTCATTCTGGCAAACATCACGTGTCCTCCACATCCCTCAGCACATGTCTTGACTCAGCACGTGCATCCAATCAGCCTGAGTCCATAGAGTCCTGAAAAATGGAGCTCAACTACACAGTGTAAGGCAGACCAATACATGGGTGTTGTTAGCAAAGACTCTTTCATCACCTGTCCTTTCACATGTTTGCTTTAGCAGAACATCCTCTCTCCTGTTTCTGCTTCAGTGAAATGTTCCTTCACCAGTCTGCCTTAGTCTTTCACCTGTGGCCACTTCAGGAAAACACTCCTACTCTTTCTCCTGTTTGCTCCAGCAAAACCCCATCCAACACAACTGACTCTCCAAAGAACCCTTAAGTTTCCACTTCACCCACCCACCCCCTTTTTGGTGGGGGCTTCACTATTACCAGGGCTGGATTTGAGCTCCTATGCAAAGGCTCTAGGTATGTGCTCTCCCTCCTGCATGAAGTTAATTTTCTATGTTAGAGAATTATATTCCTGAGGTATGGATTTCAGAGGAGGGTATGGTATTTTTCTTCTGTCATTTTTGCCCAGAACAGATAAATACTATTTTCTTTAGCGATATTTTATAGGTTTATAAGTATATAAGTATATGTGTAAATCTTTTCTTTTTTTGTACCAATTGGTGACATGCCACACACACACACACACACACACACACACACACACACACGCATGCACGCACACACGCATATACACATATACATAGTGCTAGCTATCTTTGCTTTTAACTTGAAAATTATCCTATATTAGTATGTAAAGAATATTATCACATTTTTTAAGCAAAAACTGTGGTATACCATCTTCTAGATAGCTTAATTTCAACCAGCTGTTAACATTTACTATTTTGATGATTTTGCCTACATTTTCAGTACAGTAAATGTTAATTAAACACTTATTTGATACATTGACTATAATGTCCATGTATCACACAAGATAAGGTTTCTACTTAGACACACACATACACACACGGGAGTAAATCATCAGGTCCTTAATGCATGCTAGACAAGTGCTGTTCCATAGAGCTATGACAGTTCCAGTCTAAAATTGATTTACTTTATTCTTTAAAATACAACTCTTGTATTAGTAACACTTTTTCTTTTAAGTCCTCTAGTTTTAACCATGTAATTTATCTTTTAGGAGTTTATCCTACAGAAATACTTTCTCTATCTTGAAGGTTGATTGTATAATAATGTTTAGTGTATGTGATATGATAGCATACAGCTGTGAATAACCTGTGTCCATCAGACGGAAGCTGTTAGGTAAATTATGATTCATTTGTATTATGTGTTACTGTCAGTCCAGAAATGAATAAGGCAACATTGTTTGTTTGTTTGTTTGTTTGTTTTGATTTTTCGAGACAGAATTTCTCTGTGTAGCCTAGGCTGTCCTGGAACTCACTCTGTAGACAAGGCTGGCCTCGAACTCAGAAATCCACCTGGCTCTGCCTCCCAAGTGCTGGGATTAAAGGCGTGCGCCACCACCGCCCAGTGGCAACTCTGTTTTAAGCAGAGTGAATAAGAGAGTTAGCTGAATGGTATGGATAAAAATGACTTAATTCTTTTTCTTTTTTAATTTATATGACGTGCATGAGTTCTATGTTTTAGAAAATGAAACCCAGACCCAATTTTTAAAATATACCCACCATTTCAAGTTTAAAAAGAATATGTCCTAGCAAGATTCAGTCTAAATCACAGCTTGCTTATGTACTGCCTGGTATCAGAATCATTGTGATTGTTTGCATGTGTGCTGCCCAGGGAGGGGGAAGATTAGAAGGTGTGGCCCTGTTGGACTAGGTGTGTCACTGTGGGTGTGGGCTTTAAGACCCTCATCCTAGCTTCCTGGAAGTCGGTATTCTGCTAGCAGTCTTCAGATGAAGATGTAGAACTCTCAGCTCCTCCTGCACCATACCTGCCTGGATGCTGCCATGTTCTCACCTTGAAGATAATGGACTGAACCTCTGAACCTGTAAACCAGCCCCAATTAAATGTTGTCCTTATAAGAATTGCCTTGGTTATGGTGTCTGTTCACAGCAGTAAAACCCTAACTAAGACAATCACAATAAGATTTGTGGGGTTTTGGATAGCCAATACTAGTTTGGTCAGATGTTTTGTTGCTGGTTTTCTTATATATTGTTGTAGACTAGTACAGAATGTTACTTTAGTTAACTTTCATTTATTGAGTGAATTTTATTCTCCCAACTTAAATCCCACTTAGTTGTGGTACAATATTTTTGATATGTGGTTGGATTCAGTTTTCTGCTATTTTCTTGAGGATTTTTACATAGGCATTCAGATGGGATATCAAGCCACGGTCTGCTTTGCACTCAGTACCTTCATCTGGTCTGCTTGTGGGCAGCACCATTTTCATTGATTAAATTGGGAGTCATTGGTAGTTTAGTTTTTTCCCCTAGAATTTTGTTCACTTCATCTTGATTACAGATTTGATTGACATACTACTGTTCACAGAATTTCCTTATGATTCTTTTTATGCCTGCAGAGATGAGCCCCAGCCTCACTAGTGCTTTAATAATGAGTTCTTTTTCTTTTGGCTAGTGTATCTAGTTGAAGGGGTACTTGCAACTGTCAAAGCACTGTCTTGGTCTCTTCATTGTGAGAGTTTATGATATGTTTTTCTTCCTAACATCTCAAAATTATTTTATAATTTCTTCCCTGACTCATTGGTTAGGAAAGTATTGTTTAATTTCTATGTGTTGTTGGACTTCCCAGGGGTTTTTCTTCTGTTTCCTTTTTCACATTTAACTCAGGATCTTCTGCATCTAGGCATGCACTCCACCACTGCTGCTTCCAGATACACTGATCCCACTGCCACTCGAGAGATAATCTGTCACTTCCTTCTGGAAACAGTGTCATCTTTTCTGGAGACTGTTCCATGTACACTTCCCTGTAGTTTGAGGACTGGGGGACGTGTCATTCTCTAAAGTGGAGTAAATGTCACCTTGGTAAACATTTGAGAGTGACATGTTTTCTGCATGTGCTGGGTAGAATGTTTGTTAGGCTTTGTTTCCTGTGCATGTGTTGTTTCCTTATTGCTCTTTAACTTTTTTATTTCTGGAAAGTGGGGTACCTACAAGTGGGGTCTTACTTGTTTCTCTCTTCAGTTCTCATTAGGTTTTTGTTGCATGGATTTTGAGGTTCTGTTAGATGTGTTTACGTGTTTTTAATTTTATCTTCCTTATTCATTGACCGAGTGTATGTGCTCAACACTGAGTCTTGCTGTGTATATGTAGTCCAGGCTTTTTGAAGTATCATGTTTTTTTATTACAGTTTATTTTGTCTAGTGGTGGCTGCTGTCTGCGTGATCTGCCTTTTCCAATTTTTCTTTCAACATATTTGTCTTTGAATATATTTCTTATAAACAGTATATAGCTGAACATATACTGGTTTTTTTCTTCTCTCATACAATACTTCTCAACTGCAGCTTCCCCTCCCATCATTCCTCCCATTCCCTTGAACCTTCCCTTTACCCCAAATTTACCCCCATACCCATCTCTCCCCAGAAAAGAGCAAGTCTCTGAGGGACATCAACTGAACACAGCACAAAATATAAGACCAGGCACAAACCTAGGTGGACAAGGCAACCCAGTAGGAGAAAGGGGGTTCTAAGATCAGGCAAAATAGTCAGAGACATGCCCCACTCACATTGTTAGGAGTCTCCCCTCTAAAACACCAAGCCAACAACCATAGCATAGATGGAGAAGACTTAGTACAGACCCATGCAGGTTTCACAATTGCCAATTCTGTCTCTATGAGCCCTGCTTAGTTCATTCTGTGGGGTTATCCTCTCCTTCTGCTCTTGACCCCTCTGGCTCTCACAATTTCTTTGCCCATTCTTCTACTGGTTTCCCTGAGCTCTAAGAGGAGGGACCTAATGGAGACCTCCAGCCTGGGCTCTCTCTTCACCTAATATCTAGCTGTGGATCTCTGTATTGCCTAATATCTTTGTAGATCTCCCTTCAGCTAATGATGGCTGGAGTAGGCACCACTCTATGAGTATAGCAGAACATCATTAAGGATCATTTCATAGACAACCCCATACCCCCATCGCATTTGGTTCTACTCTACATCTCTGGGTTATCCAGCTTGGGGTTCTTGGTTATCCAGGCAATGTCAGGCTTGGGCTCCCTCTTGTGGCATAGGCCTCAAATTAGACCAGTCCTTGGTTGAACATCCCTACGTGTTCTGCTCCATCACTGCCCTAGCACATTTTGTGGGCAGGCCAGATTGTAGGTTGAAGGTTTTGTGGCTTAGGTTGGTGTTCCAGTCCCACCACTGGAAGCCTTGCCTGGTTACAGAAGATGTTCAGGCTCCATATCCTCCATTAGTAAGAATCCTTGTCAGGGTCTCCCTTGTAGATTGCAGAGGGTTTCAATTGCACTAGGTTTCCACATCACCCCGAAGATGCCTTCCTTTTCCAGTTGTCTCTCCCAGTCCTCTCTTCCTCTACCCTCACACCTGATCCCTCCTATTCCCATTCTGACTTGCCCCCAGTCCACCTGCAAAATCTATTCTATTTTTCTCTTCCCAGGAGATCCATGTTTCCCCCCTTGAGCCCTCCCTGTTACTTAGCCTCTCTGGGTCTGTAGATTGTAGCATGATTATCAATTACTTACCACCTAATATCCACTTAGAAGTAAGTACACACCATGTTTGTCTTTCTGGATCTGAGTTACCTCACTCAGGATGATGTCTTCTAGTTCTATCCATTTGCCCGTAAATTTCATGTTGCCTTTTTTCTTTATTCACTCTTCAGTTTAGGGACATCTAGGCTGTTTCCAATTTCTGGTTATTATGAATAAGCCCACTGTGAACATAGTTGAGCAAGTGTCCTTGTGGTATGATAGAGCATCCTTTGGGTAAATGCCCAAAAGTGGCATAGCTGAATCTTGAACACTGATTTCCATAGTGGCTTTACAAATTTGCACTTTACCAGCAATGGAGGAGTGTTCCCCTTGCTCCACATCCTTGCCAGCATGAACTGTCGTTTGTGTTATTGATCTTAGCCATTCTAACAAGTGTAAGATGCAATCTCAAAGTAGTTTTGATTTGCATTTTCCTGATGGCTAAGGATGTTGAACATTTCTTTTAAGCAGTTTTCAGCCACTTTCGATTCCTTTATTGAGAATTCTTTGTTAAGATCTGTACCTATTTTTTAATTGTATTGTTTGGTTTGTTGATGTCTAGTTTCCAGAGTTCTTTTTGGTTGGTTTTGTTTTGTTCTTCAGACAGGGTTTCTCTATAGAGCCCTGACTGTCCTGGAATTCACTCCATAGCAGGCTAGGCTGGCTTCAAACTCAGAGATCCTCCCGTTTATACCTCAAAAGTGCTAGAGTTAAAGACATATACCACCACTGTCAGCTGAGTTATTTATAATTTTAGATATTAACCTTCTATTGGATGTGGAGTTGGTAAAAATCTTTTCCCTTGCTGTAGGCTACCATTTTGTCCTACTGATGGTGTCCTTTGTCTTATAGAAGCTTTTCGCCGGGCGGTGGTGGCGCACGCCTTTAATCCCAGCACTTGGGAGGCAGAGACAGGCGGATTTCTGAGTTCAAGGCCAGCCTGGTCTACAGAGTGAGTTCCAGGACAGCCCGGGCTACACAGAGAAACCCTGTTTCGAAAAAACAAAAAAAAAAACAAAAAAAAAAAAAATAGAAGCTTTTCAGTTTCATGAGGTCCTATTTATTAATTGTTGATCTTCATGCCTGTGTTACCGATATTCTGTTTAGGAAGTTGTCTCCTGTGCCAGTGTGTTCAAAGCTATTATTCCCCACTTTTCTCTTGTATCAGGTTCAGTGTTCCTAGTGTTATGTTTGATCAACTTAGACTTGGATTTTGAGCAGGGTGATAAATAATGGTTTTGTTTGCATTCTTCTATAGTCAACATCCAGTTATACCAGCACTGTTTGTTAAAGATGTTTTCTTTTTTCCACTTTATATTTCTGGCTCCTTTATCAGAAATTAGGTGTCCATAGGTATGTGGGTTTATGTCTGGGTCTTTTATTCGATTCCATTGATCAATGTGTCTTTTTTTATGCCAATACCGTTTGGTTTCTATTACTATAACTCTGTAATAATGGCTTGAAATCAGAGATGGTAATATAACCAGAAGTTCTTTTATTGTTCAGGATTGTTTTAATCCTTGGCCTTTTGTTTTTCCATATGAAGATGAGAATTGTCCTTTTAAAGTCTGTAAAGAAGTGTGTTGGAATTTTGATGGGGATTGTGTATAATCTGTTGATTGCTTTTGGTAGAATGGCCGTTTTTACTATGTTAATTCTACTGAGCATGGGAGATTTTTCCATTTTCTGATATCTTTCTCCATTTCTTTCTTCAAAGGCTTGAAGTTTTTATCATACAAGTTTTTCACTTGATTGGTTAAGAGTTACCTCAAGGTATTTTATATTACTTGTAACTGTTGTGAAGGGTATTGTTTCTTTTATTTCTTTTTCACTCCATTTGTTTGCTTGTTTATTTAATTTTGTATTCAGCCACTTTACTGAAGATGTTTATCAGCTGTAAGAGTTCCCTGGTAGAATTTTTCGGGTCTTTTATTGTATGTATACTATCATATCATCTGCAAATACAATACTTTGACTTCTTCCTTTCTGATTTGTATTCCTTGACCTCCTTTGATTCTATAACTCTCAATAGAACTTCAAGTACTATATTGAATAGATATGGAGAGAGTAGACAGACTTGTCTTGTCTCTATTTTAGTTGAATTGCTTTTAGTTTCTCTCCATTTCATTTGATAGTGTCTATGGGCTTGCTGTAATTCCCTTTATTATATTTAGGTATATACCTTGTATCCCTTATCTCTCCAAGACTTATCCTGAAGGGGTATTGGATTTTGTCAAAGGTTTTTTTCAACATCTAATGAGATGGTCATGTGGTTTTTTTCTTTTAGTTTGTTTATATAGTAAGTTAGAATGACTGATTTTTCTTATGTTGAACCATCTTTGATTCTCTGGGATGAAGTCTAATTGGTCATAGTAGATAAGCTTTTTGATGTGTTCTTAGATTCGGTTTGAGAGTATTTTTTTGTTTTGTTTTGTTTTTCGAGACAGGGTTTCTCTGTGTAGCCCGGGCTGTCCTGGAACTCACTCTGTAGACCAGGCTGGCCTTGAACTCAGAAATCCGCCTGTCTCTGCCTCCCAAGTGCTGGGATTAAAGGCGTGCGCCACCACTGCCTGGCGGTTTGAGAGTATTTTATTGAGGTTTTTTTGTTGTTGTTTTGTTGTCTGCATCTATGTTCATAAGGGAAACGGGTCTGTAATTCTCTTAGTTGAATCTTTATGTGGTTTGGGTATCAGGGTCACTATAGTCTCAGAAAATGAATTTGGCATTGTTCCTTCCATTTCTGTTGTGAAATAATTTGAGGAGTATTGTCCCTATTTTGAAAGTCTGTAGAATTCTGTGCTAAAACGGTCTTGCTCTAGGCTTTTTTTTTTTTTTTGGTTTGAGGAACTTCTAATTACTGCTTCTATTTCCTTAGGGGTTATAGGTCTTTTAAGTTGTTTATATGACCTTAACTTAACTTTGGCAAGTGGTATCTATCAAGAGAATTATCCATTTCTTTGAGATTTTTCAATTTTGTAGAGTATAGGTTTTTAAAGTATAACCTTGTAATTCCTTGGATTTCCTTGGTGTGTGTTGATATGTTCTACTTTTTGTTTTTCATTTTGTTAATTTGGATATTCTCTTCATGTCTTTTAGTTAGTTTGGATATTGAACAGTTTGTCTATCTTGTTGATTTTTGGAACAACAAAACAAAAACCAACTTATTGACTTTTTGTATTGTACCCTGTTTCTATTGTATTGATTTTAAGGTTTGATAATTTCCTGCTGCATACTCCTCTTGTGTTTGGTTTGTTGTTTTTGTTGTTGTTGTTGTAGTGCTGTCAGGTATGCTGTTGGATTGTTAGTATGAGATCTCATTAATTTCTTTATGTAGGCACTTTATGTTATGAACTTTCCTCTTAGCACCACTTTCATTGTGTCCCCTAAGTTTTTGGTGTGTTGTGTATTCATTTTCATTAAATTCTAGAAAGTCTTTATTTTATTTTTTATTTTTTTATTTCTGTCTTGACTCAGTTTTCATTTATAAGGGTCTGAAAATCACTGAAGGAAGACCCCAGATTCAGATAGTATTCAAAATCAAAGAATGTTTATTCTGCAGAAACATCTAGCATGCAAGGGTTACCATTGTTCAGAATGGCAACCCAGATAGAGACATTGGAGTCCCTTTTACAACAGGACTGCTTAATTGTTTCTGAGATAACAACAGACTTCTAAAACTCAGGGCACATTCCAAGGGGTTACCGAAATCTTTAACTGGAGGTCATAAAGAAGATACACACCACAGGACCCCAAGTGCAAAAACAGGAGATAAGATATTGACTGGGTTTATCTAAATAAAACTTCAAAGACAGCTTAGTTACAGTCTTAAACTTTCCATGACCCTGCAAGCTAGTAACAAATGGTGAAAGTTAAGATAATTGCTCCTAGTATATTCGCATAGGCATTCTCTGTTATAAACTCTTATTCAATTTATGACTGAATTTATGTGCAGACTTGTAGTGAACTTTTTACCATGTGAACATCTGCTCTGAGAGTCCTACAGGTACTGAGAACAAAGGGCAGAGATAAGTCCCCTTCTCCTTTTCTCCCTGATAATTCAGTTTAGAGCCCTGAAATTCCTGCAGGCTGCTTTCTGTAGCCTCCCGCTATGGCACTTTAAGGTGCTAACCAGAAGCTTTCAGCCTTAAAGTGACTCAGTCAGATGGATTAGCTGAGAGAGAAAATACCTTACTTAGCAAGAGGCTTGTGGCCTAATTTCTGGGTGGAGATAAATGGAATATGAAAAGTGACCTTCTCACATTCAGTAGAGAGTTGTTCAGTTTCCATGAATTTGTAAGCTTTCGGTAGTTTCTGTTGTTGTTGAAATCCAGCTTTAATCCATGGTATTGTCTAATATATATAGGAGGGGATTTCAGTTTTTCTGTATTGTTGAGGCTTGCTTTGTGGCCTAGTATATGGTCACTTTTGGGGAATGTCCTGTGAGTTACTGAAATAAATGTATATTAATTTATATTTGGATGAAATGTTCTGTGGATATCTATTAGGTCCACTTGGTTTATAATGTCTATTAGCTCCAGTATTTCTCTGTTTAGTTTTTGTCTAGATGACTTGTCCATTGGTGAGAGTGGAATATTGAAGTCTTCACACTATCAATGTGTGATTTAAGGTTTAGTAATGTTTCTTTTACAATTTTGGATGCCCTTGTATTTGTGGTGTAGATGTTAAGAGCTGAAACATTCTTAGTGGATTTTTCCTTTGAGTATGAAGTGTCCTTCCCTGTTTCTTTTGACCAATTTTGATTTGAAGTCTGTATTTTGTTAAATATTAGAATGGCAACACCAGCTTGCCTAGTAGGTCCATTTGCTTGGAAAGTCTTTTTCCAACCCTTTACTCTGAGGTAATGGCATCCTTGGTGTTAAGGTGTATTTTTTTGTATGCAGTAGCAGGCTGTGGTTTTTAATTGGGGAATTGAGTCCATTGATATTGAAAGATATAAATGTCCAGTAATTGTTAGCTTTTACTATTTTTGTTGGTGTTAGCACACACACACACACACACACACACACACCACACACACAACACGCATACGCACACATGCTAGTTTTTGCTTGTATGAGATTATTTCCCGGGTTTTCATGGGTGTAGTTAACCTCCATAGGTTAGAGTTTTCCTTCTAATACAGTCTATAGGGCTGACTTTTAAAAAGCTATTGTTTAAATTTGATTTTATCATGGAATATATTGTTTTCTCTATCTATGGTAATAAAAAAGTTTTGCTAGGTCTAGGCTGCATCTGTGTTCTCTTAGAGTCTTCAGGACATCTGTCCAGGCCCTGCTGGCTTTTGGAGTCTCTGTTAAGAGGTTGGTTGTAATTCTAATAGGTCTGCTTTTATGTTACTTTTTCCTTTTTCCTTTCAGCTTTTAGTATTTTGCTGCTGTTGTTGTTCAGTATGTTTAGCGTTTTGATTATATGGCAAGGGAACTTCTTTTCAAGTACAATCTATTTTGTGTTCTGTATGCTTCTTGTATCTTTATAGGCATTTCCTTCCTTAGGTTAGAAAATTTTTCCTCTATGATTTTGTTAAATATTTTCTGAGCCTTTGAGCTGGGATTCTTCTCCCTCTTCTATTCCCATTTTTCTTAGATTTGGTCTTTTCATAGTGTCCCAGATTTCCTGAATGTTTTGTGTCAAGAATTTTTTAGACTTAACATTTTTATTGTCCAGTATATCTATATCTCCTATCGTATCTTTAATGCCTAAGATTTGCACCTCCACATCTTTTTATGAAATTTGCCATTGTAGTTCCTGTTCACTTATCTAGATTTTTCATTGCCAGAATTCCCTCAATTTGTGTTTCTCTATTTCTTCTATTTCTGTTTTCAGGAACAGTTTTGTTCCTTTCCTCTGTTCTTCCCCCCCCCCAACTTGGCCTTCTTTAAGGGATTTACTCATTTCCTCCAATTTTTTGTTTGTCTATTCCTCGATTTTTTTAAAGAAATTTATTCATTTTCTCTTTGAGGGCTTCTATCTTCCTTATAAATTTGGTTTTTAAGTTCTTTTCTTGTGCTTCAGCTGTGTTGGCATATTCAGAGCTTACTATAGTAGGATATCTGGACTCTGGTTGGGAGATACTGCCTTGGCTCTTGTTGGCTGTGTTGTTTACACTGACCTCTGGGCTTCTGGGTTTGAGGTGATTATAGGTCAGGTGCTGATTTCTGAGATTGTCTTTGTTGGATGGTATTTGTTCCTTGGTTTGTTTCTCTGTGGTCTTCTGGCCAATGTGGCCTGTGGTTGAGCAGGTGTCTCTGCCCAAGTTGGGGACTGGGACACCATGATGAGGACAAGTGGGGGACAGGGGATATATGGAAGGGGACACCAATAAAGTTGAGGGGATCCATGGGAAGGCAGCTTACTTGGAGTTCTGGTGTCCAGCGTGGCCTCTGGGTGAGGAGGCCTTGAATGTATAGTGTTTTTCATTTGTTCTGTTAACTTCTGTCTTCTTTTGTAGTGCTTAATTCATTAAAACTTAATGTAATTCGGGTAAGCATGATTTATATTTACCATGTTCTCTGTATTTCTTGAGGCTTTTTAGTTTTTAGTGCTTCCTCATTTTATTAAGGGGATACTTTCAAATATAGAAGTTTAAATCACTTGTTATTTGTTAATATAGTTTGATTTGTTCTTTTGGCAGTTGCACTAAGGATTACCATTGATGTGTTAATGTATAATAATCTAGCCTAAATTAATATCAACTTAATTTCAAAACAACTTTGCTCTTACATAGCTTCATTTTTTTCATGTTTTACGATGTTGTCGTACACATGGCATACTTATTAACATACAATATGTAATTATGTGTTATACTTGCCTTTTCAACAGAATAACACAGGATACTTATGGACTAAAAAACATACCTTTGCCTTTTCTATTCATGTATGTAGCTTCTTTCTTGTCTGTGTTGGTTTGCTGTCACTCGCTCCATCACAGCAGCAGCAGGAGGACCTGACAGAGCAAAGCTGCTCACCTCACAGAGCCAGGAAGCAGGAAGATCAGAGAACTGGGAACATATACCTTCCAGTGTGTACTCTTAGAGACCCCAGTCTTCACAGTAGATCAGACCTCTCAGAAGCCATCAGTTGTGGCCATTTTGAGATGCACCCCATAACACCCTTCTCTTTTCTGTTTTCAGTGTATTGAAGTTCCTGTCTAATATCCTTTCATTGTACCCTAGGAAGTCCTTATTTTGGAGACTCCCTGTGGCACTGCCTTGTGACTCAGGAGAGTCTCTAAGTATCCTTCCCATGGCTTCTCTGAGGAACCTACTCTCAGCCGTAATGAGCATGCCTTGTGCATAATCCTTTTTTCCCCTCTTTTACTTTCACTTCTATCTTTGATTTTAAAGCATTTTTATTATAGTTTTGTTTATTTTGTGTGTGTGGGTGGAGGCACATGTATGCTGTAGGTCACGGGTGCTCATGGGAATTGATCTCTCCTTCCCCCACGTGGATCCCATGGAGTGAACTTAGGCTATCCGACTTGGCAGCACCTCTATGTGCTGAGACATCTTACCAGTCCTGTTTTAGGGGGAGGGTTATTGATTTATGGTGCTTGTAGATGTGAAATTTTGGGTTAACATACATTAAGATCACTAGGCACCTTAAAATGTTAAGATTTTTAATCAAAATTTCCATGACTTTAGCCACTATTTTCTCAAAATCTTCTTTATTTACTTTGGTGTGTCCTAAGAGTCTCATCTATATTTGGTATGTGTGGTGATATCCCATGTGTTTATGAAGCTTTGCTCTGTGGTGTTCCTTCCTGTCTTCTGTTGCCCATAAGTCATCTCAGTTGACCTTTGCAGTGCGGTAATGAATGCTTCTGCGACTTCCTATTTGCTGTGGAACCCTGCCAGTAAACTTTTCATTTCATTTATACTTTTGTATTCCAAAATTTCTGTCTAGTTATTCCATATAATTGTCTCTGTTGATAGTTTTTATAGGATAAGCCATTTTTCTCATCCTTTTCTGTAGTTCTTTTGACTGATCCTATCTATGTCAGATAAGTCCAGTATCCCAGAGTCTGTAAGGATACGTTCTCTGGCAGTATTGTATTTGTTATATTGTATTGTTTGGTTTTTGATTGATTTAGGCAGTGTCTCACTCTGTAGCCTGAGCTGGCATTGAACTCTTGGTACTCTTTCTCCCTCAGCCTCCTGAGTGCTGGGATTAGGGCTTGAGTCACCTTCACCAGCTTCAGGGTCACTTTTTATTGACTCCTCTTTTTTTTATTTTTGGTTGTTTGAGACAGGGTTTCTCTGTGTAGCCCTGGCTGTCCTGGAACTCACTCTGTAGACCAGGCTGGCCTCGAACTCAGAAATCCGCCTGCCTCTCCCTCCCAAGTGCTTGGATTAAAGGCGTGTGCCACCACTGCCTGGCTGACTCTTCTTTTTAAAGACATATTTCCTTCTAGTGTGTGTGTATGGGGTGTGTGGTGGTGGCGGTGGTGGTGGTGAGGTGGTGGTCATGGTGGTGGTGGTGGTGGTGGTGGTGGTGGTGGTGGTGGTGGTGGTGGTGATGGTGGTGATGGTGTTGATGTGCACCCTCATGGAGGCCTGGTGTGGATCCCTGGCACTGGAGTTCCAGATGCTTGTGAGCTGCCATGTAGGTGCTACATAGTGAGCCCTTGATAGTTTGCATAGCCTTGAAAGGGGTGACTTTGAGCATGTTTGTCAGTGCCTTTATGGAAGTTGTCTTGCTTTCTTTTCTTTCACAGAGGCATGCCATTGATAGAGATTCTTGCTGTACCCTTTCCACTCACTTTATTGCAGCTATGACCTCAATTTATTTCTGTAACATTGTCCTCCAAGTATGAAACTGGGATATAGACCCTCAAGTAGATAAGGCCTGGCTAACACAGCACCAATCAACTTGTACTAGTAAGAAGAATTCTATAGTGAGATAATGCCAACAAGAGTTAAGCTGAAAATGCGAAATTTATTTATTGAATGAACCAAGTCAGAACCAAGAATGGGCAGGAAGAGAGCTATAGTTTGAGTCATACCATGATCACATACATACACATTTTTCAAAATTCATTGTATACATAGGAGTTTGCCCTTTGTAGAATATACCTCAGTTTACAACATACAGGGCTTCAAAGTCAGAAAACTGGGGAGTGAGAAATCTTGAATCCATTTAAACCTGGCCCTGAGTAAGTTATGGTAGAAACTCTGGGTCAGCACAGAATGAAAGTGCTGACTAAAGATCAGAAAGAAGTTAATATGAAGATTACAGTAAAGACAGAGGTCCCAGAGCCAATGTGTGTGGCTTAGTCATCTGTTGCTGTATAAAATTTTATCCCAGAATTTATTAGCATCTTGAAATATAAGCCTCTATTATTCCAGACACTATACGTCAGAAATGCAGAAGCAGCTTCACCAGGTTATTTAAGCCTCAGCTTAAACATCGAATTTCACACCCTCTTCAGCCACCGTGGGCAGCAAGCACACCCACGTGAGTGTACATCATTCATACACACGAGACATTTTAAGTCTTTAAAAAGAAGAGTCAATAAAAAGTCACTATGAAGCTGCTCATGGTTACTCAGCCCTAATCCCAGCACTCAGGAGGCTGAGGGAAAAAGAATAGCAAGAGTTCAAAGCCAGCTCAGGCTACAGAGTGAGACACTGCCTGCAGTCAATCGGAAAACAAACAACAGAAGATAATAAGACACAACAAATACATCAGCAGAAAGAAGTGTCCTTACAGAACATGGCTAGAGGTCTCATGAGGTGGCTGTCCCTTGGGTTAAGTGAGGAATTAATGTACAGTGTGCAAGGTGGAGAACAGTCAGTCCCTTACTATGTGTGGAAACCTAAATGTGTACTCCTTAAACGTTGATGTGTTACATATATTGGGAAGGTCTTATGCATCCATACAAACAAACAAGAATAATTCTAAGGTAATAAATAAGAAAGTGGTGGAGAAGAAGTATTTTCCTATATGTGTTTGACATACTTGAATTTTTATAGAGAATGATTGTATTTTAACTTAAAAATTGAATCATTAGCTCCGTGGTGACACACACTTATAATGTGGAACTCAAAAGCACTAAAGTGGGAAGCTTAAGTGTGGGAGACAAGCTTGAGACACATAGTGACTTCCAGGCCAGCCAGGGCTATTTAGTGAGACTCTGGCTCAAATATAACAAAACATGTCAAAGCATCTCTGGTTGCAGTAAAAAGTTGCTGAAGGACGTGCAGTGGTCTAATTTAAGAGGAACATTTATAAGGATTTTATATTTTGTGCTTCTGAGATGGCCCGTTCATATCATCAGAGTTGTTATGGTTGTTCAGGTAAAAGAGGCTAAGAATCTAGAACGGAAAAATGACAACTTGAAGAAAGAGATTTGGTAAAAATGTAAGCTTTGGGGGAGAGAGTGGGTGAGAGGTTAAACTGAGCTAGCTCCTATAGGAAGATAAGCAGATGAGGGATGAGGATAATGGATTAGGCTTGCTTGTGTTGGCCTACGAGAAATTTAAAGCTGCCTAGCCAGTGTTTTCCAAGAACAGGCTGTGCCCTGAGAGTCTCTTGCATTTACATGACATTTTAAATCATAGTTGATAATTATGGTGATCAAAGAAAGAGGCTTAAATATGGAATCCCAGTGGTCACTAGTGAATAAAAAGCTAACATAGCACCTGGATCCAAAACTATCCTTGGAGGAACTGTGTTCCTCATTCCAAGGATGACATGTGAAGAACCAGTAAGTTGTGGCAGGAAACAAAACATGGAGAGGGATCCAGTCCAGTATTAAGATTTAGAAGGCTGGGTTCTAGTTGAGAGCCCTCTAGTGGAGGAAGTGGTGTCTAAAGTCAGAGAGGAGCCAGTAAAGCTGAAGTTCACAAGGCATTATGGATGGAGCTAAAGACTGTTTCTAACCCCTTTGGATACAAGGGACTTACTTTCTCTCTGGAAAAAAATTAAGTATGGCTTAGTTTTAGTCAGTGTATGTAAATTATATGTAAATTTGTCTTTGGTTCTGTTCTTACAAGAGGTAGAAAAGAAGAGGTTTTTGAAGAGCTAAAACTTTTCCTGAGATTTTCTTCCACAGCAGGGAAGGGACTGTCTGGAATTTTCTCCAAGGGAAGTAGCAGAGCTGACAGACAGTGCAGAGAAGCTGCTGGGATCTGAACGCCACGTCCCGCAGAGCTTCCAGAGCAGCCGGGATTATGGGTCAAGGACCCTAGAGAAAAAATCATTTCCGAGTGTGGCATTTGCTGTTTATTCGTCTGTTTTGCAATGCCTCTTCTGGAAATGGCTTGGTTAACTGGTTCATTTTCTGCATTTATTGTCTAAATCCAAGGTGAGTCAGGAAGACACCCTTTATCACTTGTTCTTCCTTTTGTTTTATTACATTCATTATTACACAGAGAGAAAAGTGTGTGATGACATATTTTTAAGTCAGTCACATGCTTACCTCAGAGTAAAATTGCAGACAAAAGGCAGAAGTGACTTCTTTTTATAAATCTTCGTTCCCTTTAATTGCTCTGTTTCTAAAAGAATGAACAGAAACTAAATATTCAGTGTCAAAAGCCAGACATTAAAACATTTATAGAAAGATTGAGAAAGTTTTAGTGGTAGAAATATAGGGAAAATTTACAATTTTAGATTTATAGTTGTATCTGTAAGCTTTTGATATATAGAGATATAAATGTAATACAAGGCATATAAAATTATATATTCATAAAAGTATACTTTATATATCAGGGACATCTTTCCATATTAATAGACATATATAGTCTTTGAATTTTAAAAACTTTGGGCATCTTTTTAAATGTTAAATATTTATAGAAGGTGACAACTCAATGACTTTTATAAAATATAAATACCCACATTACCACCTTCCATATCAGTAAAGAACATCACTGGCCACCACATAAACCTTCATCTTTGACCTTTTCTTTCCTACATGGGTACCAGTTTGTTGATTTGCATCCCTATATATAGTATAGTGTGTGACTTTTGTGTGTGTTTGGCTTTTGAGAGGCAGCATTGTTTCTGTGAGGTCTGCCCATGTGGGCACATATACTAGTTTATCCTCTTTCTGTTGCTGTGGCAGTCTGTAGTAGAAGACACAGCTATCACAATATATGCATTCTGTATTTGATGGCCATTTAGGCTTTGGAACTGGGGAATTCTCTGGATAATGCTCATTTATGAGGCTTCTTGTGTATGTCTTTTGAGTATGTTTGTGCAGGATAATACTCACTCCTGTGGTCTATATACCCAAAGTTCAGTTGTTTATGGATCCTGTCCATTTGTTTCTGAAAATAGCCCTGTTCTGTGTAAATCCAATATTCTTGCTAATACTAAGTATTAATGGGTTATTATTATTAGATTAGTTTTGGGAGTTTTTTAGCTTTTAAAAAATATTAAATTTACCAGGCTATGGTGGTGCACACCTTTGTCCCCAGCATTCAGGAGGCACAGGCAGGTGGATCTCTGAGTTCAAGGCCAGGCTGGTCTATGTTGTAAGTTCCAAGAAAGCCAGGGTTACAAAGAGAAACCTTTTCTCAAAAAAATAAACAAACAATATAACAAAACAAACAAAATTTATACGAATTCCAGTTTTTGTTATGCAAATATACTATAACTTGATGTCCTCTTGATGGGCTTTTGCTACCTGCTACACAGCGTGGACAGCTCTCAAAGCTAATGGGCTCTGTATGTTCTAATGTGAGGGTGATTTAATATTGGAGAAAGCTAACAGATCTCAGACATACTTTTTCTTAATATATTTTTTTATACTTCCCTGTTTTTTACCTATATGGTAACAGCAGGAAAATCCAAACAGATTTTGATTCCATGATGCTGAATGACCATTTCTTCATCCTTATTTTAGAGTAGTAGTAAAAAGATACCATGATGGCTAAAACTAGATTCTGGTTACAGTATTGCCAAACCCAGCTGATTTAATTATTCAGAATAGTCAACATTCCGGTCTATCAAGCACACAGGCAGGCAGCACCGCTGCCAGCGCCTGCATCACATAGACCTTCTGCCCTGGGAAACGTCTCTGGGAATTACTTGGGAACATTTTCCAAACAGGAATCATATACCCTTTGAAAAAAGAAAGGCATTGGACTACTGAGATGGCTCAATGGGTAAAGGCGCCTGACACCAAGGCTGACAAGTGCTCACATGCATACACACACACATTAAGAAAAGTAAAAGTTTTTAGTCAGAAGACTTTCCATAATAGTCTTTCTTTAGCTCCTCCTGCCATGTTTTCTCTTGTCATCTTCCAATAAGGGCTGTTAAGTGTCTGAAACCCTGAGGCCTCGAATTTAATTAACATGCAATAATGTCATGGTAGCACTGCCTTCTGTTGAGCATAATAGCTTTACACAGCTGTGTATGGTGGTGTTTGGTGGTGTCCAGTTGCCACAGTGGGTGTCTTAACCCTTTGGAGCAGTGGTTCTCCACTTACTAATGCTGCAACCTTTTAATATAGGTTCTCATGCTGTGGTGACCCCCAACCATAAAATTATTTTGTTGCTACTTCATAACTATAATTTTGCTTTTGTTATGAATCATAATGTAAATATCTAATCTGCAGGATATCTGATATGTGACTTCCAAAAAGACAAGATTTCTTGTTGTAGCCCTGGCTGTCTTAGAACTCTCTCTGTAGATTAGGCAGACTTCAGACTCGAGAGATGTGCCTGCTTTGCCTCCTGAGTGCTGGGATAAAGGCTTAAAGATGTAAACTCTGTGTCATAGTCAAATGATATTTTAGAAATGCCTTGTTTATTTCTTTCCTGATTTCTCTTTTTTTTTTTTTTTTGGTTTTTCGAGACAGAGTTTCTCTGTGTAGCTCCGGCTGTCCTGGAACTCACTCTGTAGACCAGCTGGCCTCGAACTCAGAAATCCACCTGCCTCTGCCTCCCAAGTGCTGGGATTAAAGGCGTGCGCCACCAACGCCCGGCCTGATTTCTCTTTTTTTTTTGCCAGTTGTATATTCAGATTTTAAGAATATTATGACCAGAATGAGTGTGTAATTCTTCAACATGTTGAAATATTCTTTTGACTTTCATATGTGCAAATCATTCACATCTCTAAGTACTTGCTGACAAGAAATGATTAACCATAGCACAGAACTACTACTCTGTAGTTTGTTCTGTTTGGAAAGGAAAGTGAACTCTAGAAACCGTTTTTTTCGTTACTGGGCTTTCTTCAGAGGTCATGTTGTAACCTAAGTCTGCCAACTCTTGCTTCTCTCTACTAATGGAGATCGGTCTAAAATGCTTAAATGAACTAGCAAGTAGCCAGAAACCGTATTGAACACTGTTTTCAATGACCCTTCCTTTCCTAGCCCCTAAATCTTTTTATTAATGTCATTAATAAGAAATAAAGCGTGCTGACTAGATATTTTGATCTCAAGGTTTCTGTAAGGTGTCTCATGGTCTTAAAGCAGCCACGAACTGTTGATCCAATAAGTAATGTTACTTGGGATCCTCTCATTATCTCATGCTTACCGACTCAGCTTGCAGGTTCATTTTAGAAGCTACTAAACACATTTGGTGATAGAATGTTTGACTTTTCATAGGCCATTTTTGCATATGTCCTAGTCAGTGTGGTCAGGCTAGTGTCAAGGAGTTTTTTTCAAGTTATAGCTTCTCACACAGTTATGTAAATAAGCACCAAGTAACTAAAGCTAGCAGAACCCTCATTAACTTGTCTATGATTTCAGTGCCCCACCAAGAGCTATTTTTCTTTCTCTGTAGGGATCAGTCAGAGTCGAATCTCTCATTGGCTGCTGCAGCAGGGATCAGATCTGAGTGAGCAGAAGAAAAGAGCATTCTACCGCTGGTATCAACTTGAGAAGACAAACCCTGGTAAGTATCCTTTTCATTTATTGTGCCAAAAGGAAAAAGCATAATTATGTCAGTGAACCCATGTGCTAATGTGTTCAGAAAACTTGCTTCACGATTTAGTATTTTCCTTTATGCAAGTAGGCAAGTGGAAAGCCTAAGTCCTGCTTGTAATTATGTTGAGGTTTCTGTTTTCAAGGGGCTCACCTCTTCCTCTCAGCTGCCTCTTGGTTTCCAGGTTAGGTGATTTTCCTAGGCACAGTTTAGAAGAATGGTCATGGCATCAGTGGCTGGCCCCATTTTCTTCAACTGTAGGTACGCCATTAGAAAAACATTATGTTAGTTGGTATGTATTTAATATTTTTATTGAGTTCATACTGTACTGTTCCAATGATCTCTTCTAATGCTTTTGTGTTTCTAATGCTTGTGTCCTGGGTAATAAATATATTTTAGAATTTTAAAGTAAAGCCATTCACATAGCTCCCTAGATTTTAAATAGGAGGAATCTTAAGAGAAAAGATCATGAGTCTTGGTGTCTGGAGTTGCCAAGAATAGGCAACATTTATTCCAATACTTGTAACAAGTGATAGAGCAAGAAAAATGTGATGTCTTGAGAGTGTCTGTCTGAGACTGCACAGTGCACAAGTTAGTGATCCATGATGTAGTGATCCATGTTAGTATAACATTTACGTCAAAATGCCTTCTACAGCGCCACTGCATGAAGCCTACAGGCACACCAGGTGAGGTGTTGCATGCAGCAGCATTGACCCTGCACTGCAAATACACAGTACTGCATTCAAGTGCCTTTGTGTGGGGGGTGGGGACGGGGTGTTGGTTTGTTTGCTTTTCTCAACCTAAAGGGCCTGGTAAGACAAAAGTGTAACAATCTGTACAAAAAAAATTTCTAAAGTCTATTCTCTCCTATTTTCTCTTTTGAAGTATTACAGATATACAAATATTTAAAAAAATCAATTAGGTATCCAGCTATCTTCAGTTCATTTTCTTAGATAAAAAAATTGTAAACATTTTTGCTGTTCACTAATATTTTTTAAGATTTATTTATTATTTATATTTTAAGATTTATTTGTGTGTACTGTCCTAATAAGGGTAGCTTCCTATATAACCACAATCTCCATTATTATAGCAAAGAAAATGAATACCTCCACCATTATCTAGGCTTTTATTACCTTTCTTTGTTATAAAAATGTCTTGCGTAGCTCAATATCTGTCTCTTCCCCCTCAACCCTTCCTCCCACCCCCCTCCCCCTCCCCCTCTCTCTCTGTGTTTTTTAATAAGTAGTAGGTTTTTAGGTTAGCAAATTAGAATGTTTCCCCAGATTCTTAAATTGCCCAAACTTTTTTTTTTTTTTCATTTTATATGAATGTTCTGTTTTCACACACACCAGAAGGGGCCATTGAATCCCATTACAGATGATTGTGAACCACCCCGTGGGTGCTGGGAATTGAACTCAGGATCTCTGGAAGAGCAGCCATTGTCCTTAACTACTGAGCCATCTCTCCAGCCCAAATTTTTTATTTTTTAATGACATAAACTTTTCAAATCTCTTTGTCTGATACAATGTCCCACGTTGTAGACTTACTCTTAAAGGACTTAGTCCCTTATCTTCTGTATTGCCTGTATAGTAGGGGTCAGAATTAAGGGCTCCATTAGATTCAGGTTGAATGTTTTTGTCAGAAATAGTGCGTGGATTTTTTTTTTTTTTAGAGATCCCTGTCATAATGTCATCAATTTACATTGAGATGCAACAAAAATAAACTAGATTGATAGAGAAATATGTGGTAGGTATAAGGCAGTATTAGGCGGTCTGTGTACAGTTTTGCTGTACATTTTTCTCAGTGAAACATGAGGTGAAACTACAGTGTGAGTAGTAAGAAGTCCGTGCTGCCGTGGTCAAGAAGCCTGTCAAGTGGTGGCGCTGCTCGTGTCTGTACTCAATGGTGCTGTTAAGGTGGAGACGAGATCTTTGCTTTGCATTTTAAGTGACTACTATGTGACTACTTCTGCTCCAAGGTAAATGCTCTGGCCTGTGTTAGACAGTCTCAGCATTCCTTGAAGATCCTTGCTCAATCAGTTTTTCCAGGGAAATTTATAAAAAAATTAGGTAATCTCATCAATCATTCCTTCAACGTTTATCAGCTGACATTTTGCTTTCATATTTTCTAGCAGTGTCTAAAAGCATAAGCAAATCTCTTGAAAAAGTGCCTCTATTCTTTTTACTGTTACACGTTCCAAGGCAGCACCTCTCACAGGGGAGATTCAATGCAAATGCCATGTAGGTTTATCGTTCCTAGCAGCCACATTTCAGAGAGAAACTGAAAATTCACAGTAATGATATATGTTAGCACCTGTCATGTCAGTGTTTAATTTTCATTTTGAAAATTAAAACATCACCACTTCCTGTTTACTTCTTGTCCAGATTCTTTAGAAATCAGTAGGTAACTTACACTTAAACGCAGTTTCCAACCAACTACATTCCAAGTGCTCAGTTGTCTGGTGCTTCAGTATGAGACCAGCACATTTCTAGGATATTCTTGAAGCAGTTTGTCAGACTTGATGCTAAGTAGTCTTCCCGAAGATGAGTTTCCTTCTCCTGTGACTCATACCAAAGTCAGTAAATCACAGCAATGCTAGCTAGATGAAGAAGGAAAGAAACTTTGTGTGTGGTGTGCTTCACAGAGACACACTGGCTGATAGCAAGGGTTCAGCTAGCTACATGAGGAACTGTTTACCTGAGGATTTGGTACCTAGGACAGAACTTGCATAGGGACCAATGGTTTTGAGCTGAATTCCCACACTGGGGTTTTAGGGCTGTACTCCAGCTTGGGGCAGGGTGGAAGCTGTTGACATAATTACTTTACTAGAAACAGAAAAGAGCTGCAGCAGCATTTTTAGGCTCACTGAGGACTCCTACTAAGAATCTAACTTGCAACCTTGGGATGATTTTATTTTTGTTTTTAATCTTACTTTCCAATTAAATGTATGTAGGAACCTGAGCTAGGCCCAGGCAGCTCTGAGAGACATTGAAGGAAGTTGGAATGTAGGGCACCCATGGGAAGCACTGGGACAGACTAACAGCACTCACTGGGAGCAGCCCTCTGTGCACAGTAGTCTCTTGTCAAGGGTGAGCGCCCCTATGTGCATGCTTGCCTCCTGTTTAAAACCACAGTCTATACTCATTTCATTCCATTCTTTCCATGTTATATTTTACAAGCAGCTTAAAAAAAAAAAAAAAAAAAAAGGAAGTTGGTAAGAGACAAATGGTAGTTCTGTTGTATTTATAATAATTGAATCTTCCCATCAGTATTTAGGTTTTTTTCTGTCTTTTCACCTTTAATCTAAGAGGTAACGTGGCATAGTATTCTTCCTGGATGTGTCGGTGTGTCTTTGTTGACTTTAAAACAGCCTTTGATTCTGTCTAAAGAATGGTGGTGTTTCTTCTTCTGTGGGTACTTTGGAGTTGCTGTAATCTTTGAATACAGCATGTCACCTAAGGTTCTCTTCTCTCTGCCTGTTATAGCTGCTTAGAGTGCCTTATGCTCTTCTTTGCAAGCCAATAGAATCACCTCACCAAGAAGTGGTTAAGTTCTTTACAAGAAACTATCGTATAATACTGTTATCTATAATGTTTCGTGTAGATTATATTTGCATGCACTGAAACAGCATACAGAAGTTTAAAATGTAAGATATGAAACAATATATACTACATTATTATTGGTATCCAAGGAATCCGCACACGCACAGAGGCAGTTTAGATTTCTGTAAGTATAGAAGCTATTGGGAATTCTAGCTTAGGAACTGATACAAACAGCTCTGAAGAGGGATGCTGCTGGTAAGGGGAGACTAGAAAGACTTAATTATTTAACCTCTGGGTCTTTTGTTTATTTGTGTGTTTGTTTTGCAGTCCTTGGATCAAATTCAGGACCTTGTGCATACAAGGCAGGCATTTTACCATTGAATGATGGCCCTTTTGTGACTTTCTGAATTTTAGACATTGTAGTCTGTGCTTGAAAAATACATATAGTGTATACTAAAAGGAAGGAAGGGAGGAGGGAGAGAGAAATGTGAAAGTCAATTTTGTTCGTGTTAAGATACCAAGAGAAGAGCGGCCACAGTTCCTAAGGTGTGGTCCTGCGCTTGCCTGAAGCAGTTTGTAGGAAATAAGCTAATACCATAACCTTTCCTCTGTCTAGCAGACAGGTTATCAGGAGAAATGTAAATAGCATTATCTTGTCACGTACACTTTGAGAAAAAATGTAAAATTAAGGCAAACTGCAAAATGAAAAGCTGACTATTCTCTGCTGTGGAAATGCCTGGCAAACAGGCATTTTGTGTTTGTAGATTCTTTGCTTAAATGACTTCTGGTTGCATTTCTCTAGTGAGATTCTTCTTTCAGTTTCCTGCCTCTAGATCCATTCCAAGTTTTTACAAGTCTCTCCTTTACAGGGTTCACTTTACATAAACTCAGCAAGGGAAAGTGGGGTTATTTGTTTTGATAATCCAATATCTATAAAGGCAGTGTCATTCTCTGATAAACAGACTTTCCCAGCACATTCCAAAGCCTGCTAAGTCTTATAAATAAAACAAGATGATGGAAGCTAATCACATGGACTTGATCTTGTTTCTTATGACAACATTTACAAGACAATGCCTGTTTTCTTAAAGAACCAAGTACTAAATTCAGTGTGTTTGATATGAGAAAAATTCCTTTATTAATTCAAATTAAGCTCCACAGTCTTCTCTTGTCTGATTCAACCATTACTACGGCAGGCAGGATTTGCTGGGCACCTGCAGGCTCATGCTACTGCTCTGCAGACTTTACATTAACCGTAGTCAGGTGGGAGGCTTGTGTGTAATGCACATGAAGTCAGTGTGCCAGTCAGAAGAAAGCACCTATCCTTTGCACACAGCACGCCAGAGCTCTGGGAAACATATGAGTGATGTTGGCGAAAATGAGAAGCCGTATTCCATTTCTGTGGATAGTGCTAACAACCTTTGTTTACTAGCTGATTAGTAGGGCCTCACCCAGTTCTAACCTTGTATATAAGATAATCTACAGAAGAACACTCACTGAAAACCTAAGGTTTATAAGCATATTATGAAAACAGGCTTTTTTTTTTTCCCATGAGTTTAGATTTGCCAAAACAGAGTACAAATTTTTGTTTTAGTGTGAACTCAGGTATAACGTAGAGCAGGCCTTACCGACAGCCCAGAAGTCCTATGTTGCTGAGGGACATTTTAAGGCTTATCCTCATTATTCCCTCAGCCTGGTTTCTGTACATTGTCCTGTCACAGGCCTTAATTTTGAAATTATTCTTTTCTTGTAGAATCCACTGCTCCATGACTGTCTGAATTAAAACAAAGTATACCGGGCTTTATAGAAGAAATCTGTATTCATTCAAAGTGCTTCATGTACTATTTTTTTCAAGTGTGTGTGTGGTGTGTGTGTGTGTGGTGTACGTGGTGGGGGGTCAGGTACACATATGTGTGGGCACCTGGAGGTCCAAGGTTGATGTCAAGAATCATCCACAGTTATTCCTCCACCTCACTCACTGAAGCAAGGTCTCTCAGCCAATCTTGAGCTCACAGATAGAGAGAGCTAGTTTTGCTACCTGGCTTGCTTTGGGGATCTCCAACTTCACATTCCCAGGCTGGGTTCCTAGCAGCTAGCTACCTTGCCTACCTGGCTCCTTATGCTATTCTGAAGGACTGCTTCATTGATAAAGAAATGGAGCAAGAAAAAATACTTCAAAATTAATGTGGTATTTTTAAAATTAAGAATATTTACTCAGTTTCAGCTTTTTATACATAAGTATAAAGTCTTGATTTCTTTCAAGGTCACTAGGTCACTACTTTATTTTCCTGGGATTTTATCCCCCACTTTCCTTATTTCCTTTTTTCTTTCCTTTCTTTATTGTAATCTAAATTCCTTTCTTACAGGAAGTCTAGACAATGCAGAATATTTTTAAATGATTGATATTATTAACAGTAAATCTCAATACCAAAAAGGGATTTCTATTGTACATTGAGTGTCTGTTTCCTTTAGCCTCTTAGGATTCTGCTCTCAGTTAATTTGCATGCCTGCCTGAGAGAGCACAGTTCTAGCAGCCCATGCTGGAGCTCACTGATCTTGCATTCTCTTCTCCCCTGTCCCTTCTACTCCAAAACTCTCCATCCCTTTACCAGGGCAAACGTGGAGTAAGAGAACCCATGGCCTTTTCTGTTCTATTTCTGCCTTCATCTTGACCAGCTGTTAGCTCGCTTGGTTGTTTTGGACATTTTTCTTTTTGGAACAAAATTTATATACCTTTAAATTGGTAAATTCTTATCCTAGACTCCTACTGTGTGCTGTAATCCTTACTTTCTTTGGTAAAAATAGGAAATACTTTGAACCAGCCTCTGGTTATTTTAATAAAAGAAACTATTTATTTATGTGTTTGTTTGTTTATTGATTTATTTGTATGAGTGTTTTGCCAGCATGCATTTTTGTGCATCATTTGCAAGTCTAGTGCCCAAAGAGGATAGAAGAGCCCATCAGATCTTCTGGAACTGAAATTACGGCTGTGAGCTGCCAGGGAGGTTCTGGAAATTAAACCTGGGTGCTCTGGAAGAACAACCAGGGTCCTTAACTGCTGAGTCCCTAAACTCTTTTCATAAACCCATTGACCATAATATAAAAAATTTAAACTCACTGATGATAATGGAAGAGATTTAAACCTACTAGCCTTGATACAAAAGATTCACACCCATTGGCTACATGGAAAGGCTTACAAACTTAAGTATCATAGATTAGGATTTTTAAAATGACATAAAAACACAGTAGATGACAAGTGAAAAATTTATTACAGCTATGTGACTAATAATTGATGTTGCATCTCCACTCAGTTAAAAATCTATAGCTCAATAGAAAAAGGACCAGAAACTAACAAAAGTCTGAATAACAATAGCAGAATAGAAGCAAACAGAAAAGGTGTTCATTCTACTATTAAGAAAGTATTTTATCTTAAAGAGATTTTTTTGTGCCTAATTGGAGCATTTGAATAAGTACATGCTCATCGTTTGGGACAGTATGATGAAATAGCAACTGGACATGGTTGTGATGACCTGTATTAACTATCTGCTGTGGTACAAACCATGCCAGATTTTTGCAGCTTAGCACAGCAAAGATTTATTTCCTATTTCTAGAGATCAGGAATCCAGGAGAAGCATCTTCATGAGCTTTTTATTCAACCCATCAGTCAGGGCTGCAGTCACTAGAACTGGATGATCCACATGCAAGGCCATTCACATGGATGTTGGGTATCCGTATTCCTTGCTGCCATATGGCCAGAGACAGCAGTTCCTCAAGAACCCCGGCATCCATTCTCACCTAGTAACCCCTCCCTTGAGCAAGTGATCTGAAAAAGAAACCAAAGAAAGATGCCCTGGTGTTTGAGTTCTGGAGAAGACATGCTTTCACTGCCACATGCTGTTGATCACACAGTCTAGTCATGAGTACAGAATGGGAAAGCACTGCACAAAGGCACAGCCACCAGGAAGCAGGGAAGGACCCATGGAGCCCTTGGGGCCTGGTTACCAGTATGCCTCTGTTGGGACTGTATGTCTGGGTATTTATTTCTCTCTGTAAAATGGCTATAGAAGTATCTACATGATGTGTATACTTTGGCTTAAGAGTACAAGATAGCTTCTCCCTCCACTGTCAGGCCCTCGGGTAGAATAGCAGAAGCATCTGGAGATCAGGGGAGCATCTTTCACTCTGTGCAGCCTCTCTACATGGTTAGCATGTGCAGTGGATCTGACTCCTAAAGGACAGATAAGCCAGCATCCAAGGAGATGCAGACAGAGGGTACCAAGCTCCCTGTGATCTAGCTTTGCCCAGATCTAAGGCACAGCTTATTGTAAAACTTCATCTTCTGACTTGCCCTGGGCAGTTATGGTTGTGAGAGATGATGCTGTTAAATCAGCAATGCATATAAAGAGAAACTTTTATACTGAATTTATTTTGAATGTAAAATTCATGAAATTTGAGTATAGATAGGCTATATAATATCTGGGTGGGGAGGTGGGATAACTAAAGATGAGGTGAATCTGAGATATTTTAGTGCCACTTGAAGAAAAGATTTACTAATAAGGGAGAAACAGAAAGATAGTATGTTTGAAAAGGACAGTCTAGCCTTAAACCATTGGTCTCCATCCAAGAAAATACAAATAAAGATGTTGCCTTTAGGGGGGCTTTACCTAGGCCCACATTTTACATACCTTTAGTTCTAACTACTTGGGATGCTAAGGCAGGAGAAACTACTGAGGTCAGGAGTTAAAGGCTAGCCTAAGTAACATAGTATGGAGAAAGGTTTTGCATGGGAGTGGGGGAGGGAAGATACATGTGTATTGAAATAGTGACATTATTCATGGTGTTACTTGATGATATGATAGAAAACAGTTCCTATTATGAAGAAACATGTATTCATTGTGTGAGAGTAACATGTATTCATATGTACATAAACCCCTTGAATTCTAACCTGCCTTTCCAGGACATATTATTAAGAGTTTTGATTAGTCAAACATAGTGAAGCATGCTCATACTTCCAATACTTGAGAGGTGGAGGAAGGAGTTCTGGGCTTCTTTATTCCTTGTCTCAAAAGGAAAAAAGTTTACATCAAACTATAGTCAGAGGGAACGTCCTGAAGACTTTAATCAGAAGAGTGATATAACTGTAATTATGCTTGGGAAAGATGAATTTAGCAGTGCATATAGTAAAAGAGGAGCAGGAGGCAGACCCCTCTGGGGAAGCATGCCAATCTCTGTTCAGATCTGTGAGCTAAGTCCATGCAAGCCTGAGACAATGTGGCCTCTCTTGTTTGAGTCTAGTCTCAAGTCCAGAACAAGCCACAGAAAAAGACACGTAATAGATCAAGAATTAGCAAGTTATAACTGGTTGAAGCTATTTGAGAAAAGCTAATATAGTGAACTGTCTCAGATTGATGTTGTTATGGTTGAGAGGTGAAAGAATATGGGATTATTAGTAGGTAATAGACCTATAGTGACTGAATCCTGCTCACTGAAGTCTTGTAAAACGCCATCTTATTTCCTTTGCTGCTGAATTACACGACATTTTTCTTTTGAGACAGAGTCTTGTGTAGCTGAGGTTACTTACTAGCTCTGATCCTTCTGCCTCTGACTTCCAAGTGGTGGGATTGCAGATGAGTACCACATCTGTCCTAGTATAGAGATTTCAAAAAAGGCTTGACAAGTGAAAGTCCAGTCCTTCCTATGAAGAGGTAGGTCTCATGCTTTGTGTGCAATGCGTTAAAGGAACTGAGGGACCTATGAAAGCAGATGGGCAGGTGACAGGTATGGTGACTCTCACAGGCTTTTGACCAAAAAGGCTTTTACCTCTTCAGGATTTTCCTTTAGTCATTTTTTATCTTATGTGTATAGGTGTTTTGCTTACGTGTATGTCTGTGAACTGTGTGTGTGCAGATCCAGGAGAGGCCAGAAGAGGGCATTGGATCCCTTAGAACTGGAGTTACAGATGGTTGTTGGCTGCCATTTAGGTGCTGGACATTGAACCCAGGGTCCAGTCATTGCTCCTAACTACTAAGCCACCTCTCCAGCTCCTTGATCATGTTTTTTTAATTAAACTATTAAATATCTTGGACTTCCAAGTTTCAGTGGACAAAGAAAAGCTCATACTCAGAATTCATTGTCTTGTTTTCATGGTATCTTTATAATACTAATTTTTTTTAATTGCAAGATTTTTGTTTAAAAATGCCTTGTTTATTCCAGGGGCTACATTAAGTATGAGACCTGCCCCCATTCCAATAGAGGACCCTGAATGGAGACAAACACCTCCCCCAGTTTCCGCCACACCCGGAACCTTCCGGCTTCGACGAGGGAGTAGATTTACCTGGAGAAAGGAGTGCCTAGCTGTCATGGAAAGGTAGGTGAAACACTTGGCGGTCCAGTTTTGTTTCTAAAAGATAATCTGAAGTCCAGATTCTAGCTCTGCAGGCATTATGAAATATTAGAGCTGCGGTATTGATGAGATAAGAGAACTCATAAAACTGGAGTTAGCATCATCAGCTTATTTCACAACTTCGTTTTGTCCTGTGCCAGGCAACAATCTTTATAGAGTTAAGATTTTAGAGTTTTTTGTTGCTGTTGTTGTTCCTGAGACAAGGCTTCTCTCTGTAGATCCTCCTGCCTCTGCCTCCCTAGTGCTGGGATTAGGGCATGCACCACCAACACCCGGCCTAGAGTTAGTATTTTTAAATGTACACTTTTCCATTATTTTGAAAAACCTCTGTGAAGCTTGTTTTTCGTCAGTGTTGAACCGTAAAGGAGAACACTGAGATTCACTTTTCTGCAGAAGAGGGACAATTTCAGTGAATGAATTCCCAAAGGTTAAAAAGTATATGTAGCTGGGGAAGTGGTGGCGCACACCTTTAATCCCAGCACTTGGGAGGCAGAGGCAGGCGGATTTCTGAGTTCGAGGCCAGGCTGGTCTACAGAGTGAGCTCCAGGACAGCCAGGGTTATACAGAGAAACTCTGTCTTGAAAAGCCTTAAAAAAAAAGTACATGTAACAGAACCTGATCCATGTCTGCTTTGAATACTTTTGACAGTTTTGGTTTTTTTTCCGTCTGACATGGTAATAATACATGCTTATAACATAGTGTTATATTTAGTATGTATTCTACAGTAGAGCTGTCCTTTAAGGAGCCCCCACATCCCAGCATAAGTGATTATATGCAGGATTCTAATCCGACCACTAGTGTAGTATTCTGGACGAATCATTTGATGCAGATTTAGAAGTACCAGAAACGTGATCAGGCTCTGATCAAGTCAGACCCCAAAACTTTATCTTGCTTGTCTCCAAAATTAAAATTGTCAGTAGCCGGCAGTATGTTTCCCAGGACATTTGCTATCTCTCTTTCACCTGCTTTATTGATGCTCCCAGCACATGGACGTCACTACCTGAAGGAGGACAGGCTTTACAGTGTTGGAGTTCAGATGGTGTGTGTGAATAGGTAGCCATATGGAACTGTCAGTTATCCATTGCTGTGAGGTGCTCTCCCTCACTCTTGACTGTAGCTAAGAGTAGACATATGCTAGTAATAAAAACCAGCGTCTTCCTGACTAATGACAGTAGAAGGGGGAGACGTTAGTGTTCTGGAGATCTGATTGCAGTCTGCTCCATTTCCCTCATCTGTAAAGTTTGATTCTTTCTGAAAGTTTATTTCAAATTTTCCAAATAGCAGATGGGAATGAAAACAATGCCTAACTTAAATTAGTCACAATGTTGTGTATTTCTCTTGGGTAACAGAATAAATTTTGATATTATTTTGTGCCTAGTACGGGTTTTAATTATACCAATGATGCAGTCAGTTAAAATTTTCACTAATATACCACAGCGCATTTATCTAATAACATTGGTATGAGTAAGGATTCACTATTGAGAACATGCAAATACCAGATGACACTCTTCATGTGCTTTAGGATGGAACCTGTCACTCAGAGCCCAGGCTTCCCCTTACTTCTGAGTCCTTCTCTCATAGAATCACACTGACTAACTTTAGTCAAAGGGATGCACCACACTTTCTCTTTCTGTAAGGTTCCTATTTAGTTCTAACGTATTTAACCTTAATTTTAATGAAATATCCGCACCCAAGGACTGGGTATTTTCTGGCTTCGTTTCATCTTACCTGGCACAGCTAGAGAAGGTATAGCTCAGGCTTGATTGCTTGGAAATGCTGAAAGCCTTTCAATGCACTGAGTAGCAATTGTCTAGATGACCTGCATCCTCCAAAATGGAGCTTTGTATTCTCAGAAGTGGAACACGAAGTCACCTGGCCTTAGAGTAGCATCATGCTTTTTGGCATAGACTGAATGTTTGGATAAATACATATGTCCAGCCAAGTAAGCCTTATTCAACTATGTTAGCATAGGATAAAAGTCCAAAACTATTCCATTCCTTACTCCAAGATAAATTTCAAATCAATTAGAGAAGTGAATTTATGTACATAAAAGAAAACATTATCCTTTTGAATCCTGGAAATGGGAGAAATGTTTCCTAACTGAATCTCATAATCCAAAAACAGAAATGAAATGATGGGAAAATATAAGTGGAGAGAACCTCTGGGGGAAACTAAGTAAAGTAGAAAGGCATCACCCTTAATATAGAGAGTTCATAAGTAAGGTCAGGGCAACAACTGTACAGAAACAAGAGTAATGAAGACGCCTACTGGCCGGGCAGTGGTGGCGCACGCCTTTAATCCCAGCACTTGGGAGGCAGAGGCAGGCGGATTTCTGAGTTCGAGGCCAGCCTGGTCTACCGAGCGAGTTCCAGGACAGCCCGGACTACACAGAGAAACCCTGTCTCGAAAAAACAAAAAACAAAAAAAAAAAAAAAAAAAGAAGATGCCTACTAAGCACATATAAAAGTCCTAAAACAATCACTGTTATTCCCACTTGTTTTGGCTGTCCTGAAGACAGTCTTACTCAGCCCCTGGTAGCCTCCAGCTCATGGCAGGCCTCCTGTACCAGCCTTGGTGTAAATTACTGCACCCCAGCAAAGACACTTACATTGAATCAAGAGTGGGTCAAATTAAAATTCTATTGAGGTGCCATTTTTCACCTGTCACACTGGCAAACACAGTTTGACAAAGTCTTCTCTTGATTAGGCTCCACAGAAGTGGCATTTTCTTCCATTGCTGTGGAAATGCAAACCAGAGCAGCTCCCATTGAAGAGAGCCAGGCTGTGTCCTGCACTTACCTCTAGATTTGCCTTTTACAGCCGCACTCCTATTTCTACTAACAGAAATACATACAGAAAGGACACTGTAATATAATATCAGAATACTGACAGAAGCCTGAATGTCATCAGTAGTGGTCTGGATAAAGAAGTATAAAAAAAGAAAAGGCCATTGAGATGACTCAGCAGGTAAAGCACACGCTGTGAAGCCTGGAACCTACATAAATACGGAAGGAGAGAGACATTGCCACCAAGTTGTCATGTGACCTCCACACACACATGTACATGTACTTATAAAAAAGAACTTCATTGAGATAGAGCTCACTTGTTTAATGCCTTGAATGTATCTATAGTCACATAAATGTTACCACATTTACTTTTACAGTACTGTTACTGTGCTCTCAGAACCTTAGGATCTAATGGAAGCCATTCCTTTCCTCCCACCCCTTTTAATTTTATGTAACCACTAGTCTGTGTGTAAATGTGTCTGTTCTGGACATTGTAATATTATGAGTGACTCATAGGAGGCCAGATTAGAAGGCTGTCAGAGTTAGCTATGCCTGAGTACAAAGACAACAGGATAACATGAATAGAAGGCACAATAACCATCAGAAAGGGGTGTGAGGAAAGACAATATAACTAGCTATAGGGGGAGCACAGGAAGGACAGTAGCAGAGAGCATAAAAGGATCTTAGCTGGGTGATGGCCAGGCATCCACTGAGGACGCAGTGTCTGTACCACTGGAAAAAGGATCAGCCTGGAAAATCATTCAGCATCCCTAGACTCCAGTTCTTACATTTCTAAACTGAATGTTTAAGTGTAATGATAGAGTAAAAGAAGATAAACTTCAGAGTTACACAAGATTTGATCCTCGCTCCCCAGCCAACCCCAGCCAAGAATCATTGGGAACTTAGGACCTTGGTGAATGGAGACGATGCGTGTGACCAAATAGTAAAATGTTCCCGGTAGTTCTTGTTGAGAGTGTTTGTCTTCAGAGTAAGTCCATTCCAGCATCCAGGTAGGAAGTTACCTGAGGTGACTCATGGCACTGGACATGGAAACACCATCCGTAAGTTATTTACAGCTCAAGGGTACAGGTTCGTCTGCTTACATCTGCCAGTTTACACAGTTTCTGCATGTTTTTTATTTTTATTTTTATTTTATTTTTTTGGTTTTTTGAGACAAGGTTTCTCTGTGTAACCCTGGCTGTCCTGGAACTCACTCTGTAGACCAGCTTGGCCTCGAACTCAGAAATCCGCCTGCCTCTGCCTCCCAAGTGCTGGGATTAAAGGCGAGCGCCACCACCGCCCGGCTTTTTTTTTTTTTTTTTTTTTTTTCCAACTGATTGTAGCTAGGATAAAAAAAAACAAAAACAAAAAAAAACAAAAAAACCACCTTAAAACCCTACTGATTTATCTCATTTTAAATTTATGATCACCAACCGAACCTGAAAGTGATCTTTAATTCTCTCAGGTACTCATACTGTATCTTCCTGGCTTACGCTTTCCTCTTACAATTATTTTACACTTCATTTTCGCTCTGAATACTCAAGCTCTTTTCTTGTGGTGGCCTTGCTTCACATTTGAGTGAGAAAAAGAAAACACTTACAGGAGAGTGTCCACAAACTACAGCCTGCTAACACATATGTGCAGAGACATGGGCATGTGCACAGTTTCCCAGTACGTTACCATACCTCAATGATGCATTTCCCCAGGACTTATCATTGTTTTGCTTATAGTAGATAATCATATTTATATATATAAAATGTTGTGAATATTGCTTTTTTTTCCTTTACTGACCTCATTGCCTTCTCTGTCCTATGCACTTCATTTTTCCAGTATTGATTCCCCAAATCATTGATTATTACAAGGGGCAATATTATGTGGTTGTATTTATAGAAAATATCCAGAGTAATCAAATTTGTAGAAAAAGGAACATATTTGGTACTGGCCCAGACTAGGGAAGATAGAGGTCTGGGGGCCAGAAAACAGCTGACGAGCACATTGCTTTTATGCTTTTATGAATATACTAAAATCACATTTCAGATTTAAATTGTTCTACATGTAAGTCACACCTTAACAAAACTTCACATAGAAAAGGAAGGCATTAAAAAAAAAAAAAAAAAAAAGCCGGGCAGTGGTGGCACTCGCCTTTAATCCCAGCACTTGGAGGCAGAGGCAGGCGGATTTCTGAGTTTGAGGCCAGCCTGGTCTACAGAGTGAGTTCCAGGACAGCTCGGGCTACACAGAGAAACCCTGTCTCGAAAAACAAAAACAAGCACTTGGGAGGCAGAGGCAGGCAGATTTCTGAGTTCCAGGCCAGCCTGGTCTACAGAGTGAGTTCCAGGACAGCTCGGGCTACACAGAGAAACCCTGTCTCGAAAAACAAAAACAAAAAAAAAACAAAAAAAAACAAAAAAAAAAAAAAAAAAAGGAAGGCATTGTTTAGTCCGCCATCAGGAGCACCCCTGGTTACCCTCCATGTTGATCCCACTGTGGTCCTTTTCCAAATGAGGCAACCAAGGTTCATGAAGGTTAAATGACTTCCTAAGGCTACAAATCCAGTGAACAGCTGAACTCCACGTGTCTCTCTACAGTACTAATTGTATATGAGTCCTGTTGCTTGAGATGAAAGCCATTCTCATCTGGATGTATACCAGTTGCTTTTAACACATGAACGAGGCCTTCTTAGCCCAAGTCTTACGTCCCTGGATTTCAACCTTCTGTTTATAAAGGTTTTAATAGGGAAAAGATGCAACACAAATGTGAAGAATATAATTGATGTTGGACCACGAGAGCATGAGGAATACAGATTTATTCTGTCTGTATAGGTTGGTCTTATTTCCTGTTATTTGTTGTTTTAAAGAAGATTTGTCTATTTTAATAGAGAGTTTGGAAGACATTATTGGATAATCGTTAATCAGTTACTTATTAAACTTTTGCTATATATCACCAATAAGCTAGGCTCAGGTTTTTATATCCTCAAGATGGAAAATGTTGTATATTTGATAGTCCTATATCTGCAGATAGTGTGAGATGCAAACTGGGACTTTCCAAAACCTGCCCTTCACTCATTCAGTCAACTCCCTTCCAGTAATGAGGCAGTGTTTGGGGAGAGAGATCAGAAATGGCTCTCAGTGAGAAAAGAGATCATGCAAGCTGGACTTGAATTCTGGAGGCTTGCAGCCTAGCAGCCAGGCCCCAGTATACTCTCCCTAGCTGCCTTTCAGGATCTGGCCATGGTGTGCCTTTAGCTTGGGAAACAGATGTATTGTATGTCTGTGGCTGGAACACAGAGCATGAGGCCTGGCTACTGTTCCTACCCCTGTTTCATATCAAAGAAAGAAGATAAAAGAAGTTTCTAAACCACACCACAGGTTCTCTAACCCAGGTAAGAAAGATGGGAAAAAAGCAACAGTTTTGGGGAAGCCTTGACCAGGCTCAGCAGTAACTGCGCGAGTGCCTGGCAGTATCTATTGAATGAATGTGTGACTGCAGTGGCTGCTGTGACACCTGGAGCCATGGCGTAACAAAGTGACTTACTGAGTGAATGACTGGGGTTGACTGTCCAAGAAGATACAGACACGTGTATTTTGCATTCAGATTCTACTGCGTGTTTTTTGCTCTACAGAGCAGTTTGCCTTCAATAGTTTTTGTTGTTGGGTTGTTTCTGTCATGTTCCTCTTCTGTAAATAATAGAAAACAAAATAAAAACCCACCAGTAAACATAGAGCCTGGGAATTATAAGGAAAATGAATTTTGTTTTTTTGACCTTTGAAATTAACAAAATAACTTTAAGAAGTTAATTTAAAATACTTGCCCCAGAAGCCAAGGAATCAGCACGGAAAACAAGCTTGAATGTAAGTGTCTCCTTCCCTAAAACTCAAGTATCCAAAAATAGGTTCTTGGAATAACTGCTGTCGTGAGCAAAAATAGCATTGCAGCCACAGTGTTATGGCAAACACAAATTAAATCAAAGCTCTAAACTTGGTGTCCCTGCCCTGAACCTGACGTGCGTATAATCTACATGTGAGACGTGTCTGACACGCAGTTGCATTTTACACAGTGTATTATTGCCTCCTGGGAGAATTAGTATGGAAGAGATCAATCAGCTTATAAAGCATGTTTCTAGAATGTTGTTTGAGGGTTCTGTAATTTCATTCCCTTGGTCTTTAGCATTTTGGAATTCTTCCCAGGACAGTTTGTTAGTGTAAGGTTTTGGTGTCTCGTGCCTGTCTCTTTTTACTTATAGTTTCAGTGAATTCTTCACCAGGCAGGGACTGGAGAGTAATATGTGCAGAGACTAAGCTCTCTAGCTGCAGGCTGGTCTGGCCTGGGCACCATGAGCAGACTAACCCTGGGGAGCCGTCATCCCAGAGAATGGTCTCTGTCAGAAGTCCATTTTCCTGCATATCCTGATAGTCTGTTAATGCTGCCTTTAGCAATCAGCTTGTGGAGAGGTCCTCTCCACGTCAGTGTTTACAGATGTATCGTAACGAACTGTCTAGTGTTACAGTCTCAAGTGGCAAAGACGTCATTGTTCACCTCCCACTTCATCTAGATGCTTAGAATTGCTAATTTTTTTATTCAATGAAAAAACGACAAACTCAAGACTTACTACTTACTTAAAGTATCTCTTAAGCTCCTAAATCTTAGAGGCAAGTTACTAACATTGAGAGAAAAAAAAAAAATGAGTGTGTTTTTTAGCTCTTTACATTTAACTGTGATTGCTTTTTAGCAAGTGGCTACATCGATAATGGTGAATTTACTAAGTGGAATGCCATAGTGAGGAATGGTCCTGGCTTAGTAAACATGAGGGAATGTAAATGAATTGGTGGGAAGCAGATGGGGCAGTTGTGTTATCATGATAAAGCATAAGGCAAGCTGGGTCATGGCAGCGCCAGCCTGTCATTCCAGCACGCAGGAGGCTGAAGCAGGAGGATCACCTATGAATTTCCAGGAGCCTGGAAAGCATACCGAGTTTAGGCTGACCTAAGCTGCTAAGGGAGACTGTCTCAACAAATAGTAATAATCGAGTACTACTAATAAAGCAGAAGATGTGTGTGCAGAGAGATGAAGATGGAAAGACATGATAAAATTTCAATTATTTGCTTTAAATATTGAGTTTATGTTTTTGTATTCTTTTCTTTTTGTGGTATCTGATGATATAGTAATTAGAAATACATACTAGATATGTTCTAGATATCCCTAGGCAAGTCACTTGCTAAAAAGTGACTATTGTAATGACCATGGGGCTGGAGAGGTGGCTCAGCAGTTAAGAAATTCTCTTTCAGAGGACTAAGGTTCCATTCTCTGCACCCAGATGGTGGTTCACACCTGTCTATAACTACATGCCAAAGGCAGCCACCTTCTTCTGGCCTCTGGGCACTGGGCACGCATATGGTATACAGGCATACATGTAGGTAAAACACCTACACTACATAAAAATAAGTGAAAAATTTTAAAATGTGATGATAGCTATCTATATGAGTACAGTGATTTCATGACTATTAAATGTTTAAAGAGCATACATGCTGTGTGTTTAATAGCTTGTATTCTTCCTTCTACTACATGATCAAGATAAAAAAAAAAAAAAAAGAAATTAGAGCCAATGAGATGGCTCAGTGATTGAAGGCCCCTACCACCAAGCCTGACAACCTAAATGTGATCCCTGGTACATAGTGAAAGGAGAGAGCCAACTCATGCAGGTTGACCTCTGACCTCCACACGCACCTCCATCCTAAAATAAATAAATAAATAAATAAAATCTAAATTACAATAATAATATATATTAATAATTTTCAGGGTGATTTTATTTAGCTGAAATTTTATGAAGTTATCACTTCAACGGTTGAATTCTGCTGTGCTTTCTTTTAAAATGAAAACAGTTCAAACAGAACATAGTGGTCCCTATGAGCTGTTCCAGGTGTATGTAAGCTGAGACAAGATCACCTGAGCCCAGAGTTGGAAGGTATACTGCAGGACTTCATCTCTTTTTTGGTGGGGGTCAGGGATGCAAGGAGAAGAGCTCACCATTCACTCTCCACTGGGGGACACTGCACACTGCTGAGGCACATTAAAAAGCTCTGGTCCTGTAGCAGCAGTGGGTGGTGACCACAGGAGAGACTGGCCACCAGAACAGGGGAAGAGGAAACACTGAAGAAACCCGGAAGCTGCTTCCTGTGGTTGTGAGCAGGATGCTTCAGTGGGTTGAGAGAAGGCAGACCATGCCAGCAGTAGGGGCGCAGTGCTGTGAGCATTTGTTGAGTCAGGCTAGAGTGGCAAGTGATCTTGCACCCACAGCTACAAGCTTGGCTTTCTGGGTGTTTCGACTTGCATCCTTGATGCAGTGGATTCTGATCACATGCTCTTTCCTGGTCCATTTTCCAAGGCATCTGCGCTGCCACTTCCCTCCCATATATAAACCAAGGGCAGTGTTTTTGTTTTTTCAATGCCTATGACCCAAGATTACGGTTTGAGTGGGGGTTGATTTATAGGACAGCATAGGAATTTAAAATTTGAAACTGGCTTGAAGAGACTGTCCATACTTCCTTTCTGAAGTCAGAGCCTGACAAGATTCTCTTTTCTATACATGGAAGGAAGTAACTTGTCAATCCAGCCATGCTAAATCTTCTAAAAATCTTCTGACTCTGTTCCTATATTATAAAGGGACATTGTTAATTATAAAAATTAAAAAATTCACCAACTTGGTATTAAGGTGCATTGTCACGATGGAATTATAGACAGTACCGTTGCCAAAAAGAATTATCCCCCATCTGCTCAGTGTATTTTACCTGGCATTTCAGTGGCATGTTTTATATGCTCCAGGCAAGCATTTTATTAGACTCGGCAGGCAAATAAGCTGCATGGCACTAGGCACGAGGCTAACACTTCCAAGGGCAATGCGCATGTGACTGAACGAGTAGGTAAGGAGGTCCCACAGCCTCAGCAGCGCTAGGAAATGTTAGCCATGTTTACTCCAGACATGCCAGCCTCAGAGGAGATGCAGAGGAGTATAGTGTCTTTCAATTTTCTTCAAAATTTTAAGGCCGTTAGGTCAATCCAAAGGTAAGTACTAATGAAAGATTTAAGGTTACCCCCACTAAAATTGCCCTGGCCCACGGGGCCATGAATGGAGACTTGGGGGACCACCTGAAAGAGAGAATGGGGAGACAAGGGACACGAAGAATGGACAGCAAGTCGAGAGGTCTGATCAAGTGTTAAATTTTTATTGTTCCCACACAGGTTATATGCTCATAGAAGCAGGATATATGGGGTAGGGGGACTTTGACTCTGGGGAGCGCAGGTGTTCTCAAGAACAGGGTGTTGGCTGGGTGAAAAGTTCAGCAGAAGGAAAGAGCAGAACAGGTTGCTAGGTACCTGTACATAAGATCTGTAGTTATTTGTTCCTAACTAAGCTAGTACTTTCCCACAGAGGCTACCTGTCCACAAGATCTATAGCTATTTGTTCTCAACTGGGTTAGTGCTTTCCCACAGAGGCCAAGACTTTGTCTCAGTAAGCACGTATGGCTGACAAAGCAGTTAATGTTTAAGCAAGGTGGCTCCCAACAAAAGTGACTCTGAAACTACTCTTTGTTTATTGTTGTCTTTCCATTCCTTGACCATTGTACTGTGGTGGCAGGGTTGAGCTCCTGAGCTCTGCTCTACAGTGAGGGAGGACGAAAGCCCATGTCCTCTGCCTCCCCTACATAGTTTTGCCATCAGCTCCTCTTCCTTTCCCCCCTTCCTGATGTCAGCACTGGTTGAGAATAGGAAATGCTGGGGGAATAAACTATAAATTTTGGAATTAATAAGTACTGGAAGTTGAATTTTAAAATGAGTTTCTCCTCTCCCATACCCTTGTGGAATTACTCGAGTGGAACGTAATGAGCTGTATCTCCTGTGCCTCTGCAAAGAGAAGGAAGTCCTTAGCATTTACATGAGACAGCAGGAGCCTGGACATGATCTCATTTCAATCCATTAGACTATTTGAGGAAAAACAACAAAACTTTGCCACTTATTGACAAGTAAAGCTATCCCAATCCATTTCTCATAGCCAATAAGAAGATGAACTGTGCTTAAATGCATTTTAAAATTGGCAAATTATACTTCCTGGTTCCTTTCTGGTCAAACAGAAATAGCTAAAAGAGAAATTATCATGATGCTTTTGAGGTGGATTAAAAGTCTTCCCTGTTCTCTGGCAGCAGCTGTTATTTTTAACAAACAATGGTATACCCCTATTTCTCTAGTCCCTGACAGTTAAGTAGAACAGACAGCCTGCTCTACATGCCCTCTGTAGCCATAGTCTACAAAGAAACAGCACAGTTAGGTGACTCTTGGTATCATGAGAGTCACTGTGAGGTATGACAGCTTCTTCAGACCAGTGTAAACTTTAGATGTGTAAACACTGGCACAGAGGGAGATCAGCTTGTGACTAACTGAAAACTGTGGAAAACAGGTGAGGCTTTTCTCTTTAGGGTTCAAATATTCCAGCGATTACTTTGTACCCGTCCTGTGGTAGATAGTAGGGGATGCTATATAACAGGCAGAATCAAAGGCGATCTTGTTTCTTCTTATAATGTGGGAAAGAATGTTAGACCCTAAGATTACAGCTTACATGGGCTTGCTTGTGGCTGTGGCACGATATGGACTCAAGAGTAAGTGTTCTACTTGCTTGTCTTTTGGTTGAAGAAGCTTCAATGTCCTGCTGAGTTTCATGGTACAAAAACTGTACTTGGAAACCTATGCACTATAAAAATCCTGAGTATGATATAGTACCTCATACAAATTATTTTGTTCTGTTGCTTTGGTGACATGCCATATATTAAAAGTTCAGATTAGGGCAGGAGAGGTTGCTCACTCTTGCAGAAGACCTGGGTTTGAGTCCCAGCTCACAGCCAACACTAACTCCAGCTCTGGGAGATCTGATGCCCTCTTCTGACCTCTGCTGACACTGCACACAAACGTGTAAAATAAGATTAAAAAGTGTATTTTTCCAAAGCCCAGATTTTGTTTCTATCTTGAGACTGTCTTTTAGCCATCATCCTTAGGCAGACTTGTCACCAAAGTAACATTACTGTTATCTCTTGGAAATTTATTAAACCTGTACACAGTGGCTAAATAGCCTTTCAACATATGTTCTGTCAGATAGTATTGGAATTAATTTCAGTTTTGTTTGGTTGGTTTTTTGAGACAGGATCTTCTTACAATAGCCCGAGCTGTCCTGGAACTAACTAGTATATAAACCAGGATGGCCTCAGAATCAGAGAGATCAATCCGCCTACCTCTGCTTCCCTAGAGCTAGGATTTAAGGACTGTTCCACAATTCCTTGCCTTTTATTGTTGTTTTTAAGAAAAGATTTTGAAGGAGGGGGTTGTTTTGTTGTTTTGAGACAAGATTCTCTATAATTTACCTTTTAAAAGGCTACTAAAGGCCCAATACCTACTCTCTGATAGTTTGACTATCACTGAAAATGGTCATGAACCCAAGACATGGTAAGTGAAAAGCTAGGCTTCAGGAAGTACCAGAATAACCAGAGACCAGTAAGTATACTCTGATTTTTCACAAGATCTTAGCCAAAAGCAGAGACTTTATTGCGACCATAATTCTAAAAGTTTACTTACTTGGTTTGCTACCTATGAGTTTAGAAAAAAAAAAAATTGATTCCCCAGGACCACCAGTTCTCATTTTAGGCTCAGACATTATTCTTTTAGTATGAATGTGCATTTTGCAAAAGCTTCGCACTGACCCTAAGGAAAAAACATCCAGCGAACAATGAGTTGATCTCTACCAATCCTCTTTTGTTGATCTTTCTACTGTGATACATTATTGGCCAGCCAAGTGTGAGGAACTTAAATTCTCTATCGCCTTCCAGTTCTCTCTGACAAACCTAATTCCTATCAGTAAAACCGGACAGAAGGCAGAAAGTACAGCAACCGAAGCAGACTGCAAGAGGAGCTCACCAGCCCTGATGCCCAGGAGTTTGTGAACTTTCCAGAATGGTGCTCTCTGCTGACTTAACTTGTTTATCAATCATATTTGGTGGTTCCTCTAGAAAGTTCACGGACCAGCAGAACCAAACACCACCCTTACATACCCTCTTCTTTATTGTTAAAATGGAGAGTGGACCAGATGCTTGATAATTTCACAAGAGTCAGTCAAGCCCTTTGTCTCAGTCAAGTGCCCCTTCTTAGTTGTTTTTCTTTAATGGAGTGGGAGCCTGCCAGGTGTACTGTTTGTTTGTGTCCTGAGAGCTCCAGAAGAGCCCCCATCTGTAATGACTTGGATATACAATGTCCCTTGGATTCAATGGGGCCTAACTGGAGGAAAGGAATTTCTGAGGAATGGGTCTTGAAGTTTATAACCCAGCCTGGCTTCCCTCCTCCTTTTTGGCTGGTGTGCTAAAATGTGAGCAAGCTCCTAATGCCTTCCCCACCGTGCTCTACAGTATCCCCTCAAACCATGAGCCAGAGTAAATCCTTTCTCCCTTAAATTGTCTCTTCCAGACAACTTAGGACAGCAAAGAAGAAAGTAGTTAATGCCTTTCATTCCCGGCCATCAAGGTCAACCAAAATTGATACCTTGCCATACTGATAAGGAATTAGTTGGAAGCCTATAACCTATAGTGTTTGCAGAGGTATTGATTCATACAGGTTAAGTGAATCCTACTGTAGACATAGACTGGTAATGTGTAGTGATGATGTACTCCAGAATTTATTTAATCCTCTGCTGCCCAGGGAAGAAAGGTGAGTCAATGTTAAAGTTGTCCCCTGGGTAATCATGCTTCCTTTTTCAAGGAAATGAAGCCCTTGGGTGAGATGCAGCTGTAGACCTGCAATTCTCTTTCTCTGGGTCTCTCTCTTTCTGATGGCATCACATCTTTGCTGTCCGGAGCTCTCGTGAGATTGGCAGGGCCTTAAGCTACTTGGTTCATCTTTGGGGAGTTGCATTGCATATCTTAATGAAGTCAGAAACAGTAGCCTATCTTTACTCAACAGTGGTCATTCCTGTTAGGCCTTTGAGCCAATGAGCTGTGTCAGGATACCTGAGCTGCAGGTCATGACTTTGAGGAGGGTAGTTCTTTCTCCTTTGTAGCTCCATCTATGAAGTTCATACCCTTACTACAGGTGGAAGGAGCTGACTTTGTGATGTTTCCTTATAACTCAAAGGTTTTTAATTCCTGGCCAGGGTGTGCTCTGTAATCTGTCTAAATCCACAATGGTCTGTGCTGTGGGCTTCCATATGAATTTATGAATGAGGATTTGAGAAGCCAAGTTTTGGTGTCTTTAATCTACTCACTGGCCAATACTAATTTTTCTGTTTAGAACTCTCCTTTCACAAGCTTTTCTGTTCTGAAGTTTTAAGGTGTGCCAAACCGTGTAAACATACAGCTTCCTCTGGAACAGAACGCATTTATATTTTAGCTTTTCTCTTCACGTACAGCTTTTAAAAGGTTGACATGGGAAGAGCTGTTATTTATTTTATTCTGCCCGTAGAATTCAAAATGAGCTCATCTGTAAAGGCATTAGTGCAGGATGGCTTTTGCCTATCGACCTCTAGTGCGTTTGTGAAACATTCTCTCAAATGTTGCTGAAAGGTGCAAGGCAAGCTAGGAAACTTTATTATTTAATAATAATTATGTAAAAGTGCACTTCTCTCATCATAAGGTAGCAAGCTTTCTTTTCAAATATTGCATTTTGCATTATAAAGTTACTATATGGGTAGTGTGTAAAATGTGAGGAAATACAAGAAGATCTAGAGTAGAAATGACCTTTTATGCTCTCTCAGTGATCGTCAACAATGTGTTTTCAGTCACATTTCTGTGTGTTATGGACACACCTTTTCAAGCAGCAGAGACTTATACCAGCTGTGTAATACTATAGTAACTATCCTTACATGACTTTTAAAATATAATTTATGAATACTACCATGAGAATATGCTGTAGTTTATGGATATTTAACTGGCTTCTATTCAGCTAAGATCAGATGAATTCAGGAAGTTATGGCCACAGTGGCCTGACTGCTTAGTTGATTATGCTTCCAGATTGCCCACATCATGCTGACTGAATATGTGGAGAAGCAAGTGGGCTGATTTGACAGAAGCCTGCTTACTTGCTTGTTTGTTGTTTAATTCTCTTGCTTGCTTGTTTTGAGAGAGCAATCACTGTGGTCCCAGGCTAGGCTTGCAATGACATTCTCTTGCCTTAGCCTCCCAAGTGCTGGGATTATAGGTGTGAGCAGCCCCGCCTGTGAGGCTGAATATGACCTGGAACTCGTGTCTTCTTCTTCCACCTTGGAAGAACAGGGTTACCAACCAGTCTGATCTCTACATGCCCGGCTCACTCTGATTTTCTTGTTAGGCATTTTATTTTTAATTTTCATTTATCTTGCTCTTTTAAATAGTAAAAAAATAGATAATAATATAAGCAAGATAGTTACTGTGTTAAGTTTTCTAACTAGCTACTATTTATATATGAGAAATTCTGGTCTTTTTAATTGTTTGTGTGTATTTACCATGTACAATAATATTTTTTTATTCCTATTTTAATTTATTAATTGTGCAAAATAGTAGGTTTCATTTGACATTTCATACATGTATATGCACTCTGATCATCTTCCATCCCCTGTTGTCATATTCTGCTTCTTCCCTACTGGTCACTTCATTGCCATACCCTCTGTCTGCTTCTGTGCATTATCTCTACTGGTTTCTTCTTTTTCTTTAATTTTTATTGTTACATTGTGTGTGTGTGTGTGTGTGTGTGTGTGTGTGTGTGTGTGTGTAAACTGCTGAATCTATTTAACACTGCTCATATGTATATTTTTTAGAGCTGACCAGTGGTATTGGATAACCTGGAACTCATCCCTGGGGAAACCTGGTTCTCTGCATTTCAGCAGTCACTGATGACTGATAGCTTCTAGGGTGGGGCCTTGTGAGATCTCCCTTATTCCTGTTGGCATGTCAATTGCTGGTGTCATTGTTTAGGTCTTGTTTGTGCTACCATATTGTTGAGATTTCATGGGTGCAGCTTCCATGTCATATGTAAAAGATAATCTCAAAGCAGACATCTTGGTCTTCTGTGGCATTAAAATCTTCACACCCCCTTTGTCCTTGATGTTTGCTGAGTCATAAGCATAAGGGCTATGGTATAGATGTATCAGTTGGGGCTGAGGACCCAATTAAAATGTTCTCTGCATTTTGACCAGTTGAAGCTTTCTGTAATCGTCTCCATCTCCTGCAAAAAGAAGCTTCTTTAATGAGGAGTGAAAGCTACATGTATCTGTGGGTGTAAGAGTAAGTATTGGGTATGCTGCAGTAGGCTGTAGGTTCTGGGAAGCAACGAAGGACAACAGCAATAACCTGTATTAATTTGGAAGTTGCTTGAAATCACTGAGCAACAATTTAAAAGGATGTTTCTCATGCTTGGTAGTAGGGTTTGTGAATCTCTGGCTCTTGGAGGGGAGCATTATCAACCCCCACAGGATGTATACATGTACCCACTTTCACGTGCACATAGCATATGTAATTGTAGGTAAACATAATGATGCCTCCGTTCCTCTCCCTCCACACTGTTCACCTCTCCCTTAGCACTGCTTTTACCGCATTCTATAAAAACAAGCCTAAGAATGAAGACGTTTTAATTGTTTTATTGCTAAAGATCATTTCACACATAGATGCTCTCAAATAGGAGGTGGGACTTCATAGCATGTAGGCTGGCTTAATGTTAATGTCTTTTGAAGAAATCCACATGGAATTATGGGCAGTACAAAACAATCCTGAAAGCTAATTCTAGATAACTAAAAGAGTGAAGTTGTAGATCTCTTCTGCAGAGGTAGCTTGCATGTGGACACAAAGCGACATTTCAGTACATCTGGCTTTATCCCCTCCTAGGGTTGGTCTCTGTTTTTCCTGCATTCTCAAGATACAAAGCAAAACGTTCTCTGGCTTCAGTGATTTAGGAGTTACTGGAACAACAGTGCTTCAGGGGCATTGTCCTTTGTTCTTAGCTTATGGCTTCTCATTTCGTGTACATTATCTTCCCATTTTTACCCTTCATCATGCAACAAACCAGTCATGTGATTTCTCTATGGGAAGCTGTGCACTGGTCGCTCGGCTGACAGTGTCCTTGAAGTTTGCTGTCTCTTTATGTTGCTATCCACAGGCATGTGCTTGCATTCCTTTCCCTTTTGTGTATTGCAGAAAGTCTAGGACTATAAGCATTTCTTACTTTTTTTTTTTTTTTTTCTTCGAGACAGGGTTTCTCTATGTAGCCCTGGTTGTCCTGGAACTTACTCTGTAGACCAGGCTGGCCTTGAACTCAGAAATCCGCCTGCCTCTGCCTCCCAAGTGCTCGGATTAAAGGCGTGTGCCACCACCGCCCAGCTAAGCATTTCTAATAGAAAGAAGAATGAAGTTCTAGGGTTTGATTTGTGTCTCCTTTAGAAACTAGCAGCCAAGCTTTCTCCTACCTTAGAAATGGCTTTTGTTTGTTTGTTTACTGTCTTTTCTAAAGCACATTGATCTGCTGCCCCATGTCAAGCACCACGCACTCAGGCTGTGTTGGACTCCCTCCCAATTTCAGTGCCACAGTCTCCTTAGGATCCTTTACTTTGACTCTCATCATTTCACTGTGCCCAAATCCCTGCCCTGAAAGCGCTCACTCTTTCCTTGAGACCCTGTACCGCCATCAGCTCTCATCTGCTACAGTAGTGCTTGCTGGGCCAACAGTACTGAGGTTCCCTTTACAGTTCTGTATTTACCTCTGTCTGCTCTGACCACACTTGAAAGTTCTCTCTGGTTCATCTTTGCCACCCCTGATAGCTGTCTAGTAGAAACTAGGGCTTTGTTACAGGGTGATTAAATGCATGATTAAGAAATTACAGACATTAGCCTATTTGCTGACTTCCTTGATAGTCCAGTTTGGTCACATATAGTTTAAAAGAAACACTGTTCTGATATAATTGTAGTCATCTATGTATGTCTCCACTGCTAAAACCGTCAAACATATTTGAAGCAGACACTGTGGAGTATGCTGGGACCCTGAAGCTGTCTCTCTGCTGGAAGAGCTGGTGCTGGTTCCACCAGAAGCCTTGCTTAGAGCCTCTGCTTTCGTTCACCACAGACTCCTTTTTACATTCCTTCTACATTTCTTTATTCACACATCTCTTGAGTAAACAGATATACATTTGTTAGTCTCTGCCGTGGCCAACCAGACTCCTTCTGTGAATAACTGGAAAACTGGTCATTTTTTTCTGACACTTCCCTTTCTCTAAGCAGCATTCCCTCTCACCAAGTACATAGTGGGAAGACCCAGAGCTTTTGTTCATTAGACTAGTCACTATGGGCATGCACCTTACTGCCCAGTACGGGGTGAGAGTTCCTTATGTTTTGGATGTCTATCCTTGTCAGGTGTTTTCTCTGATTCTAGAGCACTCTCTCCATTCTTTTGCCACCCAGTTGTCCTTTTATTTCCTGTCGTATTGAGAGTCTTAGCCAGGAAATGCTTGTTTATTCTGATGTCCTAAAACACTTTTACTTTACCTCCTAATGGTCTTATGACTTCAAGCCTTATATTTGTTTGATTTTGGTTTGAG